>JBBPBO010000001.1:41544747-41910622 GCA_037974295.1 Cicer cuneatum
TTTAAAAAAAAAAAAAAGAACTTTTAGATTGTTTTTCAAATTCTTTTTTAAAATAGGAAACAATACAAAAGAACTAAATTTGTTTTTGAACCAAATAGATCCTTTGACTAACGTTTTTTCACAAAATGAT
Source organism: Cicer cuneatum (assembly GCA_037974295.1). Classification (NCBI taxonomy): domain Eukaryota; kingdom Viridiplantae; phylum Streptophyta; class Magnoliopsida; order Fabales; family Fabaceae; genus Cicer; species Cicer cuneatum. The sequence continues at coordinate 41,544,878 of JBBPBO010000001.1, forward strand.
GTTATATTTCACTCTATAATAGCGTTTTTATTACAAGAGTGATATTAAATGAAACTATATGACAACACTTTTACAATGAATGTTAATCACTACAAGAAATTTTGTTATTATCCGCGGTTAAAAGCTATCTATAATCTATAATTAATGAAAGTTATGGATAATGTTTATTTTGTGACGGAATATACACCGTCACAGGATTGTCGAAAAAGTGCTGGCTGGAAATATTTACCCACAACTCAAATAGTTGTGGGTATTACCGACGGCATTTTCATGGACAAAGCATGGGAAATGTTGGTTTTATCAACAAGTTTTGTCTTATTTTACCAACAGAAAAGTTGTCAATAATCTTATTGACAGCTAAATCCAAGGTAAATTATGTGATTGATGCATTTTTTACTGACGACTAAACCAACAATAATGAGTCGGATGATTTAACTATCTATAAGTTCACCAAACAACAAATATATTATAATAATTTTTTTATGTTATCCATATATCACAAAAATGACCTATCTATAAACAAACAAAACACAAAAAATGAAACCCAATAAAAACCATAATATATTCATTTTGACACATTAATTTGCACTGTGACATAAATGAGGATCAAACTAAACATTGATCTAGTTTTGACATACATGTCTCAAAGTAAATATCAAACTAATATGCTAAATAAGTCTCCAAAGAAACATACAATAAACATCAATCTAGTTTGACACAAAACAAGTATCAACAAAGTCATTGATAAATATTTCAAAAAAAAAAAAAGGTCATATACTAGATGTTAGATTCAAAGTCATCTCCAAAGAAAAATAAACCATAATATAGTCGTCTCCGTTGTAAGAGTCAGAGTTGGAGTTAGCCTCCTCATAGTCAGGATTGCGACGATGTTGGTCATCATGCATGGAAGCAACACTCTTTGCCAATTTCTTCAATTGTCTCTCCATCTTTATTGTACGTTCATCTGCCCTATGGCTTTCCTCTTGTAACATCCTAAAATTAAAGATTAGAAACAATTAAAATTTCCAATTTTAAAATTTAAAATAATCAAAATTTTATATTATTATTATTATTATTACTAATACTACTATTATATTGTTATTATTGTTGTTGGTGATGGTTTGACTCGGCATAAAGGATTGAATTCGATATATACTAATAGACATAATAGGTGAGTTAGTTGTAAAACAGTCGACCCTATATAAATGTACTATATAGAGCTTAGTTGTAAAACAGCCGATTCTATATGAATTGGATATATACTCGATTTATTTGTAACAACCAAGAGTTTAGTGGAGCAAATATAGGATACCTAGTCAAATTATCTTGTAAGTATTTAAATATAAATAGATACAAAGAAAAAAATATTGAGTTTCATATAGATAGGTCTAGTACCCCACAGTTATTTACCTGGATGAGATACCTACTCCATATAGATGGATCTTATAGCCCACATGAGAAGAGTTTTAAACACCACAAAGATGAATCTTGTACCCCACACTAGATGAGTTAGTACTCCATATGATGAGATAATACTCACTTCGCGGAAGCAGTACATCTTCATATAACGATGAGACGCCATTGAATTGATTGATTTTCTGTAGAATAAATGTGTGCATTTGATTATTATAGAGGTGAAATATTGTTAATTTAAGTGGATGATTTTATATTAATTATTGGAAGTAATTGGTTATTATAAAAAAATTATTTATATTATTAATATTTGTAAAGAATATTTTTGGAAGAACGCATGTGTCATTATCGATTTTTCCAGTTACCGTGCTGGCTAAGAACAATACTTGTTTTAAAATTGTGTGTATGATTAACTGGGATTTAGTATCTCGTTAAGATGTTGTTTTCAGAGACTAAGATTATCAAGGACGTCGAGAGCTGAGAAGTCCTTCCTTCTTTGAGAAAAGTAATTTTTTTATATTAGGTTAGTAGATCAAGAATAAGTAGACATAATGTCTTCATCGTATTTTATTTTGGGAATAGTTATTTAATGCCCAATTTTGAATATTTTGATTATTAATGATTTCTTGTTGTAAGGATTTATTTTAAAGATTTCATAACATTATTTTTATTTCAGGCAATTCATTATTTATAATTAATACTTTATTCTCTTATATAAATATGAAATTTTTTTTGTCATCGCCTCAATTGTTAAACCCACGTAACTAGGTGTTACACCTCTCATGCAGCTTGGACACATCCTCTGCAGCCTTAGCCTTCTCGTCAGTTGCTGCCATTTGTGTAGCAATCTCAATAGAGTAATGAGATGAAGCTTTACTTTGCATAACAATTTTGTGTAAGAAAGGAGACACTTGGGTTATAGCGCTTTGACATATCTCTAGCACCATAGAGACGTCCCGAGTCTTTCCTCAAAGCTTTTCCTCATATAGGAAGTGGATGGGGAGATGTTCCATTGAATCAAAGAATCCTAGCGGGAAGACTCTTTTAAGTTTTGATATGATTACTGAAATGTTTTCATCTAATTGACTCAATGTGTCTTGCTTCAAAGTATTGTTGCATAAGCACATAAAAAATTGACTTAATTCTGTAAGTGGTTTTCATACAAGGTCAGGCAATGAACTAAATGCAAATGGTAGTAAACACTCCATAATATGTGACAGTTATGGCTTTTAAACCCGTGCAATTTCTCTTTATTAACATCAACACATCTAGCCAATTTTGAAGCATGCCCATTTGGCATTTTCAACTCCTTAATCCATTTACAAACTTTCTTTACTTTAGTAAAAGGCAACAATTTACCTTGGATTTTGTCACTTTTCCATTGTCATGTTGAACCAACCCCATGTCGCCATGTTGAAAAATGATGGCCAAGTCCATTCTTGCCACATTATCAAAGACATTTTTCTCTATGTGAATGACATCTTGATTGTGTCTCAATAAATTATCTTTCCAATACGAAAGATCCCAAAATATGCTTTGTTTAGACCAATTATGATTGACTACATATCGAAACAACTTTGAAACTCGATTATCGGTTATTCTTGGAAGATCTCGAACCCAAGAAAACATTTGTTCACCTGTCAATATAGGCGGTGGCCCATCACTGATAACCCTTTTTTACTACTTCGGAAGGCATGATTATGAGGCAGGAACCAACGATGACTATCAAACCATGAATTTTTACCACCGTATTTTGGGTAAAAGCCTTATTTCCATCCATACACACCAGACATGCCAACTTACCTTGAGTACACCACCCAGATAACATACTATAAGCAGGAAAGTCATTGATTGTCCACATTAACATTGTCTTCATTACAAAATTTTGTTTTGTGGAGACATCATAAGCCAAAGCCCTATCACTCCACAACTTCTAAAGCTCTTCTATTAATGGTTGTAAGTATACAACAATGTGTGCTTTGGGTTGGATGATCCAGGTATGAGGTAGATCAAAAACATAAATGGTTTAGTCATGCACATATCAGGGGAGAGATTATATGGAGTTACAACAACAGGCCAACAAGAATATGACGATGAAGATGACTAAATGTAAGGTGTGAAGCCATCAAAACATAAATCTAGTCTCACATTTCTTGGTTCATTGTCAAAGTCAGGATACATCATATCAAAATGCTTCCAAGCTTTACCATTAGATGGATGGTGTAAAATGTATGAACTCTGAACGATTGTGATAGCTACAAAATTTTATGTTTAAGGCGATTGAGTAAATTTTAGTTAACAACCAAATTTAAAATGTATTTCGATTCCAATAACCTTTGAGATGTGGCCTCTTAGTAGGGTTTGTGATATTTCTGGAGTGAGTTTTTATTTTTAGAGTTAAAAATATTAAACCGGAGAATTTTCAAAAATTTTATTTTGTCTCTAACATTTGTAAAATCGTCTGTTTGGTAGTAAAATTTGAAACAAAATTTTACGGTATTTGAAAAACCACGTCTACCTGTTTAATTTTCAACCAAACATAAAATTTGAGGAAAATTTAAATATGACTTATGTTATTTATTTGTGGGTGGTGTGGTGTAAAAATATGATAAAAATGCAGTCATTTTTACGATAAAAATATTATCGGAAAAAATTTATTCATATATCTTTTATGTATCAGGTTTTACTATCAGTAGGCTAATTTTACTCTGTTATTAGTAGTACGATGTATGTGAAATTTTGGGATAATATTTTGGTTATTTAGAGGTAAACTAAGATTGAGCAAGTAATAAGAATATTTCTTTTAATAATTTTGGCATCTTTACTAAATATCTAGATGGATACAAATCGAGTAGACAAAAACAATTCCCTCATAATCCTTAAATTTGTCGTAAGACCCCCTCCTCAATAAAAAAACATTTCGTAATTTTTCTTCTACATACCTTGAGAGAAAAAGTTTTAGTGGCATTGAATTTTGGAGAAAATCTTGAAAATCAAGGATGTAAAAGTGAGATTTTGGAGAAGTAATCACGACGAGCAAGTTGGATCTTGGTTTTGTGAAGCTTTTGGTGTCCTTAGATTTGTGAGTTCTATTTCCCTTCTCTTTTTTTTTGTGTTGGGCGAAACTTACTTGGGTTTTTGGAGGAAAACTTTCAAGTTTTTGTTTTTAAAAACAATTGATCTCGTGTTGTTATTGGTGGCCATTACTTAATCAAGTTTTCTTCCATTCTCTTTTTAGTTGTGTTGGCCGAACTTGAATGATGTTTTGGAAGAGTTGGTTGCAAACTTATTTTCTTAAAAACTTGATATTATGTTTGTTTTGTTGTTGTTGGGTTCTTGTTGGTTGATCTTGTTAAAGAAAAAAAATGGAGATTTAAGAAGTTAGATTTATTTATTTCGTTGTTTTTAGTTTTTTTCATATTTTCTTAGATAAAAAACATGATGGTTGTGTTGGAACCAAGTTGGTTCTAAGTACTTAGGATTTTGATGTTTACAAAAGCACTCCATGTAATCTTATTTTGTACCTTGGATTATTACATTAAATGCCACCAGAAGATAAAATTTCCAGAGGCAGAAGATGAAGACACCAGAGGCAGAAGATGAAGACACCAGAGGCAAAAGATGAAGACACCAGAGGCAGAAGATGAGTTACCAAAGGATAAAAACAGACCAGAGGATACACCTCCAGAATACACCAGAAAATGAATCCAGAAGGTACCAGAGGATGCATCCTGAAATTACCAAAGGATACACGAGGATGTCAAAACACCACCAGAGGATATCTTTCCTGGCCCAGATCAGAAGGAAGCAAAGTCAGAAGGAGACCTGGACCAGACCAGAAGGAAGCCTGCCAGAGGGAGACTTGTTCCAGACCAGAAGGAATCAAATATCAGATTTGGTCCAGAAGTTATTCTGACCAGAAGATAGCCTGGCAGTGAAATAATAAACAGTCCAGATTTGATTCAGACTTAATCAGAGGATAAATTAATGGATCCAGAACAAGAGATTTAATCCAGATTTGACCCAGACCAGAAGATAACATGATTTAGATTATGAAACTCAGTCAAGATAAGAAGAAATGATGTCCAGATTTAATCCAGACCTAATCCAGATCAAGAGGTGAATGTCCAGAATTAAATATCTTTTGTCTAGATTTAATTTCAGTTCAATCCAGACCCAGTTCAATCCAGACCCAGATCAATGGAATTGTTGAAAGATTAGGCACTACAGAAACAAATGAAAGAGTCAACCAAAGAATAATGAGAAGAAGGTAGAGGCGAATGTTGGTTCCACGTCAGGAGAAGGCGATGTAACAATATGCTCTTTGGAGAGCAAGGAAGAGTCGTCGTTTTTGACTCTAGAGCACCCTTTCATGCTACTTCGCCAAAAAATTCTTTGAGAATTATGTCCCCAGCAACCTCAGTAATGTTTACCTTGGTAATGAACAATCTTGTGAAGTTGTGAGCAAAGGTGTAGTGAAGATTAAGTTGAGTGGGTTTGTTTGGAGATTGAAAAATGTCAAACATATTCTTGACCTGACAAAGAACTTAATTTCAGTGGGATAATTAGCAATTGACGGCTACACAACAATCTTCCATGGTGATAATTGTAAGACTTCAAAGGGTTTAATGACGATTGCCCGCGCAAAAAGAGTGGCTCTCTTTACAAAACAATGGGAGCATATCATTTGATTGCAATTGCAATAAATGAAAATCCCAATATATGACATCGGAGACTAGGCCATATGAGTGAGAAAAGGATGAATATTTTGCACTCAAAGGTAAAAATTCCAAATCTTCGGTCAATAGAAATTGACATTTTTGAAGATTGTATACTTGGAAAGTAGAAAAAAAGTCAGCTTTATGACAAGTGAAAAGAAAGATAAATTTTAATTGGTCCACTCTGATGCTTGGGGTCCAACAATTGTCTCATCTATTGGTGGGAAACACAACTACTTAGTGATTTTCATCGATGATCACTCTAGGAAGGTATTGATATACTTTCTAAAGCATAAGTCTGAAGTATTTGAGGCTTTCAATAAGTGGAAAGCCATGGTAGAAAATGAGATAGGTTTAAATGGGTTGTAATTACAATGGATTTTGTAACTGCTTTACTTAGGACTAAAAGGAAGTTCGACGCCATATGGGTAATCATCAATAGATTGACAAAGAGTGCACATTTCATTCTCATTAATCAGACTTGCAGTTTGGAGAAGTTGGCCCAATTGTATGTATAATGTCAAACTTATTGCGAGATTCTTGCAAGTTTAATAAGCAAACAATTGAAGTGTTTCCAGCAGCTGAATCAAGAACATGGAACGAAGATAAGGTTAAGTTTAGCTTATCATCAACCAAAAAATGGCCAATCTGAAAGGACAATTGAGTCACTGAAAGATTTGTTAAGTAATTTTATGTTGAAGTAAAGAGAGAGTTGGAACTAGTGAGAATGAGGATTTGTATGGACGCAAACGTCATACACCTCCATGAAGGTGCAAACACGAGAAGGGGATTGAATTGTGTTTGTCCAACTTGAATTCTTTTGTTGTTTTGTTGAATGTTGATGTGAGTTATTTCATGAATACTTAATCAGACTCAGCAGGACAAATAACAACATAAGAACACAACGATTTATCCTGGTTCACCATTAACTTGGCTACATCCAGTCCCTTCACTCTGAAGGCTTTAATCCACTAATTCAAAACACTTTGAATTACAACACTTGACCCTCCAAGCCAGTCTTCTCAAACAGCCTGACAACCCCAGACTTTTGAGGAATAACAACACCTTGACTCTACAAGCTAAGTCTTCTCAAACAGCCTGACAACCCCAGACTTTTGAGGAACGATAACAACACCTTGACTCTACAAGTCAAGTCTTCTCCTACCAATCTGACAACCCCAGATTGAAGAAGGAATCTACATCACTATCGGGTTAGATTACAAGGGTTTGGAACTCTGCAAAGTTGCTTCTGGAAAGCTGATTGCTGCACTGATTCTTGCACTATTTTGTTGCTTCTGGAAAGCTGATTGTTGCATTGAATTTCTCTCTCGAAAACACTTAGAAAATATTGCTTTTGCACTCAAGTATTTCTCTTTATTGAACTCTCGGATAACTTTGAATTTGAAGCTTGAGTTCTGTGTTTTTCGATGCTTATTACTACTGCCTGGAGCCTCCTTTTATAGCTGAAATTTGGGCTTTGTCCAAGCTTATTTTCTAGATGAATCTGCTCAGATTTCCATTGAAAATTCTGTTGGCGAATCCTGTTTTACTTTAATTTTGAACTGTATCTTCTTGCTTCAGATTTCATTCGAATTTCCTTCAAGTCTTCTTTGATTTTTGAATCAAATCTTCTTAAGCCTACGATTAGATCTCTATCAAAAATCAATCAAGTCTTCTTCGAATTTTAATTAAGTCTTTACTGATCTCTATCATGATTTAAATCTGGACCATATGATCTGCTAATCTGGACCAAGTCTGGACCATGTGATCTGATGTGTACCATTTTGTTTCCTGATCTGGACAGTGTAACCTTCTTATCTGGACTATGTGATATTCTGATCTGGCCCTGTGATATTATGATCTAAACCATGTGATCTGTTCTAGACCATGCTATCTTCTGGTCTAGACCAAGTCTGGAACATGTCTTCTGTTCTGGACCAAGTTTGGAATATGTCTTCTGTTTTGGACTGAGTTATCTTCTGAACTTTGTTTCCTTCTGGTCTGACCAAGTCTCTTTCTGGACAAGATTACCTTCTGGTCTTACCAAGTCTTCTTCTGGACAATGTTTCCTTCTAGTCTGACCATGTCTTCTTCTGGACAATGTTTCCTTCTGGTCTAACGATGTCTTCTTCTGGACAATGTTTCCTTCTCGTCTGAACAAGTCTCCTTTTGGACAAGATTACCTTCTGGTCTTACCAAGTCTTCTTCTGGACAATGTTTCCTTCTGGTATGGACCGAGTCTCCTTCTGGACTATGCTTCCTTCTGATCTGGCTGTATCTTCTGGAGGTATCCTCTGGTGACATCTTCTACTGACATGGATATCTTCTTGAGGTATCCTCTGGTGACGTCATCTTCTGGTGACATGCTTTGGTGACGTCATCCTCTGATTTCTGCTTCTGGCGACGTCATCCTCTGATTTCTGCTTCTGGTGATGTCATCCTCTGATTTATGCTTCTGGTGATGTCATCCTCTGATTTCTTGCATTCTTCTTCGAAGTCAAATATGTTATTTTCATAAAATACTTTTGTTAATATCAAAACTTTAATTGGAAGAACCAACTTGGTTCCAACACTCCATGTTAGTTTGAAACTAGTGAGAATAAGATTCTTGGATAGAATTTCTAACAAAAGAAGAGCTACAGTGATAATTGAAGGTGACCAAAAGATTCATTGGGGTTTGACGAGCGATTAAAACCAAAAAGTTGACACTATGATTCATTGGCCCAACAACTTATTATGTTTTGTTAACACCAAGATTTAATGCGCCTTTTCATGTATCTCATATGAGGAAGTATCACTCTGATCTTTGTCACATCTTTGAATAAGAAACGATTGAACTTAAAGATAACTTGGAATATAAAGTCTAACCCTTCAAGATAATGGATCATTAGGTAAAAGATATGTGAGGGAAGAAAATATTATTGGTGAGAGTTTTATGGGATAAAGATATAGGAGATACCAAATAGGAACGGGAGGAAGATATGAGATAGCAGTATCCTCTCTTTTTATTGGTACATCAAATTTTGAGGATGAAATTTTCTTTGAGTAAGGTCTAATTATATTCATGTATGTAACATGAGATGGATCACCATTGTTGGTGTTCTGAACTTCACATCTGGTCCCGCAATGATGTTTTGCTCTCCACTCCTTCTCTTATGCTTTAGCTCCAAATAGGGTGTGTACCTACAAAGAGAATTTGTCATTTCATCTAAAGAGATGTATAAATGTGACTGTTGCTTTTTGGAGTTTGATCATAATTGTTCAATTCAATGGGTGCAAATTTATCTATTAGATCATAATGATTATTGTTCCCTGTTAGTATTCCCATTTTAAAAATGATATCCATTTCTCCAACGTCCATCTCCTTCTTTGTAATGAATCTAACTGTGTCTATTTCAGTAATGGCAACAATGATGAGTTAAACTTTTTCTACCTATACCAAATCTTCTACGGAGTTCGAATGTGAGATGATTTGTTGGTTAAATGTTGCTCCCTCTCAAATGCACCCCATTAGTGAAGAGAGAAAAACACAAGAAATGAGGGTTTGAGTTGTATTTTAAGGTTTTAAAAATTTTAAAATGAAAGATAAAAATATATACGTAATAAAGTGAAAGTAGGTAGAAAGATAAATATAAGAAACACAAGCAAATTTATCTTGCTTCACCACCAATATGGTAGCTATATCCAGTCGCTTCACCCTGAAGGATTTATTCCACTAATCACCAAAAGTATCACACTTCCATCAGACACCTTCTAGTCAAATTGATTATATTCAAGTCTTCTCAACCTTCTAGCTTAGTACAGTCAAGTTGTATAAGGTAACAACCACTATTAGGCTAAATTACAAAGATGTTTAAGACAGATTTATGAAAAAACTCTCACACAAGAATGTTTACAGAAAATTTTCTCTTAGAAAGTATTTTAAATTTCTTATTACTTATAGGTAACACAAAAGTTTTCACGATTTTGTATTTATGAAGACCATAGGTTTTTCTCTTGTGTATTGTAGTGACGATCAAGAGTCCTTGTCCTTTGAGCCAATTAGGTTTTTTTTATCGTTGTTGTGATTGCATGAAATCAACATGTGGAATAATGACTTGTATGGAATCTTCAAATATCTTGTATCGGTATTAAATTTCTTTCCAAATCCGTCTTCATAATTAATTTAACGTATCTTGATGGAAGCGACATGAAAAAAAGAGGATGATATATATAGATGATGATGGCATGCGTTTCTTTCTTTAGAGGATACGTCCACTATGATGAGAAGACGATGTTGAAATGTTGACTTCTTATAAGAGTATTGACTTTATCAGAGTGTGAACTTGAAGTGTTGACCAAATGGTCAGGTGGTTTTATCAGAATTATTAGACACAAAATCATCAAAGTGAGCATGTAATTAGATTTAGCAAAACATGTTGAGAGCGCGTTTAAGACAGGTAGACACATCCTTACCAGATTTTTCATAACATTTCCTTGATATCCTTGTTCGTCTTATCTTCTCCTCAGAGGATGCATCATAAAAACATTAAAGTTCATGACATCTTAATACAATTATTATTACACTAAATTGTTCTCACAAAATAATTTTTTATCATCAAAACAATTAAGGTCATTGCTCTTCACACCAACTTGGTTCTAACAATCTCCCTCTTTTTGATGATAAACATCTACTTTTGTGAACAATTCTTCTTTTTAATTATATAATTTATGCAAAGCTTATTCAAAATAATTATAAATAGTTCCCCCTAAATATGATATGTAGTATTTTGACAAGGGAGATTTAAAAATTAATTTAACAATCAAAAGTAATTATTTTCAAAAACATATACTCCCCCTTTTGTCATCAAGCAAAAAGAGTTGAACAAATAAAAAGACGTAAGAGTAAAAGCAACATTGTTACAAAGAAAGTTAAAAGTACAAAGATAAAACAATAACAAGTATAGAAAATCCAAAAACAAATGTAGATAAAGGTTCGGATTTGTCAATCTACCTTTTATCAGTCCTAAGGTATTATGTATAAACTATTGATTCTTGGATGTCTTTTCTATGAACACCTTAGTTTTAGCTTCTAGTCGATCAAAATCTTTCTTCTTGACAAACTGAGTGGAGTCAAACGCAGGGGTAGAAGGAATGGTAGAGAAGCTTTTAGAGGCAGACTCTATAGATCATGGAGCAACAATAGCAAGAACGTTCAATGGAGGTATGACAACTTGTGGGATTATCAAAAGAAACTACAAGGTGATAAGGGGGCAACCAATGGTAATTCAAGATGAAGATTGCTAGAAGGCGAAGCAACTTCACTCGGTGTATTGTCTATTGTAGCAGACAATCTCTTCCTAGTCCGACCTTTATGAGCTTTCTGAAAGTGCAAGATCCAAAGATAAAGGATCTCTGGAGTATGTCTAAAAGCACTTGAATACTGGGCAGTCATATGCCTTCCATGCTCCATGTTCTTCCTAATCCAGTTTTTTACAAAATAGAGAACTTTGTCCCACTAAATTGAGGCTTAATTAAGATCCAAACTCTGAGCATTTTGACCCCTAATCATATTAATCTTAGTAATGAAAGAGGTAATGAACGACTCTAGGTTTGGAAAGCCAAAGGGATGGGATAGAAGAAAAGGACTAGGTCCGAGGGTATGGAAGTGTAAAATTCAGAATGAGGTTGGGCTTGTTAGTACAAAAATGGTTTTAGCTACAATCATCAAGTTGATGTTTTGATGATGAAAAAATCAAACAAATAAAGTTGATGTTTTGATGACTATCTATGTTACGGTAGCATAAATAACAAATACATTAGATATAATAATCTAAGTGTTTCTAAACACAAAGAATATTATCACCTAATAAACAAGTAACTAGGTATATTAATAGAGCAAGTTGTAATATAGCAATAAGAAGTATTCCGTAATACAGTTCAAGTCAAGCGTTATAAAGTATGTGTTATGATATAAGCTATATCTTCTAATGATTGAACTAAGACCAAAGAACAACAAGACTTCGCTTCACTCCATTTTATGACTTTAGTGAAAGCACTCTAACACGTAACTCTAATGACGCGAGCGACGCTCTGTTTTGGTTGACTCCGATAATGCAAGCAATGCTCTGGTTCTGGTGACTCTTGAAATACATGATATGTTTTGTATCAATTGCCCTTGCTGAACACAACTATGATATGGTCGTCGACCTCTGATAATCTTGACAAGCAACTGATTGTATGTCTTTGATACTCACATCATCACATCAAGTGTCTAATGCCTGACTCTAATTCATGATGTATGCTTTGGAAGAAGTCAACACTCTAATGAAAATCAACGCTCCGAAGAAGACAAAGCATTTGCGCATCCTCTTATGAACATCCTAAATCTGCTACTTGTTTGAAAGTCTTTAAGACATGCTCTGATCATAGTATCCTCTGCTTTCGTGTCCTCACACCAAGATACGTAGAAGCATTCATGAAGATATATATGGATACATATTAAAGACCAGCCTACCTTAAATGGGGATTGAAGATCTCCGACAGTAATACTCTCAACGGACACTTCTTCTCTCCATTTAAGAAGAACTTGCTCAAGTCAAGAGAGTGAGTGAGAGAGAGAATAAAATAGTCTATGTGTTAAGAAGAAATTCTAAAAAATCGAAGTACACATCAAAAGAAAAGTATGAAAAATCCTCTTGATAGAGGTTTATTCGAATATATGTAAAACTATAAAAATGTTCTCACACACTTTTACTAATATTAGACATGATTTGTAACATCCTCTCAATGAGAGTTAGAATCCTTGAAACGAACTTTGTGTCAATTCAAACTCAAACTAGAACTGATGTAAATTCGCCTAATAGTGGCGACAACTCTCCCACCCTAAGTGGTACCTAAAAAGGTACATCAACACTCATGAACCTCAATGGCAAGCTGCTAGAAAGTTGAAGATAGTTCGGATGATGACAGAATGGAAAGGCTAGAGAAAAATACTCAAAGCCTGAGAGGTAGAGAAAAGAATACTTGTATGTTGTTAAATGAAATAGTGTATTAAGTCATCGATTGTACTGAGGCAAAATCTCTCTGTAAATAGTGGATTAAGCAAATGTTTATTGTGAACCAGTATAAAATATTTGTGTGTCCTTTATCTCTTTCTATTCCTCTAATCTTAGTTCTTTATGATTCAACCTTATTTTATAAAAATCAGTTGAATGTTTTGATAAAGAACAATTTGATGTACAATTTGATGTGTAGGTGTTTTTGGAGGCGTAGTATGTGAAGGTGAAGTTGTGGAGGCGGGAAATTCAATATTATAGGGATATGAGTTTAGATTATAACTAAGAGTTGCAAAAAATTAAGATATGGTTGCCTCAAACATCTTATTGTTGGAACCAAGTTGGTTTTACACTTAAAGTTTTGATGTTAACCAATGTATTTTATGAGAAGAATATAGTCGAAGAAGGATGTCACCCGAAGATGCCACCAGAGGATGTCACCCAAAGATGCTACCAGAAGATTCGAAGAAGTATACCTCCAAAGGATGTCACCCGAAGATGCCATCAGAGGATGCCACCAGAGGATGTCACCAGAGGATGCCACTAGAGGATACCACAAGAGGAAACCTCCAGACGATGTCACCAGAGGATACCATGAGACGATATCACCAGAGGATCCCACCAAAGGATATCATCAGAGGCAAAAAATAGAGGATATCATCAGAGGTAAAAATCAGAGGATATCATCAGAGGCAAAAATCAGAGGATATTATCCAATACAAAAATTAGAGGATATCATCCGAGGAAAAAAAATCAGAGGATATCATCCAAGCCAAAAATCAGAGGATACCTTCAGAGGCAGGAATTAGAGGACATCATTAGAGGATACCAGCCGAGGCAAACACCAGAGTATGAAAGAAGTCATGGTCAAGATTCGTAGAAGATTTAATTAAAAATTCGAACAAGGCTTGATTGAAATTCGAAGAAGATCTGAAGAAGATTTACTTTATATCAAAAGACGATTTGGTTCAAAACTAAAAAGGAACATAATCAAGTTGAGGAATTTTCAAAAGAAATATGAACAAAATACAATTCGATATTAATCTTGGACCAAGTAAAAGCCCTTTTGCGAGGGAAATAGATACTATTCAAAATTAACTATACATAGATACTCCAAGCTGAAGAAGAAATCATCGAAAAATAGAAGAACTCAAGCTTAAAATCCAAATTCATCTTAGAGTTCAAAGAGAGAAACACTTGTGCGAGAGAGAAATATTTTCTAAGTGTTTGAGGGTGAGAGTCATTGTTATAATCAACTTTCCAAAAGCAATTACTCAAGTTCCAAATTGCTGTATAAAACCCGATAGTGGTGAAAGTTCCTTCTTTAATCTGGGGATGTCAGATTGTTAGGAGAAGACTTGGCTTGTAGGGTCAAGGTGGTGTAAGTTCATTCTTCAATCTGGGGTTGTTAGATTTGTAGGAGAAGACTTGGCTTGTAGGGTCAAGGTGTTGTTGTTCCACAAAAGTCTGGGGCTGTCAGGTTGTTTGGGATGTCTGGCTTGGAGGGTCAGGTGCTGTGTAATTCAAAGTGTTTGAATTAGTGGATTAAAGCCTTCTGAATTAAGGGACTAGATGTAGCCAAGTTAATGGTGAACCAGGATAAATCTATGTGTCGAAATACTTATGCTTTTATTATCCGTTGCTGTTGAGTTTGATTGCTTCTTCTCCAATTAATATATATCAACTTTCATCAAATCAGCAAAAAGAATTCAACTTTGGCAAACACAATTCAACCCCCTTCTCGTGTTAGCACCTTCAATTGGCATCAGAGCTCGATCTCAAGGCTGAGCACTTTACAGTGTGTGAGAAAAGATCCAAGGGTTCAATATGTCTGGATTCAGTGAAGATGTTGCTGGAGGAAACATCAACAGACCACCTATGTTTGATGGAGAACGTTTCGAGTATTGGAAAGACTAGCTAATATGTTTGTTTATTTCACAAGATCCTGAACTTTGGGACTTGGTGGAAGATGGTTATGTTGCTCCAGAGGATACTGATGGTATTGAAATTTTAAGAAAGGATATGAATGCTGATCAGAAGAAGATGTACAAGATGCATCATAAATCCAGAATATTCATGATAAACGCAATCACCTTCAAGGAATTTGACAAGTGCACCAACAAAGCGAGAAGAAAGAGTATTTATGATAGTCTGACTCAGACATATGAAGGAAGCAAGCAAGTTCAAGAAGAAAAGGCCAACATCCTAGTCAAAAAATATGAGTTGTTCAAGATGGAAGAAGATGAAGATATTCAAACAATGTTTTCCAGATTCTAGACTCTGGTCTAAGGATTAAAGGTACTTGAGAAGAGTTATACTACTGTTGATCATGTGAAAAAAATCCTTAGAAGTCTGCCAACCAAGTGGAGACCAAAGATCACCACCATTCAGGAAGCAAATAATCTGAATACTCTAAAGATGGAAGAATTAATCAGCTCCCTTAGATCACATGAAATTGAGCTTGAAGAAGATGAGCCAAAGAAGAAGAACAAAACCCTAGCCTTGAAATCCAAGCAGAATAAGGTTCTAAAAGCAACATCAGAATCATAAGATAGTGATTCAGATGATCAGAATCTGAACCCAGAAGAGGAGATTGCTTTCATAACTAGAAAGGTTCTAAAGATGTGGCACAACAGAAAGAAGAAATTTCCCTAAAAGTATTCCAACCATTCCAACAGAGGAAAAGACAAATATGACAAGAAAAGTATCATCTGTTATGGATGCAATGAACCTGGACATATCAAGTCAGAATGTACAAACATAGAGAAAGGGAAACACTAAAAGAAAGATTCCAAACACAAGAAAAAGAATCTGATGGCTACATGGGATGATTTTGATGAATCATTTGATGATAAAGAAGCAGAATCGGCAATGATGGCTCACACCAACTTTGCCTCTGGATCCAACAATGATTCTGACTCTGGAAGTGAATCAACAAATGAAGAAAAAGAGCTATTTTTTGAATTCACCAGATCTGATTTAATTACTACAATAAATGTTTTTCTAAATATTAATTACAAATTGTCTTTAAAACTGAAAACACTTAGGAAAGAAAATAAAATTCTAACCAAAGAAGTCAATGTTTTAAAGAATCAAAGTGCAGAATGTAAAACAAAAAATGCAACTCTTAAAACTAATATTGCTGAACTTAAGGCTGAAAATCTAACTCTAAAAAGTAATCATTGTTCAACATCAAGTGAAAATACTTCATGTAATTCTGATATGCATGAACAAGTATTACAAGATTTTATTGCTAATGGTATGGAAAGAAGCAAATATGCTTCTATGATCTATGGAGTTAGTAACAACGGTAAAAGAGGCATAGGATTTGATGAATCTGTAACTGTAACTAAACCTATTTCCTCTTATGTTTTGTGTGTTGTTTGTGCTAAGAAAGGTCACTCAAAATTGTCTTGTCCCATGATAAAATCAAGGAAAAAGAAGAAACCTTTCAAGACTAACAAACCTGGACCCGACCAGATTTGGGTACCAAAAGATAAAATTGTTTATGTTGCAGATGTTCTAAGCAACCACATTGACACACCAGTCATGGTGCCTGGTCAATGGATGCTTGCAATATATGAAGGGAAAAAGGTCTATGTTCCAACACCTACCAAATAGAAGCCAATTGACTCTAGTGGAAGAAGAACTGGTCAACATAATACATATCAGAACCAGAACCATATGATGAACCAGAAATATCAGAGATATCACACATATCAACAAAACTGGAACTACCAGAAGAATTAGAGTTACCATCAGTTCCAAAACTATCAGCACAAACAAAATTGTCAGATTAACAATACGAATCAGGAGACTTCTTTGAACACTCCAATCAAAGTCGTCAAGACCACAAACCTGGATGGGAATTCAAATCACCTGGTTCCTCTAAATTTTTGAGAACCTGCAAAATACTTATCTAGCTTTGATTTTTAAGATCAAGCTTCTTGTTATCACAGTAAACATAATATCAAAACAATAATAATATTTAAAGAAAAGAATAACCTATTTGTCAACAGTGTCAGTTTCACTCTGAAAACCCTCTTATTTCTTCTTTTCTGGTTTTGAGAGGAATGATGTTTGGGATCTAGTACCAAAAACAGAAAAGAACATTATTGGAACCAAGTGGATTTTCAGAAAAAAGCTAAATAAAAAAGGTTAAGTGGTCAGAAACAAGGCAAGACATGTTGCACAAGGCTATAGTCAGCAAGAAGGCATTGATTACACTGAGACATTTGCTTCAGTGGCCAGGTTAGAAGCTATTCGTATCCTACTCTCTTTTGCTGCAAATAATAACATTACATTATTTCAAATGGATGTTAAAAGTGCTTTTCTAAATGGTTATATAAGTGAAGAAATCTACGTTAAACAACCCCCAGGTTTTGAAAGTTCTGAATTTCCAAATCATGTTTTTAAACTTAGAAAATCTATGTATGGTCTAAAGTAAGCACCTAGGGCATGGTATGATAGACTTAGTAACTTCTTGCTTAAAAATAACTTTGAAAGATGACAAGTAGACAATACACTTTTTAGAAAATCAATAGAAGATGACATTCTTATTATTCAAGTTTATGTTGATGACATTATTTTTGGATCTACTAATGGCACTCTTCGCCATGAATTTTCTCAATTAATGCAGAATGAATTTCAAATGAGTATGATGGGAGAACTTAAGTTCTTCTTAGGGATACAAATTCAGCAAAGTCCAAAAGGTATTTACATTCATCAAACTAAATATACAAAAGAGCTTCTCAAGAAGATTAAGATGAGTGATTCCAAACCTATGGCTACACCAATGCACCCTACTTGCTCACTTGAAAAAGATGATTCAGGCCAAAAAGTTGATCAAAAAACCAATAGAGGGATGATAGGATCTCTACTTTACCTTACTGCTTCTAGACCTAACATCATGTTTAATGTATGTGTATGTGCAAGATTTCAATCTGACCCTAGGGAATCACATTTAACTACTGTTAAGAGAATCCTTAGATTCCTAAAAGGCTTACCTTGTCACATTTAACTACCAACCTTACCTTGTTCTACAAGAAATCTCCTGAGTACAAACTTAGTGGATACTATGATTCTAATTATGCTGGAGATAAACTTGAGAGAAAGAGCACAAGTGAAAACTGCACATTTTTAGGAGACAACTTAATATCTTGGTTAAGTAAGAGACAAAACACTATTGCAATGTCAACAACATAGGATGAGTACATTTCAACAGTTGGATGCAGTTCTAAACTTATTTGGATGAAACATCAACTGGAAGACTACAAAATCCTGGAAACCAACATACCCATCTATTGTGACAACACTTCTGCCATCAATCTAACCAAAAACCCTATAATTCATTCCAGAGCTAAACACATAAAGATCAAATATTACTTCATTAGAGACTTTGTTCAAAAAGGTGTACTCAACATTTAGTTTGTAGACACTGAACACCAATGGGATGACATATTCACCAAACCACTACCTGAAGATAGGTTTGATTTTATCAAGAAAAACCTAAATCTTACCTTCATATCTAACTAAGATTGAAATCACTTCAAAGTAGGTTACTTTTACATTAGTTTTTATATTTTCTATAATATGTTATATTCATTTTATTTTAAAAAAAAAAGTTTCACATTCAAGCCTTTTTGTCTAAAGACAAAAAAGGGATAAGATATTTGATAAAGAATAGATAAAGTGAGGCTTAGACTTAGGGGAGAAAGATATTTGAGAAAGAAATAAAGTGAGAAGAAATTGATGCTTAGGCTTAGCGGGAGTCAAAGTAATAAGAAAGAAAAGTGGTTATAAAAAATACAAGTTTTGTCATCATCAAAAAGAGGGAGATTGTTGGAACCAAGTTGGTTTTACTCTTAAAGTTTTGATGTTAACAAAAGTATTTTATGAGAAGAATATATTCGAAGAAGGATGTCACTCGAAGATGCCACCAGAGGATACCTCCAAAGGATGTCACTAGAGGATGTCACCAGAGGACATCACCAGAGGATACCACCAGAGGATATCACTAGAGGATCCCGTCAGAGGATATCATTAGAGGAAAAAATCAGAGGATATCATCCCAGGCAAAAATCAGAGGAAAAAAATCTGAGGATATCATCCAAGGAAAAAATTAGAGGATACCTTCAGAGGCAGGAGTTAGAGGACATCATCAGAGGATATCACCCGAGGCAAACATCAGAGTATGAAAGATGTCATGGTCAAGATTCATAGAAGATTTAATTCAAAATTCGAAGAAGACTTGATTGAAATTTGAAGAAGATATGAAAAAGATTTACTTTTAATCAGAAGAAGATTTGGTTCAAAACTAAAAAGGAACATAATCAAGTTGAGGAATTTTCAAAAGAAATCCGAACAAGATACAATTCAAAATTAATCTTGGACCAAGTAAAAGCCCTTTTGCGAGGGAAATAGATACTATTCAAAATTAACTATACATAGATACTCCAAGCTGAAGAAGAAATCATCGAAAAATAGAAGAACTCAAGCTTAAAATCCAAATTCATCTTAGAGTTCAAAGAGAGAAACACTTGTGCGAGAGAGAAATATTTTCTAAGTGTTTGAGTGTGAGAGTCATTGTTATAATCAGCTTTCCAGAAGCAATAACTCAAGCTCCAAACTTGTGTATCAAACCCGATAGTGGTGAAAGTTCCTTCTTCAATCAAGGGTTGTCAGATTGTTAGGAGAAGACTTGGCTTGTAGGGTCTAGGTGGTGTATGTTCCTTCTTCAATCTGGGGTTGTTAGATTGGTAGGAGAAGACTTGGCTTATAGGGTCAAGGTGGTGTAAGTTCCTTCTTCAATCTGGGGTTGTCAGATTGGTAGAAGAATACTTGGCTTGTAGGGTCAAGGTGTTGTTGTTCCTCAAAAGTTTGGGGCTGTCAGGCTGTTTGGGAAGACTGGCTTGGAGGGTCAGGTGCTGTGTAATTCAAAGTGTTTGAGTTAATGGATTAAAGCCTTCTGAATTAAGGGACTGGATGTATCCAAGTTAATGGTGAACCAGGATAAATCTATGTGTCCAAATACTTATGCTTTTATTATCCGCTGCTGC
This sequence comes from Cicer cuneatum, assembly GCA_037974295.1. Classification (NCBI taxonomy): domain Eukaryota; kingdom Viridiplantae; phylum Streptophyta; class Magnoliopsida; order Fabales; family Fabaceae; genus Cicer; species Cicer cuneatum. Next base: position 41,565,104 of record JBBPBO010000001.1, read on the forward strand.
TGAGTCTGATTGCTTCTTCTCCAATTAATTTATATCAACTTTCATTAAATCAGCAAAAAGAATTCAACTTTGGGAAACACAATTCAACCGCCCTTCTCATGTTTGCACCTTCACTTATCTGAGGTGTCTGTATCTGAATCAAGTACCAAGTTTGGCATATTAGTCTTAATCTTCTAAGAGATTTTTGACATATTAGTCTGTATCTGAATCAACGTCATGCCTTCATCGAAGCATCTAGTAATAAAAAAATGGTTTATTGAGTGATATTGATATGAAGCCCTAAAATCACACTAGAAACTTCTCCATCTTTGTTTGCATCTACAAGCCTCTAGAATTCTTTAACTAGAACATCTAGGGAAAAGAGCTGATCTAGGTTAAAATACTCAAACAGTCCAACACAAGCAAAATCTTCTATGATGTCGAATTCTTTCTCAACAAAAATGGTGAAATCAATTTGTAGTTAATTGAGAACATCAAATTGGTCCTAATTACATGCCATAATGGGGGCAGAAGTAACATTACTAAGCGTACAACGAGAATTGGAACTTGAAGCCATTAGAGAATGGACAAGAGTTTCAAAGAGTTTGAACGGGTTTAGCAAAACTGTGGGAAAATACGTGAAATGAGTGAATGATTTGAGTGTTGGTGTTTTTGATAAAACAATTGAGTTGTTAAAAGTGAAAAACAATAACTACTACGCACACGTTAATCTCTAATAAAAAGTTTGAGTTGCGAAAAGTGAACATAATCTCTTATAAAGTGATGTTTAATCTCTATATGTTTTTCCCTTGAATGTAATATAGGATTTTTGGTTAAAAATATAGTAGAAGTATTGTCACAGAAGATATGAATGTTACTTTCATGTATTTTGTAGTCTTCTAGTTGATGTTTCATCCACAACAGTTGACTGTTACGACTAGCTATTGAAATATTTTCTTCATTAGCATAGGATAGAGCAACAGTTCTCTAACTTTTTCTTGACCAGAAGATCTGATGCTCACCAAGGAATGTACAACTTCCACTGGTCTTTTCCTTTCTAGCTTATCTCCAGTGTAGTCAACATCACAAAAACCTACAAACTTGTACTTAGATGATGGCTTAAAACATAGAACAAGATTAGTAGCGTCTTTTAATTATCTAAAGATCCTTTAACAACAGTTAAATGGGATTCTTTAGATTTGATTAAGATATTGGACATACATTAACCAAAATGTCAGGTCTAAAAGCAAATAAATAAAGGACAGATCCAATCGTTTGATATACCCTTTTACCTAATTTATCCTTATCAAGAGAACATGTGAAATATGTAGGTGCAAACATAGGTTTATTCATCCATTTTAAATTTCTTATGAAGTTTTTTTGTATATTTGGTTTGATGAATGAATACTCCATCTGAGCTTTGATGAATTTGAATGCCAAGAAAAAATTTATGTTCTCCCATCATACTCATCTCAAACTCATTTTGCATTAACTTAGAAAACACTTCTTGTTGACTATAGCCATGAGCTACAAGTGTAACTTTATTTCTTACCACTTCACATTTCTCATTCAACTTGTTTCTGAAAACCCATTTGGTTCCAATTGGCTTCTTTTCTTTAGGTTTTAGTACAAGATCTCATACATCATTTCTCTTGAACTGGTTTAATTCTTCTTGCATGGCAACAATCCATCCATCATTTGATAGAGGTTCATATTATAACAATAGTCCAAAAACTGTTGTTTCTTTAAAAGCAAAACTGGTTTTTAGAGGGTCATTGATATTTTATATAATCAGAGAGTTTGGGTGTAATGATTGATATTTCCATCCAAGTTTAGGTTTCTGCTGACTTTGACTAGTGACGATTCATTGTTACTTGTCCTTGTATTGTTATTTTAATCTTTTGGTTCTTCAAAGGGAGGTTTTGCTAATTCATATGATCTTGCTAGTTCCTCTAATATCTGCAAAATCTTTATCTAGTTTTGACATTTTATGGTCAAGCTTTTTGTCATCAAACTTGACATGGATTGATTCTTCAACAATTAGGATTTCTTTACTGTAGCCAAGATTTTCTTTGGTATTTAAACTATAATATGTACAACCATATTGATGAAAATATGAAATGTTGGGTTTTATTCCATTCCAAAGTTCATAAAGAGTCTTGTTGACAATAGGTCTTATATAAATTCTCTTAACATGATGTGTTCACTACTTCTGCCTAAAAGTATTTGGCAACATTTGTTTTGTGAATCATGGTGTGTGTCATTTTCTGAAGAGATCTGCTTTTCCTTTCTACAACTCATTCTTCTCACAAAAGTTTTCAAAAGGTTTGTTTTCAAATTCACCACTATGATCACTATGAATTGTTGTAATACATAAACTTTTTTCATTTTGCAATTGTTTGCAGAAGAAGGTAGTGAAAACTTTATGCGACTCATCTTTGTGTCTAAGCAACTTTATCCATGTCCATTAAGAATAGTCATCAATAATTGTAGCAGCCCTCTTACTAATTTAGAAAATATTTCTAAACTTAAATTAATTTCTAAAAAAAATTATTTATTTGTAATACGCTATTGTAGTAATAGTTGACTCAAGTTAAAGTAGAAATATGAAAGTGGTAGTATTAATAAGTTTTAAGTGTCAGCAGGAGACCATGCCACTTTTTTTTCTAACTCCTTCTTTTCATTTACCAGTATTAATCCATCCTTCACTTATTCATCCCATTCATTCCAAATACACACTTCCATAAAACAACTATGAAAAACAGCAACACCGTTAACTTGAAAAATGAAAACTATATTCATAAGCTAGACATAATAAGCTTTCCAATGAGGGGTAGTTTACTCAAATCGAGGTCGTTTGATATTTTCGTTGACTGGTCAAAGTTGAAGTATTTTCTGCACAAAAAGATTATCACATAAGTGAGTTAAAATGAGTATTAAAAGAGTTATAAGAATGTGTTTTGAGTGAAACCAATTGTATTGAAAAGCTTACTCTTTGTATTTTAATACTGTGATGTTTCATAATTTTATATCAACTTTATAATATGTAGTGATTTTAGAACACAGTTGTTGTGATAGAGTTCTAGGGTGTGTTTCAAAAACTTTAGACTAGGTTCTTGGTTAAATACCTTAGTCTTATGTATAGGAAGTTAAAAGGAATTATATAGAATATTATAGAGATTATAATGTTATAATAAATCCAACCCGCATTGTAACTAGGATGATTGAGACGTCGATTATCGTCATTAACCAATTGGTTATAGTGGACTAGACTTTCTCGGATTGACTCACATCTGACGAATGGACTATGCAACCTTCATAGTTTATATATTCACAGTGACAATATAAAAATAGTTATGTATCATTATTTAGGTTTACTTGCTTTTCCATTATATTTCTTTTCTTTTTTAATTATATACTGAAATTAGGGTTTGGGCTCTAAGCCCACTTGTTTTTGTAGCTTCAGGCCTTGGGTATTTATTTTTTTTAACAAGTCCAACTTTATTAAAGGTTAATTAGACGAGACATCTTTCTAATCTTTGAGTAGTTAGAACACAAGTTGTACTACTTGATATTTCCAACACTCGTTTTCATAAATAAATTAATCTAAAATCGACTTTTAAATTTGATTAATTAGATGCTATATATTTTTAGTCTTTGATTTTTTAAGCCACACGTTGTTATAAAACTCCTTTTGTTAACCAAAATAATAAAACTATTTTTAAACGGGTTAACTAGATGTGACATCTTTAAAGTCATTGAGTTTTTAAGACACAAGTTGTACAACTTGATAATATTAAAACTTGCATTTTAAAATAATTATTCAAATCAAACAAACTCATTTTGATTCGTCAAAACAACCTTTTTATCAACAACATAACGCACTCTCTTTAAAAACAAACCTGTCTGCATTTTGTACCCAAGAACTACATAGCTTTGATTTCTCCATTACACCTACATATGCGTAGAAGCAAGATCACACTCTTGACAAGCACAATAAAAATAATTTTGTTTTTTTTCCTCTCTATTTTAAACACACATTTATTTCAATATCACATTCATAAAAAAAAGAAATTTTTATTTTTATTTATTAATAAGAATATAGGAAATATATTTTAAGTTAACATAAATTTACACAATTAATTAAAGGTAACCGTTTACTTGAATGGATGTCGTCGGATGTTAATATCTTTCCTGTGCATAATCGACTCCCAAAGTCTAAACATGGTTCAAAGACCATTATTTTTTTTAAGGATTTACCAACATTTTTCCTATTTTAAATAAACATTGGTGGCAACTCCATTATATTTGAAAAACACTCGTAATTTTATATTGCAACAACTAGTGACTCCACTAGGGATTTTTTTAGAGAGTCAACCCTAAAATAATTAATTGTGCAAAATTTTTAACTTTTTTATATCTATTTGCTGTACTTTCTTTTACCTTTTGTGTTTACCAAGGTTTGAGTAAAACTAAAGATTAATTTCGAGGTTGCGTAGTGGTAGCCTTCTAGATGTACATCCTATATGGTTAGCATGAAAATATCACCAAGAGTTCTATCCTGTTGAGAATACTGCCACTCCAAATAGTTTACCTATTGTTATTGACAATATTCCAAAATAGGATCCTTGGCTCAAGGAACAACATTTAGAACCACATAGCCACGATTTTGAGAGCTTCACTAAATAGAAAAGCCAATAGACCCTTCCATTATAAGAATATCCATATGGGTCACCAAAAGAATACCTCGTATATTTAAATTCATTCAGAACTTTATATATATGTATATATATATATATATATATATATTCATTCAACAACAATAATTCTACATAGCTGCATTCATATCTCATGACATTTTTTTTCCTTTCTTTAAGTGAAAAGTAAAAAATAGTGGCATTTTGCATCAACTTTTAGGTTTGTTGAGGAATCATAAAGACCATAGTCACGTGACGAATTAAGTGGATAGTGGGATCAGAAAATAGAAACTTTACTTTTAAAGTTTTAGCAACCTGATTTGAAAAGTTTAAGGGAAATCATCAATCAAATGAAAACCATACAACAAGATAGTTTCTTTATTAAATACGTGAAGATCCTAAATCTTTTGGCATAATGTGCAAATAGGAGCCCTCACTGCATTAGCTCAATACTACAATCCTTTTTTAAGATGTTTTACCTTTCAAGACTTTCAGTTGGCCCCAACATTGGAAGAATTCAAACGAAGATTAGGTTATCCCTTAGAGAAAGGAAATCCTTATCAATATACTAGACAACCCCCAAATCTGAACACATTTATTGAAAGGTTGAAAATTGACATAAGAGAGTTGGCAAATAAAAAAGAGGAAAAAAATAGTGATTCATGATTTTCCGAGAAAAAAAGGCACAAGATTTAGCTGTTAAAAAAGAATAGGGGTTGTGTTAATTCCAAACCTTGATAAAATTTGTAGATTTTGCTGCCATCAATGTCTTCCTGGCTTTTAACAAAAATAAAGAAAATTTGGTTTTCACGGTTCTTGCTAATGTATACTACTCTCTGCATATGCAACACGAGAAGATAGGTCGAACCATTATGTGTTGTCTTCCAGTGTTGTATATTTGGTTCATGTCTCATATGTTCAAGAAAGGGTATCATGTTTGAGTCAAAAGTAATTGTGAATGGGCTCATAGTATAGCTTACCTGACCAAGGACATAATGTCGTGGTATTATAAAGAACAAGGGGTGAAAGAAGTAATATGACAATACGGATAATTTTCAAATGTACACTCCGATTGTAGCTCTAAGTCAACTTGGTTACCCTATGTTGGAGAAATCAGATGATGATTTGCTAGAAGCTTTTGTTTTCCACAATATGGGTATAGAAGACCCACCAATGTCAAAGGATATGTCGAGCTTGGGAAATGATCATTTGATAAATGAGAGTACTCGGATATAGAAGTTTTAGCACAAAAGAACCCTATCAACAATGGATAAAGAAAAGAGTCCAAGAAATCAGGTTGCCTTTCCACAAGTATTTATACTCCATAGGTAACACTTCAGATCAGTGGCAATGGTTTCCAAAAGTTTTGACGAACTTATGCAATGTTTCAAAACTGAAAAATTGCATTGTTTCGAAGTTGTATTCGAATACAACCTTAGTGTATTCGAATACACTTCTATAACGTTCAGTTTTTTATTTAAAATTTGAACTTCATATTCGAATATGATACCTCTTAGTCGAATACAAGTATGAGATTTTTTCCACTGACTTGAGTTGTATTCGAATACACGAAGCTGTAGTCGAATACAAAAGTTTAATATTAGCTACTGACTTGCAATCTGTATTCGGCTACGACACTTCGTATTCGAATACAGATCTTCAGTTTTTGCTACAGACTTGCAATTTGTATTCGGCTATGACACTTCGTACTCAAATACAGATCTTCAGTTTTAGCTTCTGACTTGTAATCTGTATTCGACTACGACACTTCGTATTCGAATACAGATTTTTCAGTTTTTGAAAAAAATTTATTTTCAAACATATGTTTATGTTTTTAAATATTTTTATAAAATATTTTAATGCATATGCTATTAAAATGGTTCTCATAATATTGTACTTGAAATGTATTTTCCTAAGTTACCTAAATATAAATTTGAAGGATGAGTTGGCTTAATATCCTTTTGCTTTTTGATCAATGAACTTTTTGTCTTCATAAAAAATGTAGATCATTAATCTTTTTCATTCTCCCCATTTTTGATGATGACAAAAATCTTGTTGCTTGAATTTTTCAACGTCTTGATTTCTCCCCCTAGATATGTGCTTACTCCCCCTTGATATATGTTTTTCTCCTTCTTATGTGTTGGAGGATCTGTACTAAATAACTCGCAACAACAATATATATACACTTTTTCTCCCCCTTTTGACATTATCAAAAAGGAATAGGATACTATAAATAAACCATACAAAAATAGAAATAGAAGCATCACATGATATATAGAAGGATTTGCAATCAAATGAAATTTTAACAAAACCATGTCTAGTAATACATATTAAAAGAAACTAATAGTTTTAATGGGAAAGTCAAACATAGCAGAAACAAATAACAAAAACTGCAAAAAGCCAATTTAATCATCTAAGTCTGGTGGAAGATGCAGATGGTCAATTTTGTTGGATAGGTCATTGAGTTCTTGATAAAAGAATGTATGATGTTTAGTGATGGTTGTTTCAAGATCTTGGAATTGGTTGTTGAAGGAAGCAGTCATGTTTTGAATTTAATTACTGAAAGAATCATTCAAGTGTTGGAATTGATCTGTGACAAAAGATTGAATCGAGTTAAGTTTGTCCATGATCATTCTGTTTGAGATGATGTGTTTAGCATGTGCTATGTTGTTTGCTTTTGGTGCTGCTTCTGGTGCTACTGATGGGCCTGTTGTTGGTTCTGCTTCTTCTGTATTGTCATCTTGGGCAGTTGATGAACTTTGTCCAAGATCACCCTTATGGACATAAATTTGAAGTGCTTCACTCCAAACTATTTTCATACTAGGCAAAACCCTTAAATCCAGCAGATTATCTTTGGTGGTTTGGTACAGCACCTCGCCTAAGAAATCAACTTTAAAATGATCCAGAATTCTTGTGACTTCTCTTGCGTAGAGTAAAGCTATAGAGTCTTTGGAAGCATATAGAACTGAGCGGACGAAGTATGCCCAGTTTAGATCAGCCCCTTCTATCATAAAGATCATAATTTGAAGTTCAAATTCAGAAATCTGTGAGTAGTTCCCTGCTTTTGGTATCAATATATAGCTTAAGAAATAATGTAGTAATATGTTGTCAACAGTCAGATTACCAACACCATATCTTTGTCTAGCAAACTCCGAACCAGCCTGTGTGCGTTTTCTTTCCATAGTATCTTTGTCAAAACGGCACAACGAAACATAAGCATCATATTTTGTAGTGTTTACCCATTCACATAGATGTCATGGACACATCTTTTGACCTTCATAAGGTATGTTCAGAATTTCTCCAACGAGTTTAGTGTCTAAATTAATAATCTTTCCTTTAACCTTAGACACTAATTTAGACCCATCCTTTTCAAGATTATAGAAGAATACCCTAACTAGGTCAGAATAAATAGGACCATTGCATCCAATAAATTCTTCTAATTTTTGAGCTTTCAGTAACCCAGGAAATTTAAACTCATAAAAGGAATCAAGCGTACCAATTTTTGGAGTTATCAGCTTTTTGTTAGAAAAATGGGTTCGGAATCTGTCCAGCTCTTCTGGGGAGTGAAGTAATCTAGATAGGTCAGCCATATTGTCATTTCTTTGTTTCTTTGAGGGACCCACTGTAGCAACCTTGGTTCTTGGTCCTCTTTTGCGTGCATCCATTATTGAGAAGATGAAGTTTACGGTTTTTGGGGAAATTAGGGTTTTGGGTTTGATTTTAAAGTAATCTTAGATGCAATGTATGATGAGGGGAAGGTTTAGAGATGATTTGATGTAGGTTTAGATGAAGTTTTTGAAGGAAGGAAACCAGAGATTTTGATTGTAATCGGCTACCAGTTTTTGTATTCGTAACCTAAAAACTGTTAACAACTCTTTTTATATGCTAAAAAATTCGAATGTGTATTCGACTACAGATTTGGTGTATTCGAATACAAGTTTTTCTGGGAACGTGTATTCGAATACAAAATGTTTGTATTCGAATACGACAGTAAAAATTTCGTTTCTAAAGTGAAATTTTAACAATAAATAAACCAAAAACATTTTAAACATGTATTAAAACATACAAATGTCAAAGAATCATATATTAAGTAAGAGAAGATGGAAAAGTTAAATTTAAAAGTGATATGACTTACAAAGCTTTCAAACCTTTTAGAGATCATTCTCATTTAGAATGCCTAGTTCCCTTCGTATCTTGTAAAATGATTCTCTAGGTAGTGGCTTTGTAAAAATATCCGCTAGTTGATTATGAGTGTCAACGAAGGTAACTTCAACATTGCCTTTGAGCACATGATCTCTCAAAAAATGATGACTTATGTCGATATGTTTGGTTCGAGAGTGCATGACTGGATTCTTAGTGATGTTTATAGCACTGGTATTGTCACATTTCAGAGGAATACACCTGAGATCAAGTCCATAGTCACATAGTTGTTGCTTAAGCCAAAGGATTTGAGCACAGCAACTGCCTGCTGCTATGTATTCTGCCTCTGCAGTACTTAAGGCCATGCATGCTTGTTTCATACAAGACCATGATACTAGTGCATTTCCTAGAATGTGACAGGTGCCGCTTGTGCTTTTTCGGTCCGTCTTACATCCTGCATAGTCAGAGTCAGAATAACCAATGAGATTGCATATGCTACCTTTTGGATACCATAGGCCAGCATTGGTTGTTCCTTTTAGATATTTCATTATCCTCTTTACTGCTACAAGATGTGATTCCTTCGGATCTACTTGAAACCTTGCACACAAACAAACACTAAACATAATATCTGGCCTATTGGCCGTTAAATATAAGAGAGACCCAATCATACCTCTATACCTTGATATATCAATTGATTTACTAGTTTCGTCTTTATCAACATACATTCAAGATCCCATAGGAGTCGCACTTTCTTTGTTGCTGTCCATCTCAAATCTTTTTAATAATTCTTTACAATATTTTGACTGATGAATAAAGATGCCATTCTTAAGTTGCTTGATTTGAAGTCCTAGGAAATAATTTAATTTTTCCATCATGGACATTTCAAATTCTCCTTGCATCATTAATGAGAATTCTTCACATATTTCATTTTTGGTTGATCCAAATATGATATCATCTACGTAGACTTGAACAAGTAAGGTATGATCATTTGTTCTTTTAATAAATAAGGTTTTATCAACTTTACCTTTTTCAAATCCATGTTCACATAAGAATTTACTCAATCTATCATACCAGGCTCTAAGAGCTTGTTTCAAGCCATAAAGTGCCTTCTTTAATTTGAAGACATGTGAAGGATTTTTGAAGTCTTCAAACCCAGGTGGCTGTTTGACGTAGACTTCCTCATTGATATAGCCATTTAGGAACGCACTCTTGATATACATTTGAAATAGTTCAAAATCCATAGAGAAAGCATAAGCAAGTAGTAGTCGGATTGCTTCTAATCTTGCTGCTGGAGCAAATGTTTCATCAAAATCAATCCCTTCTTCTTGATTGTATCCTTGTGCGACCAATCATGCCTTGTTTCGGATAACTATTGCATTTTCATCTAATTTGTTCTTAAACACCCATTTGGTACCAATGATGTGTTTATTTCCTGGATTTGGAACAAGTTCCCAAACTTTATTTCTTTCAAACTGATTTAGTTCTTCGTACATGGCAAGTATCCATTGATCATCTTTGAGGGCTTCACCTATTTTGGAGGGTTCTATTTGAGAAACAAATGCCATATTCAAACAAGCATCTTTGAGATTTAGCCTTGTGGTGACTCCTTTGTTGATATCACCTATTATGTTGCCAATTGGATGATCACGATGGGTTTTCCATTCTTGAGGAAGATCAATGTGTTGATCTAGTTGTTCTATATTGATTTTGTCCTTTTGAGTTGTTTGATCAACTTGATTTTCTTTGCTTGTCTCATCATCATCATAAATAATTTTATCCTCTTTCGAGGGGTTAGTTTCATCAAAAGATACATGTATAGATTCTTCAACTATCAAAGTTCTTTTATTAAAAATTCTAAATGCTTTATTAGTTAAGGAATAACTAATAAAATACCTTCATCGACCTTCTCATCAAATTTTCCGAGATTATCCTTACCATTATTTAACACAAAGCATTTGCATCCAAATATGTGAAAGTGAGAGATATTCGATTTTCTTCCTTTATAAAGTTCATATGGAGTTTTCTTCAGCATTGGTCAGATTATGACTCGGTTAGATACGTAACAAGCTGTACTTACAGCATCTGCCCAAAAGTATTTTGGTAGACTTGAATCACTTAGCATAGTTCTTGCAAGTTCTACCAATGATCTATTCTTTCTCTCAACAACTCCATTTTGTTGAGGTGTTCTTGGTACAAAAAAATTATGGAAGATTCCGTTTTCTTCACAGTATTCTACAAAAGAGGCATTTTGAAATTCTCCTCCATGATCACTTCTAATTGATACAATTTTGGTTGCTTGTTCATTTTGGACTAGTTTGGCATATTTCTTAAAAGCTTTAAAAGCTTCATTTTTATTTGCCAAAAATAAGGTCCATGTGAACCTTGAAAAATCATCAACTATTACTAGTCCATATGAATTTCCACCAAGGCTTTTAGTTCTTGATGGTCCAAACAAGTCCATATGTATTAGTTGAAGTGGTCTTGAAGTTGATATAATATTTTTGGGTTTAAAGGAAACTTTAGTTTGTCTACCTTTTTGACACGCGTCACATAATTTATCCTTAATGAATTTCATTTTTGGTAAGCCTACAACAAGTTCATGTTTGACTAACTTGTTTAAGTGATCCATATGGATATGTGCAAATCTTTTATGCCATAGCCAAGCATCATTGTTGTCACTTACCATAAGACATTTCATTTTTAAGGATAAATCATCAAGATTAATTGTAAAAATATTTTTGAAATGCTTACGAATAAACTGAATTTCATTTGTTACCTCATTTTGGATAATGCAATCATCTTTGTTGAAAGTGATTTTGTAACCTTTGTCACAAAGCTGGCTTATGCTTATGAGATTGTGTTTTAACCCTTCAACATAGAGGACATCTTCAATTAAAGGAGATGGAGCAATGCCAACCTTTCCAATGCCCAAAATTTTTCCTTTGTTGTTATCTCCATAGATTACATAACCTTTTGACTCAAGAGTTAGTGCTGAAAATTTTGTTTTGTCACCGGTCATGTGCTTTGAACATCCATTATCCAAGTACCACATATTTGATGTACTTTGTGTGTATTCCTACAAAACAAGATTTATAGTTTATTAGATACCCAAAGTGTTTTGGGTCCTTGAAGATTAGTACATTTCTTGACCCACACATAATGCCCTTGTGGAACAGCAACGTTCCTAAAATGACAAGCATTAGGTGTGTGACCATTAAGACCATAATAGAAACATTTTGGACAATTTAGAGTAACCAAGTCCACTTTTGTCATTTGAATATCTTTGCATGCTAAGTATATTTTCCAATCCAAATTGTCCTTTTTCGTACCTTTCTATAACTCTATTCATTTGGACAATTTTAAAAGAAAGTGAATCACATTTAATGCATGTAGAAATCTGTTTTTGTTTTTTAGAATTTTGTTCGATAATGTCAATCTTTTTATTTAGAGATAAAATCTGTTTCTTTTGATTTGACACTACTTTGTACAGATTTCTACATTCATTAAGTAGTTCTTTAATGGCTTGTTGTGCATCATTATCTTCAACACAAGAATCATTATTATCATAGCAAATAGTATTACTACTAACCTCTTCTTCATTATCAGAATGATGAGATGCCATCAAAGCAACATTTGCGCATTCGTCATTATCTGAATTTGATGAAGAACTTACTTCATTATCTTCCCATGCTATGTACGCCTTTTTGAACTCTTTTCTTTTAGTAGCATTCTTCTTGATAATGTTAGGACATTCTGCTTCATATGTCCTAGTTTCCCACACTCAAAGCAATTAAAATTCTGATTTGTAGTAGAAGCATATTTCTTCCTGAAGTTTTTCTTTCTTGTAAACGTTTTATCATTTTGAAGAAATTTACCGAACTATTTGACAAGAAGGGTGATGTTTTTCTCTTCATCTGAATCATCTTCATTCATCAATTCTTTTGATTCTATTCTTAATGCAATATTCTTTGTTTTCTTTTCTAAACTCTCATTCTTTTCCAATCTTTCTAATTCTATTTCATGCTCTTGTAACTTTCCGAAAAGTACTGAGAGTGACATTTTTGATAAACTTTTCTTTTCAGAAATTGCTGTCACTTTAGGCTGCCATGCTCTAGTTAATGATCTCACAACCTTTAGGTTCAATTCATCATTAGTAATGCTTTTGCCAAGTGCTGTCAAGTGATTTGTTAAGTGAGAAAATCGTTTCTGCATGTCTAGAATTGCTTCTCCAGGTTGCATTCGAAACATTTCGTATTCTTGAGACAAAGTGTTTAGTTTTGAACGTTTTACCTCAATTGTTCCTTCGTGGGTTACTTCAAGAGTATCCCATATATCTTTTGCTGTTTTGCAGTGGGATATACGAAAGAATTCGTCCATTCCTAATGCTAATTGTAACATATTTTTGGCTTTCTTGTCAAACAATACTTTTCTCTTTTCATCGTCTGTCCATGAGGCTTTTATTTTTATTTCTTCTTTATTGTTGATGACTGTTGTTGGAATATATGGACCGTTTTCTACAGCCTCCCATATGTCATCTCCTTGAGCCTCAAGGTATGCTTGCATATGTATTTTCCAAAAATCATAATGTTCACCGACAAAGCAAGGTGGTTTGTTACTGCTACCACCATCTCTAAAAACAGGTTGTGCGGAAGCCATGAATCAAGGAGCAAATTACCAAAACCTGCTCTGATACTAATTGTAAGAACAGAGTTGCACCTAAGAGGGGGGTGAATTAGGTGTTAGACGATTTTTCTGTTTTTAGAGTTTTTGTGAGATTGTTCAAGTGACTGTTTTGAGTTTGTTTATTTGCTGTGTTAGTGAATGAAAGCTTGTAAATGACAGAAAGTAAAACACACAAGAATTTATCTTGGTTCCCCTTACAACCAAGGGTACATCCAGTCCTCTTGCACACCACAAGAGATTTTCCACTTTGTTTGAATATGTTACAAGTCTAACCCTAAGACTTCAGTTACAAATTCTTTAACACTTAACAGAAGATAGTACACCACTATCTCAGTTAACAATACTTGAAGAATCTACACTAAGTTCTTCAAGTGATACAATGACTTTATTTGATTTTGTAATGATGTTCTTAACTAAGAACAAGGTTATAGCACTAGGTATTTGATACTTAATCAATCACACTTCCAAGTACAACTGAGAACCTTTCTTAATGATATGAAAATGAAAAGCATGTACTTGAAAATATGAAAATATGAGATTTTTGCCACTGACTTAAGTTGCATTCGAATACACGAAGCTGTAGTCGAATACAAAAGTTTAATTTTAGCTACTGACTTGCAATCTGTATTCGGCTACGACACTTCATATTCGAATACAGATATTCAGTTTTGGCTACTGACTTGCAATCTGTATTCGGCTACGACACTTTGTATTCGAATACAGATCTTTAGTTTTAGCTTCTGACTTGTAATCTGTATTCGGCTACGACACTTCGTATTCGAATACAGATTTTCAGTTTTTGAAAAAACTTTATTTTCAAACATATGTTTATGTTTTTATATATTTTTATAAAATATTTTAATGCATATGCTATCAAGATGGTTCTCATAATATTGTACTTGAAATGTATTTTCCTAAGTTACCTAAATATAAATTTGAAGGATGAGTTGGCTTAATATCCTTTTGCTTTTTGATCAATGAACTTTTTTTCTTCATCAAAAATGTAGATCTTTAATCTTTTTCATTCTCCCCCTTTTTGATTATGACAAAAATTTTGCAAACCTATGCTCACTCTCATGCACCCTATTATTATGTTCAGTTTGTTTGGGCAAGATTTCGATTTGACGTAAAAGAATCTCATTTAACTGATGTTAAGATAATCTTTTGTTATTCAAAAGGTACTTCTAATCTTAGTTTGATTTATAAGAAATTTCTTGAGTACAAGTTAGCAGGTTGTTGTAATGTTTACTATGTTCTAAGAACAATAAAAAGAAAAAGCATTAGTGGAAGTTGCACTCTCCTTAGTGAAATTTTGATATTCTAGTCCTATAAAAGACAAGGAACAATTGCTCCATCAATTGCAGAAGCATAATATATTTCAGCAGCAAGTCGTAGTACACAACTATTCTTAGTGAAACATGAACTGGAAGATAATAAAAAAAATTAGAGTAACATTCCTATCTTTAGGGATAATACTTCTACAATTTGGTTAATCAAAAATCATATTTTACACTTTAGAGCAAAACATATAAACATTAAACACCATTTTATAACATTCAATTTAAAGACATTGACCATCAATAGGCATACATATTTACAAAACTTTTGAAGATAGATTCAAATTTATAAAGAAAAATTTAAATATTATATTTATAAAAGAATGATATTTTTAAACTCTGTATTCAGTTTACTCTTGTAAAATATATCATGATTTTCCTTCTGGAAAAATAAGTTTATTATGTGTTTGCTAAAATAACTTTTAGTTTCACGTATGTTCAGCCCTTCATAAATTGAAATTCAATCTGCCTTTGACTAATTGAACTTCAATCTGTTTCATGGATAGTTTTTTCTTATGTGTGTGATAATTGGACACATGCAGCGCATTTTTATGTGCTCATGCTAAGTCATTTAATATGTTTTCAAAAATTTAGAAAGCAAAACATTTTTACATAAAACACCAAAATTCAAACACCCACAACCTTAACATTTCACTTTCTCACACTTTTGCAACCTAGAATTCTCCTCCAACTTATGTATTCTCTCTTGATTTATATGCATCAACTGGGAACACACTAATTCCAAAAGTGTGATGGATATGATGTAAAACAACAGAGCAATCAAGCGAACAAGTTGCACAAATTAGTTGAGTCAAGCAATATTAAGGTTGCACCTTAGGTTGGTAAACTCAACACAAATAACATTATACTCTAAAGGACGAGTTTATTGAAGGTGCTGAAAACACAAGAATGAGAAGTTTGAATTGTGCTTTGGCATTTCTAAAAATCACTTGAGTTAATTGTATAAACAAAATATATGTTCTTTATCATATCATTCAATTTACGATTATAAAACAGATTTGGTAAAATATAGTTAAGTCATAAATAACTTAGATTAGAGTAATAGAGAAAGAGACAAAAAGGAGATTTTTCCTCAGTACAGCCGAGGACTTAATCCACTATTTCAACAATAGCATACAATTATTATTTACTTTGTCTCTTCAGGCTTTGTGTATTCTTCTTTAACCTCTCCAAGCTGTCACCATTAGAACACTTCTCAACTTTCTTTCAGGTTTACGTTGAGGTTAATGAGTATTGTTATACCTCTTATGGAAGAAAGAGTTGTTGCCACAAATAGATTGTAGCAATGCAAGAAGAACTTAATCATGTCAAGATAATTGATGTGTGGGATCTAGTACCTAGACCCAAAGAAAAGTAACCTATTGGAACCAAGTGGGTTTTCATAAACAAACTAAACAAAAACGGTGAAGTGGTAAGAAATAAGTTAGGATGGTAGCTCATGGCTATAGTCGGCATAAAGATATTGATTATACTGAAACCTTTGCTTCGATAGAAAGGTTAGAAGCTATCAAAAGTTTACTTTTATTTTCAGCATTTAACAACATTAATTTGTATCAAATGGATGTGAAAAGTGAATTTCTGAATTTTTATATTAATAAATAAGTGTATGTTAAACAATATCCTGGTTTTGAAGACAATGAATTTTCAATTCATATTTGTATGTCATTTAGTAGCTGAAGTGTATTTTCTTTTTCTATACAAGATAACTTGTCAAGTAATTAAAAATTGGAATCTTTTTCTCTAAAAATTCCTTTAAAATAAGCAATCAACAATGCATATTTTTAAAGTAAACGAAAACTTTCAAAATAAAACATCTATATTTTAAAATGTAAACTTAAATCGAATTAAATACAAAGATAAGAATTTCAAAACTGACATCCTGACTACACCTAAGTTGATCATGACAACTCTATACAAGCACATCAAGGCACTGAAGACCCAACAGTGACTAAGACTAAGGCATATGGCCACCAATCCAAAGTGTCGCACCACTAAGCTTCCAGCATGTCGTAGTCCTTTCATAACTCAATCCACTAAAACTCAAGGTGTTAAGTCCGATCCACAAAATGTAAAGGGTCACCAACCAAAATTAACAAATAACACTTAACAGTTATGAAATCAATAAACAACAACTCATAACGCATATACCTTAAGGAACAATTAACATAATTCATTTCATAACATAATCACAACAACAACATGATACAACACAAGTGTCAATCAACTTAATGAAATGTCTATATGTCGGTGCAAATGATTCCAGAATTTCAAACACTCCTGAGGGACGTATATCATAAATGTACAACCTCAACACAGACTAGTAGTACTATTTACCAAGGTGAAGTTGTAATTCGCTAGCATGATTTACTAAGGTGCACTCGCAAATGACTAGCACCACTCAATAATCCTCGTAACTATAAAGTGGACCATCAACACCTAGAACCACCCAGTGCACCATCAACACATGGAAGCACTTACTATCAAATGCATGAGCATACTTTTAATACTCATTGAACACTGTCGTGACCTAAAATTTCGAATGTTTCTCAACTTCAATGGAGTCACCACCAAAGTTTATTTTAAAATAGGGAAAACATTGGGAAACCCTTAAAAGTAGAAAAATGGTCTTCCAGACCAAATTTTGAGTTCGAGAGTTGATTATGTGTAGGGAATATATTACAGTTAATGGGAAGGAATGAACGATAGTACTTATCCCCGAGGTACCAGGTTTGATTCCCACAAAAGGCAAAAACTAACTAATTCCTAACTGGGTGGAAGAGGGGATCGTGAATAATAGTGCCGGTAACTAGGGTCGGGTTGTTACGCATTCTATCATAGAATTAAGGGGTGTATTCAATTGAGATTTGAAAATATTTTAAAAGACTTTTTTGTGATTGAAAAGTTATAAGGTATTCATCCAAAATTTTAATGTGATTAAAAAAAGTGTTAAGTGTATTCTATTAGGATTGTTTGGATTTTTTAAACAAAGTGTAGAAATCTAGTGGTATTCAATCAAGACTTTTTACAACTTATAAAAAGTCTTGTGGTATTCAAAATCTTACAAATTTTAATGGATTGTTTCTAAATTTGATTTCATGAGATTTTGTTAGACTTTTTAGTAGGAAAAAGTCTTTCACTAACACATGAGATTTCTAAGGATTCTCATTTATTCTTTCTCTCTCTTTGTCCTTTCTCACATCTTTTATTCTCAATTCATCTCCCTCTCCTCTCCTGCCTCCATCTCTATCATCTCTCGTTGATCAATTTTCTCATTCTCTCATTTGTCCTTTAATGCTTTGTCATCTCTTTCTTCTTCCTCTATCTCTCTCCCTTCCCCTCGCTCTCTTTCGTTGGAGTAATATTATTTTTCACCTCTTCTCATTTCTACATCTTAGATTTTTATATTGGATCTAACTCATCCTCACAAATCCGGCATGTAATGTGATGAGTGACACTCTTTATAAAGTTTTATTGAGTTCTATCACTTATATATGAATTTGGGATTCGGAATACAAAAATATGCAATTATATTTTTACTCTTAATTCCTGTACAAATGATATTTTAAAAAATCATTACAAAACTAATATCAAAGAATCAAAATAAGTTTCTTATTAGACAAATAAACTTTTTTGATAGACCGTAAATTAAATGTTATATTATAAGTATTAATATGATTCAGTACAACGCAACAACTCTCCTCACTTATCTCGAGTTAGCCATGGAGAGAGGGTGATATGATCCTGGTTGTCATGAATCACTTTAAGGATCGTTCTAGGTTGGAAACTTACAGATTTGAGCCAAAAACACGTTTTGCTAGAAAATGCGATAACCGGAGCTCCGAAAATCAAAATCGGACGATTCCAAAACGAGGTGAAAGATGACGTTCTGAAATGCAAGTTAGGCTGTTGAATCACTGAAAACCAGTATATAGAACTCGAGATATGATCATAGGTTACTGAACACGAAAATTGGTAGAATTTGTGTACTAGGGTTTGATGTAAAGGAAATTCAAAATTATTAATTAGCAAACGAACCAAGAAAAGAATGGCGCCACAATCTAAGGATTGATAAGCCAAAAGAATGCCACAAGGATTAACAACCTTGATAAGTTCAACGTGAATTCTTTCAAGAACTCTAGAGAGCAAAGCCTCACAAAAATAATGTTCAAAATCCCTCGTCAATGAGGTAACAAATGCATACTTATAGTAAAGCTATCTCTAAACCTAAATGGGTCATAAGTGACACCATTTTCTAGGCCCATATTGGACTTACATAATTTTTTAAAAAAAATAAACTAAATGTAAGGAAGTAAAGTATCTTCACTTACACATAACATAAACTAAATCAATAATAAAATTATTACATTTCCAGATCAAAGAAAACTAAGAATTAATACAAACCAAATTAAAATAAATAAAGTTCATCTTAATTTAATAAAATATGGATCATCTTCATACTCTTAAGGTTCTTATCATTTTCTCCTTCTTGAAGAAATTCGACCACGAATTTGAGCTCCATTATGTAGTACATGAAGAAATAATCCAAATAAACCACAACCTCATCATATCCACCGGGTCAAATGGAAATTTGGAAAAGTCACCAAATATGATAAGTCGATGAAACACATTTCCATCGTGAACAATTAACATCTCATCACATTTATGGTAAAGGTAAGAAATTCTAAAGATGGGGATAAAGTTATACCTTTTCAAATTGATATTCATGACCAAATTTACCTTTTTTGGATTGAAATTTGTGGCAAACAATATGTTACTCTGTATTTGCAAAGGTGTCAAAGCAAGTTGAATCTCATGGATATTCTCTTTTCAGGATCCTTTGAATAACCACCTTCAAGCACTAACATTGCTTCATTCACCTCACTCTCTTGTTTAAAAAGACTTTCAATTTTACCATCATCTTTCTCTTTGCTTTCAATGTCAATATATTGATGACATTCCTCCTTTAGAGGCACTTCTTCAAGCACTTGCAATAGAGAATTATCAAAGTTAGACAAATAGTTGGAGTCAATTTCTTGTCGTTTGTCTCTCAAATGTTTCTCCTCTTCTTCTTTCTTTTCTTTGATTTTCTCTTTCTCTCTCAAGGCTAGCTTCTCTACTTTTCTTGCCTGTTTTGCATATTCATTTTTGTACAGATATGATGATATGATATACTTCTCTTTTTTTCTTTATCCTCATTTTTATATTCTACATGTCTTTTCTCTTTTGCATACCTCATATCATCACCATGATTTTCTTCATTCTCCAACTGCTCAGTTCCGACATGTAAATCTTCAGTATGCTCCCTCAACATCTTTTGCATTTGAGCAATTATAGCCTCCACTAACAATATGTTGTTTCCCCCTTGAGGAAGGCTATCATCACCACCTATTCCTGCCATATTTTAAACAAAAAGAAAACAAACAAACGTGAAAGAACAGGACCTCACCACACAGCTCACGTGTTTACACTCTTGAAATTGTCACTCGTGTTTCACTCAATTTCGGCTTTTTCAATAATGAATCCCTCTTGCCTTTTTCCACTCAATTCCTCTCTTCAAGTTCTTAATTGAATCAGCAAGAACCTCAATATTTTGAACCAAAAAAAATTGGTACGAAGAACTTAACGTAACACAAAGCAATAGTAATGTGATTGAAAAAAAAATATTACTTTTAGGAATTTTGTCAAACAGGTAGTGTGCACTACTTTTTTTTTGTATATTTCTTTTTGTATATTTTTTTTTAAGTAGTAGCAACACACAAATTAACTAAGGACGACCATTCAAACAAAAGAAACACAACTAACAATTTATATTTCACAATAAAAAATAAAAATGCATAAACAAAATTTTACTCAACTCCAAACCTAGAGACAAGTTGTGATACCAAATGATATGATCCTGGTTGTCATGAATCACTTTAAGGATCATTCTAGGTTGGAAACTTATAGATTTGAGCCAAAAATACGTTTTGCTAGAGAACGCGATAACCAGAGCTCCAAAAGTCTGAATCGTACGATTCCAAAACGAGGTGAAAGATGACGTTTCGAAACGCAAGTTAGGCTGTTGAATCACCAAAAACAAGTATGTAGAACTCGAGATATGATCGCAGGTTACTGAAGACGAAAATTGGTAGAATTTGTGTACTAGGGTTTGATGTACAGGAAACTCAAAATTATTAATTAGCAAACGAACCAAGAAAAGAATGGCGCCACAATCTAAGGATTGATAAGACAAAAGAACGCCACAAGGATTAACAACCTTGATTAGTTCAAAGTGAATTCTTTCAAGAACTCTAGAGAGCAAAGCCTCACTAAAATAATGTTCAAAATCCCCCGTCAATGAGGTTACAAATGCATACTTCTAGTAAAGCTATCTCAAAACCTAAATGGGTCATAAGTGACACCATTTTCTAGGCCCATATTGGACTTACATCATTTTTTTTAAAATAAACTAAATGTAAGGAAGTAAAGTATCCTCACTTACACATAACATAAACTAAATCTATAATAAAACTATTACAATTCCTAATCAAAGCAAACTAAGAATTAATACAAACTAAATTAAAATAAATAAAGTTCATCTTAATTTATTAAAATATGAATTATCTTCATACTCTTGAGGTTCTTATCAGAAGGTAACAACACTCATCATTGAGAGTGATAGCCAACCCACCGTCAACGCCCTTCTTAATGGAGATGTCTATGCAAATGAGTTAGGAACGATTCTGAGTCATTGTTGGGCTATCATCACCTCTCGTGCTAGTTATAGTATATTTTAACTATGTACAATTGAATTTTATTGGAATAATTTAAATTTTAATAAATAAATAAATAAATAAAATGTATTGAGAATATTATGTTAGAGAATTTGTTCTAATGTTTTCTCTTCAGTGATTACTTAAAATTTATTGAATATTTTGAAATCTTAAAAATCTATAAAATCTTTACAAATCTTATAAATTCTTATGATAAAAATCCTTTAAAATCAAAATTACAAATCTTTATAGTCTTTTAAAATATTGCTAAGTCTTTTAAAACCCACAAGACTTTTTTACACAAAAATTGTCTGGCGCAAGACTTTTTTACACAAGACTTTTTTTACACTACAAGTGGTTAGTCAAATTTCTAAAGGGGCAGTAACGATTTCTGGTGCAGTAGTAGTTTGGCGAAAAGTGGTGCTATTGTGATTTTTTATGTGTGGGTTTTATAGAGGATATGAAGGGGACTTCTTCTATGGTAATTATTAGAGATTTTAACTTAATTACAAGTTAATTACTTTAGTTAACTGTTAGCTATTGATATTTAGAGTGGATGAACACTACTACACAATCTTTCGGTACGAGAATTGGATAATTGATGGTATTTTTCATTTCCTTTCCCCTTAGATAATTAGCGAATTTTTATTTTTTTGTGAGAGTTGAATCAGGTATCTAAAAAACAAATATGTCTGTCATCCACTCCCACTACAAGTTAAGCTATTAACCTCTATTGTTTTATTTTAATTATTAATATTTATTATATTAAATAATTATCTTGATGTTATTAATATTTTGGAGTGTATATTTTTATTATAGAAATATTAAAAATGAGTTTGCAGAATTAAAAAACTTTGAAAATAAAAATAAAAATATGTTAGGCGCATTAGTAATATAACCATTTTAAGGTAATTTATAATAATACTTTTAAGGCAAATAAATTACTGCTCATGTGCTTTTCTCTGCTGAAAGAGATACTGCATGCCTATTCAATTGTAACCTTTTTCTTCTTTTCTTCCTTTTAGAGTAGTTCAATTGATTGTTAAAGTAAAGTAAATGAACAGTGGTACATATATTCTAGATTTTGGAATTGGATATCTCGAATGAATGTACCACCTTACTACTCTACCTGTTCTCGGACGACTTTAAGGCTTTTTTATTTGAGGAATTATCAATATGCTTAAAGGAAATGGTCCTTAACTTATTAAATGTTTGGTAGCTTGTTGTGATGTGTAACCATCACCGAACATTAACATGTGTAATGAGTTTTGTTATAGGGTCCTAATTAGGGATGCTTTAACTTTTTTTTTTTTTATAGTGTACTCTAAACTTTTAAAAATTGCATAGATATTTTTTATTATGTACATTAACCACCCTAAAATTTCATATTTTCATCTTATGTTCAGATTAAATATTCAGACTGAATAGAGACTATCTTCTATCTAAACAGAGACTAAATCTAATTTATCTCCACCTCATCTCCTCTCCACAACCCACCAATGTGAGTATGTGACAACGGCTGCAGCAGCTACCACCACTCACCACTAAAGATTAGAATCATGATATTAGAATTTTGTGATTAATTCATTTTATAAACTCCATTTGTTTGAAATAGTTTATTTACTGATTTTAGGAATTCGTTATCTATCAGGATTTAATCTAATGTTAAGGTTTTAGATTTAAGAACTCATTAAGGATTTACAATGATACTAATAGATCGTTTGTTGGTAATCAATTAGATCGCTTGCAGGTAATCTATTATTGGATCCATTATATTTACTGATTTATTAGATCTATTACTGATTTGCTTTAAAAAGTGTTAGAATGATGACTCTTTTTAAATAGCAAGAAGCTTAATATTAGCTTGAAGTTGAATTTAGATGTTATTTACAATTTACTTATTTTGATGATTTAAATAAAATAGTTTGAGTTTTTGGTACTTCATTCGGTAAAAATATAATATTTTAAAATAACTTAGCATTTTTAAAATTGTATTCTTTATTATGCCCTAATTTTTATATTCAAACATGACCTACAAAAATATTAAGACGGCCATGTGTCCAACCATTCTTAATATAATAATTTTGCCTATATATATGTAATGTATACTATGGTTACACTGCATTGATCATAAAATTTCTAGACTTGTGATGCATCTTGTACATCTTCTTCAGTTCAACATCCATCTCTTTCCTTGAAATTTCAGCATCCATCTTCTTCCTACTTGTTCTAGGTCGACTTTAAAGCTATTTGGAGGAACTATCAACATCAAGCTACTAATATGCTTAAAGGAAATGGTCCTTAACTATTAAATGTAATTATATTTTGGTAGTTTGTTGTGATGTCCAACCATTTTTATTATTTACAATATATACGTTAAATTTGTAAGTAAAATCATAACATATCATATTTTATATATATAACACTATGCCAAAAATTGTTTTTTACAGCGCGCATTTTAAAGCGCTTCATAACTAAAAGCGTTATTGTAGGGTCAACAAGGATTTAGGATTTACAGCGCTTCTACGAAAAGCGCTGTTGTAGGGTCACATAGCGATTTCACATAATGTTTATAGCACTTTTAAAGCGCTTCGCATAAAAGCGCTGTAAAATATAGCGCTCTCACATTATGTTTACAACGCTTTTTAGAGCGCTTTTTATAAAAGCGTTGTAAAATATAGCGCTCCCACACTATATTTACAATGCTTTTTAGAGCGCTTTGTATATAAGTGCTGTAAACGCTGTAAATATTTTGAAATTTAATTTTTAAAAGCCTTTTGCAATGCTTATGGACAAAAGCGGTGTAAAATTACAAGCAGTTCAAGTTATATATACTTGATAAATAAATAAATAAAAACATATTTAATACATTCTCTCCCTTCGAACCTATTACGAACATTCCTCTCCTCTACTTTGCGCTCATTTCTACTGAGTGATTGTTCTCTCAGGTACTGTATTTATTAATTTGTTGTTGTTTCTAAAACTGATAAATTGTTACCTGATAAATCATATAAAATGTTATATGCTAAATCTGTTCTGTTTTGAAATTTGTTTGATCTGTTCTGTTTTGAAATCAGGCTTGTATGCATGACCTTGGACCTTGGTTTCCATTTTCCAATATTAGACTATATATACTATAGATTGGTATGATGTTATAGATTGATAAATTTGTGTAACACTGCATTCATATATACTGCATTCATAAATTGTTACATGATATAGATTGATAAATTTGTGTAACACTGCATTCATAAATTCTTACATGATAAATCATATAAAATCTGTTCAATCTGTTCTGTTATGTTTTGAAATTAGACTTGTATGATTATATACTATAGATTGGTATAATGTTATAGATTGATAAATTTGTGTAACACTGCATTCATATAGGTCATATAAAATGGACCGGAAATGGATGTCTTCCAATCGATTGTCAAAAGAGTATGAAAATGGAGTGAAGGAGTTTGTTGAATTTGCAGTGAAGAATGCAAAAGACCCAAATCGAATCATTTGTCCTTGTTTAAAATGTTGTTTTGTAAAACGCGTTAGAGCAGATGAATTGGAAGGACATTTAGTATGGCATGGAATTGATCAAAGCTATACATGTTGGATAAGACATGGTGAGAAAAAAAAGGGAACACTTATTTTGAGAATGATGCGACATATGATTCAAATGATTTCGACGCAGATACATATGAGCGAAACCGAGTTGAGGAGATTGCAAAAGCAGTTGAAGAAGCTCTTTAGGATTGTCCTAAAATGTTTGAGAGTTTGTTGAGTTATGCAGAGAAACCATTATATAATGGTTGTACTAAATTCACAAGACTTTTGGCGATATTAAAGTTGTACAACTTAAAAGCGAATAATGGATGGTCTGATAAAAGCTTCACATAATTATTAACACTCCTAAAAGATATGTTGCCAGATGATAATGAACTTCTCAGTCGAACCTACGAGGCTAAACGAATTTTGTGCTCTATTGGCATGAGTTACGAAAGGATTCATGCGTGTCCTAATGATTGCATTTTATTTCGAAACGAATATGAATTACAAAAGGCATGTCCGAAATGCAATGTCTCTCGTATAAGAAGAAAGAATCTACTCTAGCAAAAGTTGTGTGGTATTTTCCTATAATACCAAGATTTAGGCGCATATATCGCAGTGAAGAAGATTCAAAACACTTGACATGGCATATAGATGAAAGAATTAGAGATGGAAAGTGACGACACCCTGCATATTCTCTGTAACACCCCAATTTCTTAGTATTATATTTTAATTATAAAATATAATGCACAACTATTATTATCCGTATATTGACATGTGCGATAATTTCCTTCGTGTTTGTCCTATGTGTTCGCCCTAATGATTTATTTAAATTATTAATATTAATAATATTCAATTTTGTTTTAAAACATATATATATATATATATATATATATATAAAAGAAAATAAGAAGTAAATGTGTGGGTTGCTACATTAGTCCACTAACTTAAGCATTAGTAGAGTGAGTTTATGATTGTAGTAATAATAACAATAATAATAATAATGATAATAATAATAATAATATTAATAATAATAAGGGTCATGGGCTAAGTGTATAGGTATGATAATAAGCCTAATAATATACCTAATACTACTAGTACGTATGGTCGAGCCCTATTGAGTGATAATAATTAATTAATAATATATGGATAGTAATAGGGAGGACTAAAACATATTTTAGCAACCTATAGAATTGCTGTGAATTTATGTATATCAAGATTTCATACTGTCCAGTTTTATGAACCTTATGCTGATTGTTATTGTATGAATGATATGTACTTTAGTGTTCTTGTAACTTGATTGAAATTATGATATTACTTGAATGTCCCACCTGTTTGATTTCTTATTATGTGATTGGACTATGTATTGTGAGTAGTGTAGACCAAATATTGGGGTTTCATTGTGATTGACTAATATATATATATATGTATATATAATGATGAATATTGTGAAGTACAACTTAAAATTATTGAGTTATGATAATCCAGTACGTATGAGATAGATGTTGTAGTTTTGGAGTGAGGATTATTTTGTCATCATATAGGGAGGGTTTGACAAACCTAGTGATTCGGGGAAGTACAACTGAATGAGCCTGATCGTGGAGGGCTACAGTCAAACCATAAGGCAAGACTGATAGACCTTGGGGGTACATCTAGTTGGGAATTCCTAAGTGGATTAGTGGGTTATTCCCTAAGGCCGGGAGCTACCGTGCAAAACAAGAGTACCCTGACCGTCGCGTATATGTGTCTCGGGTTGAGTTGAGGGGATCTATGAGGACTTGGCCATTCATGAATTTTCCGTCCACTCTTGTAGTGGCATAGTATCAGGCCTCCTAACCAAGTACTTTAGAGTATGTAACACCCCGAGTTTAAAACAACAACATCACAATTAAATCGAATGAGATATTCATGGGAATTTGATCTTTATAATTACTAAAATAAAGATACATCAAAATATTTATCAGAGTGCGGAAGAGTTTTACAATAATTCCCAAAATGAATATTTACAACCATTGAGTTTCAAAACCCTATACATAAGTCTACTCTGATCATACCGTAAGCTACAGTAGCATTACAATATTCACAAGTCTTTTCTTCACCCAGCTGCTCATCTCTTTGCATAGCCCACAAGTGAAGATCAAGGGAAACTAACGACGTTCCCTGTCGTTAGTCTGACCATCAGGGACACGGGTTTGAATCTCATTTGAGGGCAAAGCCCAATTTCCACAATAATTGTAAAGGGTCACCGACCGAAAATAACAATTACCACATAGCAGTTATATCAAGAATATCAAACATATTCATAGTACATGATGATAAATAAGGATGCTAAATTTTGAAATACATGTCATTTGCACTTTACAAAACAGCAACCAAGTATGAAAATCATGATGTAAGCACAAACATCAATTCATCCGAAATTACAGATTTCAAAACAATACTTACTCACACAACAATTTTCCACCATCAACATAAAATCAAAACGTGACCCTCTGGTCAAACACTCCGATGCAATATGTATATGCTCATGTTCATAAATTCTTGGAATCACCAAGGTGCAGTCGCTTACAGACCAGCACAATTTAACGGCCCTAATGACCAGGGTGCAATCGCATACAGATAAGCACCAGTGCAGTCGCATACAGACCAGCACTCGTGCAGTCACTACAGACCAGCATGTTTGGCATAAACCAAGGTACAATCACTACAGATCAGTACCTAGTGCAATCACTACAGATCAGCACTCGTGCAATCACTACAGATCAGCACGTTTGACATAAACCAAGGTACAATCACTACAGATCAGTACCTAGTGCAATCACTACAGATCAGCACTCGTGCAATCACTACAGATCAGCACGTGGCTGCGCATTTCAGGGTACAGACACTACAGTCCAGTACCAGTGCACTCGTTTATCTGACCAACACTTATATACCAAGGTACAATCACAGATTAGTACCTAGTGCAATCACTACAGATCAGCACGTGGATGCGCATTACTCTGTGGCCCATCGCGGGTACCACCTGACTATGCCATGCATGAATATGCATTGTTTCACTTCATGGAAAACAGTATGCAACCTTATTAAAATTCATGCATTTTCCTCATTATTCAAAACATCTCAACACATTCAAAGATTAACCATTCAAGCAAGCATTACACTTTGCATTACCTCAAAGTTCCACTCTTTATTAACAAAGGTTTTTCCCCAACTGTTAAGATTCAAAACTGTGATTAAAACTGAGGTTTCTGGCAAAAATACGAATCTGTATTCGAATACAGCTTCATTGTATTCGAATACAGAAGCCAAACAAGGCAGAATCAACATCCTGTATTCGAATACAGACTCCTTGTATTCGAATATAGAGGCTGTCACAATACAAAAATCAGAATTTCTACAACTTTAGTAAATTCTCAAAAACTTCATCATCACCACTTCAAACTATCACCAAATTTCCATTTTTAGTCACCACAAACCTTCCCAAGGTACCCCAACACTTAAGGTTTATAAAACAATGTTAAAAACTTGAATTTCTAAAAAACACGAATCTGTATTCGACTACAGCTCCCTTGTATTCGAATACAGCAGCTAAAGCAGTGAAAAATCAGCATTCTGTATTCGAATACGAGGTTGTCGTAGTCGAATACAGATGCGAAGTCAGTGGCAAAAGTTGTAAATCTGTATTCGGCTACAGAGGGTCATAGTCGAATACAGAAGCTAAGTCAGAAGCAAAATTGGAAAATTTGTATTCGACTACAGAGGGTCGTAGTCGAATACAAGTTCGAAAATCTGAAGAAAATAGAAGCCTTGCAGGCTGTATTCGAATACACTCAAGCCGTATTCGAATACACCTTCAAATTCAGTGAAATTTCCTGGAACTTCAACACATTTTTAAAACATTTCCTTTGAAAAACCAACCCAACCCTAGAATCATAATTACCACTCTTTAAAATCTCAACTCAGAACATTTTTCATCCAATATCAGCAACAGATTGTTTTAACAAAACCCAGCAAAACACAGATTCACTCAAATCAGAATAACCTCACTGATTTTTAACAAAACAAAATCAAAACCAGAATCATCATTCAACACACACGGAATGATTTCCAAAACATAACACCATGTTTTTCACAAACATAAACCAATAATCATTCATCACACATGCATTTACAACCCTAAATGCAATCTAAAAAGTTGGAAGGTGCCCTTACCTTAGTTACGTTCCCTTAGTTCGTACGCTTCTGCGAAAAAAAACTGACGATACTCCCGTTCGCGTTTGCCGCTACGAAAATTAGTTCTTTAGCTCCGTAACGATCAGAGGAATGACTTTCGTACTCGAAACTTTCTGATTCGACACTCAGATTTTTCCAGAAAAAGAATATTTAGATATCTGTTTTCCTTTTCTAACACAGAAAACAGAAGAAGAAGAAGATATATGCAGAATTCTGTCGTACAGAGGAAAGAAGAAATATCTTTTCACTTAAGTATCCACTTAAAAGCAACTGACACAGCAGAGGAGAGAGGAATTGTTTCCTTTTTCACAAATCTCTATGCCACCTCACCAACTCTTATATTAAAATATCTTCTGATCCTCCAGCAATTAATCCGTTTCGTCGCAAATAGCAGAAAATATCTTAATTAATCGGCCCGATAATTTAATTACTCGAAATTAAATTAATTCATCCATCATCCATAATTTTAATTCCAACTTCAAAACAATTAATTATATATATATATATATATATATATATATATATATATTTACACAAAATATACATATATTGAATATTACACCAATATTCCCAAAATACCCTTAAAATCAAA
Source organism: Cicer cuneatum (assembly GCA_037974295.1). Lineage (NCBI taxonomy): Eukaryota > Viridiplantae > Streptophyta > Magnoliopsida > Fabales > Fabaceae > Cicer > Cicer cuneatum. Next base: position 41,595,084 of record JBBPBO010000001.1, read on the forward strand.
TCTGAATTTAATTTTAAAATTTAAGGGTCTTACAGAGTAGAATGGTACCAAGTGATGAAGAAGTATAAAGTATAGGACATGCATAACACTTTCTCCCTGTGACTGTTTTATTGTGATTGAATTAGATTAACCTTGATATTATGTTCTGGAATGTTCTCATGTTTGTGTTAATTTGATTACTTACGTATTCTTCTCGTTTACTTTATACTATTACATAATTTCGATACTCACCCCTCGTTGTTGTGTTTGGTGTTTACGATGGACGCAGACGAGCTGCAAGCTGCAGGTGAAGATTAATACTCCCAGGGTGTAGGAAGCTGTCTCATCTTGAAGACTTTTATCATCTTTCTTCTGTTAATTTCATATTTGAACATCTGTAATTTTGGGAAATTTTGCTCTGATAGTGACATCGGGTTGGGACTACATTTATAATTATCAGTAACTTATGTACGTGTGCTTCAAAAGAATTTAATTTGATTCTGTTATGACCATCGAATTGTTAAGCTGATGGAAACTTTGGATTAATATGAATTGTCCATGATTAAGTGATACTTCTGCCTTAAAGAAATTGTTCAAAAGTTTTATTTATTTATTTATATTCTATTACTTTTAAATTAAAATTTGAAAGAAAAAAAATAATTTTAAATAAATTTGGGAAATTTAGGGTGTCACATTAGTGGTATCAGAGCAGGTCTGCCCAGTCAGACCGTAGGTGTGGTATGTTTTCACTATGTTTCCTTGTGTGCTCTGTTATGTGTGTGTTGTTACTATGATTGTTATTGTGTTAGTAGTGTAGAACTAAGTTAGTTTCCTTTCTCCCTAAGTACCCTACTGTATTCAATTGGCCTATCTGATTTATGCAGGTAGTGATGGCTAGTGGGAGGAATGACGCTGCAATTGCATGGCAGGAGTTACAGTGCAGGCTCTACAGGCTTTGGCTGAATCCCAAGCTACTGCACAAGCTGCTGCTCAAGCTGCACAGGTTGCTGCTCAAGCTGTTGCTCAAGCTAATAGTTACACTAGTGATCAAGGAAATGTGCAAATAAATGAGTTCATGGTAATGGATCGATTCCATAAGGCTAATCCTCCATCATTTGAAGGTCACTATAATCCAAATGGAGCCCAGAAGTGGTTGCAAGAGATTGAGAAAATTTTTAGAGGAGTGGCATGTCCCGAAGGCCAAAAAGTGCATTTGGGAACTTTTATGTTGATAGAAGAAGCTAAACATTGGTGGGATAATGCGCGCCAGCGTTTAGATAATTTAGGGACTATAATTACTTGGACAGTATTCAGAAACATGTTCCTAGTCAAGTGTTTTCCTGAAGACATCCGCAATAGGAAGGAAATGGAATTTATCAAGTTAGAACAAGGTAGTATGTCAGTGGCAGAATATGCCGCTAAATTTGAGGAGTTGTCCAGGTACTATCCACTCTATGTAGGAGAAGCAGGAGAAAAATCTAAGTGCATGATGTTTGAAATGGGACTCATACCAGAGATCAAGAAGCAGGTTGGAATGCAAGAGATCCGTGACTTCCCTACCCTAGTGAATAAGAGTAGGATCTATGATGAGGATAGTCGTGCTAAAGACGCACATTATCGAAACACGAGAACCATGAAGGACAAGAGGCCTATGCATCATAATAGGGGAAAACCTTACTCTTTCCCTCCTAGTAAATTTGAAAGTCGTTCGAATTATCACCAACACGGTTCTCCAGCTGGAAGAGGAAATGGTAATGGTAATGGAAAAGGAAATGAAAACAGTTATAGTTATGGGGGTGGTAGAGGAAACCCGAATGGAAGAGGAGTTAGCTATGTGAATAGCAACAACTGGAGTCAAGTCTCGAGCAACAACAGTAGTAACAACAGTGATCCAGCTACTCCTATTCGATGTCACAAGTGTGGTAAGCAAGGTCATATGGCATTTGAGTGCAGAGATGCTGCAGTTACTTGTTTTAATTTTCAACAACAGAGCCACATCAGCACCACATGCCCCTATCCAAAGAAGACTCCCCAATCCAGAAGCCAGAGTTCCCAAGCCAGGCGACCTATGTCTAATGGAAGAGCCTTTGCCCTTAGTGGTGCAGGAGTAACTGAGAAAGATAACTTTATCCAAGGTACGTGTCTCATAAGTGATACTCCTTTGTTTGTGCTATTTGATTGTGGTGCTACTCATTCCTTTGTGCCTCTTGATTGTATTAGACGTTTAGGACTACCTGTGTCTCGTTTGCAGTATGATTTGATTGTGAATATGTAACACACCGAGTTTAAAACACAGCGCGAGTGTATTTTTTTTTTAAAAATGAATACATAAATAAAAGAGTTTTCAGCATTGCGTTTCAAGGAAATTAAAATCAATTCAAATGAAATATCATTCGACTTCGTAATCAAAAATAATAAGGTAATTAAAACAACATCACAATTAAATCGAATGACATATTTCTGGGAATTTGATCTTTATAACATACTAAAATAAAGATACATCAAAACTGGATTCTCAATCCACCAAAATATTTATCAGAGTGCGGAAAAGTTTTACAATAATTCCCAAAATAAATATTTACAACCACTTTGCTCAAAATCCTATACATAAGTCTAAACTGATCATACACTAAGCTACAGTAGCTCGGTTTCCACCGTATCATCAACAAATCTTATCTTCACCCAGCTGCCCATCCCTTTGCGTAGCCCACAAAGTAATGATCAAGGGAAATTAACGACGTTCCCTGTCGTTAGTGTGACCATCAGGGGTACGGGTTTGAATCTCATCTGAAGGCAAAGCCCAATTTTCCACAATAATTGTAAAGGGTCACCAACCAAAATTAACAATTACCACATAGCATTTAAATCAGCAATCACAAACATATTCATGGCATATCATATAACAATAATGATAAACAAGGATGCTAAATTTTGAAAATACATGACAATTGTACTTATTCAAACAGCAACCAATTTAATATGAAAGTCATGTTGCAAGCACAAACATCAATTCAGTAATCACACCAATTGATCAGAAATTCCAGACTTCATCAAGTACTTACACACACAACAATTTCAACCATCATTATATAACCAAAACGTGACCCACCGGTCAATCACCTCGATGCAATATGTATATGCTCATTATACATTCTCTTGGATTCACCAAGGTGCAGTCGCTCAACAGACCAACACATTTACATATGTAAGACTTTAACGGCCCTCAAGACCAGGGTGCAATCGCTCACAGATCAGCACCAGTGCAGTCGCTCACAGACCAGCACTCGTGCAGTCGCTCACAGACCAGCACGTTTGACATAAACCAAGGTACAATCGCTCACAGATCAGTACCTAGTGCAGTCGCTCACAGACCAGCACTCGTGCAATCGCTCACAGATCGGCACGTGATTGCGCATTTCAGGGTACAGACGCTCACAGTCCAGTACCAGTGCAGTCGCTCACAGACCAGCACTTATATACCAAGGTACAATCGCTCATAGATCAGTACCTAGTGCAGTCGCTCACAGACCAGCACTCGTGCAATCGCTCACAGATCAGCACGTGGTTGCGCATTTCAGGGTACAGACGCTCACAGTCCAGTACCAGTGCAGTCGCTCACAGACCAGCACTTATATACCAAGGTACAATCGCTCACAAATCAGTACCTAGTGCAATCGCTCACAGATCAGCACGTGGTTGCGCATTACTCCGGGTACCACATGACTATGCTATGCATGAGTATGCAGTGTTTCACCTCACTGGAAACAATATGCAACATCAGTAAAATTCATGCATTTCCATCATTTTTCAAAACATTTCCACACAACCTAACTCAAGCATTTGGATCATCTCCAATACAACACCAACCAAATCATCATTCAAAACACAACAGAATGATTTCTTACTCAACACAACAAACAATATATCATCAACACAACAACACAATCAGTTCCTTCATTGGAAACAGCAAGAACATCAACACAGTTTGATTTCCAAAACAGAATACAATGTTTTTCACAAACATAAACCAATAATCATTCATCACACATGCATTTACAGCCCTAAATGCAAATCTAGAAAGTTGGAAGGTGCCCTTACCTTAGTTACGTTCTCTTAACTCGTACGCTTCTGCGACAAAAGTCGACGATACTCCCGTTTCGCGTTCGCCGCTACGAAAGTTAGTTCTTTAGCTCCGTAACGATCAGAGGAATGACTTTCGTACTCGAAACTTTCTGATTCGACACTCAGATTTTCAAGAAAATGGCTTTTGAGTAAACTGTTTTTCTTCACCAACACTCAGAAATATCAAAAGAAGAAGAAAATGATAAAGCAGAAACTGGCGCGTAGAGGAAAGAAGAAAGAGCTTCTCACTTAAATATCTTCATAAATGCAAACTAACACAGTCAAAGGAGAGAAGAATTTGTTTCTTTCTTAATAAATATCTACGCCACCTCACCCAACACTTGTATTAAAATATCTTTTGATCCTCCAGCACTTAACCCGTTTCATCGAAATTAGCAGAGAATATCTTAATTAACGGACCGATAATTTAATTACTCGAAATTAAATTAATTCATCCATTATCCAATAATTTTAATTCCACCTCCAAAACAAATACATATATATATATATATATATATTTACACAAAACATATATATATATATTGAATATTTTACAAATATATCCAAATACACTTAAAATTAAATCTGAATTTAATTTTAATATTAAGGGTCTTACAGAATACCCCAACTAGTGACTCTGTTGACACCTCTAATGTTTGTCATAATATTTCTATCCATGTGTGTGGAAAGGACTTCTGAGTTGACTTAGTATGTTTACCTTTACGTCTAGTTGATGTGATCCTCAGTATGGATTGGTTATCTGCTAATCGAATCCGCGTAGATTTTTTTAGTAAAACTATTGAATTCATGGAACCAAAAGAGAGAGAGAAGCCTAGCAATATATCCGCCAACCAAGTGAAGGCACTCTTGAAAGATGATGCCCAGTTATACATGATCCTATCCTCGTTGGAACTTGAAGAAAAAGTGGTAATACAAGATGTTCCTATTATGCGTGAATTCCCTAAAGTATTCCCTGAAGATGTCAATAGTTTACCACCAGAGCGTGAGGTCTAGTTTAACATTGACCTTGTACTAGGTACTGGACCCATATCCATGGCACCATAAAGGATGTCTCCCTTAGAATTGTCTGAGCTTAAGAAACAATTGGAGGAGCTTTTAGATAAACAATTTATAAGACCTAGTGTGTCACCATGGGGTGCACCTGTGTTGTTGGTTAAAAAGAAGGATGGATCTATGAGGTTGTGTGTGGATTACCGCCAACTTAATAAAGTGACAATCAAGAATAAGTACCCACTACTTAGGATAGATGATCTTATGGACCAATTGAGAGGATCTTGCGTATTTAGTAAGATCGATTTGAGATCAGGTTATCATCAGATTCGGGTGAAGTCTTCTGATGTCTCGAAAACCGCATTTAGGACCCGTTATGGCCACTATGAGTACTTGGTCATGCCTTTTGGTGTTACTAATGCACCAGCGGTGTTTATGGATTACATGAACCGAATCTTTCATTCTTACCTAGATTCATTTGTGGTTGTGTTTATAGATGATATCTTAGTGTACTCTAAGACTAAGGAAGAGCATGGTGAACATTTATGGATAGTCTTGCAAACCCTTAAGGAAAAACAATTATTTGCCAAGCTGTCTAAGTGTGAATTTTGGTTAGAGGAAGTGAGTTTCCTAGGACATGTAATTTCAAAAGGAGGAATAGTTGTTGATCCTGCTAAGGTAGAGAGTGTCTTAGAATGGAAAGCACCAAAATCAGTGACTGAGATTAGAAGTTTCCTAGGACTGGCAGGTTATTATCGTAGATTCATAGAAGGATTCTCCAAGTTGGCCTTACCTTTAACTAAGTTGACCCGGAAAGGGGAATTGTTTGTGTGGGATACCCATTGTGAGAATAGTTTCCAAGAGCTTAAGAAACGATTGACCTCTGCACCGATCTTAGTGTTACCTAACCCGAGCGAACCCTTTGTAGTATATTGTGACGCGTGTGGCTTAGGATTAGGTAGAGTGCTTATGCAGGATGGAAAAGTCGTAGCGTATGCTTCTAGACAACTGAAGATTCATGAGACGAACTACCCTACCCACGACTTAGAACTAGCAGCAGTTGTCTTTGTACTTAGGATGTGGAGACACTATTTGTACGGATCTAGATTTGAGGTTTTTAGTGATCATAAGAGCCTAAGGTACCTTTTCGACAAGAAGGAATTGAATATGAGGCAATGTCGGTGGATGGAATTTCTTAAGGATTTTGATTTTGAACTTAACTATCACCCTGGAAAGGCCAATGTAGTGGCTGATGCCTTGAGTAGGAAGAATTTGAGTGTGTCCGCTTTAATGGTTAAGCACAGCGAGTTGCTGGAACAGTTTAGAGACCTTAGCTTAGTTTGTGAATTGACACCAGAAAGTATTAAATTGGGAATGTTAAAGGTGACTAGTGGACTATTAGAAGAGATTGAAAAGAGTCAGAAGTTGGACTTATACCTTTTGGATAAGTTACAGCTGATTGACCAGGGGAGAGAACCTGCTTTTAAAATGGGTGTGGATGGAATTTTGAGATTTAAGGATAGAATTTGTATACTCGATGTAGAGGAGATAAGAAAGATAATCTTAGAGGAAGGACATAGGAGTTGTTTAAGTATTCACCCTAGAGCCACAAAGATGTATAAAGACCTCAAGAAGATATTTTGGTGGCCTAGGATGAAAAAAGATGTTGCTAAGTTTGTATATGCTTGTTTGACCTGTCAAAAGTCTAAGGTAGAACACCAGAAACCTTCAGGCTTGATGCAACCTTTGAGTATTCCTGAATGGAAGTGGGATAGCATCTCTATGGACTTTGTTGTAGGCTTACCTCGAACTCCAAAAATGTATGACAGTATTTGGGTTATTGTGGATAGATTAACCAAATATGCTCATTTCATTACGATAAACATAACTTATTCTATGGAAAAGTTAGCTAAATTATACATAAAGGAAATTGTTAAGTTGCATGGAATCCCATTGTAACACCCCGAGTTTAAAACACAGCGCGAGTGTATTTTTTTTTTCAATAAATAATTAAAATGAGTTTTCCAAAATTAATGTCAAGGGAATTAAAATAAAATTTTCCTCAGTTCATTTCAAAAGGAGACACCCGGCCTGTGGCCACTAAACAGTATCAGAGTGCGGAAAATACAGCGGAAAAGTCATACATTAATTCCCAAAGTAAATTACATTTCCCAAAACTCAAGACCCTATACAAAAGTGTAGTCTGATCATGCACTAAGCTACAGTAGCACGGTCTCCACCGTATCCTCTATAAGTCTCGTCTTCAGCCAACCGTCTGTCCCTCTGCGTTGTCCACGTAGACTCCATACGTAAAGATCAGGGGAAACTAACGGCGTTTCCGTCGTTAGTGTATCCGTCGGTAGGACGGTTCCGGGTAACATCTGAGGGCAAAGCCCAATTTCCACAATATAATAGCAAGGGTCACCGACCGAAATTAACAAATAATCACATAGCATATATTTCACAGCAACAAATATACACATGGCATATCATAAAATCAATGATGATAAATAAAGATGCTCATTTTGAAATTTCATGACATGTATTTTTCAAAACAACAACCAATTAAGATGGAAAATAAGTTGTAAGTACAGCCAACACTTCAGCATTCACAATCATTCATCAGAAATTCAGATTTCATAAAGTACTCACACACATCACTTTCCAATCATCATCACATAACCCAATCGTGACCCACCGGTCAATCACCCTGATGCAATATGTATATGCTCATGTATACAATGTCTTGGAATTACCAAGGTGCAGTCGCTCAACAGACCAGCACAATTTATATGTATGATAGACTTTAACGGCCCTCAAGACCATGGTGCAATCTCTCAACAGATCAGCACCAGTGCAGTCGCTCATCAGACCAGCACTCATGCAGTCGCTCAACAGACCAGCACGTTATACATCTTTGAATGGCCCACCACGAACACGCGGCCATTCCGTAGCCCGGATAGAATGGACCACCACGAACACGCGGCCAATCTGAACCATCACGGTCACCGCATCAACTCTGTGGCCCATCGCGGTCACCACCTGACTATGCAATGCATGAATATGCAGTGTTTTCTCTTCACTGAAAACAGTATGCAAAATCAGAAAATTCATGCCTTTCCATCATATTTCAAAACATCTCAACATAATCAATATCATCATCAACACGTCAATGATTAAACATTCAAGTAATCATTAACACTTTACATTATCATACAATTCCATTCTTACTCATCATAAGTCTTTCCCCCAACTCTTAAAATTCACAAAACAGTGTTTAAAACTGAGTTTTCTGGAAAATACGAATCTGTATTCGAATACAACCTCTCTATATTCGAATACAGGAGCCAAAACAGTGCAGAATTAACACTCTGTATTCGACTACAGCCCCCTGGTAGTCAAATACAGAGGCAGTCTCAGTGCACAAATCAACATTTTTCACTACATCTATAAAGTCTCAAAAACATCATCACTACGTCCTCAAAATATCACCAAAAGTTCCATTTTAATTCACCACAACATTCCCAATATCCCCCAAACACTCAGGGTTTACAAAACACTCTTAAAAACATGGAATTTCTGAAAACTCGAATTTGTATTCGAATACAGACCCCTTGTATTCGAATACAGAAGCATGAAACTGCAATTTTAACATTATGTATTCGAATACAGCATGCCTGTAGTCGAATACAGAAGACAAAACCAAAATGATCAACATCAGAACATCAGAACATTAGAAGCAGAACTAGAATGATCAACATCAGATCATCAGGAACAGAATCAGAATCATCAACACCAGAACATCAGAAACAGAACCAGAATCAGAATGATTAACATCAGAACATCAGGAACAGAACCAGAATCAGAATCATCAACACCAGAATATCAGAAACAAAACCAAAATCAGAATGATTAACATCAGAACATCAAGAACAGAACAAGAATCAAAATCATCAACACCAGAACATTAGAAACAGAACGAGAATCAGAATGATTAACACCAAAATCATCAGAAGCAAAACAGAATGATTCACACCAGAATCATCAGAAGCAAAACAGAATGATTCCCACCAGAATCATCAGAAGCAAAACAGAATGATTCACACCAAAATCATTAGAAGCAAAACATAATGATTCACACCAGAATCATTAGAAACAAAACATAATGGTTAACACCAAAATCATCAGAAGCAAAACAGAATGATTCACACCAGAATCATCAGAAGCAAAAACAGGATGATTAACAAAATCATCAGAAGCAGAAACAGGATGATTAACATCAGAATCATCAGAAGCAAAAACAGGATGATTAACAGAATCATCAGAAGCAGAAACAGGATGATTAACATCAGAATCATCAGAAGTAAAAACAAGATGATTAACAGAATCATCAAAAGCAGAAACAGGATGATTAACATCAGAATCATCAGAAGCAAAAACAGGATGATTAACATTAGAATCATCATAAGCAAAAACAGGATGATTAACAGAATCATCAGAAGCAGAAACAGGATGATTAACATTAGAATCATCATAAGCAAAAATAGGATGATTAACATCACAATCATCAGAAGCAAAAATAGGATGATTAACAGAATCATCAGAAGCAGAAACAGGATGATTAACATCAGAATCATCAGAAGCAAAAACAGGATGATTAACAGAATCATCAGAAGCACAAACAGGATGATTAACAAAATCATCAGAAGTAGAAACAGGATGATTAACATCAAAACCATCAGAAGCAGAAACATGATGATTAACATCAAAATCATCAGAAGCAGAAACGGGATGATTAACATCAGAATCATCAGAAGTAAAACAGAATGATTAACATCAAAATCATCAGAAGCAGAAACAGGATGATTAACATCAAAATCATCAGAAGTAGAAACAAGATGATTAACATCAAAATCATCAGAAGTAGAAACAGGATGATTAACATCAGAATCATCAGAAGCAGAAACAGAATGATTAACATCAGAATCATCAGAAGCAGAAACAGAATGATTAACATCAGAATCATCAGAAGCAGAAATCCTTCCTCTGTATTCAACTACAGGGGCTCGTAGTCGAATACAAGTTTGAAAACTTAAGTAAAACAGAAACTTAATAGGCTGTATTCGAATACACATGTTGTATTCGAATACACCTTCGAAATCAGTGAAATTTTCCTGAGACATTCAACACATTTCAAACTGTTTCTTTTGAAAAATCAACACAACTCCAAAATAGTTTTATCACTCTTTTAAACCACAAAACTCAGACTTTTACATCAAACCAGATTTTCCAGAAGGAAACACTTTCATCAGTTTTAAACCCTTTTTATTTTGAAATCATCAGCAACACCAGATTTTCAAACCATCAGAACATCATGCAAGCATTTCAGCTTATTCAAACATCAGAACAACATGCAAAGCATTCATCTTTTCTCAAACATCAAAACAACATGCAAAGCATTTCAGCTTTCTCAAACATCAAAATAACATGCAAGCATTTCAGCTTTCTCAACATAAGCAAAACAGCATGTTATATCAGCAAAACAGCCAACATCACAAAATCATCAACATCAACAGAATGCATTTCTCATTCTTCAAAATGACATGCAAAACAGTTTTTCTTCAAAAACAGAAATGGAACAACGTGCATGTCATGGAAATATGCATTTACAGCCCTAATGCAACTAGAAAGTGGAAGGTGCCCTTACTCTTGCTGCGTGTCTGCTACTTCTCACGTTTCTGTTTTCGTTTCCGTTTACGCGCCACAATTCGGTGAAACTGCTGCCTGAGTTTGCTGCTACGAAACTGGGTTCTCTAGCTCCGTAATGACGTGGGGAACAACTTTAGTACTGGGGGTTTTCTGGTTTGGTGCTTGTATTTCCAATTGATGGCGCTTTTGAGGAACTCCCTCTTTTGTATTTTGAAATCGTGAACTGGAAACAGATTTCAGAATGGGAAGGGAGGGTATTGTTACATGCAGCACTGTTACATGCAGTATGGGCAGTGAGGAAGGAGGGATGGTGTTCTGATTTCACCATCCTTCTCACTCCTATTTATAGGCTTTTGTGGTGCCACCTCACCCGACACTTGTCTGATTTTCAGCATTTAACCAATCACGTCGCAATTAGCCGCTAATCCTTAATTAACGGTCCGATTAATTTAATTACTCGAAATTAAATTAATTTAATCTTCATCCAATAATTTTAATTCATCTTCCAAAATAAATATTTATATATATATATATATTCACTCAAAACATACATATATTAAATATTTTACAAATATCCCCAAAATGCCCTTAATATTAATTCCATAAATTAATATTAATTTAAGGATCTTACACCCATCGAGTATAGTGTCAGATAGAGACCCTAGATTTACCTCTAAATTTTGGCAAGGTTTACAAAGCGCTTTGGGTACGAACCTTAGGATGAGTTCAGCCTATCACCCACAAACAGATGGTCAAACTGAAAGAACCAATCAATCCCTAGAAGACTTATTGAGAGCTTGTGTGTTGGAACAAAGTGGAAGTTGGGATAGCTTTTTACCACTTATAGAGTTTACCTATAACAATAGTTTCCACTCTAGCATTGGAATGGCCCCTTTTGAGGCGTTGTATGGAAGGAGGTGTAGAACCCCTCTGTGCTGGTTTAAGATGGGCGATAACCTTGTGTTAGGACCTGAGATTGTCCAACAGACTACTGAAAAAGTAAAAATGATTCAAGAAAAGATGAGAGCGTCTAAGAGTAGGCAAAATAGTTGCCATGATAAAAGAAGGAAATACCTCGAGTTTCAAGAAGGTGATCATGTATTTCTAAGAGTTACTCCAACAACTGGGGTTGGTCGGGCGTTAGAAATGCGAAAGCTTACTCCTCGGTTTATAGGACCCTACCAAATTCTTAAATGTGTCGGTAACGTAGCATATCAAATCGCGTTGCCTCTGTCTCTTTCTAATCTTCATAGTGTCTTTCACGTGTCTCAACTTCGCAAGTACATTTTCGATCCTTTACATATAATCGAGTCAGAATAAGTCCAAATAAAAGAGAATCTAACTTTTGAGACCTTACCGCTACGGATTGAGGACTAGAAAATCAAAGAATTAAGGGGTAAGACAATTTCATTGGTTAAGGTTGTCTGGGGAGGTGCTGTTGGTGAAACTTCTACGTGGGAAGTCCATTAACTTAAGCATTAGTAAATGTCTGTGTTGCTACATTAGTCCATTAACTTAAGCATTAGTAGAGTGAGTTTATGATTGTAGTAATAATAACAATAATAATAATGATAATAATAATAATAATAATTATAATAATAACGGTCATGGGCTAAGTGTATAAGTCTGATAATAAGCCTAATAATATACCTAATACTACTAGTACGTATGGATAGGTATATAAGTGAATAAAGGAGGCTGTCGTGCATTCCGTATCTCTGTTTCCCCGTTCTATTAGGAAGAAAAAATTGAATTGACTATTGCCCTGTTGCATCCAGCTGCAACTCTTAATATCAAAATCATACATTGATTTCAAAGATAAGGCTGTTAGAGACGGTGACTGGCGAAGACGCGATACATTACATCAACGGATCAGCTTCGTTGAGAAAAATCGTCAGCCAAAGTAAGGGGTGAGATGAGGTTCGATATTATGTGTATAAAATGACATGAGATGAACGGGAATACTGAAATTCCCAGATATTCATCTGGGGCTTACTACGTATGGTCGAGCCCTATTGAGTGATAATAATTAATTAATAATATATGGATGGTAATAGGGAGGACTAAAACATATTTTCGCAACCTATAGACTTGCTGTGAATTTATGTATATCAAGATTTCATAATGTCCAGTTTTATGAACCTTATGCTAATTGTTATTGTATGAATGATATGTACTTGAGTGTTCTTGTAACTTGATTGAAATTATGATATTACTTGAATGTCCCACCTGTTTGATTTCTTATTATGTGATTGGATTGTGTATTGTGAGTAGTGTAGACCAAATATTGGGGTTTTATTGTGATTGACTAATATATATATGTATATATAATGATGAATATTGTGAAGTACAACTGAAAATTATTGAGTTATGATAATCCAGTACGTATGAGATAGATGTTGTAGTTTTGGAGTGAGGATTATTTTGTCATCATATAGGGAGGGTTTGACAAACTTAGTGATTCGGGGAAGTACAACTGAATGAGCCTGATCGTGGAGGGCTACCGTCAAACCGTAAGGTAAGACTGATAGACCTTAGGGGTACATCTAGTTGGGAATTCCTAAGTGGATTAGTGGGTTATTCCCTAAGGCCGGGAGCTACCGTGCAAAACAAGAGTACCCTGATCGTCGCGTATATGTGTCTCGGGTTGAGTTGAGGGGATCTATGAGGACTTGGCCATTCATGAATTGTCCGTCCACTCTTGTAGTGGCATAGTATCAGGCCTCCTAACCAAGTACTTTAGAGTAGAATGGTACCAAGTGAAGAAGAAGTATAAAGTATAGGACATGCATAACACTTTCTCCCTGTGACTGTTTTATTGTGATTGAATTAGATTAACCTTAATATTATGTTATGGAATGTTCTCATGTTTGTGTTAATTTGATTACTTACGTATTCTTCTCGTTTACTTTATACTATTACATAATTTCGATACTCACCCCTCGTTGTTAGGAGTTTACGATGGACACAGACGAGCTGCAAGCTCCAGGTGAAGATTAATACTCCCAGGGTGTAGGAAGCCGTCTCATCTTGAAGACTTTTATCGTCTTCCTTCTGTTAATTTCATATTTGAACATCTGTAATTTTGGGAAATTTTGCTTTGATAGTGACATCGGGTTGGGACTACATTTATAATTATCAGTAACTTATGTACGTGTGCTTCAAAAGAATTTAATTTGATTCTGTTATGACCATCGAATTGTTAAGCTGATGGAAACTTTGGATTAATATGAATTGTCCATGATTAAGTGGTACTTCTGCCTTAAACAAATTGTTCAAAAGTTTTATTTATTTATTTATATTCTATTACTTTTAAATTAAAATTTGAAAGAAAAAAAAATAATTTTAAATAAATTTGGGATTTAGGGTGTCACATTCTCCACAATGGGCAAAAATTGATCACAAGTATCTTGATTTCAGTAGAGAGTCAAGAAATCTACGACTTGCACTTTCTACTGATGGAATGAATCCACATGGTCTTCAAAGCATATCACACAGCACGTGGCATGTGATTTTGTTGATTTATAACCTACCTCCATGGTTATGTATGAAGTGTAAGTTTATGATGTTGTCTCTGTTAATTTCTGGACCAAACAATCGGGGAATGATATCGACGTATACTTGGCTCCTTTAATTGAAGATTTAAAAAATATGTGGGAGACAGGTGTTGAAGTTTATGATGGGTATAAGAAAGAATGTTTCAATTTGAGGGCTATGTTGTTCGGCACAATTAATGATTTTCCAGCATATGGTAATTTATCAAGATATAGCATTAAAGGTCAGTGTGCATGTCCTATATGTGAAGAGAGTACAAATTGCATGCTGTTGAAACATTGTAAGAAGAACGTCTTTCATGGACATCATAGATTTTTACCTTTTAGTCATCATTATCGTGGGTGGATAAATGCATTCAATGGAAAATCAGAGGAAGGTACTGCTCCTTTAGCAAATACTGGATATCAAATATTGGAAAAAGTACAAGGTTTGACCAATAAATTTGGCAAACCATTTGCAGGAGAGCTTATCAAAACTGGGTGGAAGAAAAAGTCAATTTTCTTTGAATTGCCATATTTGAAGTCATTGTATATAAGACATTCTCTCGATGTAATGCATATTGAAAAAAAATGTATTTGATAGTGTTATTGGTACGTTACTCAGTGTTCCAAGAAAGTCTAAGGATGGCATCAATGCAAGATTGGATTTGGTCGATATGGGAATAAGAAATGAATTGGGTGTCGTAAAGAAAGGAAATCTCACATATCTACCTCCAGCCGCTCATACTCTATCTAGAAAGGAAAAAATTGTTTTATGTAAATTTCTACACGAAGTTAAAGTTCCAGAAGGATACAGTTCAAACATTAAAAATTTAGTTTGTATGAAAGACCTTAAGTTAAAAGGTTTGAAGACTCGTGATTGTCATGTTCTAATGGAGCATTTGCTACCAATAGGTATACGTTCCATTTTACCTGAAAAAGTTCGATGAGCCATAACTAAATTATGTTTCTTCTTCAGGGAAATTTTTAGTAAAGTGATCGATCCTCAGAAATTACCGACATTGCAGAGGGAAATTTTTGTTACTTTGTGTGAGCTTGAAATGTATTTCCCACCCTCGTTTTTTGATATAATGGTTCACCTTATTGTTCATCTTGTTAAGGAGACACAACTTTGTGGGCCAGCTTATATGAGATGGATGTATCCAATGGAACGATACATTAAAATATTAAAAGGGTACGTAAAAAGTAGAAGTCGACCAGAAGGTTGTATTGCTGAACGGTACATTGTCGAAGAATCTGCTGAATTTTGTACTGAATATCTATCCAATGTTGAATCCATAGGACTTCCTATGTCTCGTCATTCGGGAAGAATAACAGGAGAAGGGATAATTGGAAAGAGAG
Source organism: Cicer cuneatum (assembly GCA_037974295.1). Taxonomy (NCBI): domain Eukaryota; kingdom Viridiplantae; phylum Streptophyta; class Magnoliopsida; order Fabales; family Fabaceae; genus Cicer; species Cicer cuneatum. The sequence goes on from JBBPBO010000001.1 coordinate 41,610,800, forward strand.
TAATGACTATATCAAGGACAGAATGGGAGCAAGCATAATTGTATGTTCTGCACAATGATGATGAGGTTCAACCGTACGTTACAATACACATGCATCAGTTATCTAGTTTGAACATGAACATGAACAGGAATAAAAATTGGATAACACGAGAGCACAATCGAAGTTTTATAACATGGCTAAAAAACCACTTTAACTCAAAGTTTGATATAGACCTCACTTCAATTTCAGAGAGATTGAGGTGGCTAGCAAATGGCCCGAGTTTACATGTCTTTTCTTACACCGGTTATGTTATTAACGGCTATACATTTCATACCACAAAACAAGATGATCAAACCACTATGCAAAATAGTGGAGTCACTCTAGTAGCTGAAGCGATGTATATCTCAAGTGCAAAAGACAAAACCCAATATATGCAAATTTATCATATTTTTGGTTTACCGAGCACATATGGGAGTTGGATTACACAATGTTTTATGTTCCCATCTTTGGTTGCAAGCGGGTCGATAATAATAAGGGTGTTCGGATTGATGAGTCAGGGTTCTTGCATGTCGATTTTAATAGGGTGGGATACAAAGATGAGCCTTTTATTTTAGCATCGCAAGCTCAACAAGTGTTTTATGTCACTGATCCTGCTGATGATAAATGGTCTATTGTCCTATCGACCAATAAAATAAGTGATGATAACAATGAAGATGTTGGTAATGATATTTTCTTTGCGACGTCACAACCGCGTGAAATTGATTCAACAGATGATGGTTTATATCTTAGAGATGATCATGATGAGGGAATTTGTATTAATCTATCGTTTCGTATCGTTAAGGGACAAACAAATGTGAATCACACTAGGAAAAGAAGAAGGGCATCTTAAGGTGTTTATGTGTTTTATATAAGTCATGTAATATGTACTCATCGTGTAATTTATACTAATTTCATGTAACTTGAACTGCCAGAACTAAGTTCATGTAATTTAAACTAATTAGCAATTTGTTTGACCTACCAGAATTGAGCATTTAGCTTGAATTGTATTTGATTTTATGCTTATACTATTCAATTGATTTTTAAGTCATTTAGCATTTAGCATAAGTCATGTAATATTTGAATTGTATTAAAATTATTTTTACTTTTGATTTTTAAAGTAATTTTAATTATAAATTTTTTAATTATATTATTTAATTAATACGATATATTATTTTAGAGATGACAATTGGTATTTACAGCGCTTTTGTCCATTAGCGCTGTAGAAGGCTTTTAAAAAATAAATTACAATTACAAAACATTTACAGTGCTTTTGCCCATAAGCGTTGTAAAAGGCTTTTAAAAAATAAATTACATATACAAAACATTTACAGCGCTTTTGCCCATAAGCACTGTAAAAGGATTTTAAAAAATAAATTACATATACAAAACATTTACAGCCCTTTTGCCCGTAAGCGCTGTAAAAGGCTTTTAAAAAATAAATAACATATACAAAACATTTACAGCGTTTTTGCCCATAAGCGCTGTAAAAGGCTTTTAAAAAATAAATTATATACACAAAACATTTACAGCGTTTTTGCCCATAAGCGCTGTAAAAGGCTTTTAAAAATCAATTACATATACAAAACATTTACAGTGGTTTTGCCCATAAGCGCTGTAAAATGCTCATATAGCGCTTTTTATATAGTGTGTCTATAAGCGCTGTAAAAGAGTATTTAAGGCGCTTTTTATATAGTCTTTTAAAGAGATTTTTGTGGAAAAGCGCTGTAAAAGGGTTTTTTAAAGTATCATGTAAACTGATAATAAGAAATCGTCTCTTCATTTTCTTCTTCATGATGTATTCTCCCTACCAACTTGACAGTGTGAAACCCTTCTTCATTACGTACTCTCCATCTTCATTACCCTCCATACGAACCCCGCCCTCTTCTCCCTAGTGCGAACCCTACTGTCCATCTTCATTACGTACTCTCTGTTTTCATTATTCTCCATTTTCACTACGTACTATCCCTACGAACCATAAAGGTTTTTTAAGGCGCTTTTTATTCAGTTTTTTAAAGCGCTTTTTGTGGAACCCTAGTGCTCTCTTCTCGCTGCACAAGTCATGTCTACTTGTATTTCTGCGACATCGTAACCCTGAACTACATGTATTGTTATAAATATCTTGTTGTCACTAAACTTGTAGTGCATGTTGTATTTATTCAATCTGTTGTTGTCACTAAACTGCATGTTTAACTTATATTGCATGTTGAACTTATACTGTTGAAATGTGTAGATAAATGGATTCCAACAACGATTTACCTCGTCAAATTGTTGAAGTTGTCAATAATGAAGTTGACTATACTAAAGGTTATGAAATGAAGTTAAACGTGGGGCAACTATAATGCAAAAAGTTATCAAAGCAAGAAGTAGTGGAATAAAATTTGAGGTATACTATACTTTTGTTTAGATTTTATTTTTTTTCTTTTTTGAAAGCAAGCACTTACACTCTATGAGTTTATTAAGTGGGATGGAATGAAAGCAGCCAACCGATTGAGCCCAACAGTTCAATGATGGTAAGTTACATTGGTGCTGTTGTTCGCCAAAATATCCCAATAACAATTGATGATTGGAGTGACAAAGTTTTGAAGGATGCTAAAGTCATATTGTGGAGTGATATACAAGTAACTTTTTTACTCCACTTTTTTGTTACTTATAATTTTTTTCGTTGAAATACTTTTATTCAAACTCTTTATTTATTTGGTTTGCAGTCAGCTTTTAACATTGAAGATATGCGTAAAAATTACGTGCTTAGAGTTGCTGGTAAAATTCACAGAGGATTTAGATCTCATCTGTCGAATTGTTACTTACGAGACAAGATTGGAAATTTGAATGTTGAAGCTCCAAAAATTTACAAACACCACATATCAGACCCCGCATTTGTGGTAATATTTGATTTATTAGCAAGTGTCTTTTATTCATATTCATATCTTATTTTTTTACACGATCGTTATTTTTTTATTTATATATAGAATATAAGTACAGCAAATCGGGAGCGAGCAAAGAACCCAATGCATCCATACAAAAAACCGCGTATGGGGTATGCACGTTTACAGCAAAATATTGTAAGTAAACATCACTTTTATACATTGTGGTAGATTTTAAACTATAGTTTCTAACTAATATTTTGTTTATGTCTTAACGAACAGCTGCAAGAGACGAAATCCAATCAACCATTGGGTCGTCATATCTTGCGGAAGGAGGCTCGCGTTAATAAAGATGGAATAGTGGATAATGAAAACGTTCAACAAGTTATCCAACAATGTGTAAGTATACTATCACTTTAATATTTTTTAATGCTGTCTTTTAAAAATGATATTGAACTTATCCTTTTAATACTACATATATTTTAGGAAAATTTGGAACAAATGTCCTAAATATAAAGATGAGAATAAAGAAGTTAGTTGCAGGGACATTCTTGGCAAGGTATTCAATGTTCCTGAATATTCTGGCCGTGTGAGGGGTAAGGGATTTGGCGTGACTCCCAAAAGTTATTTTTCACATGAGAAGAGTACAAATCTATCAAATGATCAAGTATTAGAAGCTCTGAAAACCCTATCGGAGCAAGTAACATACTTGGTTAAAAAGGATAAGGAAAAGCAACTTCCAGATGGTCAACGTGAAATGCAAATAGACAGTGAAAATGGAAGTTGCAACATTGGTCACAAAAGTCTCCCAAAAATAATTAATTACTTAACGAAATAATAAATTCATTCAACCTAATTGTTTCACATACTTATGTATTAACCATTGATTTAGGGTGTTTGACGTTGCTTGCTATACTTGTCTTCCCCTACCCGTCCCATGGTTGGGAAACGAACATTGTACAATACATTGGGAGAAGTATTGCACAACAAAGATGTCCCTGCCGGCCATGTTAAAGTGTCACCTGTGATAGCTTTAGAACCACTTGCACCGTTGCCTATCCCCGACAATGACAGAGATATGAAATTTTTGGGAGAAGCAATAGGTAGCTATGTGGCATGGCCAAAAAATCTTGTTGGCACTAAGGAGGTATGTTTTAATTGCTATGTATGTTTAGTTGTATGATTATGATTGATTAAGTTTAATTGGTAATTTTTCCGCTTTTAATTTCACATTTATTTAGATTCTTGCTAAAGGGAATGATAAGAAGATCCCTCGCAACAAGTCTGTCACTTCACCAGAAAAGGCAGAAAATGTTTGACATATACATCAATTGTATACGAAATGATTAGTTTACTATAATAACTAACAAACTGATCAACCTCATTTTTTTCATATTCAACCAAAAAATAAACCTGTTGCACTGCAGGTGCAGGTCCGTGGTAAAATAAATCTTCCAAAATGCAAACACTGGATCAAGGAAAATCAGTTGTTGCTCCTAAAATAAGTCAACCACGCCTTTCTCGATTTGGGTCGTGTCTTGACATAACAACAAAGATGAATATGGAGAGCAATAATGATACATGTATCATAAGCATGGAAAAAGGTATTTTCGGAGATGAGTTTGTAGAAATACTTGGCAAAGAGCAAATATATGAACTTCTCCATCATAAAGAGCTGATAGCTACTGTCATCAGCATATACATTAGGTAATATATATACTTTATTTAAGATAAAAATTATCTTTTAATTGCATCACTGCCACATTAATTTATTGATAATTAATCTAATTTTATATTTTCATTGAAGATTTTTGTATGAGAAGTTGGTGTGCACGCGGAAATTGACAAGTAGATTTGCATTCTTATCTCCCCATAAACTATCCATGTTTAAGCTCGATCCAGTTAATGTAAAAAACTATGTAGTTGATATACTTATAGAAAATAAAGAGAAGGACAAGTTGTTTCTAGCACCATATAATTCAGGGTACGTAATTAGATACTTTATCTATATCTTTTTTAATTTATGATACTTTATGAGTTGTGTAAACAAATTTGCCAACCAAATTTTTGTTGTTGTAAGCAACATTGGGTGTTGTTTGCCATAAATGCAACTTCTGAAATTATATATTATTTAAACCCATTGCACGGTCATTTCAACAATCACCCTGATATAAAGAACATCTTCGACACGTAAGTAATATTCATTTATTTCTTACATATATAAATAATGTGTTTGGTCATTGAATAATAATCACATTTATTTCATAGTGCTCTGCAAATTTTCCGCGCTTAAAGGGGTGCTTCAATGTCGAAGAATAAGTCAAACAACATCTCATGGCTTCCAATAAAGGTTTGAAATTTTTGTTATAGAACTTAATTATATGCCTTTAAATTTTTATTTACAATCAATGCATAAATATTTATTGGCGTACATGTTTTATTTTATAGTGTCTGCGTCAAACTAACAACATAGACTGCAGATACTATATAATGAGATTCATGAAGGAGATTGTTGATCTGAATCAACGTATAATTCCAGAACCGGTACGTTATTTTCATTATATTTTGATTTTCATATATATATATATTTGATTCTAACTTATTTATGTTCAAATATTATATCGCATAGTATTTTGACAACTTCAATCCAACATACTCTGAAAGTGATCTCAAAGAAATAAAAAAAGAATTATGTTAGTTTGTCCTCAAACTGAAAGTTATATAATTTGTTAATAGGTGAGTTTCACATTGCTGTAAATTGTAATCTATTATTGTATATTTTGGTGTGAACAGATCATTATTCTAATTAGTTTATTTTATTTTTTGTTACAGTAGGGTAAATAAAGAAATTGATGGAGAAATTGCTACTGGATTGGCATGTAATTTGTTCTGTGAATATGTTGCTAATAATGTCAATAACTTGTAATTTATTGTAATTTGTTGATGTGAATATATATGTAATTGTAATTTGTTGCTGTGAATATATATTTAATTGATATTGTTGATGTGAATATGAAATTTGATATTTGTGAATGTGAATTTTAATGTTGATATGAATTTGAATTTGATACTATTTGATGTTGATAATAATGCAATAAAAAAGACAGCGCTTTTTTAAAAAATGCCATAAATTGAAATCTCATCCTTTTACAACAGTTTTTTAAATTTTTTTCAGCGCTTTTTTAAAAAAAACGCTGTAAAACTAATATAAGAAGTGCTATATGGACCTGACCTATTACAGCGCTTTTTTGTAAAAGCGTTGTAAACCTAGTATAAGAAGCGCTATATGGACCTGACCTATTACAGCGCTTTTTTGAAAAAGCAATGTAAATCTAGTATAAGAAGCGCGCTTTATATATGGACCTATTACAGCGCTCTTTTGCAAAAGCTCTGTAAATCTAGTATAAGAAGTGCGCTTTATATATGGACCTATTACAGCGCTTTTTTTAAAATAGCGCTGTAAATCTAGTATAAGAAGCGCGTTTTATATATGGACCTATTACAATGCTTTTTGTATTTTCAATAACGTTGTTGTATTCTTTTACAGCACTAGATACTACAGCGCTTTTAAAAAGCGCTTTTTAATGATCGTTTTGGCGTAGTGTAAAATCCTAACGTATATTCAACCATTTATTTATCAAAATGATATTTAACACCTCTTATTCTCCAATACATCATTTTCTTTATATCTCTCTTTCTATTACATTATTTTATTTTATTTTATTTTATTTTGTATTAACGTGTCAATAGAGTATTTGGAGGTCTACAAATATTTTCTTAATTTAATGTCACTCATCCAAAAATCAAGAGTTGGACCATACAGCAAAAACGCGTGATGGATGCATCTCCATATTTAATTAGGATATCTATATTTTCTATTGAATTCATCAAGAATAACAAAATTTCAAATACATATAGAAATCCTCTTCTTCATATTTTTCATACACACAGTCTCATTAATAAAATACGTGCACTTTAGTCTAAGTACGATGACCTTCTTTCAGTATATTAATTTATTTGTAGCCATTCTGTTTATCATATTCTACTATATTTTGAGACACAATAGAGATGTACTTTTACCAAAATGGCCATTTATTGGCATGTTACCATCAATTTTTCTTAATCTATCCAATATTCATGATTTTGTAACATCAGTGGTAAAACATCACAGAGGAACTGTTCGATTTAAAGGACCTTGGTTTACAAATATTTCTAACTTCACCATCACTAGTGATCCCATGAATGTGCAGCACATCACAAGCAAGAATTTCAACAACTATGGGAAAGGATCTGATTTCGTAGAGAATCTTGATTTTTTTGGTGGTGGTATTTTCAATTTAGAATCCGATGAATGGAAAACAGAGAGGAAACTGCTTCATTCTTTGCTCACAAGAAAAAGCTTCAAGATATTGCATCAACAAAACATTCAAAAGAAGCTAGAAATCTATCTGATACCTTTTCTTGATGATGCATCCAGAGATTTACAAATAATTGATTTACAAGATACTTTTGAGAGGATCACCTTTGACATTGGTTGCACTTTCTTATTTGGAGTCGATCCTAATTTCCTTCATTATAAATTCAACGACACATCAAATATGGACTGCATAACAGCTATTTCTGTAATAGAGGATATGGTTTTGTATAGGCACTATATTCCAAATTTTGTTTGGAAGCTACAAAAATGGCTACATGTTGGTCTAGAGAAGAAGGGCAAGGTAGCTATAGAAAATATAGATCAATTCTTATACAAATGTATAAGTTATTCCAAAGGCGATGAAGAAAAAGGAAAATTAAAAAGCAATGAATATGTGGATGAAGGTCGATATTCTTGCTTGCTAGAAGCAATGATGAAGGAGGGCTCGGTAAAAAGGGAAATGGTTGACAAGTATCTTAGAGACGCTGCACTCAGTCTCTTGGGTGCAGGAAGTGGGACAGTTAGTTCAGCTCTCAGTTGGTTTTTTTGGCTTATTTCAAAACATCCTTTTGTGGAAGCTAAGATCATTCAAGAGATCAAAGATAATTGTGTAACAAAGGATGAAAATTTTATCACTAATTTAGGTGTGGAAGAGTTTGATAAGCTAGTGTACCTTCATGGAGCTATATGTGAAGCCTTGAGGCTTTATCCTCCTTTAGGATATAACCACAAGTGTGCAATCAAATCTGATATATTACCAAATGGAGACCATGTTAGTTCCAATACAAAAGTAATATTCTCTATGTATGCAATGGGAAGGATGGAAGAAATATGGGGAGAAAATTGCTTGGAATTTAAGCCTGAGAGATGGATATCAGATATAGGGCAGATTATACATGTGCCCTCTTACCAGTTCATAGCATTTAATGCAGGGCCTAGAAGTTGTCTTGGGAAAGATATGAGCATTATTCAAATGAAAATGGTTGCAGTTACAATGTTATGGAAGTTTCACATACAGGTTGTCGAAGGTCAGACTATTACTCCAAGGGTTTCTATTGTTCTTCGCATGGAAGATGGCTTTAAGGTCAAACTCAGTAAAAGATGCATTTCATAAAAGCTTTCGTGAAGTTCAGATTGATCAGTGATACATGTTGTGTTAATTATTTCCTTTATTTATTTTCATGTGTGAGTCTGTCCTAGTTAAATAATGTTATGGTCAAATTTATATTATTTTCTACTCGTGTTTGCAATTAGGACATGTATACAGAATCTTTAGGAATAGTATAAATCGGGACATTGTCTCCATGTATTTTAATTCAAGTTTTAAATAAAATTAAATGTTCTGAGATATTAAGAATGGGTTCTCTTTATGCTTTTGAGCCATTTATACAATAGAATAAAGCAAATACTGTATTATGACAACTCTAACAAATGTCCTTTAATGAAATTGGTTAACTTAATATGATCTTTCTATTAATAGAAATCAGATATTATTATTTGTATATTACTTTTAATTTTGTAATCTGTTTATTGTTAAATTTTGAGTGATTAATTATTATTATTGCAATTTTTTTTTTTTTGAAAGATACACATTGTTTTTAAAAAAGCCGAATAAAATTTATTTGAAATGAAATGAGAGGCACTAGGGGTGCCACTAAAACAAGGTATAAGCATAAGTCTGAGCATATATATTAAAAATTTATTTTATTTTTACTAAAATCTTAAAATTGTTTTGATCGAATATTATTATTATTACAAAATTATATAGAGGTTGAAAAATGAAATAAAATGAGGGTAATGGATTACAGAGATCAAATGAATTATGATAGGAAAAAAAAAGCTAACAAAAAAATTGAGAAACAATCGAAACCCACTTTATGTGCCTTCACGTGACTTTTCTTCTTCTTCTTCTAGCGTCCTCGATTAATTTTTTCTCCTCAATAATCTCCCATTTTCGGCGCCTTAAATTTTTCTTTTTAATTTCTTTCGCCGACCTCAATTCTCCACTCTACACATTCAATTCTCTCCTCTTTAATGCAATCATGGAGCCACATTTACCAATTCTCTCCTCTTCTTCTATCGTTGTTCTCATTTATCCTTTCCTCCTCAATTATCTCGCCTTCAATTGCATTTTCTGGGATTGAGTCACTGTTTCTATCCCACAAGTCTCAATTGCATGGCAATCATGGAGTCACAATTTCAAATTTCAATCAACCACAAAAAAAAATCACCAAAATCAAAATTGTATTGTTATGAAAATTCACCATTTCACTTTTGTTATTTAATCTGAAATTGAAAATTGTGATGGCTGAAAAATATGATTATGTTTCAACCATTACTCCTGCAAAGGAGTCGTGGGACATTATTGTTCAAGTCGTGTGTTTGTGGTTTGTCTTAGACTTAGAATGCAAATCAAATTTTTTTTGCCATGAAGATGGTATTAATTGATGAGAAGGTTATTTTTTTATCTTTACTTTTTCAACCTATAGTTATTATTTCTATATATAATATATAATTTTATATATTGATTGTTTATAAGTTGAATTGTAGATTCTTTATTGGTATATGTATTAAAAGTATATTTATTTTGATGCCAAATTAAGTGACTATGAGAAATAAACAAAATAAGCATCATTATGCCAAATTAGGAATGCTTTGTTTTCAAGACATTATATACAACTATTTATTTTGGATACATTCAAAATTTTCAAAGAAATAATATTTTTTTTAAAATTCTAGTGTACCAAGATTCAAGCCTCAGTGAGAAAGGCTCTAAAGGCTCTGATGTTTCGATTTGAGAATAAGATACGTGAGGGGGCTATTTACAATTTTCAATCTTTTGGTGTTGCCTTCAACTCTGGTGCATTTAGGACATCAATTCAAGTTGAATATGCAAAATGGTACAATGGTTCAAGAAGTTGGCACTGGTTTAGTCACAATCTCTCCATACTAAGTAGTTTCTTTGCAAAAAAAAAATGTTGGGAACATTGACATGAATTCCTTGATTGGGAACATTGACTTTGTATTTTTCTGTAATAGATGTCATGGGAAAATTAGTTAGAGTTGGACAGGAGAAAGTCTATGAAAGGAATGGTGTCAATACTAAATTTAAAGTGATTGAGTTGGAATGCTTGCTTTATTATAATGTATAGATAGATTAAGCATCACCTTAAAAAAAGAAACTTAGAGGCCATTGATGAAAACTATCAATTAATGAACTACACTAGGCAACCAAAAAGTCCTTAACTCCAATATGAAGTATTGATGAGGAAATCCACAACAGCTAGTTGGTATTGCGTTCTTGCTATAACTTTCCTCTATGTGGTCATTGTACTTAACTTTCCTCTATATGATGTTTTGATGCTAACAAATACAAACAGATAAAGAACAACTATCCCCTAACAATATATGCTAAGTGTGTAGATTAAAGACATAAGTTATGTTAATAATAACTATTCAAAGTAGCCTAGACTACAAGTATTTTAGATATCTTCTACCGGAGCAAAGAGCAAAAGTAATACTACAGAAATAAGCACAACAAAGCATGTGTCACTACATAAGGTCTATCCTTTGATGACTAGACGAAGGCAAAAAAACTAAGACATCACTCCATCTACAACATAAGTATGGTGGCACTCGCCTCTATTGTCATAAGATTCAGTTGACTCTGGGATGCAAGCAATGTAGTACCTCGATTGCTTCTAGAAACACAAAGCATATCGTAGTCCTCCTTGCCTCTGATGGGCTAAACATGGATTCTATTAATTTGCCTTTGCCTTTGATACATAAGCATAACAAGAATTATTCTTCCTCTACCTCTGACAAGCGTAACAATAATTATTCTGGCCTTGCCTCTGACAAGCGTAATAAGAATTCTTCTACCTCTTCCTCTTATAAGTGTTACAAACAAGTCACCACCTCTGCCTCTTATACATACACCGAGCGTTTGATTGTCTGACTCTGAACTTTTATGTATCCTCTGAAAAAGTTAACACTTTGAAATAGTCAACGCCTTTGTTAAGACAACACTCTGATAAGCGTTAATGATTTGATGGTCTGCAAGACATCCTTTGGTCACTGCATCCTTTGTTTGTTTGCATCCTCTGATAATCATCTGGAATCTGCTTTCTCTAATAATCTCCATCGTCTAATAACCTGCTTGCACTGTAAGACAATACTCTAACTGTTCTATCCTTTGATACTGTAACCTCTGTTTCCTCTATTTTTCATACAAATTACAAGGAATGATTTATGGGCGTCAGTTCTGAGCTCAACGAATAGATTTATCTTAAATGGTTCAATTTATAAGGATAGAACAGTCACTTCCTCCTTGATGAGGACATAGAAAGCATAACCAACAAAGGAAGCATAGAGGATATTAAAGGTCTTGGAACTCCAATGACAAAAGCAAGGTCAAAGAAGGCAAATGATGCTCTAAATAACTTGATAGTGCCTTTATTTGAAGCACGTCAAACTCATGAAGAATTAAAACACAAGATAGTAAATTGTTTAATCCAAATTAAAGAAGTTAACGAATGAAGGTTGCATCTATGTGTTATCAAATTTTAATATTAGTTTAAATTAAAGTAGTAGACTGAATTAGTAAGAATTGGGTCTAATTGTAAAATCTTGAGTTAAGACAAATTTAGAGAACTTGTAAGATGTTGCCACTATAAAAGGAAAAACCCTAGCATATGCAAAGAGAAATTTAGAACATATTATTATTTTGTGAGGCTTTGCTCTCTAGAGTTCTTGAAAGAATTCACTTTGAATATATCAAGGTTGTTAATCTTTGCAGCTTTCTTTTTAGCTTATCAATCCCTAGATTGTGGCGCCATTATGTTTTTGGTTCTTTTGCTGAATTATAATTTTCAGTTCCTTTACATCAAACTCTAATACTGATTTTTATTAATTTTGTTTTCATTAACCTACGATCATATCTTGAGTTCTAGATACTATTTTTCGGTCATTCAACAGCCTAACCTGCATTTCAGAATGTCATCTTTCACCTCATTTTGTAATTGTCCTATTTTGAGTTTCGTAGTTTCAGTTATCGCATTTTCCATCAAAACGTGATTTTGATTGCAATCTATAAGTTTCCAATCTAGAACGATTCTTAAAGTGATTGATGACAAAGACGATCATATTATTTGTTACCAGAGCTTGTCTCTAGCTTTGGAATTTAGTAAAATTTTGTTTATGCATTTTTTTTGTGAAACATAAATTGCTAGTTGTTGAAGGTGCAAACACGAGAAAGGGGGGTTGAATTGTGTTTGTACTACTTGAATTCTTTTTCTGTTTTCGATGATTATTTGAAATCTGAAATATAATCAAGTAGAGTTAGCAGCGGATAAAGTAAAATAACATAAAAATTTATCCTGGTTCACCATTAACTAGGCTACATTCAGTCCCTTCAACTTGAAGGATTTTCCACTAATTCAAAACCTTCAATTACAACAGTACTACTAACCCTCCAAGTCAGTCTTCCCAAACAGTCTAACAATCCTAGACTTTTGAGGAACACAGCACCTTGACTTCTCAAGTCAAGTCTTCTCCTACCAATCTGACAACCCCAGATTGCAGAAGGAATCACAACACCTTGAATCTAATTGCTAAGTCACATGCTACCTCTTCTGACTCTTCAGATTGTAGACTCTACTTCAACAATATAGATTTAACACAAGGTAACGAAAAACAAGAGTACTTGCTTTTGGAAAATTGAAACTCATAATTATCCTCATTGAAAATTCTGTTGACCAATCCTGTTTCTTTTAATTTCAAACCATATCTTTTTAAGCTTTAGATTTCATACGAATTTCTCCAAGTCTTCAGTAATTTTTTTTATTCAAATCCCCTTAATACTTTTGATCAAATTTCTATCAAAATTTAATGAAGTCTTCTTCGAATTTTAATCAAGTTATCACTGATTTTCATCATGATTAAATCTGGACCATTTGATCTTCTGATTTCGACCAACTCTGGACTTCATGATCTGATCTGCACCAATTTTGTGATCCTCTGATCTCGGCCAACACTGGACCATATGATCTGATCTTCTGATCTCGGCCAATCACTGGACCATATGATATGATCTTCTGATCTTGGCCAATCACTGGACCATATGATCTGATCTTCTGATCTCGGCCAATACTAGGCCATGATGCTTAAATCTGGACCTTTGATCTAAACATTTTCCCTCTGATCTGGACCAATTCTGGATTGAGTATGGATTGCATTAAATCTGGACTAATGATATTTTAATCAGGACATTTACCTTCTGATCTGGATGAAGTTTGGATTAAATCTAGACAATCATTTCTTCTGATTTGGACTGAGTTTTATGCTCTAGACCATGCCATCTTCTGGTTTGGACCAAGTCACTTGTTCTAGACCAGTTATCTTCTGCTCTAGACCAAGTCTGGATTAAGTCTGGACTGATTCTTATTTCACGACCAAACTATCTTCAGGTCAGGTATATTCTGGACCAAGTCTGACTTATGATTCCTTCTAGTCTGGACCAAGTCTCCCTCTAACAGGCTTCCTTCTGGTCTGGGCCAGGTCTCTTTCTGGACTCTGCTTCCTTCTAATATAGGCCAGGAAAGATATCTTCTGATGATGTTTTCCTTTGATGACATCCTCTGATATCCTCTGGGCCTTCTGAGTGCATCCTCTGGTATCTTCTGAAGGTGTATCCTCTGGTCTGATTTTATCCTCTAGTAACTCATCTTCTGGTGGCATTTATTCTAAGTCAAAAATAAGATTACATAAAGTACTTTTGTTAAGATCAAAACTATGTATAGAACCCACTTGGTTCCAACATTCTCCCCCTTTTATATGATGACAAAACCTTGTATTTTTTATGACTTATTTTGTTAGGCTCCCCCTCAGATCAAGCTTCTCCCCCTAAGTCTAATGCCCTAGACTTTTCTTCTCCTTCTTTTGTTTCGCTCTTTCTTTTCTCTCTTCTTTTCTCCTCTCCTTTTCAACTCCTTCTCTTGTTTCACTCTTTCTTTTCTCTCTTCTTTTCTCCTCTCCTTTTCAGCTCCTTCTCACTCTCTCTTTCTCTCCCCCTTTTTGTCATCAGCCAAAAAAGGATTGATCTTCTAACCTTTTTTTATATTTTCTGGAGTACAAAAAATAAATGACAGGAAAAAAATACAGAAAATAAAAAGTATTCCTCTACAAAGACTACTTGATCTAGTCAGATATGGAGATGATGTTGAGATGCTTCTTGATGAGCTTAAATCGATCTTCAGGCAATGGTTTGGTGAAGATATCAGCCCATTGATGATCTGTGTCTACAAACTGGATGCTTAGTGTTCCCTTTTGAACATGGTCTCTGATAAAGTGATGTTTGATTTCTATGTGTTTGGCTCTAGAGTGAAGGATAGGGTTTTTGGTTAGGTTGATAGCTGAAGTATTGTCACAATAGAAAGGGATGTTGGTTTTAAAGATGTTGTAGTCTTCCAACTGATGTTTCATCCAGATTGACTGTGAACTGTATCCTGTTACTGATATGTATTCAGCTTCTGCTGTTGACATGGAAATGGTGCTTTGTCTCTTGCTAAGTCACCTGCTACCTCTTCTGACTCTTTAGGTTGTAGACTCTACTTCAACAATATAAATTTCACACAAGGGAACAAAAAACACGAGTACTTGCTTCTGGAAAGCTGAAACTCATAATTATCCTCATTGAAAACTCAAGTGTTTGCTTCTGGAAGTGTATGACTCTTTTACTGATTTTCGATACTAAGTCTTCTTCCTTGAGTATCCTTTTATAGATGAATAATTAGGGTTTCTTCCATGCTTAAATTGGAGTTGAATCTGCCCAAATTCTCTTGCAAAAATAACTTGGCCAATCGGGTTTCACTTAAATAAAAATCGTATCTTTTTAACTCCAGATTGCTTTTGAAAATTCAATTGACCAATCCTGTTTCTTTTAATTTCAAACCATATCTTTTTAAGCTTTAGATTGCATTCGAATTTCTCCAAGTCTTCATTAATTTTTTTTATTCAAATCTTCTTAATACTTTTGATCAAATTTCTATCAAAATTTAATCAAGTCTTCTTCGAATTTTAATCAATTTATCACTGATTTTCATCATGATTAAATCTGGACCATTTGATCTTCTGATTTCGACCAACTCTGGACTTTATGATCTGATCCGCACCAATTCTGTGATCCTCTGATCTCGACCAACACTGGACCATATGATCTGATCTTCTGATCTCGGCCAATCACTGGACCATATGATTTGATTTCTGATCTCGGCCAATCATTGGACCATATGATCTGATCTTCTGATCTCGGCCAACACTGGGCCATGATGCTTAAATCTGGACCATTGATCTGAACATTTTCCCTCTAATCTAGACCAATTCTGGACTGAGTATGGATTGCATTAAATATGGACTAATGATATTTTAATTTGGACATTTACCTTCTGATCTGGATCAAGTATGGATTAAATCTGGACAATCATTTCTTCTGATTTGGACTGACTTTTATGCTCTAGACCATGCCATCTTCTGGTTTGGACCAAGTCACTTGTTTTGGACCAGTTATCTTCTGCTCTGGACCAAGTTTGGATTAAGTCTGGACTGATTCTTATTTCCCGACCAGGCTATCTTCTGGTCAGGATTAATTCTGGACCAAGTCTGACTTTTGATTCCTTCTGGTCTGGACCAAGTCTCCCTCTAACAGGCTTCCTTCTTGTCTGGACAAGGTCTCCTTCTGGACTCTGCTTCCTTCTGATTTGGGCCAGGAAAGATATCATATGATGATGTTTTCCTTTGATGACATCCTCTAATATCCTCTGGAAATGTATCTTCTAGTGCCTCCCGAATGCATCCTCTGGTATCTTCTGAAGGTGTATCCTCTGATCTGATTTTATCCACTGGTAACTCATCTTCTAGTGGAATTTATTCTAAGTCAAAAATAAGATTACATAAAGTACTTTTGTTAACATCAAAACTAAGTATAAAACCCACTTGGTTCCAACAGTTGTGTTGCTCTTGTTTGAATTGTTGTCCTTACTTGAAAAAATAAATACAAAAAAACCATTGTTGTGTTGTTAAAAGTATTGCACACTACCTGTTTGACAAAATTCCTTAAGTGTACTTATAAATCACATTACTATTGTTTTGTGTTACTTTAATTTTTGCTAACCAATTTTAGTTCAAAAATCTTGAGGTTCTTGCTGATTCAATTAATAACTTTAAGAATGCAATTGAGTTGAAAAAAGGCAAGAGAGATATATTATAAAAAAACCCTAAATTGAGTGAAACATGAGTGACAAATTCTAGAGTGTAAGCACGTGAACTGTGTGGTGAGGTCATTTTCTTTCACTTTTGTTTATTTTTTGTTTAAAATATGGCAGGAATAAGTGGTGATGATAGCCCTCCTAAAGGGAAAAACAACAGATTGTTAGCGGAGGCTACAACTGCTCAAATGCAAAGGATGTTGAGGGAGGATTTTACATGTTAGAATTGAGCAATTAGAAAATCAAGATAATCATGGTGATGATATGAGGTATGCAAAAGAGAAAAGACATGTAGAATATAAAAATAAGGATCAAGAAAAATAAAGAAGTATATCATATTATGAATATATTCGAGATTTGGTATTGGATCCAGAGTATGTGAAATATCTTTATGAAAATGGATATGCAAAAGACGCAAGAAAAGTAGAGAAGCTAACCTTGAGAGAAAAAGAGAAATCAAAGAAAAGAAATAGGAGGACGAAAAAAATAAGTTAGCCTTGAGAGCGAAAGAGAAAATTAAAGAAAAGAAAGAAGAAGAAGAAGAAGAAGAAGAAGAAGAGAAACATTTGAGAGACAAAGGACCAGAAATTGACTCCAACTGTAACTTTGATAATTCTCTTATGCAAGTGCTTGAAGAAGTGTCTCTAAAGGAGGAATGTCATCAATATATTGACTTTGAAAGCAAAAAGAAAGATGATGATAAAATTTAAAGTCTCTTTAAACAAGAGAGCGAGCTGAATGATTGAATGTTAGTGATTGAAGGTGATTCGTCCAAGGTTCCTCAAAATAATGCTTGCAAGAAAATTTATTAAGTCACCATTTTTTTGTGAAGAGAAGATCCATGAGACTCAACTTGCTTTGAAGCCTTTGCAAATACATAGTAACATCTTATTTGCCATTAGTTTAAATCCAAAAAAAGGTAAATTTGGTCAATATTCATGCTTCAAAAGGTATAACTTTATCCCCATCTTTAGAATTTCCTACCTTTACCATAAATATGATAAGATGTTAATTGTTCAAGATGGAAATATGTATCACAGACTTCTTGTAAGACCCTTAATTTTAAATATTAATATTGGAATTAATGTCAAGGGTATTTTGGGAATTTTTGTAAATATTTAATATATGTATGTTTTGAGTGAATATATATATATATATATATAAATATTTATTTTGAAGTATGAATTAAAATTATTGGATGAAGAAGTAAATTAATTTAATTTCAAGTAATTAACTTAATTGGACCATTAAGTAAGGATTAGTGGCTAATTGCAAGATAATTAAAAAGCTGGAAAATCAGACATGTGGCAAGTGAGGTGGCACAATGAGAGCCTATAAATAGGAGTGAGAAAGATGGTGAAGTCAGAACACCATTCCTTCCTCCTTACTGCCCATATTGCATGTACCAACTCCATCTCCTCTCTCATTCTGTCTCTGTTCTGCCATTCCCGAATTCAAATTGAAGAGAGGGAAATTCCTCCAAACACCATTAACTGAAATTCCAACCATCAAACCAGAAAACCCACAGTAGTAAAGTTAATCCCCACCTCAATACGAAGAGAAATAACCCAGTTTTGCAGCAGCAAACTCAGGGAACAGTTTCACCGTTTTTGGACGCGGAAAAGGGAACGAAGCAGGAACAAGAGAAATAGCAGAGCACGCAACAAGGGTAAGGGCACCTTCCATCTTTTAGCTGCATTAGGGCCATAAATTGTGCTGTTTCAGTTCTGTTTTTTTAAAAAAAAAAGTTGTTTTCGAAAATGTCATTTTGAGAGAAAATGCATTTTTTGAGAAGTGATTATTCTGATAAGTTGTTGTTGGCTGTTTTTACTGGTAAAATATGTTGTTTTACATTCTGTGTGAATGCTGGAAAATGTTTGCATGCCATTTTAGTTATGATTAAAATGCATGTCTTAAAACTATTTTGAAAGTAGCATTAAAATGCAAAATGCATTCTGTTGGTGCTTTGTGTTCTGTGATGTTTTGTTTGTCATTCTGTTGTGTTTTGAGAAAACTAAACACATGCATGTTTGCTCTGGTGTTTTGGGAAAACTAAATGCATACATGTTTGCTCTGGTGTTTGTGAACTCTGAGATGTTGCATGTTTGTTTCTGTTGAGTGTGAACTCTGAAATGCTGCATGTTGTTCTAATGAGTGAGAAAACTGAAGTGTTACATGATGTGTTGATGGTTTAAAAAGCTGGACAATTCTGATTCTGCTTTGTTATGGATAATCCTGATGATGTGAATGATTCTGCTTCTGGATGTCTTGTGTGACTCTGATGATAATGATGATTCTGCTTCTGGTTGTTCTGGGTGATCTTGATGATATGATGATTCTGATTCTGGTTGTTTTGTGTGATTTTGGTGGTGTTGATGTTTTTTTTTTTAAATAAAGGGATTTTAAAGGAGGAAAGGTTTTTCTTGAAAAGTGCAGAATCTGCTTGTTGTTGGCTGTTTGTTTTAAAAGAATCAATTTTGAAAAGGGTTGAATTTTCACTGGTTTTCGAAGGTGTATTCGACTACAGCATGTGTGTATTCGAATACAACCTTCCAGGTTTCTGTTTTATTTAAAGTTTTCAAACCTGTTTTCGAATACGAGCCCCTGTATTCGAATACAGAGGAGAGAGTTTTGCTTCTGTATTCGCATCTGTATTCGACTACGACCATGTCGTATTTGAGTACATAAGTGAAATTTTAACACTGTGTTCGCATCTGTAGTCGACTACAGACATGCTGTAGTCGAATACAGATTCGAGTTTTTCCGGAAACTCGGTTTTTAGCTTCTGTATTCGAATACAAGGAAGCTGTATTCGAATACAGATTCGTGTTTTCCAGAAAAACAAGTTTTAATCACTGTCATGTGAGTTTTGAAGTGTTGAGAAACTCTGAGAAGGTTTAAATGATTTGAAAAGAAATCTGTGAAAAGGTTTTAAAGAGGAGAGAAAGATGTTTGAAAATCTTTAAGTAACATGGGAGAAAAGACTGAATTTTTCAAAGGTTGAACTCCTGTATTCGACTACAGCCATGTTGTATTCGAATACAGAATGTTAAATTTCAGTTCCTGCTTCTGTATTCAAATACAGGGAGTCTGTATTCGAATACAGATTCGTGTTTTCAGAAAATTTCCAGTTTTAAGAGTGTTTTGAGAACTCTGAGTGTCTGGGGAATACTGGGAATGTTGTGGGGAGTTAAAGTGGAACTTTTGATGAGATTTTGATGTAGTGGTGTTGAAGTTTTAAAAACTTTACTGATGTAATGAAAGAGGCTGAATCTGCACTGAAATCTGCCTCTGTATTCGAATACCAGAGGGCTGTATTCGAATACAGAGTATGAATCTACACAATTTTTGGCTTCTGTATTCGAATACAGAAGAGCTGTATTCGAATACAGATTCGTAAATCTCAGAAAAATCCCAGTTTTAATTCTGTGTCTGAATTTTTGAGAGGTTGGGAAAACATTTCAAAGTGCGAATGATTAATTTACTATTAATTCATGATTGTGATGTTGTTATTTATGACTGTGCTGAAATAATTAAATATGATTGAGAGGCATGAATTTCTGTTTTGCATTCTCTTTCTAGAGAAAATGAAACACTGCATATTCATGCATTGCATAGTCAAGTGGTACCCGCGATGGGCCACAGAGTAATGCGCAACCACGTGCTGATCTGTTGAGCGATTGCACGAGTGTTGGACTGTTGAGCGTCTGCACTAGGTACTGATCTGTTGAGCGATTGTACCTTGGTATATAGGTGCTGGACTGTTCAGCGTCTGCACTGGTACTGGACTGTTGAGCGTCTGTACCCTGAAATGCGCAACCATGTGCTGATCTGTTGAGCGATTGCACGAGTGCTGGACTGTTGAGCGTCTGCACTAGGTACTGATCTGTTGAGCGATTGTACCTTGGTATATAAGTGCTGGACTGTTGAGCGTCTGCACTGGTACTGGACTGTTGAGTGTCTGTACCCTGAAATGCGCAACCACGTGCTGATCTGTTGAGCGACTGCACGATGTGCTGGACTGTTGAGCGTCTGCACTGGTGCTGATCTGTTGAGCAATTGCACCCTGGTCATGAGGGCCGTTAAATTGTGCTGGTCTGTGAGCGACTGCACCTTGGTGATTCCAAGAAAATTATGCATGAGCATATATGCATTACATTGAGGGATTTGACCGGTGTGCCTTAATTGTTTATATGATGAATGTTGGAAATTAATGTGTGTGAATGCTGTTCAGAATCTGAAATTCTGAATTAATGATTGTGTTTTGTTGACGTGTGTTTGTACTTACCGCATACATCATAATCATTAACTGCTGTTTTTAAAAGGCATGAAAGTCATAAATTTTCAAATGAGCATGATTATTTCCTCATCATCATATGTTAAACCATGTTTATACATGTTGTTGTGCAATATATGCTATGTGAATATCTGTTATTTTCGGTCGGTGACCCCTTGCTTTATATTGTGGACTTTGGGCTTTGCCCTCAGATGTTACCCGAACCCGTCCTACCGAGGGATACACTAACGACGGAAACGTCGTTAGTTTCCCTTGATCTTTATGTACGAAGTCTACGTGGACAACGCAGAAGGACGGACGCTTGGCTGAAGACGAGACTTATAGAGGATACGGTGGAGACCGTGCTACTGTAGCTTAGTGCATGATCAGTCTAGACTTTTGTATAGGGTCTTGAGTTTTGGGAAATGTAATTTTATTTTGGGAATTAATGTACGACTTTTTCCGCTGTATTATTCTGCACTCTGACATTGTTAACATTTTAAAAATGCCGTAATGTTTATTATTAAATTTCCCGAAATTGAGTACTTATTGATTTACGGAAACTTTATTTTAATTCCTTTCGAATTAAATCAGGAAAATCATTTTTATTATTGATTTAAAAAAAAAAACAAAAATGCACCCGCGCTGTGTTTTAAATTCGGGGTGTTACAATTGTGGTATCAGAGCATTTGGTTAATTTTTGGGTTTAAGCTCTGATTAAAGTGTTGTTTTGAGTCATTAGCTGATCATGCATAAGAAGCAAGTAGTTAAAGTTTCAAGTCTTGTGAGAGTTGTGATGTGACTGAAGTAATGATGGTTTTGTAGGAAACAATGCCTCCAAGAAGAGATGACACCGCAAGGACAAATGTCAGCCGGGAAGATAGAATGGTTGAGGCAATGAACAATATGGCTGCGTCTGTTGCTGCCCAAACGGCTGCCAAGACTCAACGCGACTTAGAGAAGAGAGAACGAGAAATTCGTGCTGCTGAGTCTAGAGGGCTTGAGGACTTTCGCCGTCATAACCCTCCCAAGTTCACAGGTGATGAGGGTCCAGAGAGGGCGGATCAGTGGATCCAAGAGATGGAAAAGATATTCGAGATGATTAACTGTCGGGCAGTAGTGCAAGTTAACTATGCCACGTACCTGCTGGTAGGGGACGCAGAGTACTGGTGGAGGAGTACGAGGTCACTGATGGCGTCGGCTCAAGAGGAAGTGACCTGGGAGTCATTCAAAAGGAAGTTTCTAGACAAGTACTTCCCAATGAGTACGAGAACCAAGCTGGGGGATGACTTCCTGAAATTGTACCAGGGGAGTATGACAGTGGGAGAATACGCCGCTAAATTTGAGTCACTATCCAGACACTTCAGATTCTTCCGAGAAGAAGTTGATGAACAGTTCATGTGTCATCGCTTCCAGAATAGATTGAGGTATGACATCCAGGAGTCGGTCCTACCCTTGGGAATACAACGTTTCCAAGTGCTAGTGGAAAAGTGTAGAGAAGTGGAGGAAATGAAGAATAAAAGGGCCAACAGAGGTGGTCACTTTAACTCAAGAGGGCCTAGTCGAATGAATAACCAGAACAACAAAGGGAAGCAAGTGGCCAAGCCGTATAACCGGCCACAGAACAACAGGAGGGGCCAGAATCGGCCGGGAAACCAGACGTTTGGACAGCAATTGGGACAAGGAGTCCGGTGTTATCGCTGTGGAAAGGAAGGACATATTGCAACTGCTTGTACCACGAGAGATTTGTTGTGCTTCAACTGCCATAAGCCAGGACACGTGGCAAGGGATTGCCGGGTTCCGAAGGTGGAGCCAACGGTGAACGCGATTAGGGCTACTCGTCCTACTGCTAGAGGCCGCGTTTACCACACGGGTGCTAAAGCTGGAGGACAAGCTCAAAATTTAATCCAGCAAGATTGTGAGATTGCAGGTAACACCCTAACTGCACTTTTTGATTCGGGGGAAACCCACTCTTTCATTGCTATGGATTGTGTACATCGTTTGAAGTTGTCTGTATCTGCTTTGCCTTTTGATTTGGTTGTTACTACGCCGGCTAAGACTTTGACTGTACACTCTGCATGTTTACACTGTACGGTAACAATTCAGAATAGGGACTTCTTGGTAAATCTAATTTGTCTACCCCTACAATCCCTCGAGATCATTCTCGGCATGGATTGGATGTCCTATACCTACGTAGTTTTGGATTGCGCTCGAAAATTAGTTCTTTTCCCCAAACCCGGAGTCGCGCGATATTTGACTGCTAACCAACTCGGAGTATTACTGAGAGAAGGAACTCAGGAGTTCTTATCATTGGCTAACATGGAGACCAAGATGGATATAAATATAGAAGATGTGATGTTAGTCAAGGAATACCCGGACATATTTCCATCTGAGATTCCAGGATTACCCCCGGTGAGAGAGGTGGAGTTTTTCATTGACTTACACCCAGGAACTGGACCTATTTCAATTGCGCCGTACCGGATGTCGCCATTGGAATTAAGCGAGCTTAAAAGTCAGATTGAAGGCTTGTTGGAGAAGGGATTTATCAGACCAAGTGTGTCGCCGTGGGGAGCACCGGTATTGTTGGTTAAGAAGAAGGATGGAAGTTCGCGTCTATGTGTGGATTATCGACAACTGAACAAGGTGACTATCAAGAATCGTTATCCTCTACCACGCATCGATGATTTGATGGATCAATTGAGGGGTGCAGCAGTGTTTTCGAAGATCGATTTGAAGTCGAGATACCATCAAATACGAGTAAGAGAAGGAGATATTCAAAAGACTGCTTTCAGAACTCGTTATGGACATTATGAATATCTCGTTATGCCTTTTGGAGTTACGAATGCACTAGCAATTTTCATGGATTACATGAATAGGATATTCAGCCCGTTTCTGGATAAGTTTGTGGTGGTATTCATCGACGATATTTTGATTTATTCAAAGGATGAAGAAGAACACGAAGAGCACTTACGCCAAGTTCTTGAAGTTTTACGCGAAAAGCAGCTGTATGCCAATTTATCGAAGTGCGAGTTTTGGCTAAAGGAAGTGAATTTCTTGGGACACGTAATAACCAAAGAAGGAATCGATGTGGATCCAGCGAAGATTGAGACGATTCTTGCCTGGAAACAGCCTCAGACTGTCACAGACATAAGAAGTTTTGTCGGATTAGCAGGGTACTACAGAAGATTCATCGAAGGATTCGCTAAGATTATAGCTCCTCTGACACAACTAACCAGGAAAAACCAGCCGGTTGCATGGACAGAGAAGTGTGAGGAAAGTTTTCAGCTGTTGAAGGAAAAGTTGACAACCTCACCAGTGTTAGTTCTGCCACAGCCAGAGGAACCATACGAAGTTTACTGTGATGCATCTCACCATGGTCTGGGATGTGTTTTGATGCAGCACAAGAAAGCTGTAGCTTACGCCTCAAGGCAGTTAAAGACGCACGAACGGAACTACCCTACCCATGATTTAGAACTTGCTGCAGTAGTGTTTGCACTAAAGGTCTGGAGACACTACCTTTATTGATGCACATTCACGGTGTTTAGTGATCACAAAAGCTTGAAGTATTTGTTCGATCAGAAAGAATTGAACATGTGTTAGAGAAGGTGGATGGAGACTCTAAAGGATTTTGACTTCTACTTGCAGTATCACCCTGGGAAGGCCAATGTAGTGGCTGATGCATTGAGCAGAAAGAGTGTGTCAGTATCTTCAATGATAATGGCCAGACAACAAGACTTGTGGGAAGCATTTAGAGACCTACACTTGGACGTGAAGTTTGCACCAGGAGTGTTAAAGTGTGGGATGATAACACTTTCGAGTGGATTACTGGAGGAGATTGCAAACTCGCAAAATGACGCATTGATCCAAGAAAAGAGGAATCTGATAGCACAAGGATAGACCACCGAATTCAGCATCGGAACAGATGATATTCTGAGATGTAACGGAAGGGTTTGTGTACCGGAAGTTGCAGAGATGAGAAGAACAATTTTGGAAGAGGCTCATAAGAGTAGGTTGAGTATTCATCCTGGAGCGACCAAGATGTACCAGGACTTAAGACAAAACTTCTGGTGGCCAGGGATGAAGACGGATGTAGCGGAATACGTGTCGGCCTGTTTGACTTGTCAAAAAGCGAAGGTGGAACATCAGCGACCTGGAGGAATGCTGCAACCTCTGGATATACTGGAATGGAAGTGGGACAGCATTTCCAAGGATTTCATAACAGGACTGCCCAAGACAAGGAAAAAGAATGATTCTATTTGGGTAATAGTGGATCGATTAACGAAGTCCGCACATTTCCTACCGGTGAGGACAACTTATAAAGTAGACAAGCTGACAGAGATCTACATCGCTGAGATTGTGAGGTTACACGGCGTTCCATCAAGTATAGTATCTGACCGTGACCCAAAATTCATGTCTCATTTCTGGGGAGCACTGCATGAAGCTTTGGGCACAAAACTGAAACTGAGTTCAGCTTATCACCCTCAAACAGATGGACAAACCGAGAGAACAAATCAGGCCTTGGAGGATCTCTTAAGAGCATGCGTGTTGGATGACATGGGGAGTTGGGATGACGTTCTGCCATTGATTGAGTTCACCTACAACAACTGTTTCCACGCTAGCATTGGGATGGCGCCCTATGAAGCATTATACGGACGCAAGTGTCAAATGCCCTTATGCTGGTATAAGGACGGAGAAAGTATGATTGTCGGACCAGAGATGGTGGAACAGACCACAGAGAAGATCAAGAAAATACAAGAGAAGATGAAGGCTTCACAAGATCGTCAGAAGAGTTATGCGGACAAGCGCCGCAGACCCTTGGAATTCGAGCACGGCGATCATGTATTTTTGAGGGTTACGCCTACAACTGGTGTTGGCAGAGCTATTAAGTCAAGGAAGTTGACTCCTAAATTTATTGGGCCATACCAGATTACTGCACGTATTGGACCATTGGCCTATCGGATTGCTTTACCTCCAATACTGTCCAACATTCATGACGTATTTCATGTGTCGCAGCTAAGAAAGTACATTGCAGACCCGACACATGTAATCGAGCCTGATACAATTCAGCTAAGAGACAACCTATCGTTTGAAGTATTTCCGGTGAGGATCGAAGACAGGAAGATTAAGCAGTTGAGAAACAAGGAAGTCCCACTAGTCAAGGTGATTTGGAATCCGACTACTGGAGACGCAACCTGGGAATTGGAAAGTAAAATGAAGGAACAATACCCTCAATTATTTATGGACATGTAGTTTCGAGGACGAAACTAATTTAAGGGGGGTAGTATTGTAAGACCCTTAATTTTAAATATTAATATTGGAATTAATGTCAAGGGCATTTTGGGAATTTTTGTAAATATTTAATATATGTATGTTTTGAGTGAATATATATATATATAAATATTTATTTTGAAGTATGAATTAAAATTATTGGATGAAAAAGTAAATTCATTTAATTTCAAGTAATTAAATTAATTGGACCATCAAGTAAGGATTAGTGGCTAAGTGCAAGATAATTAAAAATCTAAAAAATCAAACATGTGGCAAGTGAGGTGGCACCATGAGAGCCTATAAATAGGAGTGAGAAGGATGGTGAAGTCAGAACACCATTTCTTCCTCCTTACTGCCCATATTGCATGTACCAACTCCATCTCCTCTCTCATTCTGTCTCTGTTCTGCCATTCCCGAATTCAAATTGAAGAGAGGGAAATTCCTCCAAACACCATTAACTGAAATTCCAACCATCAAACCAGAAAACCCACAGTAGTAAAGTTAATCCCCACCTCAATACGAAGAGAAAGAACCCAGTTTTGCAGCAGACTCAAGGAACAGTTTCACCGTTTTTGGACACGGAAAAGGGAACGCAGCAGGAACAAGAGAAATAGCAGAGCACGCTACAAGGGTAAGGGCACCTTCCATCTTTTAGCTGCATTAGGGCCATTAATTGTGCTGTTTCAGTTCTGTTTTTAAAAAAAAAAAGTGGTTTTCGAAAATGTCATTTTGAGAGAAAATGCATTTTTTGAGAAGTGATTATTCTGATAAGTTGTTGTTAGCTGTTTTTACTGGTAAAATATGTTGTTTTACATTCTGTGTGAATGCTGGAAAATGTTTCCATGCCATTTTAGTTATGATTAAAATGCATGTCTTAAAACTATTTTGAAAATAGTATTAAAATGCAAAATGCATTCTGTTGGTGCTTTGTGTTCTGTGATGTTTTGTTTGTCATTCTGTTGTGTTTTGAGAAAACTAAACACATGCATGTTTGCTCTGGTGTTTTGGGAAAACTAAATGCATACATGTTTGCTCTGGTGTTTGTGAACTCTGAGATGTTGCATGTTTGTTTCTGTTGAGTGTGAACACTGAAATGCTGCATGTTATTCTGATGAGTGAGAAAACTGAAGTGTTACATGATGTGTTGATGGTTTAAAAAGCTGGACAATTCTGATTCTGTTTTGTTATGGATAATCCTGATGATGTGAATGATTCTGCTTCTGGATGTCTTGTGTGACTCTGATGATAATGATGATTCTGCTTCTGGTTGTTCTGGGTGATCTTGATGATATGATGATTCTGATTCTGGTTGTTTTGTGTGATTTTGGTGGTGTCGATGTTTTTTTTAAAGATAAAGGGATTTTAAAGGAGGAAAGGTTTTTCTTGAAAAGTGCAGAATCTGCTTGTTGTTGGCTGTTTGTTTTAAAAGAATCAGTTTTGAAAAGGGTTGAATTTTCACTGGTTTTCGAAGGTGAATTCGACTACAGCATGTGTGTATTCGAATACAACCTTCCAAGTTTCTGTTTTATTTAAAGTTTTCAAACCTGTATTCGAATACGAGCCCCTATATTCGAATACAGCGGAGAGAGTTTTGCTTCTGTATTCGCATCTGTATTCGACTACGACCATGTCGTATTCGAGTACATAAGTGAAATTGTAACACTGTGTTCGCATCTGTAGTCGACTACAGACATGCCGGAGTCGAATACAGATTCGAGTTTTTCCAGAAACTCAGTTTTTAGCTTCTGTATTCGAATACAAGGAAGTTGTATTCGAATACAGATTCGTGTTATCCAGAAAAACAAATTTTAATCACTGTCATGTGAGTTTTGAAGTGTTGAGAAACTCTGAGAAAGTTTAAATGATTTGAAAAGAAGTCTGTGAAAAGGTTTTAAAGAGGAGAGAAAGATGTTTGGAAATCTTTAAGTAACATGGGAGAAAAGGCTGAATTTTTCAAAGGTTGAACTCCTGTATTCGACTACAGCCATGCTGTATTCGAATACAAAATGTTAAATTTCAGTTCTTGCTTCTGTATTCGAATACAGGGAGTGTGTATTCGAATACAGATTCGTGTTTTCAGAAAATTTCCAGTTTTAAGAGTGTTTTGAGAACCCTGAGTGTCTGGGGAATACTGGGAATGTTGTGGGGAGTTAAAGTGGAACTTTTGATGAGATTTTGATGTAGTGGTGATGAAGTTTTAAAAACTTTACTGATGTAATGAAAGAGGATGAATTTGCACTGAAATCTGCCTCTGTATTCGAATACCAGAGGGCTATATTCGAATACAGAGTGTGAATCTACACAATTTTTGGATTCTGTATTTGAATACAGAAGAGCTGTATTCGAATACAGATTCGTAAATCTCAGAAAAATCCCAGTTTTAATTCTGTGTCTGAATTTTTGAGAGGTTGGGAA
Source organism: Cicer cuneatum (assembly GCA_037974295.1). Taxonomy (NCBI): domain Eukaryota; kingdom Viridiplantae; phylum Streptophyta; class Magnoliopsida; order Fabales; family Fabaceae; genus Cicer; species Cicer cuneatum. The sequence continues at coordinate 41,639,318 of JBBPBO010000001.1, forward strand.
AACATTTCAAAGTGCGAATGATTAATTTACTGTTAATTCATGATTGTGATGTTGTTATTTATGACTGTGCTGAAATAATTAAATATGATTGAGAGGCATGAATTTCTGTTTTCCATTCTCTTTCTAGAGAAAATGAAACACTGCATATTCATGCATTGCATAGTCAAGTGGTACCCGCGATGGGCCACAAAGTAATGTGCAACCACGTGCTGATCTGTTGAGTGATTGCACGAGTGCTGGACTGTTGAGCGTCTGCACTAGGTACTGATCTGTTGAGCGATTGTACCTTGGTATATAGGTGCTGGACTGTTAAGCGTCTGCACTGGTACTAGACTGTTGAGCGTCTGTACCCTGAAATGCGCAACCACGTGCTAATCTGTTGAGCGATTGCACGAGTGCTGGACTGTTGAGCGTCTGCACTAGGTACTGATCTGTTGAGCGATTGTACCTTGGTATATAGGTGCTAGACTGTTGAGCGTCTGCACTGGTACTGGACTGTTGAGCGTCTGTACCCTGAAATGCGCAACCACGTGCTGATCTGTTGAGCGATTACACGAGTGCTGGACTGTTGAGCGTCTGCACTAGGTACTGATCTGTTGAGCGATTGTACCTTGGTATATAAGTGATGGACTATTGAGCGTCTGCACTGGTACTGGACTGTTGAGCGTCTCTACCCTGAAATGCACAACCACGTGCTGATCTATTGAGCGACTGCACGATGTGCTGGACTGTTGAGCATCTGCACTGGTGCTGATCTGTTGAGCGATTGCACCCTGGTCATGAGGGCCGTTAAATTGTGCTGGTCTGTGAGCGACTGCACCTTGATGATTCCAAGAAAATTATGCACGAGCATATATGCATTACATTGAGGGATTTGCCCGGTGTGCCACGATTATTTATATGATGAATGTTGGAAATTAATGTGTGTGAATGCTGTTCAGAATCTGAAATTTTGAATTAATGATTGTGTTTTGTTGACGTGTGTTTGTACTTACCGCATACATCATAATCATTAACTGCTGTTTTGAAAAGGCATGAAAGTCATAAATTTTCAAATGAGCATGATTATTTCCTCATCATCATATGTTATACCATGTTTATACATGTTGTTGTGCAATATATGCTATGTGAATATCTATTATTTTCGGTCGGTGACCCCTTGCTTTATATTGTGGACTTTGGGCTTTGCCCTCAGATGTTACCCGAACCCGTCCTACCGACGGATACACTAACGACGGAAACGTCGTTAGTTTCCCCTGATCTTTATGTACGAAGTCTACGTGGACAACGCAGAGGGACGGACGCTTGGCTGAAGACGAGACTTATAGAGGATACGGTGGAGACCGTGCTACTGTAGCTTAGTGCATGATCAGTCTAGACTTTTGTATAGGGTCTTGAGTTTTGGGAAATGTAATTTTATTTTGGGAATTAATGTACGACTTTTTCCGCTGTATTATTCTGCACTCTGACATTGTTAACATTTTAAAAATGCCTTAATGTTTATTATTAAATTTCCCGAAATTGAGTACTTATTGATTTACGGAAACTTTATTTTAATTCCTTTCGAATTAAATCAGGAAAATCATTTTTATTATTGATTTAAAAAAAAAATGCACCTGTGCTGTGTTTTATACTCGGGGTGTTACACTTATCACATTTGGCGACTTTTCCAAAATCCCATTTGACCCTAGTGGATATGATGGGCTTGTGGTTTATTTGGGTTATTTTTTCATGTACGATATAATGGAACTTAAATTTGTGGTCGAATTTCTTCAAGAAGTAGAGAATGATGGGGACATAGAAAGCATAATCAACGAAAGAAGCATAAAGGATATTCAAGGTCTCGGAACTCAAATGACATGAGCAAGAACAAAGAAGGCAAATGATGCTCTAAATAACTTGATAGCACCTTTATTTGAAGCAAGTCCAACTCATGAAGAATTGAAGCCTAAGATAGTAAATTGCTTAATCCAAATTAAAGAAGTTAACGAATGAAGGCTGCATCTATGTGTTATCAAATTTTAATATTAGTTTCAATTAAAATAGTAGACTAAATTAGTAAGAACATTTGGGTCTAATTGTAAAAGCTTGAGTTGGGCAAAATTTAGAGAACTTATAAAGTTCTACCACTATAAAAGACAAACCCCTTGCATATGCAAAAAGAAATTTACAACATATTGTTATTTTGTGAGGCTTTTCTCTCTATGGTTCTTGAAATAATTCACTTTGAACTTATCAAGGTTGTTAATCCTTATGGCATTCTTTTTGGCTTATCAATCCCTAGATTTTGGCGCCATTCTATTCTTGGTTCGTTTGTTGAAATTCTGAGAAAATTATATATATTTTCTTGAAATGGTTATTGAGAACGATTTAGTTGCTTAATTGTTAAGTTAGTTGATAGGCTTTCCAGACTAGCACTATAGCTTGTGCATCAGTCACGACGTTTAGTTTTTGGGTCGTGACAAAGTTGGTATCAGAGTGCCGTCGTAGATCCTAATAGCTGCAAACATAGGGTGATAATAGATTCTTGTCAGTAAATTGTGTACCCGAGCACAACTTACTTGCAAAGGGCTATTAGCACTTTATGAGAGTCTCATATGTTATCTGTGTTTAAATTCATCATCACTATCTTTCCACATTTTTTTGTCGTCTTGTTCAATTTTTTATCAATGTTCTTTGATTAGGTTAGAATGCCACCCAAGACTAGGAATCCTACTATAAGGGAAATTGCTGATGAGTCGATTGCCCAAGCCTAAGGCACTCGTCAACGAGGTCGTGTTTTAGTTCGTGCTCGAAATCGGCGTAGAGCTAATGTTGGTGGATGTGGCTTGGATGCCGATGTTGAGGTGCCTAGGAAGAGGCGCGGAAATCAAGCCATGGAAGAGTTTGCCGCTGGTCTGCAGGGATTACAACAAGTTGTGCAACAACTTGTTGCGGTTGTCGTCGGACAACAACACGAAGGTCATAAAAGACATAAAATCTCAATGGTCAACAAGAGGTTAGACAAGTTGAGCAATAGACAACTGCTGCAACAAGGGGGATTGAGGTTACTTTACCAAAGTTTGTGAAGCTTAAACTCCCTACTTTTTCTAGGTTTAGCACGATTGAGGACCCACAATAATTCATTGATAGTCTAGAGCGGCTTTGGAAAACATTGGGTTGTTATGAGGTAAGAGCAGTAGAATTGATATCCTTTCAGCTAATAGGTGTGGCACGTGATTGGTTTGATATAGTGTCACGTGGTAGACAAGTGGGGTCACCTCCCTTAGCATAGAGAGAGTTCTCCCAGTTGTTCATGGCTCAGTTTCTTTCGGAGAGTGTTAGATATGGATTAGCTCATGAGTATAGTGCTCGTTTTACACAGCTCTCTAGATACGCTCCTTACCCTATCACTAAGGAAATGCGTGTCAAGAGGTTCATCAGAGGATTGAGGGATTACTTATTTTGATATGTGGTTGGGTCGAATTGTTCTACTTTTGCTGAGTTTTTGAGTTTGGCACTTCAGATTGAGCAACGATAGAAGGAAAAAGGAGGTAATAGACATGATTCACAGAAGAAACAAAGGGTTGAAAGATCCTATAGTAACTATCCGAGTCGCGGCGCTAGATCTATATTTGGTTATCAAGGGCAATAGAAACTCGTGTCTCATAGAGGTGGTCATAGCAGGCAGTCTTCTGGAACAATGCAGAGTCGTAGTTCAGATTCTAGAGCAGCATCATAATCCATTTTCCCTCACAGACATTCCGGTGTTTCAGCTACACGATGTTCTATTTATGGTAGGTTTCACTTTGGAAATTGTTCAAGAGATGGTAAGGTGTGCTATCAATGTGGCCAAGTAGGCCACATCAGGAGGGATTGTCATGTACACACGACACGTCCATCCTCTAGTTATGCAACAACACCAACAACTTTGGCATCTTCTTAGGCTCATTCTACATCCATGCGACAAAGTGGGAATTTTTCTATTAGAGGTTCAAGGACATCTCAACAGGAAGGTAGAGGATTTGGCGGTAGAGGTCATACACCAGCAGGAAGAAGTCAAGCTCGAGTGTTTGCTTTGACTCATTAGGATGCTCAGACATCCAATGCAGGAGATACAATTATACTTTCTATTTGTTCTAGAGATGCTCATGTTTTGTTTAATCCTGGAGCTACACATTCTTTTGTATCCTCGTGGTTTGCTACTCGACTTGGTAAATGTTCATCTTTTCTAGAAGAAGCTTAATTGTGGCCTGTTGGAGGAAATTTGCTTGCTAAGTTAGTGTATCGTTCTTGTGATATAACTATTGAGGACAAGGTGTTGCCAGTTGATTTAGTAGTTATTGACTTGATAGATTTTGATGTGATTTTGGGTATGGATTGGTTGGCTTTTCATCATGCCACGTTGGATTGTCATAACCAAAGTGGTGAAATTCGAGATACCGGGGCAACCAGTCTTCTCGTTTCAAGGAGAACATTGTTGGGTACCACATAACCAAATCTCAACCTTGAGAGCTAGCAAGTTAATGAGAAGAGGTTATCAAGGGTACTTAGCCTTGGTAAGGGATACACAACTGACCGAGGAGAAAGTGGAAAAAATTCCAATAGCATGTGAATTTCTATATGTTTTTCCTGAAGAACTTCATGGGTTGTCACCTGATAGGGAGATTGAAATCTCTATAGACTTGGTTCCTAATACTCATCCTATATCCATGCCTCCTTATCGTATGGCCCCAATAGAACTTAATGATTTAAGGGACCAACTTCAAGATCTTCTTGATAAGGGTTTTATTTGCCCAAGTTCTTCTCCTTGGGGAGCATCAGTATTATTTGTAAAGAAGAAAGACATATCCATGCGATTGTGTGTAGACTATAGGCAATTGAATAAAGTAACTGTAAAGAATAAATACCCTTTACCATGCATTGATGAGTTGTTTGATAAACTTCAAGGAGCTCAATGTTTTTCTAAGATTGATTTACGATCGGGGTATCACCAGTTGAATATTAAGAGGGATGGTATAACAAAAAAAGCTTTCTGCACGCGTTATGGACATTATGAATTTCTAGTTATGTCATTTGGGCTTACTAATGCCCCATCAACTTTTATGGATTCAATGAATCACGTTTTTAAACCATTCTTGGATAAAATCGTGATTGTGTTTATTGATGATATCCTTGTTTATTCCAAGAGTAAAGAAGAACACGAGCAACAATTGAGGTTGGTTTTGCAAACCTTAAGAGATAAACAATTATATGCCAAATTCTCTAAATGTCAATTTTGGCTGGATAGTGTGGCATTTTTAGGTCATGTTGTGTCTAAGAATGCAATAAGTGTTGATCCCAGTAAGGTGGAAGTAGTGCAGAATTGGCTGAGACCTACAACAGTAAAGGAGATTCGGAGTTTTCTTGGTTTAGCTGGTTATTATCAACATTTTGTAAAGGATTACTCTAAAATCACATCTTCGTCGACTAGGTTGACCCAGAACAAAGTTGAGTTCTGATGGACTGATGCATGTGAGGAAAGCTTTAAAAAATTAATGGAGTACTTGACGTCAGCACCTATTTTGACATTACCCCTAGGTGATGAAAGTTATGCAGTTTATTGTGATGCTTATAGCGTTGGTCTCGGTTGTTACTTATGCAACAAGGTAAAGTTGTTGCCTATGCATCTAGACAACTCAAGCGGCATGAGGTAAACTATCCCATACATGATTTGGAAATGGTTGTAGTAATTTTCGCTCTTAAGATTTGGAGGCACCATCTATAAAAGTCTTAAGTATAACATTCAACAACGTGATTTAAATTTAAGACAAAGAAGATGGATGGAGCTCTTGAAAGATTATGATTGCACAATTTTATACTACCCAGGGAAGACAAATGTTGTTGCAGATGCTTTAAGTAGGAAATCCATGAGTAGTCTTTCTCATATAGCAGAAGTAAAGAGGCCAATAGTTAAAGAATTTCAAGAAATTATTCAAAGTGGAATTCAATTTGAACTTGATCATTCGAGGTTATTTTTATCCCATGTACAAATTCGTCCAACCATAGTTGATGATATGGATCTTGAAGCTAGTAGGGATCAACATTTGTCCTTGATGGAATTTGCGTACAATAATAGTTATCAATCTAGTATTCAAATGGCTCCATTTGAGGCTTTGTACGGAAGACGATGTAGGTCTCCGATAGGATGGTTCATTGGACCATTTGAAATTTTAAAAAGGGTCAGACCAATAGCATATCGCTTGGCACTTCCACCGGATCTCTCGAGAGTTCATCCGGTCTTTCATATTTCGATGCTTCGGAAGTATCTTCATGACCCTTCTCGTGTGATTAATCGTGAAGATATGCAGTTAGATGAAACTCTATCATACGTTGAACCTCTGGTAGCTATATTAGATCAGTAAGTGAGATGTTTACGCTTGAAGGATATTGTTTCAATAAAAGTTCTTTAGCATGGTCCATCCGGTGAAGAAACAAATTGGGAACCCGAAGAAACAAATTGGGAACCCGAAGAAGTTCAATAAAACCAAACCAACTTCACTCCACTTCATTCTTCCACCTCACATTTTCCCTCTCACGTCTCTTTCTCTCGGCAACCACATCCATCTTCTCCCTTTTTTTCTCTTCTTTTTCCCCTTGCTTCTTCTCACTCCACAACACCAATTGCACAACTAAACCCTCAACCCTTATAATGAGTTTAACATCCCCAAGAGCATAACTTTTTATACTCCTACAAATGCTCTTGGTTGGGATTTTGGGGATTAAGATTAGTGAGTAAGGATGAAGATGAGTAACCATTCTTTGAAAGATGTTCATTGAGACTCTTTGAGGTATATACACAACTCTAATGCTAGTATGAATCTCTAGAAAAAATGTAGTTTTGGTTAAAAATCTTATTTTTGTACTTAGAGTAGATTTAAAGGATTTTTATGGTTTCCTAGAGTTAGCTAAACCTTATAATAATTTTTCTAAGGCCTTGAGAATATTTTTTATACTCAGATTTGTCAGCTGAGGTCCTGCCTGCTACTTTGAGAGTTGTTGGAGAACAAACATAGTCGATTCTTCATAGTTGTGAGTAGACGACGGTCATTGTCATATTTTTATTTTTTCTATAATTATTATTTTACTCGTTTTTTATTTTGATTTTAAAAATTTGAGGAACAAAACCTTTGAATTTTTTGTCTCGATTTCATCATTTATTTATTTTAATGGTCTTTTTTATAAATATGAAATCGTTAACGGCGGTAGGTGCACCTAGTTATATCGTTTTGAATAAGGAGAGTTACCCGTTAGATGGCCGCCCCTATGAGAGATGTAATTGGTAGAAGGAGATGGCTATCAACGTAAGCTCCCTAATTGATGTGTGATGATGCGTTGCGGGATTGAGAGGAGAGGGCTATCCGCTAGATGGAGCCACCCTAAGGGAAAGACCACCCTTAGGAGGAAAGGGTTATCAATGAGATGAAGCCGCCTCTTGATTTTCAAGAATTTCTATTTTTACTTGTTTGATTTTCTATGATGATTTTAAGGTTGCTCATTTTGATTTCACTTCTCTATGAATTTGGATTTTTAATATTTCTACATGAATGGCTAAATTATAAGTTTAATGATTTTATATGTGTATATTTTATTTTAAATTATGTAGATTATTTGGGTAGTAATATTTAACATAATTACCACAAGGTTGTAAAACAATTATTCGTGTCCTTTTGTATTTCCCTTCTAGTTGGTGGTGGTTGTTGTCTCCTCACTAAGTCTTTGTCACTTACCCCTTCATGTTGTTTAGTTTTTTTCAGATTCACAAGCAGCTGAGTAGTAGGTTGTTAGTAGATTCAAGTCTCGATTATATTTTTGGTAGGCCTCTTTGATTGAGGACCCTATTTTTTGTAAAGTCTGTTGAGTCGTAATGTATTTTGCAGCTATTTTGAGTCTAGAAAGTTTTTTTTTTGGGAAATGTATTAAATATTTGTATTATACTTTTTGAGATAGTAATGAGTTAAAAGTGTAAACAGAGATTTTATAATTTGGAAACGTTGAAGTTACAGAGGATACTCTGTCGAAATTCTGAGAAAAATTATATATATTTTTTGAAATGGTTATTGAGAACGATTTAGTTGCTTAATTGTTAAGTTAGTTGATAGGCTTACGAGGCTAAGAGTATAGCTTGTGCGTCGGTCATGGTGTTTAGTTTTCAGGTCTTGACAATATGCATCTTTCCTTGTAGTGCTAGCACTTATCTTAGCTCGCCAAACCAATCCAAACCCATGGGATTTATTTTATATTTTTTTGTAAAGTTTTGTACTCTACACCTTTTGTTTTATGAATATATTTGATTTCTTCTACTCTCAGTTTTTGCTTTTTATATCTTGTTATATTTTTACTATTTTTTTTGTCATTAGACAAAAAGACGAGAAGAATTTAAGAACAACTTGTTGTTTTGGGAGAAGTATCTTCGATTTATTTGAAAAGGGGGGAGAATTTTTGTATAAAAAACCTGTGAACGGTCTAAACTTTTTCAAAAGAAAAATGAGCACATGTTAAAGAATACCAATGCTCACATATTGATAAACATAGCACTTCTCTTACTTAGGGGGAGCTTTGATATGTGTTTACTGTATTTACATTTAATTTTAAAAGAAAAAATGTTCACAAATATAAATGTTTGTCATCATCGAAAAGGGGGAGATTGTTAGAACCAAATTGATTTGAAAAGCAATGATCCATAATTTTAGTTTGATGATAACAATTTATGTTTTAATGTATTTGTCTAAGTGTTCAAATTAAAATAAAAGCTCTAAATGTATTCATTCGAGTAAAGAACTCTATTCGCTATGAAATGTGCTATCAAGACTCTAATCAACGCATCTCATAGTGACTTTGATCAACGCGTCTCAACACTCGTTCTGATTTGTCTGCCTTTGATAAGCTAAATAAAATATTTTTTTTATCCTTGAAGTTCTAAAGATAGTCAATCCTGTTAAGAACAACATTCAAGCTCTTTTTGAAAAACAAGTTTGACTCAAGTCAATCATCTAATTAATGCATCTACAATAACTTTATTTGAATTCTCTAATTTAAGCGTTTATGAAATGAGAATGTGTTGATGATTACAACCTCTAATTATTCTAACATGGCATAAAAATATATTTTCTGAGGAATGAAATGTGAAAGAGTACAAAAGAATATTTTTCGAAATTTACGCCATATGTCGTATATAGTACAATCAGTGTAAATCGTACTATAGGGGGATTTTCGTACAATTTTCAAAGTGATCCAACAAAATCGACCGAAATCCATATTTTCCAACCAGACGATGGCTAGTGTCCGAAATTTGACTCGGGACCCGAAACTCCCTAATAAATTTACGTGACGAATGCTATAAGTGACTCTTGATCGTTGATTTCATCTGGACTTTCTAGGAGATTCTCGTGCAATTTTCAGAGCAATCTTACAACATTGACCGAAATCCGTATTTTCCGACCAAACGACGACTAGTGTCTGAAATCTAACCCGAGACCCAATACACAATGATATGATACATTTAAGATAAGAACGCTACAATGGAAATAAGTTTGATTTAGTAGATTAAATCCTTTAGTTAAAAAAAAATGGACATAGCTACTATGTTGTTGGTGAACCAAGATAAATCGGTTTTGTGATCTCTCTTTCTTATCTCTTTCTTTTTTATGTTAAAGTTATTTTGTTAAAAGTTGCCTTTAAGTTTCTAACCATAAATCTTTTTTTAAGAGAAAAATTTTTAAAATTAAAAATACAATTAAAACTCCCCTTTTTTGTGTTTTTCAACATTCACTTTGAAAACTCACATTTAAGATATTTGAGTAGGCGGTTTGCACATCTTTTCATAATGATCCATTTAAGCACATAATCCTCATGCCTTTCATTCTTACGTGCTATAATTGCGATTTCCAATCTAGATTTGTTCAATATAAATTGAAAAACACAAAAATTGATCCGTTTTTGAACCATTCCACTTCCAATCTAGATTTGTTCAATGCCCTTGACTACTTTTTATTATTGAAGTGAACAGAAAAATCTTGCTTCCTAATTTTCATATGAATGCCTCCTTATGATGAGTAATAATATAAGAATGACAGACTACAAATTATAAAGCAGATATTTATTTGGCTCAAATTAATGAGGACCGATTTTGGTTTTTTTACTGATTATTTCAAAATGCAAATAGAGGAAATATTTTTGTCAAATTAAAAGAATAAAAATTAAAATATAGAGGAAATATTATATAGTCGTCTCATATTTACCTATACATCATAAATTAAAAGATCAAATTTTGGTCAAATTTTACGGAGGAAATATTTTGTCCTTCATATGAAATTGTCTAAAACTAATTTAGATATTTAATTTTTTCATGAACTAAGGGTAGAACTGAAATGGTGAAAGACAAAGTTGGATTTTTGTTCTTAAAATCAATAAACTATTGGTGGTACTCCAAAGGTGATCTTGGCTAGTTTAAGTAATCAAGGGACCATATTGTCACTATATCTCCTACGAAATTTTGCAAAAATATTAGAAAACTCAAGGGACTAAATATTGTGACTATATCAAGGAACTAAAAGTCATGCAAAAAACAAAATTTAAAATAAGAGGAAGAGTATTATAATGAATAGTTCTCTGATTTTATTAAAATGATCTTTCTAGTTTTTCCACTGATTGGAGTTAAGGTCACTGAAATATGGACAATAATTAGTGGCCGATATATGCAATTAGAATTTACATTAAATTTTCTTTTAAAAATATAAATTAGTATACAACGTCATTCACATTCTTTAAGATCAAAGCAAGAATGATGTGTTACTAAAAAAATTTCCATATATTTGTGTAGTGATCATAGAGTTGTTGGATCTGGGTAAATTCAACACTTCACTCTAATGCTTGGCAATAGCAGATTAGTGTGCATCTTATGGTACGACGACGATCATAATAATAATAATAATAATAATAATAATAATAATAATAATAATAATGATGATAATAGTAGTAATAGCAGTAATAATAATAATAATAATAATAATAATAATAATAATAATAATAATAATAATAATAATAATAATAATAATAAATAAAAAAATAAAAAATTGATATGCATCAAATGAGGATTAGGCTATTGTCAGAAGGGTGATGGTCTGATGGATATGATGAAAAACAATGGAGCAATCAAGCCAACGAATTGCACATATTAGTTAAGTGTGGCTATATTAAGGTTGCACATATTACTCTAAGGGATGTGTCTGTCATTTAGAGACAAAGACAACATAGGGCACATGAGTGCAATTTTCTCTTTTTATATGAGATGAATTGTATGTAATATACCTTGTACCAAGACACAAAGGAATTGAGGACAGTAACACTGACGATTGAAAAACATATCATCAAAGGATATAAGTTTTGCATATTTAGTTCACAAGTAATTTTACCTAATATAATTTTGTACGAAAAAATATTCTTAGTTTTCATATTCATATATACCATGTGTGATTATCTTTTCTGGAAGTTTAAAAACTTGATGCCATACGCAAATACAAAAAGGAAGATAAAGCTAAAGGCTATATGAGCCAAAGCAACAAATCCAAGGAAATCGTGTTCAAAGCCCAACTGCCTCTCAAGATAATCTTTTACTGTCATGAGCCTAAATCCAGGAACTTCTATTGGACTGTTCTTGTCACCCACCTGGGATGTCACCAGTCCATATATAGTCCATGCCACAGGAGATGCCCAATAATACCACCTCCACCATATTGGAATTTGCTGCAAAGTGGACAACAACTATTAGATTAAATATGGGATGATCCGTTAAAAGTAAGAAATATTTTATCATTGCTCATCATATACATACCGTTCTTGGAATAACAAAACCAGAGAACAGGTTCCAAAAACTGAGGAAGAAAGACATAATGATTGCAGCAGTTTGGTGGTTTGGTGTCAGAGCCACAGTCATCATTCCATATAGTGTGAAGTAGATAAAAGACATGAATATGAAGAAGTAGAACCAAAAGAAAGTTTCAACTTGTTGCTGGAACCCAATCATCAAGTAAAGGATAATGGAATATATCAGACTTTGGATTGCAACATAAACTACTTCAATTGCTACCTGCAAGACAATAGTTTTTTTAATGTAATTTTGTTTAGTTATCTTTGTTAATTAATGTTCTTTTAATTGAAGGGGTTGTCTAGTTTCACCTGACCAATTGCATATGGTAGTTCTGAGTATAATCCAGCAGCTCTTTCACGGTAGAGAACTGTTCTTTCTATTGCAACAATAGGTTGCACACTGCTAGTGTTGGTTGCACCGAGGAAAATAACAGATGAATACATGGCTCCAACAAGATTCAAAAGGTCTTGTTCCTTTTCCCTGCAAATATGATATATTTTTTTCTCATGTAATATATACAATTATGAAACCATTTATTTTCATAATTTTAGCACGGTTATTTGGCAAAATAAATTGATGATTGAATCTATTTCAGATAAGGAAATCAATAGTTTTATTGGTTGTTTGTAATTTATAAAGGGTAGAGTGCCTAATTCGCTATGATGATTTGCTCGGGGAAATGTAAATAAATTCCTCAAAGAAGAAAGACTTGTGGGTTGAGTTTGATGTCACCATTTGGTTTCCCAAACAAAGAGGCTGTTGAACTAAGCCATCTTTTTCACCTTGGTCCTATGTCTAATGATATCATGGGGCAAAGCTGTGATTAAGAAGCTATGGGCCACTTGTACGGAAACATGTCATTGTTTATTGGAGTTAGAAACAATATAAAAGATAACAGGCATTGGTAAAATATAATATTGTCATATAACTTTAAGACTTACATCTTATCTCCTTTTTTCCAATATATAAGTCCAAACATAACACCGATAACTATGGTGATGAAGAATCTCACAACAATATATTGTGGGTTCTTCCAATAGGAGCAATATTGTTTCCAGAAGCAAGCGATACACTGAGTAAGAAAGGATTGTGAATATTTAGATGGAAAGTGAAGGTCCTTTGTTTCAGGTGCTGGTGTGGACAGTTCCTTGATAAGTTCCTGATTACTTCTGCAAATGAGTTATCAAAGCATGACAAAGCAAAACATCATGAGATATTTTTGGCAAATATGGGTAAAAAAACAGAATCTCTCAAAAAGCTATGACTATGAGAATCACGTACTCGTAAAGGCTTGACTTAGTGTATAATTCTGCAAAATCTATATCAAGCTGAGACTCAACCAAAGGAGAACTTATCTCCAACATCCATGTGGCTGGATTATATCTATCTTCAATCTTTGGAATTCCTGTAATAGCCTGAAAAGTGTTACACAATCTGTAAGATTACTTGCATCTAACTAATTTAGGTTTGTAAATTATCATAGTACAAGTTTACCTCAAAGTACTCTATAAGTTTCTCTGAATTTCGACCTAGAGGACCACCATATATCACTTGTCCACCACTTTTCATCAAAAGCAACTAAACTCAAGATGTGCCAATAGTTAGTATCTTCTAAATCATAATGAAAATAAATTTTTCTTTTGCAAAATCTTGTTATTCCTATTTACCTCATCAAAATCTTCAAATATATCGATACTTGGTTGATGAATTGTGCATACAACAGTTCTTCCTGTATCAACTGTGTTTCTAACAGTACGCATAACAACTGCTGCAGCTCTAGCATCAAGACCAGTTGTTGGCTCATCCATAAATATAATGGAAGGATTTGCAACCAATTCTACTGCAATGGTAAGCCTCTTTCTCTGCTCAGTTGATAAGCCATCTATTCCAGGAAGGCCGACTATGAGATTTCTCACTAGATGTAACTCAACCAGCTCTATAACTTCCTCAATAAACATCTGAAGATAATAAGTAGAGTTGTAGACTATTAGAATTTGTTGGTGTATCCTCTTGATTGATATTTTTCTTCCGTTTTTTCTCCATTTTCATTTTTGTCTGTTATTATTGTTATTGAAAAAAAGGGGTACTTTTTATCATCGTAATACATGGAGTTTGGTAATAAATGATTGACTACTTTTTATCCACATATGAAATAAACTTAATGCAGGTGAAACTTGCATACTTATGTTTGTTTTAATAGATGATTAAATATTTTATCGATCATAGCCAATAGTAGAAGAACTTTTATTTTAAACAGCCAATAGCAATGTTAGTCATTGTTCGTAATATGTAGAGGTTGGGAACTGAACCTTGAATCTCCCTTATCACTACACTCTTTAACTCAAATGAATCTTATATCTCTATAACTAGATTAACTAAACGTAAAAAGTATGCAAGCGGTAACATCTATTTACACCAGAATAACTAATGTTGTATTATTTTGGGATGCAATAGTAACATCTATTTTGGGATGTTAGTATGTAAGCCATATTCAGTATTACCAGCGAACTATACAAGGTTCCATCAGATAATAACATACCTTTCGTGTTTCTATATCAATCTCTTTACTGAGACGCAACCAAGCAGAAAACATAAGAGATTCATAGATTGTAATATGTGGAGAATGTATATCATTTTGTTCACAATAACCGCTAATCCGAGCAAAAGTTTCTTGTTTTTTAGGATAGCCAGATATGTTGATACTTCCTTCAATATAGCCACTGGTTTTCCTTCCTGCAAGAACATCCATCAAGGTGGTTTTTCCAGCACCACTAACACCAACCAATGCTGTTAAAATTCCAGGCCTAAATGCACCGTTTACGTCTCTTAGTAGTTGGAGTCTATTCTCTTTAGCTCCTTGCTTCTTCATTTCCTGACAATAAATTACTAACGTGACATTTGGGAATTGTGATTCAATGACATAAATAGATAGTACAAATGTCAAAGCTCATGAGAAAATGTTCATTCTCTAAGTTGTATTAGTGGTAAGAAATAATAGGGTATAAATAAAATGATACAAGAGAAGAGGGGTATAGAAATTTACATTTGGCACATCGATATAATAATTCACATTTTCAAAAACAAGTGATAGAGGCTGAAAGGGTAACACCATTCCCTTCTTGAATTTTTCATTCTTTGCATCTTTAGGAATAGAGCTATGTGTGTTGCTCCTTGATTCCATGTCACCACCTGGATGGGGTAATTGGAAATTAGATTTCTAAGTAATTCCAATACTTAAATTGAATTTCATTCAATTTTTTTTATAAATTAGGCTATTTTATAAATTTCAAAAATTTTAAAGTAAAATGAAAATTAAATTTTAGCTGAAACCGAAATTTGAGAAAAGTTGAAAGACTATTTTGCAAATTTTAAGAGAACAATTTGAAAAAAATTAGGGATCAATTTGCAAAAAATAACAAATATAGAGATTAATATGCAAATTTTGAAATACATAGGTACAAAATTGTAATTTTGAAAAAATTATAGGGATGATTTCATTATTCATATTTTATAAAGCAAAATGGGAATTTGAAATTCTTAGGTTTTAAGTTGGTATTTGAAATTTCATAAATTTAGTTTTTATAAAATACCTAATGAAATTCCTTCATTTTAAAAATTCTCCAAATTTATTATCCAAACAAGATAATTTGTATTGAACAATTTGAGTTTCCTTCAAAGATTATATTCTCTCGAAAAATCCACTCATCAAAACTCTTAAGAGTTCTTATATGTTAGTATAATACAAATGTGCATAAATCATATCAATGGTACACTTGAATCATAAATAAATATGCTACTCATTCTTGTTAAGGTAAAACTTAATTTAGAATAATAGTGGCATATCTTTTGACTATCATATTAATGATCCCTTTTCTAAATAGTAGTGGCATATCTTTTGACTATCATATTAATAATTCCTTTTCTATTATTTCAACGATGGTAGTTGCTTTTATCATGTAGACAAAATTGCTCTGGCAATCCTTTAAGTTATTTTAATGTTACCTTCAAACCATTGAGAATTTGAAGTTGAACTTTTCTCTGTCAGTACTCCTATTGTTTTCTCGACTGAGGAAGATGTCGTTGTGCTTTTACTATTGTCTTCCTGTTCCATAATGATAGATTTATTGCTTCTGAATGCTGCAAAAATTTCAAAGTGATATCAAGAGTGATTTTTTTATGAAGAATTTTTCAAACCACCTCTTTCTTCCATGCAGCAAGATTAGTGCCTTTGATTTTCTTGATGTGGTTATATAATAGGTATCTTTCTAGTGTTACTTTATCCTACTCTCTTTTAATTTAGTTAGAAAGATTTTGTAACAATTGAAGAAACAATAGATTAGGATTAAAAACTTACGGTCCAAGTAAGTTAGAGAGAGAATGAAACAAACATTGAACAATAGAGAAAATCCTATAAGAGCACCAATAGATATCCAGTACCACAAGTCTTCTGTAAATATTCCTCTGGCTTTAAGAAAAGCCTTCCCAACTGTTGGTTCATCAATTCTGGGATCATTGTTAGGCTGTGAAAAGTGCAAAATCAGCAATTAAACATGCAAGATAGAAAAATAGAGATAACTTTTATATTGACCAAAATAAAAAAGATGATTAAAATAATAGATATAATGAACATTATATATCCATATTAGAACAACTAATTTCTAACTAGAGTAAACTAACTTATAACTAATACTTAACTAAAGTAACTTGTAACTAATTTTACATATGTAATAATATATAGGATGAGGACAAGTATAAGATCTTACAGAACTCCATCTTCTGTCTAGGAATTCATTTATGCTTATTGCAGTTTGTCCATACATCATAGGTGAAGCATAGTAGCACCATATCATCCATGGTTCAATGTCATCTAAATATGGAGGAGAGAATGTTGCAGTAATAAATTAAAAATAATCAATTTCAATGAAAAATGAGGAGAAATCACATTTAATATTAAAATATTTGTTTTAGAATATTGTATAGATGGTATAAAGTGAAATTCTTACTTGCCTCTTGAAACAGTAAATCCACTTAGGACAAATACAATTAAAATTGTTAAGGAAGCAAGTGTGTTTGCCACAACTCTTGTCCTTCCAACTGCAGCAATGAAGCGAAAAAGGGATAGAGCCATTTGATTCACACAGAAGAATGCCAATAGTTGACGGAAAAACCTGCAATAAAGCTTTTAGACACATCAATGAAAAAAATTGCAAGTCAATATAAAACTAATTCAATGTATTATCATACCTACTAGCTGCTGGAGCAAAACCGATAGTATAGTAAGTGAGGATGATCCATAATCCTGATTCCAATAGAGATATAGGAACCCTGAGGACCCAAATGGGCAATGCAAAAGCCCATGCTGGATAAAACAGTAAATCTCTCTGCTTGAAGAAAACAGGAAGTCTATTAACAGTCATTGCAATCTCTGTTGCTCCATTGAACATAACATTGATAAGACTGAAAAACAGTGCACCATAATATTTTCCTCCATCTTCAATTTTATTGTGCTTCATTTCTGTTCTAAAAAATACTGTCATGGTTATTATAGACATGACAGTAATCTGAAAAGTCTTAAATATATACACAAAATAGCTACGCTTCATGAATAGCCATTCTCTTGAAAAGCATGCCTTGAAGAGTTCCCATTTAGATATTCCATACTTTTCCTTCACTAATGCAGTATGGTGAGTTTTATTAGAATCAAATGGAACTTTCATTTCTTCATGAAGTTGTTTACCAATGTTGTAATTGTTGAAGTGGTCTACAAAATCAGGCACACCAACATATTGATAAGGTATGTCCCTTTTGAACCAGTATTGCTCTTGATCCTTTCTAGAAGTTACCTCTTGTAAAAAGTCTGCAATTCCTTTCCTTTCTGGGCACTGAAAGCCCACAGTTTGAAAAAAATCTAAAACACTCTCACGGGGACCTTGATAGACTATCTCACCTTCAGAAAGTAATATTATGTCATCAAAAAGGTTATATGTTTCTGGTGCAGGTTGAAGAAGCGAGATTATCATAGTGACATCCATGATATGAACCATTTGCCTCAGAAACCTGACAATTTGAAAGGTTGTAGAACTATCCAAACCAGTTGAAATTCCATCCATAAAGAGGACTTTTGCAGGTCCCACCAATATCTCACCTGCATTAAGTTTATATGAATCAATATTAAATTTATGATAATTGAATGATTTTTAAAAATTCAATTTAATATTGTTATTCTAATGCAGACACAAGATCCGGGAGACTCCAACTGATAATATTTTTAATGCAAACACAAGTTGGGCAGCCCCAATTTCCTCCTGTCCAAGTTAGACTCCACACACATGAAATGCAAGAAGCATATGACATACTTGACACTTACCGGTAGTTAAACGCTTTTTTTGTCCACCTGATATGCCCCTTCTCATCTCATCTCCCACCAAAATATCAGCACATATTTCCAGCCCAAGAATCTATTGAATTATCTCAATAAATTAGATGAAAGAAAATTGGAATGTAGATTAAAAGGGAATTAACTTTTAAACAAAAATAATAGCATAACCAAACCTTCAGAATATAATCTGTAACCAGACTTGTTTCTTGACCTTCCATTGACGTGGCTTTCATGAAAGCATCAATCTCAGGATCTGGTTTGATAGCTGTTGCTATTTCTCTTCTTGACAATTCTGCCAACATATCATACCTTGATCCAACTCCCATGCAGCGTCCGGAGAAGTTCAATGTCTCTCTCACTGTCATTTCTCCATGGTGAACATCATGCTCACTAATATAACCACATGTTCTTTGGGGAACAAATTCTGACAATTCAAGACCATTGTAAGTAACTCTTCCCGATACCTGTTCAGGATTTATGTTGTAGATTTAAATATCAGAATTTATGTTGTAGATTTAAATATCAGAATTTATATTGTAGATTTAAATATCGAAAGCTATGTTTTAGTACATTTTTTGGTGGGGGTAATATTAATTAACCTTTTTTAGTTTTTATAAATAGATAATATTTTGTTTTTAATTATTCTAATTTTTTTTAAACAATGGCTTTAAATATTTTTAATTAATAATTTTAGTCTTTATTTTTAAATCAATTTATGTGTATCGTTTGAATTTTTAAATGATTTTTTGCATACATGCTTAAAATATTATAAATATCTCTTTCACAAAAATTTAGATTTTTTTAATGAATTAAATATGAATTTTTTTAAGTTTTTAGTACTTAAAAATTCATATTAATTATTCTTTTTGTTAAAAAATTCTAAACTTTTGCACGAAAGATTTTTGTAATGTTCTAAACATGCATGTAAAAAATCATTCAAAAATTTGAATGATACACATAAATCGCCTAAAAAGCAAAGACCAAAATTGTTAATTAAAAATATTTGAAGAGTCATTTTTTGAAGAAAAAAATTAAAGAGACTAAAAAAAATATCATATTTATAGAGATTAAAAATTTATTTAACCCTTAATTAATTTGGATTTTATTGTTAGGATTGGTCACAAGTAAAATATTTTACACTGCTAACACATCATAGTCACTGATGTCTATTATTTTAAAGTAAATTGATTACCATAAAATTCAAATATTTTTTAATATTAGAGGGTTGTTACGTCTGTGTAGAAACTCTTTAAACTCACCATAGATATAAATTAAATCTGTATAACTTATACAATGATAAATGATTGTTCTTCTTAAAAGTTATCACGAAGATCCAAAATGTATTCTTAGAAAAATTAATCTAAACGTACTGAATGACTTTTATTGACTAATTATTATTAGTAATGTCAGAAACAAACTCATGGCTATTGAGATACTATTCATTTAAATAATGTATTTATCATTTCTAAAAGAGAATTAGGAGAGGATGACAAACTCTTAGATCCTTGTCCATTTTTCCAGCAAGCGCTTGTAGCATGGTGGTTTTTCCTGAACCTGGAGGTCCCAAAAGTAAAGTCATTCTGAAAAAAGAAACAACAAAATAGAACCTAGTTATTCTTTAATTTATTATTATTATTATTATTATTATTATTATTATTATTATTATTATTATTATTATTATTATTATTATTATTATTATTATTATTATTATTATTATTATTATTATTATTATTATTATTATTATTATTATTATTATTATTATTATTATTATTATATATGATAGGAAGTATAGACAACTTTTATGAGACAAAATCACGTGAAATTTTAATAAGCCACTACCTCCCTACACTTCAATTTAAAATAACTTATTGAGTGGTAACTTAGGTAGCGGCATAAATAACAAACTTTGTTTGTCAATATCAAATGATTTGTTACCAACAGTTTATTTTGTTTTTTGTAAAAAAAGAACAGTTATTGGGTGGTCGAAAAGGTAATTATCATTTAAGTGTTGTTCTATTCTTGCTTTTCCTTAATTATACATTCGTAAGAATGAACATTATCGTTTATTATGATAAAAAGGCAACATTAAATTATAAACTCTCTCCATAGGCATAGAAGGATTGGACTCATTGTGACTCTATTTTTTATTTTTTTTTACTTGTTTTTGTAAGATAGACACCAAATGTTAGGGCTAGGATTAGTTATGTTAGAACACATTGTATAACTAAGAGTAATTGAAATTGAGAAGAAGAGAGTAAAACAGAATGTTCTAGTAAACGAAGATTGATTGATCACAATAAAAAATGTGCTTGGTATAGAAAATTTATATCAAACAGTTTGCACACTAACTGTTAAAATAGAATTCTAACCTTCTTAACTACTTCTAACTAACTCGTAACTTCCTCTAATATCATTTGTGAATTCCAATTACATTAACACTCTTCCAAATTCAAAATGATTAAAGTGATATTAACCCAAGCTTGCTCTTCTTCTCTTGGAATTTCACCCTCTTCAATCCTTTGGTTAGAATGTTAGCTTTCTGGTCATTAGTGTTGCAATGCTCTAGTTTTATCTTTCCTTTAATCACTTAATCTCTGGAAAAAAATGAAATTTTGTCTTTATGTGCTTGCTTCTTCCATGAGCACTTGGATGTTTGGCTAGATCTATTGTCAATTTGTTGTCTATCTTTATCCTTACTAGTTCTTCACTTCTCAGTCCTAGTTCCATCATCAATTCTGTTAGCCACAGAGTTTGGCAAGCTCCCATTGATGCAACCACATATTCAACTTCACAAGTGGACAATGCTACTATGCTTTGCTTCCTTGAACACCATGAGATTGGTGAATCATTCATCATAAACACATAGTTAGTGGTGCTCTTCCTGTCATCTTTGTCCCCACACTAGTCAGCATCAGTGAATCCATTCAAGCCAATCTTCATGTAAATTTCTGGGATATAACAATCCAAATTCATTAGTTTCTTTAATGTATCTCAAAATCCTTTTTGTTGCCATGTAGTGAGGTGTTCTAGGCTTCTCCATATACCTACTGACCAGTCCAACAATATATGCAATGTCTGACCTTTGTGTTGCACAAATACCTCAAGGATCCTACCATTTGCTTGAATGTTGTAGGATCAACCAGCTCCTCATTCCCTTCCTTTAACAGTACCAGTCCTGCTTCTGATGGAGTACTAGTTCCATTGCAATCTTGCATATTAAATCTCTTTAATACATCATTAGCATACTTTTTTTGGTGCATAGAAATTCCATTTTCTCTAGTTACAAACTCAAAACCCAGCAAATATGACAACATGCCCAGATCAATCATCTCAAATGCCTTCTCCATTCTGATTTTGAACTTCTTGATTTGTGCTTCATCACTATCAGTCAATAGTAGATCATCAACTTAAAGGCATATTAAAATTGCAGGTGTTGCTACTACTGCCTTTTTTTACATAAACTCCATGCTCATTGACCCATTTTTCAAACTGCTGCTCTATGAAGAATCTGTCAATCCTCTTGTTCCAGGCCCTAGGAGCTTGCTTCAGACCATATAAAGCTTTTTTCAGTTTGTATACATGATCTTCTTTTCCTATTTTCACATATCTTGGTGACTGCTTCACATACACTTCTTCTTCTAGTGGTCCATTGAGGAATGCTGATTTCACATCTAGCTGATGCATGGACCAGCCTTTGTAACTAGTCATTGATACTACCAGCCTTACTGTTTCAATTCTAGCTACTGGGGCAAACACTTCATCATAGTCCAATACATGTCTCTACAAGAATCCTTTTGCTACAAGTTTGGCCTTGTACTTGACAATTTGTCCATCAAGATTTAATTTGATTTTATAGACCCATTTCACATCAATTGGTCTCTTGTGCACTAGTAGGGTCATCAGCTCCCATGTTTTGTTCTTTTCTATAGCTTTGAGCTCTTCCTCCATTGCTAATCTCCATCTAGGATCACTCAAGGCCTCATCTTCACTTACTAGTTATGATTCAGCCATCAAAGCAAAATGTATTACTTCTCCATCTGCATTGATGGCTGAGTCAGATGTTATTTCATATGGCTACAATCTAACTGAAGGCTGCCTTACTATTTCAGATCTTCTTACATGTTCAGAAGCTGGCTGAATTGTTATTCTTGCTAGTTGGCTCTCATCCAGGTCCACTACTACTGCTCTACGGGCTGGATTGATTGAGCTTATTGGTCTGTCTAGGCTGGTTGCACTACTAGAGCTGGCTTCACTCTCCTTCCAGTTCCATCCTCTTGATTCATTAACCAGTATATCCCTACTGATTACTATCTTCTCTTTGTTTGGATCATAAAGCTTATAAGCCCCAGTTGAATCATACCCTAGCAGCACCATTTGTTCAGCTCTATCATCCAGTTTTCTTATATTTTGGATAGGCACATGTCTAAAACATAGTGAGCCAAGCACTCTTAGATGACTCACATTTGGTCTCCTTCCAATCTAGGCCTCTTCTGCTGTCTTAGGTTGGACATCTGTTCAGAATGTAAACAACAGTAGACATTGCATCTCCCCAAAACTTGTGTGGCATTTGTTTTCTCTTCAACATGCTTCTAGCCATGTTTAATATGGTTTTGTTTCTTCTTTCAGCAGTCCCATTGTGTTGTGGTGTGTATGGTGCAGTCACTTCATGTAGCACTACTTCTTTTCCACAAAACTCATGAAATTCATGAGAATTGTATTCTCCTCCTCCACCTGTTCTGATTATTTTTAGTTTACATTCAATTTGATTTTCTGCCATCACTTTGAATCTTTTAAAAACCTCAAGCACTACATTTTTTTCTCTTTATTAGATATATCCAGATTTTCCTTGTAAAATCATCAATGAATGATACAAAGTAGTTATTCCCTCCTATTGACATTTCTTCAAATGGACCACAAACATCAGAAAAGATTACCTCCATCATTCTTGAAGCTCTAGTAGGAAATTCTGATTTGAATTTGTTTCTGTGTTGTTTGGCATGGTAGCATTCTGTACATATTCCTTGTGGTATCTGAATTTTAGGCATTCCCAACACCATGCTCCTACCTTGTAGCATTTGAAGACTTCTAAAGTTCAAGTGTCCAAACCTCTGGTGCCACAACCAAGCCTCATTCTTGATTTTAGCAGTTAGACACTGATTCTCATTGATCTGGATCTCAATCTTGAAGGTTCTGTTTTTGGACAGTGGTACCTTCAAGACAAGCCTCTTTGCACTATCAAACATTTTCATTTGTCCATTCTCCATATTCATAGAATATCCTTTCTCTAGCAATTGTCCAAGGCTTAGCAAATTGCTCTTCATATTTGGTACATACAAGACATCACATATGAATCAAGATCTTGCGAACTCCTTCAGGTGTCACTATCCTATTGTTTGCAAATCTGATATCCCTTTTCACATTCTCATCAATGCTTACAAACCAATCTTTCTGGCCAGTCATATGATTTGAGCAACCTGTGTCAAGATAACACAGTCATGGGCAGTCATCTTTTATGCTTGTAGCAGCCATTAGCAATACTTCATCTGAGTCAGAATCATTTGCCTAGGCCAATTGAGCCTTATCTTCATCTCTTTGTACTTTCTTGGACCTACATTCATATGCAAAATGTCCCCATTTTTGACAATTGTAACATTGAACCCCCTTCTTGTTGAACTTATTTTTGCCATTTTGTTTCTTGTTGTTGTTGTCACTGTTTTGTTGGTTTCTTGAACTTCCAGCCCTTTCATCAGACTCATTCTTCTTGTACCACTTGAAATTTCCTTTTCCTTTCTTGTGATTCCCATTATCTTGATTGGTCTTCTTATTAACCTGAGCCTGCAGAGCCTACACTTGAGCTGCTAATGTTGCTGCACACTTTTCTCTTACTCTCAACTCATGAGCTTCAAGGGATCCTTGCAAATCCTCCACCTTCATATTATCAAGATCTTTTGACTCTTCAATAGCTACTACAATATGATCATACCTTTGTGTTAATGTTATAAGAATCTTTTCAATAATCACCACTTCAGTTAGTGATTCACCATTAGATCTTATCTGATTAACAATGGTCTGCACACGATTAAAGTAATCAAAAGCAGCTTCATCTTCTTCTGTCTGCAGCAGTTCATATTTCCTTCTAAGCATTTGAAGCTTCACTTTCTTGGCCTTTTCCCCACCTGTATAGTACCTGACCAAGAAGCTTCACTTTCATGCCTCTTTTGATGTAGATGCTTTTGAAATCCTCTCAAAGTTATTCGAATCCACGCTCTACTGGATGTAGAACAATGCCTTGCAATCCATTTTCTTGCAATCTTTAAATGTTTCCTGTTGTCTTTTAGTTGGATTCACACATAGTTTCATAGCCTTCTTGAACAATCTCAAAAACTTCTTGAGCTCCCAGCAATGATCTCATGGATGCAGAGCAGCTCTCCCAATTCTTTCCATCAAGCACTGGCAGATTTGATGGAAATCCTCCTCCATTCATGGTTTCTTTCTCTCTTTTCACTTACACTTGTGTTTCCCAATTTTGAACCCCTCACTTGTCACTCGTGTTTCCCTTAGATTAGAACCCAAGCTCTTAATGTCAATTGTTAGAACAGATTGTATAACTAAGAGGAGTTAAAATTGAGAAGAAGAGAGTAAAACAGAATGTTCTGGTAAACGAAGATTGATTGATCACAACCAAGATTGTTCTTGGTATAGAAAATTTATATCAAACAGTTTACACACTAACTGTTAGAACATAATTCTAACCTTTTTATCTACTTCTAACTAACTTGTAACTTCCTCTAATATCATTTGTGAATGACAATTACATTAACAAGTTAGCCTTAGGTTAGTTATTTCAATTGTAAGTTGGTCATATGATTTTATAGATGGAACCAAACCCCTCCCTTCAAAGCCTCTCTTTGGAGTTTAGGCTTTTATTTTGATTTAACCTTGTAAACTAGATAGTGCTCTAGTGTGAGAGGATTTTTATCTTCTTTTTTTATCAATAAATTCATTGGTGAATTGTTCCATTTCTCTAATTTTTGAACGTTAGGATTGGTGAGATCCTAAAAATTACATAATCGGAGATAAATAAGGGAGGGTCCAACTCATTATATGGCTACATGTTATGTGGTTGTTTTGGTGTATGAGAAAGCCAAATTATTTTTAAAAAAGGGGGTTGACTGATAATTATTCTATGATTAGCCAAATCAAAATTATTCTTAGGGGAGGTAATTTATTGTGTTGATCTCGAAGAGAGGAATCTCATAGAAATTGTCTAATTTAGGCCCATATCCCCAATGGGTGTATGATTAAGGTGTTGGCAAAGGTTGTTGCAAGCAAACTGAAAGGATGTTATTGGTAATGTAATTTCTAAAACATAGTTTGCTTTCAAAAAAGGGAGACAAATCTTGGATTGCATACTAATTGAAAATCAAGTGGTTTATGAAGCAAAGAAAAAAAAGAGAGACATGATTTCGTTTAAAGTTGACTTTTAAAATGCTTACAACTCTATCATGTGTGAGTATTTGATATGGCTGAGATGAAAATGAGTTACTCAAAATAAATGAAGGATTGAACTCCATGTTAGGATCTAAGCTTTCTTCACCACTTCGAATTTGGAAACTTGTTAAATTTTTGAATTTCTTATTTACAATTTGTTGATGATACACTAATTATAGGAGAAAAGATTTGGGTTTACATATGTGTCTTAAAGGTCAATCTCCTTATCTTTGAATTGATCTTATAGCTTAAAGTAAATTTTCATAAGAGCCTTCTTGTAAAAGTTTAACGTTAATCTTTTTTTTTTTAATTAAAAGAGGCGATATTCAATTATTAGGGTCTCTCTGTTGGTACTAATCTTAGAAAGCTCTCATTTTAAAATCAAAATAATTGAAAAGATTAGAAGTAGATTAACTTCGTAGAAGATATGTAACTTGTCAATGGGTGGAATATTATTTGATGTCAAAGCACCTAGTCTGCTCTTTAAGTTTATTTCCTCTCTTTATTCAAGAATTCTTTAGATGCCATCTCAAAAATGGAATTTCAGTTGAAAATGATTTTGTAAAAGGTATCGAGTAGACTAAAAAGGTTCTCTAGGTCAAATGGGATACAATATATTTGAGAAAGAAGATGGGGTTTTGAGTGAGAAATTAACGGTGTTTAATGTAACACATTGTTATTCGTAATCATAAGTGTTTATAACGTAATTGTTGGAAATTCAAGTGTGAGTGGTTAAAATAAGTCTAACCATTGACTAGGAATGAAGTAAATATTGGATATATAAGATATGTGACCATAAACCTATTGCCTTAAAGTTTTGGGTTGAAATGTGGTGTCCAAGTCTCTTGTGGTCTAAGAAACATTTGGCCGCATAATTATATATCTTATCACAGGTAACAATGCTGATATCTCACAAGATGCAAATAAGTCATAGGTTGATCGCATATCTATATACATTTTCTTTTATGATTTTTACTTCATGCATTGCAGACGTATACGAAGTCATTTACTTTGTGAGATTTCAAGTCCAACTCTTACACGTGACATTGAAATTGAGTTATTATTATTATTATTATTATTATTATTATTTTCAAAATACTATCTTTGTTTAGAATTATCTTAGACGATGTGGATTTATTTGGGAACATTTTATCATGTTTGTATTTTTATTAAATGTGGTGATTAGTAAGTGATGTCTTAAACCTCAAAAATAATTTAATTGAAAATCTGATCTTTATTGGTGCTTACTTGATTACGTGAGTATTTATTAAAAAATTATTTTGGGGGCTTGTGGTTTCAAATTAGTGGTATCATAACATGTTTGTTTAATGAGATCATTGTGTATTATGTGTCTGCTATTTTTTTTACATGCGTTCCGATATATTTTACTAGTTGTTGCAGATATCTTCTAGTTAGAGCAAGAAACAAGGCTGCAATTTCAAAAGCCTTGAAAATGATGGCCGGCGGGACAACACAAGCGCTTTAGATGATGGTTTGGTTGATGAATAAGATGCTGGTCAAACTTCTTCTCAAGGGTGGGGATAGCAACAAAATCTGAGTCAGTACATATCCATCTGTCTTAATTTGAATAGAGAAAATCCATTTTAATTGAATATTAAAATTTGTGAGAGAGACGGATCTGGAGTGTAGATATCACTCTGCAACCGTCTTACATCTACCATAATATTGTTGTTATCTTTAATGATTATATATATATAAATATACATATTTAATATTTTTTAAATACTTAAAAATTATAATTTTCTCTTTATAGAAAATATAATTTTAATATTTTTTTTATTTTATTATTATATAATAATTATATTTTTATGATATTAATTATAATAATTATGATTTTTAAATTTATTTTTATATACAATTGCTCATGTTTGACCCATGTCAGGGAACTAGTTAAAAGTGATTGGATTTTTTTTACAAGGTCAATCCTCCATCATTAAAAGGACATTATGATCCCAGTGGCGCAAAGAAGTGGTCACAGGATATTGAGAAGATCTTCATGGGTGTGACATGTCCAAAGGATCAACAACTACTATGGGCATTTTTATGCTAACTAAAGAAGTCGAGCATTGGTGGAATAATGCTCGCCTACGTTTGGAGAATGTAAAGACTGCTATCAGTTGGGCTGTTTTTAGGGGCATGCATGTTTCTAACAAAGTACTTTTCAGAAGATATCTGCAACAGAAAAGAAATGGAATTTGTCCGACTAGAACAAGGTAATATGAGTGTTGCGGAGTACACTACCAAATTTGAAGAAAGGGAAAAGTCCAAGTGCATCAAGTACAAAATGGGATTGAGGCTTAAAATCAATGAGCAACTTAGCATAGAAGAAATCCGCGTTTTTCTGACTTTTAATTAACAAAAGTATGATTTATGATAAAGATAACCGCGCTGAAGGGAACATTATAGGAGCGCTTGATGCATCCTTCATATATATAGAGAGTGAAATAACTAGAAGGCATACAAGTAAATTATGAATTATCCATATATAAGTACGTACCTTGATGGTTTCACACTTCCACTAACATTTTTTAGAATCCTGACAACCGTTTTCTTAAATTGCAAAATCTTGATATAACTCAAAATTCCCTATTTACCACAAACAGGAAAAATATATAAGATCATGAGTCAATAAATAAATTTTTTACATTCTTTCTTTTCAATATGTAACATATTTAGTGAAAATGAGATATTTATGTGTGAGTGACAAAAAATTTTATACACTTTAAATTAAAATAGATGGTTTAAATTTAAACATCAAATTAAGATACTGGCGAAGCTTACTCATTCTCTCTTCTATTTTATTTGATTTACATATTCTTCTCCCTTCTAGTTATTTCTAGCTTATTTTTCTTTTTTAGTCGTTTTCTATCTTATTCAAATTCTGATGGTATTAAAATTAGAAATTTTATACTATATAATTTCATTTGAACAATCTAATAAGGGGGCTGAAATTGGAGATACCGTTGTTTATGGTACATAAGTTCCTATAAAAAAGGGAAATGCTCTACCTTTGAGTGCAGTTTGAACTATTGATTTACGTAATTGGAAGTAACCAATTAGGTTTACGGCGAAACCTACAAATCGATCACTGATCCAATTTGAGTATCTCTACGGGATAGACTTCAACAGAAAACTGACGAGTAACGGCAG
Organism: Cicer cuneatum; assembly: GCA_037974295.1. Taxonomy (NCBI): domain Eukaryota; kingdom Viridiplantae; phylum Streptophyta; class Magnoliopsida; order Fabales; family Fabaceae; genus Cicer; species Cicer cuneatum. Next base: position 41,668,246 of record JBBPBO010000001.1, read on the forward strand.
CAAGTGATTGAGTTCAGTAGTTCCTCATATAAAATTACTGACCCTAGAGATATAGTAATATGGAGAAGACAAAATTGTTTCAAACACCGACAGAACACGAAGCGCTCCTTGTTTCTAAGAGGGGAAGACATGGGTATATACATGATAGGTTACTTCTTGTGTATAGAAACTAGCTATAGACACCTAAAGCACATTTGGGTAATACGGTGAAAATTTCTTCAAACTTAATTAATAATTGGGATTAATTCCAAATCAAAGTCATTTGAATGGAGAAGTCTTAAAATTCACGAAGAAGATTTTTTCTTTCCACGTATTCCGTTTTCCATAGTATATGTATTTTGTATGCTGGGAAACTCAATTTAAACCGAAAAATGAAACAAACTACTTAAAGTGTCTTTAGCGTATTGTTTAAATAACTGAAATAGGTAAGTTGGATAGAAGTTGGTCAAGAGAGTTTGTATACGAAGTTTTATTTTATTCACTCTTTAACCAATGTCCCTATATCATTCATTTGCAAGACCCTTGATAAAATAAAATAACCTTTTGTTTGTCGAACATACCTGTATTATATTCAAGATAACATTGACTAGTGTTGGCAAGGCCCTAGTTCCAACATATGCATCCCCTTTGATTGATAAATTCTCAAACCGGACTTCAATCTTGGGAATTTCAATTCCTACCCTATAACAATAAATAAACAAATAAAAAAACACATAAAAAATTGAAATTCGACTTCATAGTAGTTAGTGAATCCTTATTCACGCATTCATGATATTGATAGTCGTTCAATCAAGATCAAACGATTCAAATTTAAACTCAGTACTTTAAATTATATATTTAGAAGTTAAATTATCAGACGGACATCAATGGCCCGAATGCGTGACATTTTAAATTTGAAAAATCAATTAGTAACACCTTGCATAAAAACAGGTGAATTAAAAAGTAAAAGAAATTCAAATCAAACAAAACTATACATAAAAAGCTAAAGACATTTACCCGTCGATTCTATCCCTAATCTTGTGGAGAAAATTTTCATTGTCTTCTTCAGGAATCTTTAGTATGGTCTCAAGAAGATGCTGCTTTTCTTTCACCCCAAGCTTGGTAATATCAACCTCTTCGTAGTTAACTTTTCCATTATCCAAAACATGTTTCAGAATCCCTTTTCTCATCGCATCATATGTTGGAAGCCTCCGTAAAGTTTCCCATTTCTGCTCCTCCTCTTCACTTATTTCTCTTACACTTTTCTCAAACACATCATCATGGAAGCTTTCTGAGGTCCTTATCAACTCCCCAAAACTCTTCCTCTTCCTTCCATCACCCATTTGCCTCACAATGTCTTCTTCACCCATTTGTTCTTCCATGTCAATCAAATATGGTGTTCTTTTTATTCTCCTTGTAGTTCTAAGTGAGCATTTAAAGGTCAAAATAAAAAACCAAGGAACAATGATGATAAATACATGAATATTTCAAAATTTTTGATGCTGATGTCAAATATTATGTGACACTTCCTTCATCCATTGAACAAAGGTTAATTTTTTTATTGAAGAAAATCTCAATTAAAAAAATTATGCGTTATGCAAATGAAAAAGATGAAGGAAGTGTCACATATAATTTAGTGATAGAAATGAGTTATATATACACTTAATTAAGGAATTTGAAATTCTTTGCAGTTGGGAATTCCACGCGTTCACGCATTTGGACATGGATGTTCATCCGATCTTACTCAAACGGTCTACAAAATACCAATTTTAATTTTACTTATATAATTTAAAATATCAAATTTAAGTTTGAATCGGGATTTACTGACTGCAATGCAGCCGGATCCTTAATTAAGACGTGTATGGAATATATTTAATTAAGAGCATGCAATTGAGCACCAAACCATGTCAACGGTTAAGATGAGGGCCGACTCAGATTGTTACCTGCGATGTACCCTCCATTAACTCTACGACAATTGAATATTTCTTTTTTGATGGAATCTACGACAATTGAATGAGACAAAGCAGAAACATCATATATCATTTGTATATATATAATTTTCTTTCAGTAGCATAATATATAGTTTATTTTTTGTCGCGAAGAAAAAATTGGTGGCAATAGCCTAACAATAATTGGCAAATGATAACACGAGCAAATATATAAAATAACTTCTTTGAATTTTTTTTTTAACTTCTTTGAAAATTGGTGTCTAGCACGAGATATTTTATAGACTAAATTACAAATTTAATCGCTTTAACATATTTTGTATTTTTACTCGGGACCCTTAATTATATTTTGTTTATTTTGATTAAGTTTATTTTTGTTAGTCATTTTCATTAATTTTTAGTCAAAAACATTAACTTTTATTTATGTGTCATTTATGATGGGTGAACTGAGACTAAGACAAGACAAAAAAGAAATTAAGGGATCGGAGAAGTGAAAAACAGTTTTCCTTTTCTTTTTCATATTCATTCTTAAATATTCTTCATTTGCAATTTTATAAATATGAAAATGTTTAATAATTTTTAAAAGTGAATCATTCTAACATCAACCACTCTAATTAGTAACCAATATAAAAATTCACACTAATTTTTAACTTTACTTATTAAATTTCATGACTACCTTATCTCTCTCTTGTTTGCTGAATAGTGATGGAGTTAAGTCACTAGAAAATTATGGAAGAAAAAGTTAGAAGAGGCTTGCTCAAGAAGCTGCCCTAGCTATTGCAAAGAGAAAGAGAGAGAAAGAAGTAAAGCAATCATGAAATTCAATAAGATAAGCTTAAAAACGAGTTTGGATTTTGATCTAAGTTGCTAATTAAATATGTTGATGTTTGAATGATGGACTTGAAGAACTGTTACATATTTTCATATTTAAAAAATTGCAAATAGAGAATAGTTAATAATAATAAGATGACGATGAATCCTAAATTGAAGGAGGAGGAGGAGAAGAAGAAAGGAAAATTATTTTTCACTTTTGATTCTTAATATATTTTTTTGTTATTTTGGTCCTACTCCATCCTCTAGATAATATGTAAGCAAAAATTAACATTTCAGATTGTTAACTGACTTATTATTACGACAAACCAAAATAAAGTTAATGGATCAAAATAACAAAAAAAATTAAGAGACCAAACTAAATATACAATAAGTTAAGAAATTAAATATGTAATTTAATTTATTTTATATATACTAACATGTATATGAACGCTTTTTATTATGCTATACTTTATTATATTTTTGATTAATTTTTATTATGATTTATAAATTATTTATGTATTTCATATGTTTTTATATACAGCCAGTAACGCAGTAAAATTTGTGGTATACGCGCAAAAAATTGTAGGCAAATTCATTCTAATTAAGCTGTTAGCAAAAAGTACATTATTATTTGTGGATAAATGTGATTGTAAGCAGTTAGCTAATTAAGTAGTGTATTAAGTGAAAAATTGTACGGGTAATTTATAAATTTAAAATAGGCTACACCAAATAAATAAAAAAGTATATCACTGTTGTTATAGTTATATATTATTATAATACTTTTAGTACTATTAGAAATTAGCGTTTTTCTTGTGGAAATATATCCGCAGGTAAACCAAGGAGTTTCCTTCCGCAGGTGCGGATTTACATGTGGTTACGTGTCCGTAGTAAACTTCACCTTCTTTTCTTAGTATTTTTCTGTGGAAAATTCTGCAGAAAATTCCGCAGGTAAATACTTTATTATTATTTAAATAAAATAATTTTTATTTTTATATAAATAAAGTAGATTTTTTTTTAAACAAATTAAAAAAGTAATACAAGTTTTATAGTTAGAGATGACAATATAATTTGCACCACAATATCCACCCAAACCGTTTTGATTTGGAGGAAAAAATTATTGAGTGTGGGTGTTGGTTTTCCTCAAAATTAAAATTCATGGGCAAATACGGTCTGATGTTAATATTCACTCTGCGACGCTAGTAATATTGTTGTAATTTTTAAATTTTATAGTATAGTATTTATTAAATTTACTAATTAAGAGTTTTGATAAATTTATTTATTCAATTTTGATCTCAGTAATTAAATAAATTATTTTCATAATTAAAATTTTATTTTTAATTAAAATTATTACAGAAAACGTTATTTCAAAATAAAATCAAAAGATAATATTTAAAAATTTGACGATATTAAATCTAAAATATAGTCAAACTAATTGACATATTATGTAACTATTGATGATTTAGTTTGATAATATCAAAACATATTAATTTTAAAATTTAGTATAGAAGTCCCAAAAAATAAATTTATTATATTTGTAAATAAATAAAGGAAAATCGTGTATATACATTAAAATTACTCAATTTTTTAGAGGAAAAAAATTATATCAAAGACTTATTTTAAAAAAAAAATTGTTTTAAACACCTATTTTTAAAAAAATTGTATTAAAGACTTATTTTAAAAAGTTCTCAAAAATAAAATTATTATATTTATTTGTAAAAAAATAAAAGAAAATCGTGTATATTAAAATTGTTTAATTTTTTTCAGAAAAAAGAAAAGATTGTATCACAACTATAATACTGAATTATTCTAGAAGCCTATTTTCAAAACTCATTTCAGAAACCCAGAAACCTAAATCTTTGACCAAAAAATCACTAAAAATATTGAACGAACCTCGCCACCAAAATCTCTTCTCAACTTAAACTTTCTACCCAATAAATCTGCAAACCCATTCCATCACTCATCGCATATATCGCGTTTCCTTATATATCAATTTGTTTTTAATGTTCGACGATTTTCCTTATTCTAGGGTTTCATATTCATCCAATTTCAAATCCCAATCCGCGAGTCTCATACATGAAACCCAGACACCTCGCCGTCGCACCTATTCCAACCGCAACACTTCGCCGTCGCATCTCAACTATAGTCACCACCGTCACATCTCGTTGCTGCATCTCAACCATAGACACCACCGTCACATCTCGCCGCCATCGAATCTTAACTCGTTACGTCGCCGTCGTAAATGTTGCGCCACTCTGTTTTATTTCAGTCTCGTTTCTCGCCATTTTTCATTATTCTTGTTTCATTATTCATTTTCGTGAACTATAGTGAGTTAGGGTTTTGATTTTCTTCTGATTTAGGGTTTTCGCTTGATGCTACTGGTTTACGAGTTTCTTTGTTTTTGGACTTGGAGATGCTACTGGTTTTAGTTTTGTTTTCTGTGATTAAAATGCTTAAAGTTTCTTTGTGTAATTTATTGAATTTTATTTTTTGATTTCAAATTGTGGCATTTATCAAGTTTATTTGTTTAGATTTTGAGATGCTATTGGTTTTTGTTTTGTGATTAGAAATTTAGAACGATTGGAGTTTCTTTGTACAATTATTGATGTTTTTTTTTTGAACTCTGGCATTTAGTGCTGCAAGTTCACTTGGTGAATCAGGACTTGCACGGAAGATTGTGTATGGTTGGGAAAAAGGTATCATTTGGGTTTTAAGATCAATGAGCTATATTTTTTTAATTTGATACAAAAAGAGAGAATGTGGTTAGTGATGACATGTTTTTCATTTGATGAATTGGTGAAGCAGCTTCATCAGAAGTGCGACAAGCCTACCAGCAGTAGTTGATTTGGTTGATGGAGAGATGCGCTCTGAGGAGTTTCATGAGATAGTGCTGACTGTATACCGTTTTTTCAGCTGGCCAATTGAGGAGAATGATTCTACTGATAGAATTTTTTATGATAAAAAGTAAGTGTTGGCTTTTGAAGTTTTGATTTGTTGGTATTTACCAATGGAAGTGATTGAGTAGTTGTTTTCATATTGTGGCCTAAAGTTATTGTTTAGTATTGTATGGCTTTTTGGGATATATGAAATTTTGCCGAGTCTTTTTATATGTCATTTAGAGGAGTTGAATACGATGCTATTGAAATAATTTGTGTTGCCAGATGCATATTACAAAATGCAGATGCCATAATAAAGCTTGCATTTCTTGCATTTTTTATTGTTATTTGATTTTTGGATGTTGGAGAGATTGGAAATTTGGAGCATTTGTTCAAAGTCTAAACTTTCAGTTTGTGACCTTGATGTGTAGGTTAAAATTGCAAAACCTTGTTGGTCATGCAATTGCTGATACCAAGTTGATGGAAGTTGCATCTCTAGTACAGAAACTCTTAAATTTGCAGCTCTAGTACAGAAACTCTTAAATTGCAAAACCTTGTTGGTCATGCAATTTCAAAGGAAGTTCCACCTTCGAGTTCATAACAATGAACCGAATTTCAATACAATAAGGTTCAAGAATATCTGATAGAATTTCAATACAATATAATATGCAAAAGAGTGACATAATTCAAGATAATAGTGTTTGAGAAATTGTAAATTCAATCACACTACTTTTAATGAGATAAAATTCAACAAAGTACCCTAAGTGTGCACATTCTGATTCTGCTGTGTAAAAGAGTAACATGCGCAATTTACACTAACAAAAAAAATGTTATTTAACTATGCAATCTACTCATTAAAATGTTACTTAAGACACAAGGAATGTATCAAACAAACACACAATCTCTTCCATTTTCCGATCAAACAATAATAAAATATTATTGTCTTTGACATGTCTGCCGTATAGGTTCCATAAGTAGAAGCTAAATCAGGCAACTGACGATATTTGCCAAAATCTGGTAGTAAATCAGCATTCCATAAAACAACTTGTTCAGTGGCTTCTTTTCCAAGAAGAATGGATAGAAGCTTGTGTTCCTACAGCATATCTTCTATAAAAGCCTGTTTTACTTGAAACTCTCTTTCTTCTTTTTGACGGTCTCTCAGAAGAGAGCTGCGCAAACCAGGTAATATTGTTCTTGGCACCCTATCAAAATCAAAACCAGGAGGAATTACATAATTTGTTACCCACTTGATATTTTTGATAAAAGCAAAAATGCATGTTACATAAACACCTTTGAATATAAGAACAGTATTCGTGATAGAAAATCAGGAAATGTAGATAATAGAAACTAGTATGAGACAAAATGTATTTTGAACAATATGATATTTTATTGGTAGCAATTCTGGGCAAAAATACTCAACCAGAGTTTACATGCAACACAACTCAATTGTAAACAGAATTATTACAAAGGAATTAAGGCAAGAACCGGTTCCTTGGTTAAGAATTCAAGAGTTTGTTCTCACCCACCCAATAAACACCATAAATCAGCAGAGTGAGGAATTACTTGTTTTCTCCCTTTTCAATTTCCCCGCAGAACCTTCAACATCAGTGAACAAATCGATCCCATTATTAAATAAGCTGAATAAAATTTCAAATCCTACAAAAATTCACAAGAAAAATAAAAAAGAAGGCTAATTAAACTTTGGTTAAAATGAAAACAATAATAACACGTTGACATGCATAACTTATGATATGATAAATTGATAACAAAGCATGCATAAATATGTAAATGTAAGACCCTTAATTTTAAAATAAAATTATGGATTTAATTTTAAGTATATTTTGGGATATTTGTAAAATATTTGATATATATATAAATATTTTTTAGATTGAGTAAAATTATTGGACGAATGATTATTTAATTTAATTACGAGTAATTAAATATCGGGGCAATTAATTAAAATTTTATATGTCGACGTAATTGCGACGGGAGTAATTAGTTACTTGAGAGTCAAGTTTAATTATTATATATATATATATGAGGTGACAATAGTATGTGTCTGTATATATGTTTGCATGTGAGACAAAAAAAAAAAGGGAAAAACAGAATCAGAAAGAAAGAGAAAACAGTTTCTTTCCTTTCCCTCACCTACCCGGGCTGCTTTCTTCTTCTTCCTCTGTTCAGTTCTATTTGTGTTGGTAGTGAGAAGGGATACTCAAATCAAATTACTTGGAAATCCAAGCCTCGAATAAGAAAATATCAAGAAGGAAAGTTATTCCTCTCATCTTTACGGTACTAGAGAACCAACTTTGATAACGACGACGCGAGCGGGAGTTTCTCCGATTTTAGTCGCGGTAACGTAAACGAACAAGAAAACGTAACGAAGGTAAGGGACTCCTTCCAACTTAATACACAAGTCACAAACCATTCCAAATATCTTCAATAAGTGCATAAATATAAAATAGTAAAGTAACCATACCATTCTATTCCAATGCACCCGAAGAGGAATTGATCCGCTAGTGTGAAGAGAGTTAGTTGCGACATTTTAGCTGCACTTCTTTTTTCAAAGTTGCGTCGTACCATGTCATTTAAATTTGGGGGCCATGTAAACCTTTTCTGTAATGGAAAAAACAGAATTAATGAGAGAAGATAGACAAAAATGGAGGAACAAAACAGAAGCAATGTATAGGTGATCTTCCCTAACGTAGAAAAAGAAAAGAAATATCTTCACATAGTTGAAACTAGCCTCACTATAGACAACAATGTCGCGACTTCCGGAGGAGAATTCAATGTATAGGTGCAAAGAGTTGGAATAACTCATATATATACTAGACTATGTTGAGAAATAGGAGTAACTGTTAAATCTTTAATTTATTATGATCATTTGCAATTGATACCGGTGCAAATCTTAATACACAAGTCACAAACCATTCCAAATATCTTCAATAAGTGCATAAATATAAAATAGTAAAGTAACCATACCATTCTATTCCAATGCACCCGATGAGGAATTGATCCGCTAGTGTGAAGAGAGTTAGTTGCGACATTTTAGCTGCACTTCTTTTTTCAAAGTTGCGTCGTACCATGTCGTTTAAATTTGGGGGCCATGTAAACCTTTTCTGTAATGGAAAAAACAGAATTAATGAGAGAAGATGGACAAAAACGGAGGAACAAAACAGAAGCAATGTATAGGTGATCTTCCCTAACGTAGAAAAAGAAAAGAAATATCTTCACATAGTTGAAACTAGCCTCACTATAGACAACAATGTCGCGACTTCCGGAGGAGAATTCAATGTATAGGTGCAAAGAGTTGGAATAACTCATATATATACTAGACTATGTTGAGAAATAGGAGTAACTGTTAAATCTTTAATTTATTATGATCATTTGCAATTGATACCGGTGCAAATCTTAATACACAAGTCACAAACCATTCCAAATATCTTCAATAAGTGCATAAATATAAAATAGTAAAGTAACCATACCATTCTATTCCAATGCACCCGATGAGGAATTGATCCGCTAGTGTGAAGAGAGTTAGTTGCGACATTTTAGCTGCACTTCTTTTTTCAAAGTTGCGTCGTACCATGTCGTTTAAATTTGGGGGCCATGTAAACCTTTTCTGTAATGGAAAAAACAGAATTAATGAGAGAAGATGGACAAAAACGGAGGAACAAAACAGAAGCAATGTATAGGTGATCTTCCCTAACGTAGAAAAAGAAAAGAAATATCTTCACATAGTTGAAACTAGCCTCACTATACACAACAATGTTGCGACTTCCGGAGGAGAATTCAATGTATAGGTGCAAAGAGTTGGAATAACTCATATATATACTAGACTATGTTGAGAAATAGGAGTAACTGTTAAATCTTTAATTTTTAATTTATTATGATCATTTGCAATTGATACCAGTGCAAATCTTAATACACAAGTCACAAACCATTCCAAATATCTTCAATAAGTGCATAAATATAAAATAGTAAAGTAACCATACCATTCTATTCCAATGCACTCGATGAGGGATTGATCCGCTAGTGTGAAGATAGTTGTTAGTTGCGACATTTGAGCTGCACTTCTTTTTTCAAAGTTGCATCGTACCATGTCGTTTAAATTTGGGGGCCATGTAAACCTTTTCTGTAATGGAAAAAACAGAATTAATGAGAGAAGATGAACAAAAACGGAGGAACAAAACAGAAGCAATGTATATGTGATCTTCCCTAGCATAGAAAAAGAAAAGAAATATCTTCACAAAGTTGAAACTAGCCTCACTATAGACAACAATGTCGCGACTTCCGGAGGAGAATTCAATGTATAGGTGCAAAGAGTTGGAATAACTCATATATATACTAGACTATGTTGAGAAATAGGAGTAACTGTTAAATCTTTAATTTTTAATTTATTATGCACATTTGCAATTGACACTGGTGCAAATCTTAATACACAAGTCACAAACCATTCCAAATATCTTCAATAAGTGCATAAATATAAAATAGTAAAGTAACCATACCATTCTATTCCAATGCACCCGATGAGGAATTGATCCGCTAGTGTGAAGAGAGTTAGTTGCGACATTTTAGCTGCACTTCTTTTTTCAAAGTTGCGTCGTACCATGTCGTTTAAATTTGGGGGCCATGTAAACCTTTTCTGTAATGGAAAAAACAGAATTAATGAGAGAAGATGGACAAAAACGGAGGAACAAAACAGAAGCAATGTATAGGTGATCTTCCCTAACGTAGAAAAAGAAAAGAAATATCTTCACATAGTTGAAACTAGCCTCACTATAGACAACAATGTCGCGACTTCCGGAGTAGAATTCAATGTATAGGTGCAAAGAGTTGGAATAACTCATATATATACTAGACTATGTTGAGAAATAGGAGTAACTGTTAAATCTTTAATTTATTATGCACATTTGCAATTGATACCGGTGCAAATCTTAATACACAAGTCACAAACCATTCCAAATATCTTCAATAAGTGCATAACTATAAAAGTTAATAATACTTTATGCATAAAAAGTATAGTGTGTGCTCGTCTTAAATATTTTCGTGTAAACAATTATATTTGGTGGTTGTAGTCTTTGAATAAATACAAATCAGTTGAAGATTTGTATGAAATATTATGATCATGATATAAATTATGATAACTGATTATACTAGCTGTGAAATTTTCTGTATTAAAAGTAATTCAATGTGAGTTAATATACAATAACAACATATAAAACATGTGCATCAAAAAGTAACTGAATAAAACAAAATTGAATCAAATAACATCCACAATAAATTTTAAGTTTTGTAACTGATAAGACAACATAATCATTATTTAAGGAGACATTTTAACAAGATCAAATTCTAAAACACACAATTGGAAAAATTATATGGTCCTATATGGTACATAATTATACTTTATACATAACAGAAACAGACATTTGGAAGTTACTTTGCAGTGTGTTGATGATTTGCCTTCTAAAAGGCCAAACATGGTGCAGGTTGTGGCTATGCTTAGAGAGCTTATACCTGAATCAAATGATGGAAGTAGTAACAGTGCTTAATTAATTGAACCATGATATTGTTGTCTATAATGATTATGACAAGTGAATGAAAATTGAAGATATATATATATATATATATAAGGCTTGTAAGATTTTTTTCTCTAGAGGTGTTAAGGAGTTTGTTGTGCCTGGTTTCACAATGTGTTTTTTCAATTTGTTGTGTTATTTATTGTTAGTGATGATAATACAATGTAACTTCGACCAATATTAACATTGGAGTAATTACATATGCATGTGAAATCAGAGCCAGGAGAGGCATTAAATTGAGCTGAATTGGTCCAATCAATTAAGGCAATGCATCAAACAATTTACAAGCGTGAAATGCAGAATGAGGATACTGATACACCATGCTTTGTGCAATTTAATTAAGAGCAGTTTTGCTTTGAATCCACCATATGAAAATCTACTCCAATTTAACTTGGAAATAAATCTCATATGAGTAAGGAAGTATTTGAAGAACCTATGTAGTAGTTATATCAGCTAATTGAACCATGGGACATACAAGGTATATATTAAATAACACATTGAACCATGGGACATACAAGGTATATATTAAATAACACATTGTTTTCACACGCTCATTTTTACAATTCAAAATCAATAGTTGACTTTGGAATAGAATAGAATATAATATAATGATGTGGTTGTTGAAATATGCAGATAAATGCAAGCTAGGATATGAGCAACAGAATGAGTGGTATTTTTTCAGCCGCAAAGATAAAACGTATCCAACAGGAACAAGAACTAACAGAGCAACTGCTGCTGAATGAGTGGTAATATGAGATTTACTTACAAAAGCACCACCCAATTTGTCAAGCATCCAATGTTTGGGGGCATTGAGCCTCTTCAAATGCTTCTTCAATCCTCTTGCCTGTCACAATAACAAACATAAAAATTCAAAGTTAAAAAACACTAAGTTATGAATCTAATCATCAAATTCAACTATATACGGATAAAACCTAGGATCACTATTCAAATTAATAACTTCCTAAGTTCCAAATAAATTTCCACATCGTACGCAGAAACCAAATCATGTTCAAGATCAAAGCTTCCTCCACTTCAGTAAATAATACACAATGTAAACGAATAGCAACAACGTGATTTAGCATGTGTTAATTAGATTTAAACTCTAAACAGATAATAATACTGAGTAGGTTCAAATTAATCAGAAAGTGAAGAAAAACCCTAAATCAGAAGAAAATCAAAACCCTAACTCACTATAGTTCACGAAAATGAATAATGAAACAAGAATAATGAAAAATGGCAAGAAACGAGACTGAAATAAAACAGAGTGGCGCAACACTTACGACGGCGACGTAAAGAGTTCAGATTCGATGGCGGCGAGGTGTGACGGTGGTGGTTATGGTTGAGACGTCACACGGGAGCGACGTAGCCTTCGTGCGTGAACGACAGGGACTCCGAGCAGGAGAAGATCCGTGCAAGTTAGCAACCTTGAACGATTGAAGAGAGAAACGGCGGGTTGAAACACGATGGAGGCTGAGGAAATTTATGCAGAAAGAAAAATAAGGTAAAGGAAACAAAGTAAAATAAAGCGACATAAAATCATATGCTCTTAATATAATATTAAAACTGATTAAATCACAAAATTGCCCATGAAATTTTAGAAAATAAGGAAGTAATGTTTTTGAAATAAAAAACGTGGACAATATTTTGTTTTTGTTTTGTTAATGAGATTAACATGCATATTTATGAATTCGGTTAATTAATTAATTATTATTTAAAAGATAGATTAATTTGTTTAATTTTAAAAATAAAATTGAAACTCAAAGTTTTGAAAAAGATGACGTTGTAACGATATCATCTTTAACTATATAATTTATTTTTGTTTTTCTTCGATTATTTTATATATTCTTAAAAAAATCTTCATTTATATAATACATTATTCTTCCTCTTTTATGGTACTCAGATTGTAGAAAATGAAATAATCAAAAATCAATTATTCTTTTTCTTCCATGCGTGAAAACTTGAACATGTGATTCTTAAATGCGATTGTGAAAGAAAAGAAAATGTGTTGTCAGAGTTGTAGTAATTATAAATAATTTTTTTCATCTTCCTTACTAAAAGGTAATTTATCTATTTTCGTTTCCTTTTTTCCACATTTTTGTTTTTCAAAATAAACTAAATGCCAAATATTAATTTTTAAATTTGATATGTTCCACAAAACTTTAATTTTAACTAATTCAGTTTTTTCTTTCAAAATTTTAAGTACAAATCAAATTTACTCAAATAGATGGATTTTTGAATTCACAATCGAAAAATTGATACTCGAATCATTTTTGCAAACAAAATTATATCCAAATCAAATTTACGTGTGTGTATATTAAAAAATACCTCATAATTGAGTTGCTTGTTCATTTCATATATATTAAAAAAATGTATAAATGAAAGAGATAATATTTCTTTCACCAAATTATTTTTATTAAACATTGATGTATTATCAATGTATAATAAAATATATTGCATTGAAAGTGGTATAAGTAATGTTAATTAAATAATATAATTGAAAAAAATAAAAGCGGATTTTAATTTTGAGGAAAACCCACATCCGGTTTGGGTTTGGATGGATATTGTGGCACAAATTATATTGTCATCTCTAATTATAAAACTTAAAACTTGTCTTAGTTGTTTAAAAAAACAAATCTACTTTATTTATATAAAAATAAAAACTACTTTATTTAAATAAAAATAAATTATTTACCTGCAGAATTTTACCGCAAATAAATCAAGAAGGTGAATTTTGCTGCGAACACGTAACTGCATGTAAATCCGCACGAAAACTTTACCGGGTATTACCTGCGGATTTGTATCCGCAGACAAAACACTAATTTCCAATAATATAACATATATAAGTATAGAGATCGCTAATTTACGTCCACTTAAAATTTAAAAGATATGTTAGTAGTGTATACCTTTTCTAGTTAAAAAAAATCATTTTCTACTATTTTAAACAAGTTTTAAGTAAAGGAAAATTTTGTAAATTTGAATCAATTTTATTTCTTAAACAAAATTCACAAATTGAACCATCCACTTTGAACCGTTTTATTCAAAGGCTGTACACAACAAACACTACTAAAAATTAGCGTTTTTTTTTGGATTTTCCTGCGGAAACATATCCGCAGGTAATACCCAAGGATTTGCCCTCTTTTTCTGCGGATTTATATATAGTTATGTGTCTGCAGCAAAATTCACCTTCTTTCTTTAGGATTTATCCGCGGTAAAATTCCATAAGAAATATCCGCAGTAAATTCTGCAGGTAAATACTTTATTTTTATTTAGATAAAGTAGTTTTTATTTTTATATAAATAAAGTAGCTTTGTTTTCTTAAACAAATTAAAAAAGTAAGACAAGTTTTATAGTTAGAGATGACAATATAATTTGCACCGCAGTACCCACCCAAACCGTTTTGATTTGGAGGAAAAAACCCGCTTTGATGGAGTGTAGATGTGGGTTTTCCTCGAAATTAAAATTCAAGGGCGAAGACGGTCTGGATGTTGATATTCACTCTGCGACGCTAGTAAGATTATTGTAATTTTTAAATTTTATAGTATAGTATCTATTAAATTAACTAAATTAAGAGTTTTGATAAATTTATTTATTCAAACCGTTTTGATAAATTTGATAACTTAACAAACCGTTTTGATTTGGAGGAAAAAACCCGCTTTGATTGAGTGTAGATGTGGGTTTTCCTCGAAATTAAAATTCAGGGGCGAAGACGGTCTGGATGTTGATATTCACTCTGCGACGCTAGTAAGATTATTGTAATTTTTAAATTTTATAGTATAGTATCTATTAAATTAACTAAATTAAGAGTTTTGATAAATTTATTTATTCAATTTTGAACTCGGTAATTAAATAAATTATTTTCATAATTAAAATTTTATTTTTAATTAAAATTATTACAAAAAACATTATTTTAAAATAGAATCAACAGATAATATTTAAAAATTTGAGGATATTAAATATAAAATATAGTCAAACTAATTGACATGTTATTTAACTATTGATGATTTAATTTAATAGTATAAAAATATATTAATTTTTAAATTTACTATAAAACTCTCTAAAAATAAATTTATTATATTTATTTGGAAAAAATAAAGAAAAATTATGCATTAAAGTTATTCAATTTTTTAGAAGAAAAAACAAATTCTATCAACAAATTCTATCTCATTGTGTTAAAGAAAAGAGAGAGAACTCAAAATGACTTCACTGGAACACAAACCATCAAACTCATAACCACTCACTCATACAAATCAACAATACCTTGATAAACCCTAAACTCAAGACCTCTCTTCTTCATTTCATCGCAAATAGCGACCACCAAGGCCTTCACCGTCCACGAAGGTGCAAACCGAGCCACCAATACCTCAGCCTTCAACTACAGTAAACAATCATCAACTCAACAAGGTATGGTATCGCAAAATTACATTGTTTAGGGTTTAGTGATTTGGTTGATTCATTATTCAATTGGGACTATTAGTAATATATTTGTGTTATGAAATCATTGCTAGGGTTTTCGTATTTTCAAAATTTGGGGTTTTGTGTTATTCTTCAAAATTGTGGATTTGCTTATCGTATTTTCATTTTCTCTCCCACAGATTCTTCACACTTGCGCTTCTCATTTACGTTGATTTGCGCTTCTCATTCCTCAAATCTTTCTCAGCTTCTCAAGCCGATTTCAGTTTCAATTTATTGAGGTATTTGATTATATCAGTAATGCTACTTTCTCGTTAGTTTGCGACATTAATCTTGGTACATTTCAAATCGATTTTCTGGTTCACTTGATTTTGTGTTTGTTTAGAGTCAGAGATTTGAGTTGAATCTGATTTTAACTTTGCTTGGTGTAATCTAGCCAGCTACAAAACTTATAGACTATAAAAAACTTATGGAATTTGATTTTATCTACATACAAAGAAGTATTGTATAACACTTCTTTGTTTTTTCTTCATGATTTCTTATTGTTGTTTATGTTGCAATTTCATAAGGAAAAGGTAACACTAACATACTCGCTGTATTCATTATTCTATTTTCTTTCTTTTTTTTTTTTTTACTAGTAGATTAACAAGACTTTGAAATTTAGCATATTTATTGTATTATTGAAATGAATTTGGATTGTTTAGGCATATGAGGAGTCCCTAATTGAGGATTTGTCGGAGGATTTTCGCATGCCGATCAACCAAAGGCCAACTTAAAATGTTGATTTGGACAATGTTGAACAAGCGTCTCTTGACACACAATTAACATCATATAATATCGGATTTAAGCTTCTCCAAAAGATGGGATGGAAAGGAAAGGGTCTTAGCAAAGACGAACAAGGTTTATTTTCTTTAATTTTCTACTTGTTTCTCTCTTCAATCATGATCTACTTTCTGTGTGTTTAGTTAGTTCTACTATTGCAAAAATTTATTTTGATTGAATTGGTTGTGTGTAAATGATTTTAGTTAAAAGTCATTTTGAAGTAAAATGCTTTATATTTAGATACGATTATGTGAAAGTAAGTTGAACAATAAAATTGAGTGAAAAATCACGTTTGTAGTTAAAAGCTATAAATCATAGCTTCAATTTAGATCCAATTCTAGAAGCAAAATCAATTATAATCTAGAACCCACAAATTATCAAAATAAATATGAAGTCTTCAAAATTACTTTTGGCTCTCCCAAAAGTAAATCAAAACATACATTTTGTGTGTGTTTGTATTAATGTTCAAAACTCGCGTTTACTAAACTCTACATTTTCTAGCTTTGAGAATATCTTGCTCAAATGACATAAGAATGCAAGAATACATAATGCAATGCAAAATCAAACATAGGCTTTATGTATTAGCCGTTGTTTTATTTTCTTGTACTTACTATTGTGTTGATTATCCCCCTTTCCATTCTGTACTCTCTTCTTTCATAACTCCTTCTTTCAACCTGCCTTTATTTTACTTCTACCTTTTCCGTCTTTTCTCCTTCATACCTAATCGATGGGTATAATGAAAGAAAAACTATCTAAAAAGATTTCAATCTAATTGTGATCCTGATAAACTAACAGTTTTTTTCTTTCTCTATTCATGTTTTTCTTTGACATCTGATTCCTTATCAAGATTTAAAAATTATAATTCAAAGCTTGCCTTTTTTTGGGTCTTCAGAGCTATTGCTTTCCATATTCAACACCAGTAGTTTGTCATAAGCAATGGCGAAGATTGTTTTAGTTGCTGTCTAGGGTACTTAATTGTGGCGCAATCGCATAATCGTGGTGTGGAATGGAGCCTTGCGATTGTATAACACTGGTGTGTTGTGTTTTCATGTAGCAACTGGTATTGAAAATGACTGTGATGGTTTTTTATTTATCTGTTTTTATAGGACTCTCAATTGAAACCCGGGGACAGGCGGGATTCTTTTAAAGGTTTGTCATTGTTACTTTCTAATTATTACTATCTAATGCTTTTCCAATATATTTCTAATTATCATTATCTAATGCTATATACAAACCCATGATGCAATGTTGTTAGATAGCTGCTATAGTGCACTATACCGCTATAACAACGAAATTTGAAGAAATTGTTAATACGCTTTTTAGTACAAAATATTGTTAAATGGTGGATTTAGGCTATAGTGGCGCTATCGTACTGTTGTGTAGTTGAATTTGAATAAACCGCTATTTTCTGTGATATGTGATTGACGACATTGCCATGATGTATGTGTGTTACATTGCCATGATGTAAATCCATACACGAAAAATCATGATAAATAAATTAATGTGAATTTTTCACATAAG
This sequence comes from Cicer cuneatum, assembly GCA_037974295.1. NCBI lineage: Eukaryota > Viridiplantae > Streptophyta > Magnoliopsida > Fabales > Fabaceae > Cicer > Cicer cuneatum. Next base: position 41,686,189 of record JBBPBO010000001.1, read on the forward strand.
CAAATGAAATCCAAGTCTTACTTACTTTTGGGATGAAGATCCAAGTCTTAATGTTTGATATTCATTATCGCTATTCAGAGAACAAAGAAAAAATTGTGTAAATAAATTAATAATTATTCCGCTAGGGTTTGAATTCAAACAATTTTATTTCATGATGAAACAAGATATGTTGCTGCACAATTTTATGCAAACAATTTTAGTACAACTTTAATGCTGAAAATGCAAATTAATATGGAAACCATTTCATTTCTTAAGTCAACTAGAAAGTAGAAAGAGAATTCCAAATCATTTAATTTGTTCCTTTCTTAATGTGGATTTGGTGTTTCATTGTATGGTTGTCCATGCTTGTAAAGGACTAGTTTTGGCTGCAGCTATAATATTGTAAGGTTGTGTTTTTCACAGGTTGAAACTAAGACTCTTGAGGAAGTGGAAGAAGTATTACATTATGCTTCGCAAACAAAGACTTCTTTGAGAATGTACTTATATTTTTTTATGAGATCGAGGAAATTAATTACAATTAACAAGTTCTTAATAGGTGCAAAGTTAGAGTTATTTTTGCTAATAATCAAGACCGTAGGGAGTAATTTCCTCTTCATGTTCTTAACTAATTTCTATTTTATCATATTTGTGATGCCAGACTTCAGGCAATGTTACTATAGATACAGTACATAAAATCGGGCAAAGTGGAGTAACCTACATATCTAGGTAAATTTTTCGTCCACTGCAGCTACACTTCATAAAATCCAGTATCATAAAATGTAATAAATTTTCCTTCAATTTCTATATGTATTGTTGAATTCTTCACATCGACATTATTTATATCATTGTGAAAGTAAAACAGTCTGATGCATCCAAGATGTTTTAAGAAACTCGCATGCGGTACTATTTCCCAAGAGTATAATTCCAAATCACTATTTTTCTTCATATAATTTGATTTCCTCACTTCTCACAGACATAGACACTGTGTCTCACAATTAGCTTTCCACACATGTTTTATGTATATGGAGGCCTTTTGTGAATGATCATCGTTAAATGTGGTTCTTCTTCTTGCTAGTTGCTAGGTGTCAGTTAGAGTCTGATGAGGCTGTGGAGAATGCTGGTGAAGTGAGTGATATAGGCATTGTTGGTGACGTATCTGACGATGTTCAAGACTTTGCTGATGGGAGCTTCCCTTCTGCCCCAGGAATTGATACCATCTGTCTGTTCCCAAAGAATAGTGCAAAATGTAAAGATCTTTTTGTATAAGATGAGGTTTGGTTTACATCTTATTATCCCCAAACGAGCTTGGGTTAATCTTTTGTTGTTCATTTGATGTAGTGTAAAAGGTGGTGAAGAGGTAGAGCTGCTTATCGGTTTGAAAAATGACAGTAACCGACTATGCTTGTCACTATTATACAGCTACTATGCCTTTCATTTGTGTTTTGTGATAAACCTCTAAAACTCAATATTTCTTAGTGTTTGCACTTCAGTTATATTATTTTATTGCATGTGTTGGAAGTCGTCAAAACTAAAAGAAATAGAATAATGTATTTGTTGCTTAACTTCGTTGTATGGATTGAAAACAGGGCAGTCAAGTTTGAACGTTGTTGAAATTAAGGCTAGCATTCACCTTCCATTTGATCACCATCTTCTTGTTCAAAACCTTACTGTTCAGGTATTAATCGGTTACCGAATATCCAATACTGCATGTGTACAGGAAATGGAAGTTCCTGCACACCAAACATGGATGTACAATAGGCTTCTCCCCGATCGAAAAGCATATACATTTGAGTTTTTAAAGGGTGTCGAATAGTCTATTCAATTTGCTTGTCTACAAGACAAGTATTTGAATGAAGGTGTAATAAGATGTCCTTGTAAGTTGTGTAAGAATGAAAATCATTTGACGCCAGATGTAGTTAATGTTCACATTCATCAAAAGGGTTTTACACCCAACTATTGGGAATGGACATCCCATGGAGAGGAAGTCCATCATGATGCCGACAACGGCGAAACATACATGGATGCGCCTGATAGTGGTAGTAGTCACCAGCAATGTTATGATCATGATGGTAGTCACCAAGACATGGTGTATGATGCTGCTGGCCTTAATCATGAGCAACATTGTCCTCAAAATCAAGAGGAACCTCCAAATGTAGAAGCTTACCAGTTTTATAAAATATTGAATTCTGCTCAACAACCATTATGGCTTGGATGTAAAAATACAACAGAGTTGTCTGCCTCTATTATGATGTTGGGTTTAAAATCTAAACACAACATGTCACAGGCTTGTTTCAATGACGTGATGAAGTTTATGAAGGAGTCAAGCCACCATGAGAATGTAATTCCCTCAAGCTTTAGGGAAACAAAAAAACTTGTGGCCGGACTCGGTTTATCCAAGATCAAGATAGATTGTTGCATTAATGGGTGTATGCTTTATGATAAAGATGACATAAATTTGAAGGAGTGCAAATTTTGTGATGAGCCTCGATATAAAGTAAGTAATGTACATAGGAGAAACTCTAAGGACGTTCCTCGCAAGAGATTGCATTACTTACCTCATAATCATGCTTTTAGAAGAAACAAGGTTGCATTTTACAAAAATAGAATTGATAGAAATGAGCCTCCTCCTATGTTAAGTGGTGAACAAGTGTTTGAAAAAGTTTATGGAATTCCCAAGATAACTGACACGAGGCAATGCATTGTACCTGGCCACGGAGTTTTGCACAATTGGAGCAAAAGAAGCATATTTTGGGATTTGCGTTATTGGAGACACAACCTATTGAGGCATAATCTTGATGTTATGCATATAGAGAAAAATGTCTTTGAAAATGTATTTCATACAGTTATGGACAACAAAGAGAAAACTAAGGACAATGGGAAGGCACTATTGGACTTAGCAGAGTATTGTCTCAAAAAGGAGTTGTTGTTGAAACAAAATCCTAATGGGAACTATACAAAACCTAAAGCCAAGTTTTGTTTGATAAATGAACAGAAAAATGATGTATGTGAATGGGTGAAGGGGTTAAAGATGCCTGATGGTTATGCTTCCAATTTAGGTAGATGTGTGGATACAAAACATAAAAGACTCTTTGGGATGAAAAGATACGATTGTCATATATTCATGGAATGTTTCATGGAATAGCTTTTTGTGCTCTTCCTGAACCAATGTGGAAACCCTTAACTGAACTCGGTCAATTCTTTAGAGACTTATGTTCAACAACGTTGCGAGAAGGTCACTTATTATAATTGGAACAAAACATTCCTAAAATAATATGTAAGTTGGAACGTATCTTTCCACCTGCATTTTTTGATTCTATGGTACCGATTCACTTGCCTTTTGAAGCTAAGTTGGGTGGACCAGTTCAATATCGTTGGATGTATCCATTTGAAAGGTTTATAAATAAAATTAAAAAAAACCATAAAAAACAAAAAAAAAATGTGGAAGGATGTATTTGTGAAGCATATTTGGTGCAAGAGACAACCTATTTCAGTTGCCCAATATGCCAGTACAATTGGTCTAAATAAGAGGACTCATCAAGACCATGTGATACAAACTTTGTCTATCTTTGAAAACCTACATGGCGAAACAAGTGGAAAATGCAGTGATAGGTGGCTCAACGATAAAGAATTGGCGGCTGCCCAATTGCACGTTCTCTTAAATTGCATCGAGGTTAAGCAATTCATTGAGTAAGTATTAATATATTAAATATATCTCCATTATTTAACTAACAACAATATCTAATTTTTTTAAATGTCTCATATAGGATGTATGTACAAAGTTTGAAAAGTATGTACGGAGATCTTGATGACAATGTCATTGATACACAAATAGAAGCTGACTTTCCGCGATGGTTTCAAGAATATGTAAGCACTTATTTAAGACTATTTAATCTTATGTGGGTTAAAACCAAGATGTACAAATTGCTTTAACCTAAGTTATATGAATTGCTCTATGTGACTAGGTGACAAAGAATCACAAACTTAGGCTACAAAACCCTGACTTGTATGACTTGGCAAGAGGACCCTTGAGACTAGCAAAGTCATGGCCTATTTATAATGTGAATGGATACTAATTCAACACAACTTCTTGGGGTGAAGGCAAAATAACATATAATAGTGGGGTATGTGTTAGTGGAATTGGTCAAGGTGAAACCTCAAATGATTATTACGGTGTTGTTACAAAGATTCTGGAATTTGAATGATGAAGTCAAGCAACACTAAAGCTAATTTTATTTTACTGTGATTGGTTCGACCCTTCAAGTCGCGAGATAAGGATACATAATCAGTACAAGATTGTAGAAGTACGAAAAGGGCGAAAATATGGTAAATTTTATCCTTTTTTTTCCAAAGTCTGCAACTCAAGTTTACTATTCACCTTATCCTAGACATCAAAGAGTTGGTTGGTTGGTAGTTATGAAGACAAAGCCGAGAGGGGTTGTTGATGATAGGCATACTTTAGAAGTTGCTTTTCAAGTGCAAGAGTAAGAAGTTAATGCAACAATTGAAGATGACCCAATTGATAATTGAAGGTGCAAACACAATAATGAGGGGTTGAATTGTGAGTTTCAGCTTTCCAGAAGCAAGCACTCGTGTTTTTCTTTCCCTTGTGTTAGATCTAAGTTGTTGAAGTAGAGTCTACAATCTGAGGGAGTCAGAAGGGGTAGCAGATTACTTAGCTATTAGATTCAAGGCGTTGTAATTCCTTCTACAATCTGAGGTTGTCAGATTGGTAGGAGAAGACTTGACTTGAGAAGTCAAGGTGCTGTATTCCTCAAAAGTCTGGGATTGTTAGACTGTTTGAGAAGACTAACTTGGAGGGTCAGTGGTATTGTTGTAATTCAAGGTTTTGAATTAGTGAAATCCTTCAAAGTGAAGGGACTGGAAGTAGCCTCGTTAATGGTGAACCAGTATAAAATTCTGTGTTTTATTTTTACTTTATATCTGCTGCTAACTCTGTTTGATTTATACATCAGGCTTTGTTATAAAACTGCAAAAATAGAAAAAGTATTCAAGTTAGTCAAACACAATTCAGCCCTTCTTCTCGTGTTTACACTTTCAATAACCTACAAGATCATGAAGTTTATGGTGAAGAGGTTAATGTGCCTGTGATGCAAGATGATGAGGATGAAGAAGATGATTCCAGTGACGATGGTGAATATGTGGATTTATAATTGTTGACAACATACTCATCATATTTTTTGTTTGAAATTTCTTATAAATATGTGGCTTTCAAAACATGTGAGGTAGGCTTTATATATAATAAGCCTTGGATTGTACCCTTTCAGGTAATTTAATTCCTTGTTTTGTCAGGTACCGAATTATGAAGCAAACTTAAAAGTCAACAAAGAAGAGAGTTGTAAAGGTTAATATTTCCCCCTCAAACTCAACTTCCATTACTCAACCTCATCCCACTCCACCCTTATTTCAGCCTCTACTCACTCAACCTCAACCATTACCCATTCCACATAATTTATTGATATTTTATTTTATTAATAAGTTATGCTACATAATTTTATATATTGCTTTTTTACATAGGTTTGATCAACACAAATTAGTAGTTTCAACAATTGCTAGTATCATCTGTTCAAGTTTGGAGGAGGGAAAACCATCATGGAAAAAGTTAACTAGAGATAAACGAAAAGATTTATTCGACTTGTTTAAGGTAATATTACTACATTCAACTTATTTTCATATTATAGCTTATGTGACTCGTCATTTGATTTCAGATCTGTAGTTAAATTGCGTGTGTATTGAATCGAAATTAAGATAACATATTGGTGTGGATTGTGGAATTAGTTTGGATGTTTGTGGAGGATTTGGATCTGGAGATATTTAGAATTGAAGGACAGAAAACTGCTGCTATTGAGATTTTGCAGTAGTTTGATTGGCAGGTACCTGATTGGGTGATTGTTCCTGGTGCAAATTTAACCATAAATTATAGCCATGTCTGTCCTTCCCCAAATGCACGAACAATAACAAAATCCTTAGTGAAAGGATTATGCAGTTCAAGCTAATTGCCTAAAATAGAAGCTTTTTTTTCTTTTCAAATGTCTGTTCTTGAGGTAGGGGGAGCAGAAAAATAAAGACACAACAATTAGATTTAAAGTCAAACTCTTGGAGGAGGAGACAGAGGACGAGGAGGATATCAAACTCTTGGAAGTCCTACATGTATGTTATCAAAGTCATTTTTTTTATTTGACAATATATTTGTATTTCCATGGCTGTTTTCTGATGATAGCTACTAAATAGTATATACTTGGTACTTTGTATTAAATTGACGACTAGTACGGAGAAGGTTTGTACATTGTTAAGTTGTAGTTGTAGTTAGTTAATCTTAGAAACAATTGAAGTATTTTCCTCTGATAATTGTTAGCAATTGGTTTTATTGATATCATGATGGTATTTTATAACATGTTGTTACTATCTACTTGCAGGCTGCGAGGTGATCATCACTAGATATCGTGTGCACTATGTTACAGATTTGTTGATGCTGCATAGTGCTATTATCAGCTTGTAGTGTACATCAAACATGCCTAGTAGTTTACTGGATTACATTTTGTTGCTTGTTGGTCATTTCAATGTTAGAAGACCTAGATCCTAAAGTGTCTTGATTTTTTTGAAAATAGGCTTGTGTATTGGATTATACTTTAATTAATACTTAGTGATGATATGTAAATTTTGTTTAAGAGTATTACAATAGTTGAATCATACTTTAATTAATATTTAGTTACGATTTGCGAATATGATATAAATTGTTTTAGAGTTTTTGCAATAATATTATAATTAAAAACTTATATTAAATAATTCAAAAATGTATTGATAATAATATAAATTTTTATATCAATCAAAAAAATAAAAAAATAAAAAAAACAGCACCATATTTCCTACGGATTTTTCTTCGAAAACACTTTTGATGCGGATTCACCTATGGATATCAATGCAACATTACATGCGGAAATACATTTGGAATAAGGTTGCAGAAATAGTATTGTAGATTTGTTCCACATGAAAATGCGTAAGAAAATGCCTTAAGTTTGTTAAATATTAGTTGCGAATTGTATTTATTTTTCCTGCGGATTAATCCGTAGGTACTGTACCTGCGGTTTTAGAAATTCTCAAGAAACAATTATCCAAGAAGGTTTTACGTGGAGAAATACTACCGCAGGTAAATCAGCAGGAAATTGTGTTTTTTGCGGATTTTTAGCTTAAATCAGTAGGTAAAATCTTAATTTCTAGTAATGAAACAACAACGACAATATAATAGTCTTTAAAAAATTATTATTCATATACCCCTGTTGGTATGGGGCATAGGCATTCTTGCCACTAGGTACCCCTAGGGTTAGCCACGGCAAAAGTACAAGGTTGAGAATTAGAAGGAATAAAAAGTACCTATTGTATAGGACTCGACTATGCCTATGATGGTCCTATCATTGCAATGATCAGTTGACTTAAAGTTACAATGCTTGTTGACCTTGATTCCCTTGTCAAGGTTCTGAAAACACAATAAATAGGGGTTTGAATTGTGTTTTACCGTTTGTGAAAGATATTTTGAATGCCTTACTTAAAATTATTTTTTGTCAAAACATTCAACTTATTTTCATAAAGAACTAAGATGAGATAAAAGGAAAACATAAATGAGACACAAATATTTTTATACTAGTTCACACCAGATTATTGCTACATCTAGTTCTCCCCTTACAGAGAGATTTTCCTCAATACGGTCGAGGACTTAATCCACTATTTCAAATAATAGCATACAAGTATTCTTTACTCTGCCTCTTCAAGCTTTGAGTATTTTTCTCTAGCCTCTCTAAGCTGTCATCGTCAGAACCTTCTTCAACTTTCTGGTAGTCTGCCATTAAGGTTTATGATAGTCATTGTACCTTTTCAAGTACCTCTTAGGGATGATAGAGATGTTACCATTATCGAGCTAATTTACATCAGTTATAGTTTGTGTCTGAATTGAGACAAATTTTGTTTCCAAGATTCTAACTCTCATTGAGAGGATGTTACAGATCATGTCCTATATTACTACATGTGTGTGATAACACTTTGACTGATTTACATCAATTCTTATAATTCTCTATTGAAAGGATATTTCATTGAGTCTTTTCTTTTGATTTGTTCTTGGCTTTTTCATATTTTCTTCTTAACAACATTGCCTTTTTATTCTATCTCTCACACTCATAATGGACTGAGTGAGTTCTTAAGTAAAGAGGAGAAGTGTTCGTTGAGAATATTATCATTGGAAATCTTTAATATGTATCCATATACATCTTCATGAATGATTCTGTGTATCTTGGTATAAGGACAAGGAAGTAGAAGATATTATGACCAAAACATGTCTTAAAGAATTTCAGACAAATAGTAGATTCAGGCTATTTGTAAGGCCCTTAAATTTAAAATTTAATTATGCAATTAATACTAAGTGTATTTTGGGGATATTTGTAAAATATTTAATATATGTATGTTTTGAGTGAATATATATATATATATATATATATATATATATATATATATATATATATATATAAATATTTATTTTGGGGATATTTGTAAAATATTTAATATATGTATGTTTTGAGTGAATATATATATATATATATATATAAATGTTTATTTTGGAAGATGAATTAAGATTATTGGATGAAGAGTAAATTAATTTAATTACGAGTAATTAGATTATCGGGCAATTAATTAAAGGATTATCGGCTAATTGCAACGAAATTGGTTAAGTGATGGAGGATCAGACAAGTGTCGGGTGAGGTGGCACCTACAAATGCCTACAAATATGAATGAGGAGGAAGAGCAAAGGCAGAGAACCATACCTCCTCCATACTGCATGTAACAGTAACATTTCCCTCCTTCATCTCATTCTGATTTCTGTTTCACGTTCAAAAAAAAAAAAAGAGTTCCTCAAAAGTGAGATTACTTAGAAATCCAAGCACCAAACCAGAAAACGTCTAGTACAAAAGTTGTTCTCCTCATCATTACGGAGCTAGAGAACTTACTTTCGTAGCGGCGAACGCGAGCGGGAGTTTCGCCAATTTTTGACGCAGAAACATGAACAGGAGCAAAAACGCAACAAGGGTAAGGGCACCTTCCACTTTCTAGTTGCATTAGGGCTATAAATGCATAACTGTTAGGGCATTACTGATGTTTCATTATTGTTTTTAAAGAAAAACTGTTTTGCCTGTCGTTTTGAAGGATGAAAAATGCATTCTATTGATGTTTTAAAAGTTCTGTGATGTTTGCTGGTTAGCTGAATGCATTAACGTTGTTCTGTTTATGTGGGAAGTTGGACAATGTTTTGCATGTCATTTTGGAGATGATAAAAATATATGTGTTTGTAAATCTGTTGTGCTTATTGTTATAAAATGCGAAAATGCATTCAGTTGGTGTTTTGATGATATGTGATGCTTGCTGTTCTGGCTGAATACATCTGTGATGTTCTGTTTGTGTGAGAAAACTGGAAAATACTATGCATGTTGTTTTGGGAAATGATCAAAATGTTAATGGTTGAAAATGCCTGTTTTGTGGAGGGTGACATTCTGTTTTCTGTCATGTTAATGATAAACTAATGATGATGTTATTTTCAAAGGAAAAGGATTTAAAAAGAGTGTGACTGTTTTCTGGAAAATCTGTTATTGATGAAAGATGTATGAGTTTTGTGGTTTTAAAAAGGGTGGTAAAAATGTTTGGGGTTGTTGGTTGTTGAAAAGGAAAAAGTTTGAAAATGTGTTGAAGTCTCAAGAAAATTTCACTGAATTCGAAGGTGTATTCGAATACAGCATGAGTGTATTCAAATACAGCCTGCCAAGCTTCTGTTTTACTTAAGTCTTCGAACTTGTATTCGAATACGGGCCCCTGTATTCGAATACAGATGAAGGATTTTTGCTTCTGACTTAGCATCTGTATTCGACTACGACTCTGTCGTATTCGAATACATAAGTGAAATTTTAACACTGTATTCGCATCTGTATTTGACTACGACACTCTCATATTCGAATACAGGATGCTGATTTTCACTATTTTTGCTTCTGTATTCGAATACAAGGGAGCTGTATTCGAATACAGATTCGTGTTTTTCTAGAGAATCAAGTTTCAGCTTATGTATTCAAATACAAGGGATCTGTATTTGAATACGGATTTATGTTTTCATAAATCCAGAGTTTTAAACATTGTTTTATAAACTTTAAGTGTTGGGGAACCTTGGAAAGGTTTATGATGAATTAAAAATGGAGTTTTGTGATAATTTGAAGTGGTGATGATGAAGTTTTTGAAATCTCTACCGATGTTGTGAAAAATACTTATTTTGTACTTTGACATCCTCTGTATTCGAATACAAGGAAGCTGTATTCGAATATAGAGTGTTGATTCTGCCCTGTTTTGGCTTATGTATTCGAATACAAGGCAGGTATTCGAATACAGCTTCGTGTTTTCTAGAAATCTCAATTTTAAACACTGTTTTATGAATTTTAAGAGTCAGAGGAACATTGGGAAGATTTATGATAATTAAGAATGGAGTTTTGAGATAATGTGAAGTGGTAATGATGAGATGCTTGAATGTTTAATTATTGATGTGATGATAATGAAGTTAATTGTGTTGAGATGTTTTGGGAAAATGATGGAAAGACTGAATTTTACTGCTGTTGCATACTGTTTTTAGTGAAGAGAAAACACTGCTTATTCATGCACTGCATAGTCAAGTGGTACCCGCGATGGGCCACAGAGTAATGCGTAAACATGCTGATCTGTTGAGCGATTGCACGAGTGCTGGTCTGTTGAGCGACTGCACTGGTACTGGTCTGTTGAGCGACTGTATCCTGAAATGCGCAAAAACATGCTGATCTGTTGAGCGATTGCACGAGTGCTGGTCTATTGAGCGACTGCACTGTTACTGATCTGTTGAGCGATTGTACCTTGGTATGTGTCAAACGTGCTGGTCTGTTGAGCGACTGCACGAGTGCTGGTCTGTTGAGCGACTGCACTGGTGCTGATCTGTTGAGCGACTGCACTGGTGCTGATCTGTTGAGCGACTGCATTGGTGCTGATCTGTTGAGCGATTGCACCCTGGTCTTGAGGGCTGTTAAAGTCAAACATATTTAAAGTGTGCTAGTCTGTGAGCGACTGCACCTTGGTAATTCCAAGAAATTGAACACATGAGCATATACATATTGCATCGGATGTTTGACCGGTGGGTCACGATTTGAATATATGTTTATGATTGGAAATTGATGTGTGTAAGTGCTTTATTAAATCTGAATTTTCTGAATGAATAATTGTGATTGCTGAAGTGTTAGTTGTGCTTACAACATGTTTTCCATATTAATTGGTTGCTGTTTGAAAAGGCATACATGTCATGAAATTTCAAATTGAGCATCCTTATTTATCATCATTGTTATATGATATGCCATGGTTATGTTTGTTACTGTGAGATAAATGCTATGTGTTAATTGTTAATTTCGGTCGGTGACCCTTTACTATTATTGTGGAAATTGGGCTTTGCCCTCAGATGCCCCCCAAACACACACCCCCGGTGGGTACTCAGACAACCGGAACGTCACTAGATTTCCTTGATCGACATTCATGTACTGCTTGGGCATATGACCCCCTCTCAAGCAGGGCGACTTATACAGGGAGGTTGGCGAGGATGTGAAGGACCGACGGAGTAGAGGATTACGTGGAGCATACTCACACGAGTATTGATTTTCCTGTGCCTTCCAAATTAGTATTGGAGGCGTATGGAATTTTTGATGATGCGGAGGAGCCAGCTGGAGGGGTTGAGACGGAGGTCACCGTAGGAGTGGTGACTCCTAATCCGGTGATTAGAGGGGATGTACGTGAACCCGGGGCGGAAGAAAAGAACAAAGGGCCGAAGCTAGTAGCAGCTGATATTCCGGGTCCATCGAGGATATCCGATGATTGTTATGAGATTCCGGCACCGCCGAAGCGGCCTAGACTGTGCATTGATCTTACTTCGGAGGAGACTGATCCTTCTCTGTATGATGAGGAGGAGGATGTCACATCGAGGCGAGCGGCGGAGTCGGACGAGACTTGTATGGGATTCAGAGGAAATCCGTGCTACTGTAGCTTTAGTGCATGATCAGTTAGATTTGATGTATAGGATTTTGAGCTGGAAAATGTAATTTGTTTTAATTTGGGATTTATTGTACCACTTTTCCGCTAACACATTCCGCACTCTGATATTTTTTTTGAAAAGTTAAGACACCGTCCTTTATGATATATTATCTTTGATTATACTAGAGGTATTAACTCTCAAAATTATAATTACTTAATTATGATTATGCTGTAATTATTTAATTTCGCCTGTCACTTGTATTACGACGTATTATTTGACGAAACTATTAAAATCTTAAATTTTATTGCATTTCTTTTGAAGTAATAATTTGGAAAATCATTTTAATTATTTATTTAAAAAAAAAAATACACTCGCGCTGTGTTTTAAACTCTGGGTGTTACACTATTCGTTAGAGGATGTGATTATCAAAGGCAGACGATCACTTGTGAAGGTGCAAACCTGAGAATGGGGTTGAATTGTGTTTGACTAAGTTGATACATTTTTTCTTATTTGATAAACTACTTCAGACTTGATGATTTTCTTGGAGTAGAAGTAGTAACAAAACTAACGAGTGCACGAATAAAGTTACACAAGTAATTTATCCTGGTTCACCACTAACTTGACTACTTCCAGTCCACTCACTTAGAAGGATTTAATCCACTAATTCAATAACTTGAATTACAAAGCACCTAACCCTCTAAGACAGTCTTCTCAAATAGTCTGACAACCCCAGAGTTTTTAGGAACACACACAGCTTGACTCTACCAGCCAAGTCTTTTCCACACAATCTGACAACCTCGGATTGTTGAAAGCACACTAACACCACTATCTAGTTTGAATACAAAGGTTTGGATCTTGAGTCGTTGCTTCTAACAAGCTGATTATAACAATGACTATTATACTATAAGAAAAACACTTGGTTCCAATGATATTTTTGTGTGGTCTGGATACTAGATCCCAAATGTAACACCCCGAGTTTAAAACACAGCGGGGATGATGTTTTTTTTTTTTTTAAAAATCAATGATAAAAATAATTTTCCAAATTTAATTCGAAATAAAATAAAGTTTCCGTAAATCAATAAGTACTCGATTTTTGGAAATTTAATAATAAATATTAAGGCATTTTTAAAATGTTAACAATGTCATAACATCCTCAAAATACAATATCATAGTGTGGAATAAGTAGTACAAATATTTCCAAAATAACAAAATACATTTCCAGCTCAAATCCTATACATTAAGTCTAACTGATCATGCGCTAAAGCTACAGTAGCACAGATTCCCTCCGCATCCCAAGAAAGTCTCCTCCGAATCTGCCGCGCACCTCGACGTGACCTATTCCTCCTCCTCCTCATCATACAGCAAGGGGTCGGTCTCCTCAGAAGTCAGATCAATGTATAGCCTCGGCCGCTTCAGCGGTGCCGGAATCTCATAACAATCATCGGAGATCCTAGATGGACCCGAAATCTCAGCTGCTACTGGCTTCGGCTCATCATTCTTCCCTTCTGCCTCGGACTCATGTACATCTCCTCCAATCACCGGGTTGGGAGTCACCACTCCTACGGTGGCCTCTGTCTCAACCCCTCTAACTGACTCCTTAGCATCATCGAAAATTCCATGCGCCTCCAAATACCCAAGCAATGCGCGAATAGCGATCAAGGAAGTTCAACGACGTTTCCGTCGTTCGGGTACCCACGGGTGGCATGGGTTTGGGGGGCATCTGAGGGCAAAGCCCAATTTCCACAATATAATGGCAAGGGTCACCGACCGAAATTAACAAATAATCACATAGCATATATTGCACAACAAGACTTATAACCGTGGTATAACATATGATGATAAGGAAAATAATAATGCTCATTTGAAAATTAATGACATATATGTCTTTTCAAAAATAGCAGCCAATTATTATGAAATATGTGGTAAGTACAAACAACACCTCAGCAAATCACAATCATTAAATCAGAAATTCAGATTCTGAACAGTACTCACACACATTCAATTTCCAACCATTCACCATATAATCAAATGTGACCCACCGGTCAATCCCTCAATGCAATATGTATATGCTCATGTATATAATTTTATTGGAATCACCAAGGTGCAGTCGCTCAACAGACCAACACAAAATGTTTGACTTTAACTGCCCTCAAGACCAAGGTGCAATCGCTCAACAGATCAGCACCTATATACCAAAGTACAATCGCTCAACAGATCAGCACGTGGCAATCTCAGTGCACACAACCACATCTTTCACCACATCAGTAAAGTCTCAAAAACTTCATCACCACCACTTCAAAATATCACCAAAAGTTCCATTTTAATTCACCACAACATTCCCAATATCCCCCAAACACTCAGGGTTTACAAAACACTCTTAAAAACTTGGAATTTCTGAAAACTCGAATCTGTATTCGAATACAGACTCCTTGTATTTGAATACAGAAGCATGAAATTGCAATTTTAACATTCTGTATTCGAATACAGCATGCCTGTAGTCGAATACAGAAGACAAAACCTTGAAAAATTCAACATTTTCTCCCTGTATTGAGGTTTTCAATACTTCATCCTCTCCTCTTCAAAATATTTTCAAGAACTCCATTTAAAACCACTTTAACCCTTCTTAAGGTTTCCCAACACTTTAAAATTCATATCATAGTGTTTAAAACTTGATTTTCTAGAAAACACAAATCTGTATTCGAATACAGCTTCCTTGTATTCTAATACAGAAGCTAAAAACTGAGCTTATGGAAAAACACGAATCTGTATTCGAATACAGACCCATTGTATTCGAATACATAAGCTGAAACTAGTGAAAATATGCATTATGTATTCGAATACAGCATGTCTGTAGTCGAATACAGATGCGAATACAATGTTAAAATCCCACTTCTGTATTCGAATATGACATGGTCGTAGTCGAATACAGATGCGAATACAGAAGCAAAAATTCTTCCTCTGTATTCGAATACAGGGGCTCGTATTCGAATACAAGTTTGAAAACTTAACTAAAACAGAAACTTTACAGGTTGTAGTCGAATACACACATGTTGTATTCGAATACACCTTCGAAAACCAATGAAATTTTCCTGAGATTTCAACCCTTTTCAAACTGTTTTCTTTTAAAATCAAACAACCAAACATCAAAACAGATTCAACACTTTTTCCAGACAATACTTTCCTCATGAAAAATCCCTTTTCTTTTTAAATCATCAACATCACCAGAATCATTCACAACAGAAACAGAATCAGAATCATCAACACCAAATCATCCAGAAACAGAAACAGAATGCTCAATCATCAGAATCATCCAGATTTTCAAACTATCAGAACAACACACAGCATTTCATCTTTCTCATTATCAGAATAAAATGCAAGCATTTCAGCTTTCATAACACATCAAGATAACATACAAGCATTTCAGCTTTCACACACCTCAGAATAACATGCAGCCTCACAGAGCAGCAAAAAAACACCAAACATAACGCATTTTTGCATTTCAAAACCACTTTTCAAAACAGTTTTATGAACATGCATTTTAAATCATGTTTTAAAAAAATCATTCAAGACATTTTCCACTTTCCCACATAAACAACACAACTTTAGTGCATTCAGCCCAAATAGCAATCATCACAGAGCTTTTAAAACATCAAAAATGCATTTTTCATTTCTTTCAAGCATCAGGCAAACCAGTTTCAAAACAGTAATGAAAACACTAGTAATGCCATGAAAGTTATGCACTTACAGCCCTAATGCAACTAGAAAGTGGAAGGTGCCCTTACCCTTGTTGCGTGTTCTGCTATTCCTCTCGTTCCTGCTGTCGTTTCCGTTTTCGCGCCAAAAACCGGTGAAACTGCAGCTTGCGTTTGCTGCTACAAAACTGGGTTCTTTAGCTCCGTAATGGTATGGGGAATAACTTTTGTACTGGGGTTTTGGTGTTTCAGTGCTTGGATGTCCAAGTAATGGTACTTTGAAGAGTTCCCTCTTTTCTTCTTTGTAATCGTGACTGGAAATGGGGAAGGAAGAAACAGCACAGAGAATGGGAGGGAAAGGTACTGTTACATGCAGCACTATTACATGCAGGACTATTACATGCAGTATGGGCAGTGAGGAAGGAGGGATGGTGTTCTGATTTCACCATCATGCTCACTCCTATTTATAGGCTTTTGTGGTGCCACCTCACCCAAAAATAATATTAAAATAATGCTGGATCCTTCAACACTTAATTGTCTTGTAATTAGCCACTAATCCTCAATTAATTGCCCGATTAATTTAATTACTCGTAATTAAATTAATTAATTCTCCATCCAATAATTTTAATTCATCCTCTAAAATAAATATTTATATATATATATATATATATATATATATATATATTTTCTCAAAACATACATATATTAAATATTTTGCAAATATCTCCAAATACACTTAAAATTAATTCCATAATTTTAATTAAAATTTAAGGGTCTTACACCAAACATCATTCCTTTCAAACTCATTCAGCTCTCCTTGCATTGCAAGAATCCATCCTTCTTCTGCAAGTGCTTCATCAACAGTAGTTGGTTCAATGGTAGAAAGTAAACCAAACAGACTTGTTTCTTTAAATGATGATCTGGTTTTCAATGGTTCAGCTGCACTTCCAATAATCAGTGTTTCTGGATGTGAAGACTTGTACTTCCACCCATTCTTTGCTTCTGACCTGTCTTCAGGGTCAGCATTATCTTCGAATTTGCTTTCATCCTTTTCTTTCTCTGGTTCTGTTGTTTGATCTGCTCCTGCTTCCTGTGCTTTTGGTAAACCTGCAATATCCTTATCTTGCTTTGACTTTTCAGAGTCAAGCTGTTTGTCATCAAACTTAATGTGTATGGACTCCTCCACAGTGTTAGTTTCTTTCTTAAACACTCTATAAGCTTTTGATCTCTCAGAGTAACCAATGAAGGTACACTTTTGAGATAGGAAATATTAAGTTTCTTACCTTTCCACAGTTCATATGGAGTTTTGTTTAGAATAGACCTGTTGTAAACTGTGTTCTGGATGTAGCATGTAGTGTTGACAGCTTCTGCCCATAGGTAGGTAGCAACATTCATGTCATTCAGCATGGTTCTGGTCATCTCCTGCAGTGACCCGTTCTTCCTTTCAACAACTCCATTCTGTTGAGGTGTTCTGGGGGATGAGAAGTTGTGAGAGATACCATTCTCATCACAAAATTCTTCAAAGTACCTGTTCTCAAAATCACCTCCATGATCACTTCTAATAGTTATGATTTTAAAACCTTTTTCATTCATAACTTGCTTGCAGAAGGAAGTAAATACCTTATGGGATATATCTTTGTTTCTCAGGAACTTTACCCAAGTCCACCTTGAGTAATCATCAACTATGACAAACCCATACTTTTTACCACTAAGGGATGCAGTTTGAACAGGACCAAACAGATCTAAATGAAGTAGTTCAAGAGGTTGTGAAGTAGAAATACAATTTTTAGGTTTAAAAGTGCTTTTGGTCTGTTTACCTTTTTGACATGCTTCACACAGAATCTCAGATTTTGTACTTAGTTTGGGAAGACCTCTCACTAGCTGAAGTTTACTTAACTCAGAAACCAGCCTAGGGTTTGCATGGCCTAACCGTTTGTGCCAAATCAGATTTTCCTCCCTAACAGATACCATGCTTTGTGTTGCTGATCAGACCTTTCTTCTCCTGATACTTCACGATCAGAGTCAGAGTCAGACTCAGTGCTATAATCAGATTATGTACGAGCCATCAGAGCCAGTTCTGTTTCTGGCTTGTTCAGACTGGTTGAACTATTCCCTTGATTCTGCTTTGGCTGATACACCATGTTCCTCTAGTGATTCTGGAACTTATGGTGATTCTGGTAATTCTGCTTCTCATGGTAATACTGAAGATGATGTGTGTGATTCTGCTGTTTGTGGCTGAACCTTTTATTCTGATATTGATACTGGTTCTGGTTCTAGTTCGGGTTCTGGTTCTGATTCTGGTGTGAATTGTACAGACCAGACCTTCTTTCATCAAACTCATTTTGCTTCTGTCTGGTGGAAGTTGTAACATACACCTTTTTCTGTTTGTGCATTGCCATCATCCATTGAGCAGGCACCATGATTGGTGTTTCCTTCTGGTTGCTCAGAATATCTACAACATAAACAATTTTGTTCTTTGGTACCCAAAACTGGTTGGGTCCAAGTTTGTTAGACTTAACAGGTTTCTTGTCTTTCCCAGATTTTATCATACGACAAGACAATTTAGAATGACCCTTTTTAGCACAAATAATACACACAACATTAGAATGAGCATATTTAATTTCAGCAACAGATTCAGTAAAACCTATTCCTCTCTTACCATTGTTACTAATTCCATAAATCATGAAAGCATACTTACTTCTTTCCATACCATTTGCAATAAAGTTTTGAAAAGCTTGTTCATGCATATCAGATTCACAAACAGTATTGGAAATAGAGCAAATATTACTTTTGAGAGTTAGATTTTCAGAATTGAGTCTAGCAACTTCAGTTTTAAAATTAGTGTTTTCAGTTGCAAACTCAGCATTCTGATTCTTTAAAAGTAGTACTTCTTTGGTTAGAATTTTCTTTTCTTCCCTAAGAGTTTTTAGTTTTAAAGACATCTTGTTGTTGACATTTAGAAAGTCTTTAAGAGCAGTAATTAATTCAGATCTAGTATGATCAAAGAATACCTATTTGTTTTCATCTTCTGAATCAGTTCCAGAGTCTGTGCTGGATCAAGAACTTGAGTTGGTATGTGCCATCAGAGCCAATACTGCTTCCTCTGATGTGCTTCCCGACTTGCCGAAATGAATGATTTGTCCATTCTTCTTACCTTCTGCTTTTCTTCCAGAGCTAGTACCTTTATGGAGTCCAGAGGCAAACTTGATGTGAGCCATCATAGCTGTTTCTGCCTCTTCATCATCAGATGACTCCTCTTTTGAGTTAGATGCATCTCATGCTGCCATTAGACTCTTCTTCTTGAATCTGGAGCCTTTCTTGTGATGTTTTCCTTTCTCCATGTTTGGACATTCTGACTTGATATCTCCAGGTTCATTGCATCCATAGCAGATGATGCTTTTCTTGTCAGCTTCTTCTTTTCCTCTGTTGGAGTATTTGCCATTTTTCCTGGGAGCTTTCTTCTTTCTGTTTTGCCACATCTTTGCAATCTACTTGGTTATGTAAGCAAGGTCATCTTATTCACAATCACTATCCTCTGATTCTGATACAACCTTTGCAGCTATCTTCTGCTTTGACTTAAGGGCTACAGTCTTCTTGTTCTTTGGTTCATCTGCATTCAGCCTAATTTCATGAGACCTGAGGGAGTTGATCAGATCTTCAAGCCTCAAGGTATTCAGATCTCTGGCTTCCTGTACTGCAGTAACCTTTGGTCTCCATTTGGCTAGTAAGCTTATGAGGATCTTCTTTACATGATCTGCAGTGGTGTAGCTTTTCTTTAATACTTTTAAACCTGATACCAGAGTCTGGAATTTGCAGAACATTGCTTCAATGTCTTCATCCTCTTACATCTTGAACATCTCATACAGTTTGACCAGTATGTTTTCCTTTGCCTCTTGAACCTGTTGACTTCATTCATAGGTCAGTACCAAACTGTCATAGATGCTTTTTGATGTTTCCTTGTTGGTGCATCTATCAAATTCTTTAAATGTGATAGCATTCATCATGATGGTTTTGGACTTGTGATGCAGCTTGTATAACTTCTTCTGGTTGGGATTCATATCTTCTACATCCAGTTCTTGACCAGTTTCATCTCATGGTGTGGTGGGTGCAGTGTAGCCTTTGACTACCAAGGTCCAAAGATCAGGATCTTGGGAGATGAAGAAGCTTCTCATTATGTCCTAGTATTCAAAGTGATCTCCAACAAACAATGGTGGCCTGTTGATGTTGCCTCCAAATTCTTCTTTGGATTATGACATGTTGAACCCCCTTGGACCTTTCCTTAAACACTGTTAAGTGCTCAGCCTTGAGACCGAGCTCTGATGCCAATTGAAGGTGCAAACATGAGAATGAGGGGTTGAATTGTGTTTGTAATACTTGAATTCTTTTTTTGTTTTTGATGATTATTTAGAATCTGATATATAAACAAACAGAATTAGCAGCAGATAAAATAAAATATTCAACACAAAGATTTATCTTTGTTCACCATTAACTAGCCTACATCCAGTCCCTTCACCTTGAAGGATTTTTCCACTAATTCGAAACCTTTGAATTACAACAACACTACTGACCCTCCAAGTCAGTATTCCCAAACAGTCTAACAATCCTAGACTTTTGAGGAACACATCACCTTGACTTCACAAGTCAAGTCTTCTCCTACCAATCTGACAACCCCAGATTACAGAAGGGATTTCAACACCTTGACGTTAATTGCTATGTCACCTGCTACTTCTTCTGACTCTTCAGATTGTAGACTCTACTTCAACAATATAGATCTGACACAAGGGAACGAAAAACAAGAGTACTTGCTGAAGGTGCAAACACGAGAAGGGGGTTGAATTGTGTTTGTACTACTTGAATTCTTTTTCTATTTTTGATGATTATTTGTAATCTGAAATATAATCAAGTAGAGTTAGCAGCGGATAAAGTACAATAACACAAAAATTTATCCTGGTTCACCATTAACTAGGCTACATCCAGTCCCTTCAACTTGAAGGATTTTCCACTAATTCAAAACCTTGAATTACAACAGTACTACTGACCCTCCAAGTCAGTCTTCCCAAACAGTCTAACAATCCTAGACTTTTGAGGAACACAACACCTTGACTTCTCAAGTCAAGTTTTCTTCTACCAATCTGACAACCCCAGATTGTAGAAGGAATTACAACACCTTGAATCTAATTGCTAAGTCACCTGCTACCTCTTCTGACTCTTCAGATTGTAGACTCTACTTCAACAATATACATTTAACACAAGGGAATGAAAAACACGAGTACTTGCTTCTGGAAAGCTGAAACTCAAAATTAACCTCACTGAAAACTCGAATGTTTGCTTTTGGAAGTGTATGACTCTTTTAGTGATTTTCGATGCTAAGTCTTCTGGTCTGGAACAAGTCTCCCTCTAGCAGGCTTCCTTCTGGTATGGACCAAATCTCCTTTTGGACTTAGCTTCCTTCTGATCTGGGCTAAGAAAGATATCCTTTGATGATGTTTGCCTATGATGACATCCTCTAATATCCTCTGGAAATGTATCCTCTGGTGCCTTCTGGATACATCCTCTGGTATCTTCTGGAGGTGTATCCTCTGGTCTGATTTTATCCTCTAGTAACTCATCTTCTGCTTCTGATTTTATCTTCTGGTGACGTCATCTTCTGATTTTGCACAGCTTCTGATTTGTTCTTCTAAGTCAACATACTATTTACATAAAATACTTTTGTTAACATCAAAACTAAGTATAGAACCAACTTGGTTCCAACATTCTCCCCCTTTTTGATGATGACAAAACCTTGTATTTTTGATGACTTATTTTGTTAGGCTACCCCTTAGATCAAGCTTCTCCCCCTAAGTCTAATGCCCCAGACTTTTCCTCTCCTTTTCAACTCCTTCTTTTGTTTCAATCTTTCTTTTCTCTCTTCTTTTCTCCTCTCCTTTTCAACTCCTCTCTTTGTTTCACTCTTTCTTTTCTCCTCTCCTTTTCAACTCCTTCTTTTGTTTCACTCTTTCTTTTCTCTATTCTTTTCTCCTCTCCTTTTCAACTCCTTCTTTTTGTTTCACTCTTTCTTTCTCTCCCCCTTTTTGTCATCAGCCAAAAAGAGATTTTTTTTTTATCTTCTGGAGTACAAAAAATAAAAGACAAAAATAAAATACTTAGATTGGTGAATGAGTATACCTGTTTTGCCTTGCTGAATCTGAATTCCTAGGAAGAACTTAAGTTCTCCCGTCATGCTCATCTGAAACTCTTGTGTCATCAAATCAGAAAACTCTTGGCAGAGAGTGCCATTAGTGGATCCAAAGATAATATCATCAACATAAACTTGAATGATCAGAATATCATCTTTAATGGATTTTCTAAACAAAGTGTTATCTATTTGGCCTATATCAAACTGATTTTTTAAGTAAGAAATTGCTAAGTCCGTCATACCATGCCCTAGGTGCTTGTTTTAAACCATATAAAGATTTTTAAGTTTAAAAACATAGTTTGGAAAATCAGAGCTTTCAAAACCTCGGGGTTGTTTGACATAGATTTCCTCACTTATATAACCATTTAAGAATGCAATTTTAACATCCATATGATACAGAATTATATCATGATTAGTAGCAAAAGTCTCAATGTAGTCAATGCCTTCTTGCTGACTGTATCCTTGTGCCACAAGCCTAGCTTTATTCCTGACTACTTCACCTATTTAATTGAGTTTGTTCCTGAACACCCAGTTGGTTCCAATGATATTTTGTGTGGTCTGGACACCAGATCCCAAACATCATTCCTTTCAAACTCATTCAGCTCTTCTTGCATTGTAAGAATCCATCCTTCTTCAGATTTATCCTCTGAAGATTTGTCGTATTTGTAGCTTCTGGTTCTGGTAGATCTGTATCAGCTTATGGTTCTGGTAAATTAGCATCAACTTCTGGTTCTAGTAAACCTGCATCAGCTTCCTCTTGCTTTGACTTTTCATGTCAAGCTATTTGTCATATAACATAATACAAATCAAATATTTTTAAAAATGAACTCAATACAACCACACCATTAATTCTGCTTCTGGTGGTTTCTGCTTCTTTTTTAAACCACTGGAATGCTGTTTCTGTTGAAGTGTTCAATTCGTGTGAATCACTTGGTTCCTTTAAATCATTGAGAAACTGCAAAATACTTATCTAGCTTTGATTTTTAAGATCAAGCTTCTTGTTATCACAGTAAACATAAATATCAAACAATAATAGTATTTACAGCAAGATGTAACCTCTATGTCAACAGTTTCAGTTTTACTCTGAAAATCTTCTTGCTTCTTATTTTCAGATTCCGAATCTGTATGTTATGTGATTAGATGGTTTGGATGAAGGGATTTGAATTCCCTTCCAGGTTTGTAGTCTTGATAAATTTCACTAGAGTGTTGGAAGAACTCTTCTGATTCTGATTCTTCTCTTTCTGCTGATATATCAGGTTCCTTTGGTGATTCTGGAACTTATGGTGATTCTGGTAATTCTGCTTCTTCTGGTAATAGTGTGTGATTCTGCTATTTGTGGGTGAACCTCTGATTCTGATACTGGTTCTGGTTCTGATTCTGGTGTGAATTGTACTGACTAGACCTTCTTCCGTCAAACTCATTTTGCTTCTGTCTTGTGGAAATGGGAACATACACCTTTTTTTGTTTGTGCATTGCCAGCATCCATTGACCAGGAACCATGATTGGTGTTTCCTTCTGGTTGCTCATAATATCTGCAACATAAACAATTTTTTTCTTTGGTACCCAAAACTGGTTGGGTCAAGGTTTGTTAGACTTAAGAGGTCTCTTGTCTTTCCTAGATTTTATCATAGGGCAAGACAATTTAGAGTGACCCTTTTTAGCACAAATAATACACAGAGCATTAGAATGATCAGATTTAATTTCAGCAACAGATTCAGTACAACCTATTACTCTCTTGCCATTGTTACTGATTCCATAAATCATGGAAGCATACTTACTTCTTTCCATACCATTTGCAATAAAGTTTTGAAAAGCTTGTTCATGCATATCAGATTCACAAACAGTATTGGAAGTAGAGCAAATATTACTTTTGAGAGTTAGATTTTCATAATTGAGTCTGGCAACTTCCGTTTTAAAATTAGTGTTTTCAGTTGCAAACTCAGCATTCTGATTCTTTAAATGTTGTACTTCTTTGGTTAGAATTTTCTTTTCTTCCCTAAGAGTTTTCAGTTTTAAAGACATCTTGTTGTTGGCATTTAGAAAGTCTTTAAGAGCATTAATTAATGAAGGTGCAAACACGAGAAGGGGGGTTGAATTGTGTTTGACTAACTTGAATACTTTTTCTGTTTTTGCAGTTTTAAAACAAAACTTGATGTATGAATAAAACAGAGTTAGCAGTGGATATAAAGTAAAGATAAAAACACAAAATTTTATACTGGTTCACCGTTAACGAGGCTATGTCCAGTCCCTTCACCTTGAAGGATTTCACTAATTCAAACCATGAATTACAACCGTTCCACTGACCCTCCAAGTCAATCTTCTCAAATAGTCTAACAATCCTAGACTCTTGAGAAATACAACACCTTGACTTCTTAAGTCAAGTCTTCTCCTACCAATCTGACAACCCCATATTGTAGAAGTAATTACAACGCCTTGAATCTAATTGCCAAGTAATATGCTACCCCTTCTGACTCCCTCAGATTATAGACTCTACTTCAACAACTTAGATCTCACACAAGGGAAAGAAAAACACGAATGCTTGCTCCTGAAAATCTGGAACTCACAATTAACCTCACTGAAAACTTGAGTGTTTGCTTTTGGAAGTGTATGATTCTTTTGTGATTTTTCGATGCTAAGTCTTCTGCCTTGAGCCTCCTTTTATAGATGCAGATTAGGGTCTCTTCCAAACTTAAATTTGAGCTGTATCTTGCCAGATACTCTTGCAAAAATACTTTGACCAATCGGGCTTCACTTAAATAAAAAACATATCTTTTTATGCTCCAGATTGCCTTTCAAAAATAACTTTGACCAATGCTGACTTTAATTAATTTTGGAACAAATCTTTCTTCCCGCAATAGCTTCTGAATTGCACAAGTCTTCAATTTATTTTTGTATCAAATCCTTTTTAATACTTTGATCAAATTTAATCAAATCTCCACCGATTATCATCATGATTAAATCTGAACCCTTTGATCTTCTGCTCTCGTCCACATCTGGACCATACTAAGTGATCTGTTGTGATCCTCTGATTTCAGCCAGCCCTGGACCACACTTTCTGATCTTCTAATCTCGGCCAACCTGGACTTGCAAACTGATCTGCTGTGATCCTCTGATCTCGGCCAATGCTGGACCACACATTCTGACCTTCTGATTTCAGCCAAAACTAGGCCAAGGTCTGATCTTCTGATCTCGGCCAACACTGGGCCATATTTTTAAATCTGGACCATTTATCTGAACCTTTTCCCTCTGATCTGGACCAATTCTGAACTAGGTCTGGATTGAACTGAAATTAAATCTGGACAAATGATATTTCAGTCTGGACATTTTACCTTCTGATTTGCATCAGGTCTGGATCAAATCTGGACATCATTTCTTCTAGTCTGGACTTAGCTTCATACCCTAAACCATGCTATCTTCTGGTCTGGGTCAAATCTGGATTGAATCTCTTGTTATGGACCCATTAATTTATCCTCTGATTAAGTCTGGATCAAGTCTAGACTATTTATCATTTCACTACTAGGCCATCTTTTGATCAGAATAACTTCTGAACTAAGTCTAACTAATGATTCCTTTTGGTCTGGATCAAGTCTCCCTCTGGCAGGCTTCCTTCTGGTTTGGTCTAGCAAAGATATCCTCTGGTAATTTCAGGATGCATCCTTTGGTACCTTCTGGATGAATTATCTGATGTCTTCATCTTCTGCCTCGGGAAACTTCATCTTCTGGTGGCATTTAATGTAATAATTGAAGGTATAAAATAAAATTACATGGAGTGCTTTTGTAAACATCAAAATCCTAAGTACTTAGAACCAACATGGTTCCAACAATTAATTCAGATTTTGTAAGATCAGAGAATACCTCTTTGTCTTCATCTTCTGAATTAGTTCCAGAGTCTGTGCTGGATCCAGAACTTGAGTTGATATGTACCATCAGAGCCAACACTGCTTCCTCTTATGTGCTTTCCGACTTGTCGGAATGAATGTTTTGTCCAGGTTCATTGCATCCATAGAAGATGATGCTTTTCTTGTCATCTTCTTCTTTTCCTCTGTTGGAGTATTTTCCATTTTTCCTGGGAGCTTTCTTCTTTGTGTTTTGCCACATCTTTTTTGCAATCTCCTTGGTTATGTAAGCAAGATCATCGTCTTCACTATCACTATCCTCTGATTCTAACACAACCTTTGCAGCTTTCTTCTGTTTTGACTTAAGGGCTAAAGTCTTCTTCTTCTTTGGTTCATCTGCATTCAGCTCTATTTCATCAGACCTGAGGGAGCTGATCAAATCTTCAAGCTTCAAGGTATTCAGATCCCTAGGTTCCTGTACTGCAGTAACCTTTGGTCTCCATTTGGCTGGTAAGCTTCTGAGGATCTTCTTTACAGGATTTGCAGTGGTGTAGCTTTTCTTTAATACTTTTAAACCTGATACCAGAATCTGGAATCTGCTGAACATTGCTTCAATGTCTTCATCCTCTTACATCTTGAACAACTCATACTGTTTGACGAGTATGTTTGCCTTTGCCTATTGAACCTGTTGACTTCCTTCATAGGTCAGAACCAGACTGTCATATATGCTTTTTACTGTTTCCTTTTTGGTGCATCTGTCAAATTCTTTGAATGTGATAACATTGATCATGATGGTTCTGGACTTGTGATGCAGCTTGTACAACTTCCTCTGGTTGGGATTCATATCTTCTCGTATAGTGGGTGCAGTGTAGCCTTTGACTACCAAGGTCTAGAGATCAGGATCTTGGGAGAAGAAGAAGTTTCTCATTTTGTCCTTCCAATATTCAAAGTGATCACCATCAAATAGTGGTGGCCTGGTTATGTTGCCTCCAAATTCTTCTTTACATTCCGACATGTTGAACCCCCTTGGACCTTTCCTCAAACACTGTTAAGTACTCAACCTTGAGACCGAGCTCTGATGCCAATTGAAGTTGCAAAAACGAGAAGGGGGTGAATTGTGTTTGTACTACTTGAATTCTTTTTCTATTTTTGATGATTATTTGTAATCTGAAATATAATCAAGTAGAGTTAGCAGCGGATAAAGTAAAATAACACAAAGATTTATCCTAGTTCACCATTAACTAGGCTACATCCAATCCCTTCAACTTGAAGGATTTTCCACTAATTCAAAACCTTGAATTACAACAGTATTACTGACCCTCCAAGTCAGTCTTCCCAAACAGTCTAACAATCTTAGACTTTTGAGGAACACAACTCCTTGAGTTCTCAATTCAAGTCTTCTTCTACCAATTTGACAACCCCAGATTGCAGAAGGAATTACAACACCTTGAGTCTAATTGCTAAGTCACCTGCTACCTCTCCTGACTCTTCAGATTGTAGACTCTACTTCAACATTATAGATTTAACACAAGGGGAACGAAAACAAGAGTGCTTACTTCTGGAAAGGTGATACTCACAACTAACTTCACTGAAAACTAGAGTGTTTGCTTCTGGAAGTTTATGACTCTTTTACTGATTTTTGATAACTAAGTCTTCTGCCTTGAGCCTCCTTTTATAGATGAAAATTAGGGATTCTTCCATGATCAAATTCAAGCTGTATCTGTCTAGATTCTCTTGCAAAAATAACTTTGCCAATCGGGTTTCACTTAAATAAAAACCGTATCTTTTTAACTTCAGATTGCACTTGAAAATTATGTTGCCCAATCTTGTTTCTTTTAATTTCGAACCATATCTTTTTAAGCTTCAGATTGCATTCACATGTCTTCAAGTCTTCAGTGAATTTTTTAATCAAATCCCCTTAATACTTTGATCAAATTTCTATCAAAATTTAATCAAGTCTTATTCGAATTTTAATCAGATCTTCACTGATTTTTATCAAGATTAAAATTTGGACCGTATGATCTTCTGATCTCGACCAGCTCTGGACTTATGTAATCTGATATGCGCCAGTTCTGTGATCCTATGATCTCGGCCAACACTGGATCATATGATCTGATCTCGGCCAAAACAGGGCCATGATACTTAAATCTGGACCATTGATCTGAACATTTTCCCTCTGATCAGGACCAAAACTGGACAGAGTCTGGATTGAATCTAAATTAAATCTGGACTTGTGATATTTTAATCTGGACATTTATCTTCTGATCTGGATCAAGTCTGGATTAAATCTGGACAATCATTTCTTCTGATCTGGACTGAGTTTTTTGTTCTGGTCCATGCTATCTTCTGGTATGAACCAAGTCTGGACCAAGTTATAGTTATCTTCTACTCTGGATCAAGTCTGGATTAAGTCTGGACTGATTCATATATTCACGACCAAGCTATCTTCTGGTCAGAATGAATTCTAGACCAAGTCTGTCTTATGATTCCTTCTGGTCTGGACCAAATCTCTCTCTGACAAGCTTCCTTCTGGTCCGGACCGGGTCTCCTTCTGAACTCTGCTTCCTTCTTATCTGGGCCAAGAAAGATATCCTCTGATGATGTTATTTGACCTTTGATGACATCCTCTGATATCCTCTGGGTGTGTATCCTCTGGTGTCTTCTAGATGCATTATATGGCCTAACCTTCTGGTGACATTTCTATCTTCTAGTTGCTTCCTCTGGATGTATCTTCTGGTGGTGTCATCCTCTGATTTTGCATAGCTTCTGATTTGTTCTTCTAAGTCAACATACTATTTACATAAAATACTTTTGTTAACATCAAAACTAAGTATAGAACCAACTTGGTTCCAACACCAAGTAATTTGGATAAATAATCAACTTGAAGACTTCTCTGTAAGTTATTCAAATGTTCCAATTTACTGTGATAATATCAGCGCAATCAATTTGTCTAAAAATCTAATTCAGCATTCTAGATCTAAGCATCATTTTCATCAAAGAAAAATTAAAAATCATTCTCCGTTTTTAAAAGCATCATTCTCCATTCTACTTCTCCACTCAAAAACTGAAATCATGCTGTCTGCATTGCATTTAATGCTCGTGTCTAGAGTTTTTCAAAATTAACTAACACACTGAACTTCGCGTCTCCATACTTTCACTTTTTTCAAATCAATCATCTCTTCAACTTCCATTCTTTTTCTGATAAAACTTCCCATCTTCTAACTACTCTCCATTCTTCCCTCTGTTTCTCTCTGGTTCTTCAACCCTCCATTTCTTTTGCCCTCTGCAAAAACATTCTCAAAAATGGTCAGAACCAAAACATCTGCTCGAAAAAACGTTTGCCCTAAATCACCATCATCACTATCTCCATCTTCTTCCTCTCCATTTCGAAATCGTTCACCATCACCACCGCGCAGACCTTCACCTCCAAAAATACCCTTTACATCTTCAGATTCTTCATCCTCATCCTCTAGAGAATCAAGTCCTATTCCTCTTCCTCTTCGACCTCTTGCCACTATATTTCCTCCACTCTTCTAGAGATCATTTCCAAACCTTTCCCAAGCCCCTCATCACTTAAAGAAACCAACAACAAAACCCACCATATTAGGCATCTGCTGATATTATACTTAGGCATCTGCTGATATATGGGATTTAGTTATACTTTCTCATATATTTGATGTTATTCTTGCAAGAAACTCTCTTGATGACTTGGTAGATATTAAGGACAGCTTGCAGAATTCTTTTGGCATAAAAAATATGGGTACCTTGAAATACTTTTTAGGCATAGAGGTTGCACATTCGCAATAAGGAATTTTTTATATCAAAGATAATAATGTCTTGACTTACTGACTGAAGCAGGAATCACTTGCAACAAGTCTGCTAGTCCTCCTATAGATCCTAATACTAGACTAGATATAGATGATGGACTCCCTTATTCGGATGTGGAAGGATATAGAAGATTGGTGCGAAAATTGCTTTATTTGACAACTATGTGTGCTGCTATCTCTTTTTTTGTATAACAACTTAGTCAATATCTTAACAAGCCTACCATTACATTTTAAAGTAGCACAAATAATCCTTAGATATGATTCTAGACTATAGATTCTTTGTTTAATGGTTATTCTTGTGGTTTTAAATTGCTCTTGCTGCTGTTGCTTGTTGTGTTTATCGGTTATTCTCATGGTTTTAAATTGTTGTTGTCGTTACATGATGTGATTTTGTGGTTACGTTGCAATCATTGATATTGTGGAAAATTGCGGATAGATGTTGCTGCAATTGTGGGAATGATATGTTGCCGAGGATTGACGGTGTCAATAGTGAAATCTTTGGCCTTTTTGGAGTTTTTGATGGTATACTTACACAACTCTCCTATTTCCGTCTCCTTCTATGCATGCTAATTATTTTTCGGAGGTGCTAAACTAAGGGACTGTTGTAGTTGTACGTTGATCAGAATTCAGACACGTGATAAACAATCGCTGCATAGAACTAATAAAACGTTTTTATTTATAGTAGTACTTTTCATCAATTTGTTTCTATCAGTGGATTTTCCTTTTAAAGTTTTCGGGAAATGAGAAATTAATCGTTCCAAGTGGCTTAGTATTTCCATATGCAAATGTTTCTAGGCTTTTGCTTTTATTTTCACCATCGGACACTCATACACACATAAAGAGGAATGTTTGGATTTGTTTACTGTTATGGTTTTTATGACCGATGCTTGATACTATAATTTATCTACTAGAAACGAAAGGTAGCTGTAACTTTCTTGTTTAAATTTTTCAGATCATGGCGGTGTTCGTGCTGCTGAGTATGTCAAGCAAAACCTATTTAGTAATTTGATCAGCCATCCGAAATTCATTTCCCACACCAAATCTGCAATTGGCTTGTAGTTTCTTACCTATCGCAGTTAGATTCTTTAAATCGATGTTTTTCCATTTGCTAAATATGGAGAATAACTATGGTCCTGCTGAATTGTTTTGTCTTTACCTGCAGCTGATGCGTATACGCATACCGACTCTGAATTTCTAAAATCGGAACATAATCAACACCAAGATGCTGGATCAACTGCTTCCACTGCAATTCTCGTTATGTAGGGGTGGAAATGTTAAGGCCAGTAGCTTTATGTTCTTTGTATTGTAAATACCTTGAAAGACTATCTTGATATCATTCGTGGATAAAATATAAAGGGTGACAATTTTGTTTTAATTGTGTCGTTAGATTGTAAGGGTGAAGGTGTCTCCGCATTTGTGAATAGCTTCTAGTGTATCTATGTAGAAAATCATTTCAACCTTTCGATTTCAAAAATTGTTTAAATATTTTAATTTTCTATTTTTATTTCCTTTAGCCATTGTTGTGTCACGAGATCACAAACCAGACCAAACTGATGAGAGACAAAGGATAGAAGATGCTTGGGGCTTTGTTATGTGGGCCGGTAAAGTTATCTTATAGTCAGCTATTGTGATTTGATTTATAGATTTATTTTTTCTTCTCTATGGAGTACTCAAACCATAGTTTTACAGGAACTTGGAGAGTTGGTGGCGTTCTTGCTGTTTCTCGCGCATTTGGTGATAGACTCCTGAAGCAATACGTTGTTGTTGATCCGAAAATCCAGGTGTGTCTGTCTCACATATGGTTCGCAACCATTGGAATGTGTCCTATCAATAAATTTAAGAGAGAAAATTATGTTTCAAATGAGAAGATGAAAAATAACCTTATACTTATAACATGGCGCTTATAGTAATGCATTTGGTTGTAATTGTACATATCGATCTATGTCATGTTTGTGAAATTTGATTTTCCCATAACTGCAATGAAGTGATAAATCTTTCACTAATATGATTTTTCTTCAATTAGCCTTTATCAGTAGCATTTTAGAATTTCTAGAATAATGTTGCTGACAATATGAATCATTTGTAAAATAACTCTGATTATCTTCTTGCAGGAAGAAAAGGTTGATAGCTCTCTTGATTTTCTTATATTGGCAAGTGATGGGCTATGGGATGTTGTCTCAAATGAGGTTTGCAATGATTTTTCACTTCCACTTTTATCTTTTTGATAAGTATAATGCATTTCCATAATCACAAAGATTTAAATGAATCAATTTCTATCAAGATTTGAATTCTTTCTTTACCCATTTTTAGATGCTTGGTGACATTATTGGGTACAAATTTATTACCTTTGTTCTGTTACAAATAAAGTAAAACACCAATAGTGTAACTAAAATCCGAACTCACGAGTCATTTTTTATTGTCTTGTTTGGATAAACAACTTAATTAAGCGCATATCATATAACTTTTATAACAAAAGTTAAAATAAAGTGAAACTTTTTTCATATTAGCTATAATCTGTTTTCATAATCTATCCTAGAGAGTTTTTGAACATAAACTGAACACAACTTATGGACAAGTCATAAATTCTTTCTATAAGCTCTTCCAAATAATGTCACAAGTGCATATGCAAGTAGATAAACTCTAACAAGTCAGTCCAAACATGTAGTTTAAAAAATTGTAAAGCCAAACCCTGGTCCGAAATCTTATCGAACTCTAACTTAATATTTTTTTAACCTTTTCAAGGAAGCTGTTGCTATGATTAAACCAATTGAAGATGCCACGAAAGCAGCAAAGAGGCTGATGAAAGAAGCATATCAGAGAGGTAGTTCTGACAACATCACTTGTGTCGTCGTTCCTTTCCTGATGAACCAAGGTTATTCTTCTACTCGTAATATCTCTGGCTAAAGGTCGTTCAAAAGATTGAACTGTGAAAAAATATCAGTTTATTATATAGTTGGTCATAGGGACATTAATTCCATGTAACTTTGTGTGTACCAATGCAACCATAGAAATTCAAAAATTTGAACTCATTATGGTCCTCTACCATATAGATATGTTCTTACTTCCATATTTCAGGGACAACTATTTGTATTGTAGCAAGGAAAAATCTTTTGTAAAGAGTGTAGCCAAAGTTTTAACATTGCTTATTGTAAAGAGTCTGTGAGAGATGAAAATTATCGTAGCGTCTGCCAAGCCGACGCTAATAGTTGTTGACTTTTTCTTTGTTGACTTTAGCGTCGAAGTGGCCGACACTACATTACAAAGAAAGTTGACTTTAAATTGACTTAAGCGTCGGCTTTATCCGACGCTAACTATTTTGTTGACTTTAAATTGTTGACTTTAGTGTCAGCCATCCGACGCAAACGATTTTTTTTCTGACATGGCAATATACTTATTTAGCGTCGGATGTTCTATTTTAGTTTCTAGCGTCGGCTTAGTGTGGGCCCGTTGGATGGTATTTGGCCGACGCTATGCAATAGCTTTGACCGTTTTAGCCTGGGTCCAACTCCGCATTAATCCGACGCTAAATCCACATTAGCATCGGCTTTTGGCATGTTAGCGTGGGCTTTAGGCCGACTCTAAATCCTATTTTTCTAGTAGTGAGCATTGGTAGCTATTTCTCCCCATAATGGTGTAGCCTCTTTATCAAGGTCTTCTTCGACCAAATAAGGGACCATTATTGGAGAATCAGCTTCACCAAAGTATCTACTCAGCTCAACTTTAGAAATATCCATTGATGGTTGTGATGGAATTGAAGTGGAAGGTCCTTTGGGCATTTCAACTCTAAAATTTGATCCTTGAAGATCAGATGGAGAAAGCCTCCCAAAAGCAGTAGAATCATTGGCCTAAGTACACGATTGAGCAAAAGTAATTTAATTGATAACCGACTAAGTAATAATCAACAAATTGGTTAGAGATATTTTATCTTCGCAAAAGATTCTAGGGTAGCTGTATGTGATCGGGGACCAGATGCATATGCATTTCTTGATGTAGTTTGGTGCAAGACCTTGAATTTCTTTGAGAAAAAAGCAATGAGCATTGAGAAATAAAGAAAATTTAATACTCATAAAGTGCTAAATGAGAGGTTGGCTTCACATGAAAACCTTTTTTTTTGTTCGTCGGTCCTGTACTTATACCTGAAAGTGGTGGAAAACACAAGAAAAAGAGTTTGAATTGTGTTTTTATATTTTTGAAAAATCATTTGTGTTACTTAAACAAAAAGTTATGTTCTTGATCAAAACATTCAAGTTATGATTGTAAAATAGTTTAAATAAAATAAAGTTAAATCATACAAAACTTAGACTAAATGTAGAGTAGAGTTAGAGAAGAAACACAACCATTTTTATACTAGGTTACAACAAACAATTGCTACTTCTAGTCTTCCCCTTACAAAGAGAATTTTGTCTCAGTACAGTTGATAACTCAATCCACTATTTAAGCAATAGCATACAGGTATCTAGACTAATACTTCTTTAGCATCTCTAGACTGTAACCTTTAGAACCTTTCTCAACTTTCTCCAAGCTACCGTTGAGATTCATAAGTATTCTTACATCTCTTCAGATACCTCTTATGAATGAAAACTTGTTGCCACTATCGCAATGATTTAGATAAGTTCCAGTATGTGTCTAAATTAACACATAATTTATTTCTAGGATTCTAACTCTCATGGAGAGAATATTGCATTTTGAATCTTATCGCAATTCAAGTGTATCAAACAACTTGATTGATTTATATCAATTATAATAACACTCTATTGAGAGTATTTTTCATTCATTTTCTTTTATGTGTTATAGGCTTTTACATAAATTTTCTTAGAACATTGCAATTTTCATTTTCTCTCACTTTTCATATCAATCAGTTTCTACTAAAATACTGAGGAATGTTTCGTTGAGGATATTACAGTTGGATATCTTGAATTCGCATCTATAGCAAATCAGCCTTTAAGACATATCCATATACATATCCATATATATATATACTCATAATTAATTCAACGTATCTTAATTTAAGAAGGCAAATATCATAAGGTGAGACTTATCAGGGGATGTCGTGCTCTTCTTTAGTTAGAGGATCAATCTCTCTTTGATAAGTAAAGAAGTTATTGAAGTGGCTAGAATATCACTAGAAGGGGGGTTGAATACAGATATTCGAGGTTTTAAAAAATTTTGTTTTAGTTTTAAACTACTGTCCTCTTTCAGAGGATGATTATCAGACGTTGAAATGTAGAGAGAGAATAATGACACACGGATTTTTATTCTGATTTCTCTCGAGTGTTACTCACTTGAAGTTTTAAAGATGATATGAAGTAGTTTGATAGGAATTACTTTCTACAAAGATGAATCAAAGATCTAGTGTATGATTATAGAAAGCTTGAGGGGATATTGATAATGCTCTTGATAGCCTCTTGATATTTTCTTTTTTGCTCATGTAGTTGTGTGTCAATCTGAAGAAGAGCAGCCTTCCTTTTATAGAGAGAAGGAAACTTTCTCTTCAAAAAAATTTTCCTTTCTGACCGTTTTCTCAAGTTGTAATGATCCTTAGTTTTGTTTTGAATTTACAGCCTTACCATTCTGTCCTTTTACAGCCTGACACTAGGGAGGTTACTTCTTTACATAGCTTTCCAGGAGGATAGATCATTCCATACGTTTTTAACAACTAGCAAGTGCTCTTTTCTGGTTCCAAGACATGACCCTTCTCTATTCGCGAATGATGCAGCTTTTGATATTTTGG
Source organism: Cicer cuneatum (assembly GCA_037974295.1). Classification (NCBI taxonomy): domain Eukaryota; kingdom Viridiplantae; phylum Streptophyta; class Magnoliopsida; order Fabales; family Fabaceae; genus Cicer; species Cicer cuneatum. The sequence continues at coordinate 41,721,511 of JBBPBO010000001.1, forward strand.
AACTGTTAGTTGTTTTGTAGGAGGATGAAGAAGTAGCTAGAGTTCATCCTCTGGTGATCTTTTTATGGTATTCATCTGATATTTACCTTCTGGTGTTTCATCTTCAGATGTTTACTTTCTGGTGTTCATCTTCTGATGTTTACCTTCTGGTGTTCATCTTCTGATGTTTACTTTCAGGTGTTCATCTTCTGATGTTTTACCTTCTGGTGTTCATCTTCTGATGTTTACCTTCTGGTGTTTATCTTCTAATGTTTACCTTCTGGTGTTTACCTTCTGGTGTTCATCTTTTGATGTTTATCTTCTGATGTTCATTTCTTATCTTCTGATGTTCATCTTCTGAAGTTCTGCTTCTGGTGTTCAACTTTTGCTTCTGGTGTTCGACTTCAGGATTTTATATTTCTAGTTTTCTACTTCTGGTTTTCTGCTTCTGGATTTCTGCTTCTAGTTTTTTGCTTCTGGTATTTTGCTTCTGGTATTCTGCTTCTGGCGTTTTGCTTATGATTTTAGTATTCTAGTGTTCTGCTTCAGGTTTTCTATTTCAGATGTTCTGCTTCTGGTTTTCTATTTCAGATGTTCTGCTTCTGGTGTTCAACTTTCAGGTTTTCTACTTCTGGTTTTCTGTTCCAGATGTTTTGCTTCTGGTTTTCTATTCCAGATCTTCTGCTTCTGGTTTTCTATTCCAAATGTTTTGCTTCTGTTTTCCTGTTCCAGATGTTCTGCTTCTGGTGTTTTAACTTCAGATTTTCTGCTTCAGGAATTAACGACATTGTTTCCTGCATACGTTCATTCTTCTGGACAGGAGGTTGCGATCTTTGGATCCTGTTCCTTTCTTAGTACAATACTTAAATGCACGCATTAGTGTAATCATAATCTTAAGATAATTTTGTTATCATTAAAAGATACTTTTTCTCAACAGTTGTCTTCTCCAAGGTTTTGGGTTCATATGATTGACTTAAGAACGTAGACTTTTAATCAGAGAGTTGACTTGAAGCGTTGACCATTTGGTCAACTCGTTTACCCGAATTATGAGACACAAAATCATCAATGTGAGCTTGTAATATCTGATTCAATAAAAGTGCATTGAGAGTGCGTTTAACAAAGTCAAATGCAACTTTAACATATTCTTCAGAGCATTGTCTTGATTTGTTTGGAACCAAGTTGGTTTTCCATTTAGATTTTTGATGTTAACAAAAGTATTTTATGAGAACAATAAATTGAAATTAATGGCTTCAATAAGTATGCAAAAATTGGAAGAAGAAAATCATAGGAAGGTACAACTAGAGAATACCACTAGAGGATATTACTAGAGGAAGTGAAAGGAGCAAGTCACCAGAGAAAGCCTAAAGGTCAGAGGAAACGAAATCAAATTAGGTCAGAGGAGCCTGAAAGCTGCCTTTGAAGATTCAACGTGCTTCTGGAAGCACAACATGTTTCTGCAGTTTCCATGTATTTGATGAACAACATTTCTGCAGCGTCTGATGAATAGTATTTATGTACCCTATTATGAACAATATTTATGCAGCCTTTGATGAACAATATTTATGCAGCCTCTGATGAACATCATTCGTGCAGCCTCTAATGAACAGTATTTCAGCATGCCTCTAATGAACCGTAATTTTAGTATGCCTTTGAAGTCTGAAGCCACTCTTCAAAGTTGCCTCTGAAGCTCATGTTCCACTGACTATGAAGACTGCAACATGTTCCAAGAATAGTGACTCTAAAGTTGCAATGATTTTGAAGATTACAACACGTTCCAAAGTGTTGCCTCTCATACACAACACACTCTAAAGTTTCATTGAATCTGATAATGAAACAAAGGTGAAGATGCTCATGCCACCAATTCTACGTCACGTAGCTTTACATCTGCCTCTGACTCTAGTTTTTCAAGCAACATAGCATCTGACTCAACAATAAAAGTCAATGATTCTGATGGAGAAAAGTCAACGAATATGAAGGAAGATCAAAGGCTTTTATAGATTGAGCAAAATATTGAATTTGATTTAGTCATATATTTACCTCTGAAGGTCCAAAAACAAGCCCAAATTTTATTCCTGCCCAAATCCAATCAAACGTATGAAGGAAGACTCAGCTGAATAATTTTCAAAAGAAATCTGGAGAAAATACACACTATCTTTCTAGAAGAATTGCTCACATCAAATTCAAAAATAAGAAATTGCCTAAGGGTCATATTATCAAAATGCATCTTTCAGAATTATTTTTGAAGAAAATCATTGTTGACCAAGTTGGAATGAAGATATGATTTAGAATTGACAAGGGACAAAATTGTAACCCATATTTTATCTATAAATAATGGATTCAAATTTTTCTAAGTACTCAAAATTCAAGGTTTCAGTGTCAACAAAGGCACTCATTCAACTTTATAATATTCAGTTCTTAGTGCTTCATTGTTAGTGTGAGAAAATCGTTGCAATAAATCTTCTTAGTAGAAGCAAAACCAAACTAGTTTCACACTTTTTGTAACCCAGCCTGATAGTGGCTTTAGTGTGCCTCAATCAATATGTGGATCTCAGGATGTTTTCAGAAGACTTAATTTGTAAGGTCAAGTGGGTAGTTGTCCTTCAACAATCTGGGGTTTGTCAAATTGTGTGGAAAAGACTTGGCTCGTAGAGTCAAGGTGTTTGTGTTCCTAAAAAGTTTTAGGATGTCAGGTTGTTTTGAGAAGACTGTCTTGTAGGGTTTGGTGTTGTGTAATTCAAGGAGTTGAATTAGTGGATTAAATCCTTCTAAGTGAGGGGATTGGACGTAGCTACCAAGTTGGTGATGAACCAGGATAAATTTTTGTCACTTCACACTTGCATTCCTTAGTTTTGTTACTGCCTCTAATCTTAGTCATCAATCACGAACCAATTTTAATCAATTAATTAAAAAGAATTCAACTTCGACAAACACAATTTAACCCCATTTCTCGTGTTTGTGCATCTTCAGATTCTTTGTTTATCTTTTCTAGTCATGAGAGGATGCAGAGATGTTGACTTCTTCAAAGTTATGTGCTCAATTGTTTGACTTAACAAAATTAACTTTAAATTAGAGTGTTGACTCTAATAGAGGCTTCATTCAAAGCTCTCTTTTTTGGTCTTGAGTAGAGGATGAATGAAGGTCTTGACTCATAGGTAACTTGAGCCATCGGGAGATTAAAATTTTAGCGTTCTTTTTGTTTGTGATCGAAGGATCAATTGTTGATTTATATTTTCTTTGTCTTTAACGTTTTGACTCGACCTGTAGATTATCATACGCTTGTTGCAATATTTCTTATTACTATATCATGATTTACTCTATTAGTAAACATAATTACTTGTTTATTTGGTGATAATATTCTTGATGTGAATAAATTACTCATAATTTATCCTACCTTAAAATAGATAGTCATTAATATAAATCTTTGTCTTATAACTTAATTTGCTTACTTAGAAAATTTAGTTAGGGGATAGTTGTTCATATTTGTTTTTTTTTTTATCATCAAAACATCAATAATAGGGTTGTAGTTAAAAACCATGTTTGCACTAACAATATGGTTTGGTTAGTTAATGACAAAATAACTTGCAATGAACTCTAGAAAGGGGTTGAATAAAGTTTAATACTTTTTAAAAATCATTTCAAAAACATTTGAATTGTACAATAGAAAATCAAAATTTTAAATAGGATGAACCTGACTATTAAGCGTATTGGATAGTCATATCAAATCTTGATTTTATAAATCGATTCATACGTTGGTAAGTCGATTCAAAAAATTAAAACCCACTTAGAATAGGTTTTTAATGTGTTTTAAACCATGCAAATGTACTATGATCATTCTAGAAAGTGCATGCATGTTAAATTGACATGTAACAACACTTATGCATGATAAAATTTTATTTTTCAAGATTTCTTTCTTGATCAAGTGGCCTATGCAAGAGCTTGAGAATAAGAATCTACAAAACACACATACACACACCATTTAGACAAAGCTAAGTTGACATCACTCAAAACACTAAGTCTAAACTAACTAGGAGACATCTTACAATTACAGTTTCTTGATCAAGTGGCCTATGTAAGAGCTTGAGAATAAGAATCTACAAAGCACACATACACACACCATTTAGACAAAGCTAAGTTGACATCACTCAAAACACTAAGTCTAAATTAACTAGGAGACATCTTACAATTACAGGCTTCAGGCCATAGAGATGATTCCCAACCGTCAAGATACTAGCCCAATTTTCTTTCACAACATTTTGGGCTAGGGGACATAACTCCCTAATGGCTATGTTCGTAACCCACATAGGGACACAATTTTCAGAACACATTAGAGCTCAGTTAAATATATCGTGTTGAAGCGAATGTAGTTGTTTGATCCTTGAGGTAGACGAAATAAATTAAACTAGATGACGAATCAAAGATTCCCATAAGACTCGTCCATCGCTAGGGATGAAATGAGGTTTGAAATTCTTTTCAAGAAATTCATGGAAGTAAAGACGAAACCACAATTGAAGAAACCTTATGGAGCCACTCACCATTTTAAAGTCTTTCTTCTCTCAATTAACCAATCTTGAATATTGAATAAGGAACAGTAAAACGAGGAGAGAAAGATAGAACCCCAAGATGTAGATATTTCTATGTTATTCAGTAAGGCAACATAAAATTGTAATTCTTGGACTACAACCAATGAACCATTACTAACAAAGAACTGGATGAATCAATACAACAAGAACACATTGAAAAGTTAATCTCAATTGAGGGATTGGGGCATCCTGAAAGAGCTTGTAGCTCTTCATCATATGCATATTTTTCATTGTTTTTAGTGTTATTTATATTTAACCATTAATTAATTTGAGGATTTATTTCATATATTTTTTATTATAGTTATTGGATTTAAAGAAATGTTTACGTTCTTATTTCCTTGATTAAGTAGATATTTTTCGTAGTTTTGTGTTGTTCCGTTGTTTAGTGCAGTATTGAATTTTGGTGAGAAATAACATGATATATGTGGAGTATTTTAGCCATATATGGAGTTGTAGATGTGCAATTGGAGTCAAACCAAGTGAAAATGAAAGCTAAGATCTATAGAAGAAACATTCATGAAGACACCAGAACCAAATTCATAATCAATAGAGGATAAGAATGCAGTAAAAGTCATACATTAGATGTTGTGCGCTAGAATGCAAATGCTTGTGCTTGGGGTGCATCTCTACAAGATTCTGACATTCTGCTTCTGTCCAGGAGTGCTAGAGAGTCCCTGGCATAGAGAAGAAGAGTAAAAAAATACTTATTTTGAATAGGGGATTAAGTTTTTCGAGTAAAAAAGTCAAAATCTCTCCGTATGAGAATGACTAGATGTAGCAATTGGCTACGAACTAGTATAATAAAAAAAAATGTGTAACTTTTCTCCTTTTAATATATATATATATATATATATATCGTTATTTGTGTCTTATCTTCAAATACATTTCATTATTCATTTGAAGAAAAGCTCGTTGGCAAAGAACTTATTAAAATCATCTTTCAACTGTGTTTTATCTTAAACGCCTTCAAAATGATTTTGATGTGAGTATGTGTTGAATGAAACGAATTACGAGACAAAAGAATTTAATTTTCAAATGTTAAACATAATTCAAACTCTTCTTTCATGTGTTTTTCAATACCTTCAATGACGATTTGTCCACCATTTTAGGAACCTGCTCTTGCTGCTGAAAAGCAGTTTCCCTTAGTTATCCATTAATTGAGTGTCACGGTCATTAAAGAATGGAGTAACCTCACAAAACGTAGCATGGGCCCCACTGGACTTTTGCACCATACAATAATATTTGTTCGTGAAATCCTTCAAGGAACCAATGAAGACCTAGAATACTTTTGTTTCCTACTTAAAACAAACCAAAACTTTTTTGATTTTGGGTTCTCATTGTGCCATAAGAGCCTAGAGATATGGAAAAGGAAGGGAATTGAAGGTAATAGTTTCGAAATGTTAGCACTCGATTTGAAAGGCCCGAATGTATGCTCGGCAATTTGAATGTAGTTGTAATGGAGCGAGGACCAGATGGGCTAGAATGGCTATGATGAAGGGAATTAACGTGGACGTCTTTCCTATATTACTTGATGGCAATCATGATATTGTGATATAAATTTGAGCCACACAATGTTAACGTTCACCAGATGATCACAAGAAAGACACATTTGAAATCATGTGATGATTTGTGGATTCCGAATCATATAGCTCACGACCTAATGGACATCTTCTAGAAATCCTAAAGGACATCCTATAAAAGGACAATGACACATATTAAAAGTATACAATTTTCTAGCCTTAAAACCCCTCGCTCTTAGACAAAAACTAACTTAATTTTTGAAGTATGTGCAAGTACACCTCTCAACAAGGAACAATCAATAATCTTCGCTGCAACACCATTATATTCTCACCTCTCTGACCACATATCTAGGTCTACTTTGGATCATTATGGAACAAGTTTCCGTGAATGACAACTTAGAGAAAATTAAATGAAATCAAATACTTTTTTTAAATGATGTGAAATATTTTTATTTTCCTTATATATGAGACTAAAGGAAGAAAATTACTTTGATATCAGAGTGTAAAAAACGGGTGCAAAAAGTAAATCCCTAAATAAATAATATCAACTACATATATATCCATCAAATATTGCCGTGAGTCCATTTAGCTTTTTAACTAGGTAATTGCTCATGCAACTCTCCAATTTTACTCTAGTATAAAATACGCTATTGAAATTACCTTTTAGATAGTGTTTTCATCCAATTTTATAACTACCAGAAGCTCTCTTCCAAATAAGGGTGTACACAAATGACAGGTTATGTCAGATTTGGTATGTCCCTTACCCAATTCCAATATTTGATCCGACCAAATTTTAGACCATAACTCGTTCCTTAACCCAATCAAATACAATGAGTTGCAAATTCATTAAAGACGAGACGGATTGATCTCAAGACGAGACATCAATTAAACGTAAAGAAACTCATAATAAATCACATATATTTACCACTTGTCAATTCATTTACGAGTAATAACTCATAATATTGTTTTACAAACAATAAATTACTAAGTGATCTAATTAGTAATTTTTTTTAGATAGAGTAAGTTAATAATAACATATTAACAAAAATTATTTAAGACAAAAGGAGTAACCCAAACCCAGTCTTTTTTCCTATGTTGTCTTTAAATTTTTGTCCTTATTTTGTTCCTTATTTTTTTGGTACGAGTCAAATGAGAGGTTTTGACAAACTAGGTGAAAAACTCAAATTGAATCAGCGTATTAAGTTTGGAAGTTCACGGAGATAAATAGTCGGCAGTCAAACCATAGATTCAAACATAAATACACATCCATACAACTATAGCATCTAGATGACGTCTTCACACTTTTGGTGTGCCGCAAATAGTGTCTTGTGCTTTTGCATGCTAATTTTTTTGCAAAATAAAAGTAGCACAATGTCAGCATAATAAAAGTAACAATGTCAAATAAGAAATGTTTTGGGGAGGTGTAGAATTAAAGTAAGCTACAATAGGTTGTTCAACCTTTAACCTACGTGTCAGAGTGGGTAAAAACAAGAGTCATAGAACACAAGTTGTACACAGTCTTATTTGTATAAAGGTAGGCCAAGGGAGAACTTGCCCAAAAAAACCCTATAGTCTCTATACAAATTTAATCAGTAGCATCACAAAAGGCAACTCTTAAAAGACCGCATGGAATAGGAACCCCCACCACAATTAAAAAAATAGACAATAACAACAAAGATGAGATGAGTCCTTAAAATCCTGTATTTCTTTTTCTAAAAAAAATTTCTACCAAGGGAAGGAAATCAACCAATCTACTCGCACAGAAGATTATTGTCAGGTCTTGATTTCCATCAAAGTTGTACATACAAACAAAATCTGTACAATGTTTACAGTAAGGGGGAAAACACAGCAGCAAATTTACTGTGAGCCTTCCTGTAATAAAATATTAGGTGTTATAATTATCATCCGCAATTTGATCTAACCATCAATCAAGAAAGTATTTGGCCCCAGCTTCTACTGATTCTGCAGCCATAGCTGCTCCGGCTATTTTAATTAACATTGCAGCCTTGTAAGTTGCCAAATCTGCATTTTCAGCAAGGGATTGAGCCCTTCTGCGTTTTTGTATGGCTATTTCCATGGATGCATTTGCTGAGGCTTTAGCTTCTTCAATCCTAAGCATTGCATTCTCTTCCAAAGCATCTTGTTCAGCTGCAATTGCTGTAAATCAATACAGTAGAAAAACATCCACAACTTAAATGCTTATTAAATAAAGTAAAAAAAATGACTTCAAAACAGAAGATGAATGCAAAACCCATAGTTCTACCAAATAATTAGATATCCCAATAAAACCAACAGCAGTCTTTTAACAGTTGGGACAGATTCTAGAACTTAATACTCCTGAACATCAAGATATTTGTAGACCTCATAGCAAGTTATGACATGCTAAATAAAGAAGTTGGTATCTGAAGAATATACACATGCAATTACAAGACAGAATAAACTTCATTGGAAATGATATGACTAAAAAGCAAGGGAAAATGTCAGAACATTTGATTCAAAACATGTAACTAAACAAGATATTGGGACAAAATGGTAATATTCTAGTATTTTTATGGCAAGATGAGCGAAAAAAATAAAGACCTTCTGTCTGACATACTGAAAAGGATAAAGAAAAAACAAATACGTCAAATTTAACACTATCACCAACCATATTAATGGCCAACGTATTCGGAATCATCACTCAATCTGGTTGAAGACAAAAAGTATAAAATTACCTCTCAACACACTTGGTTGTTTCTGACTTGGCTGTCTTTTAAATGACCTTTTCTTTCGCAGCAAAGGCTTCGGAATAATTGGTGCCCTTTTTGATTGATGATTCTGACACAAACAACCATGTCAACTAGATAATAGGGATCAGTACAGTACATCAACGCTCCCACCCCAGTATTATTTATTTTGCCAAAACTAAGATTGAGAGAGAAAGATATCTAGATGTGTTCGAGCTAAAGGATATAAGCATGAGTATCAACCATACTAGTCATTTGCTACAAGCCCCATCAAACCATATAAATTTCATTTTTTTTTTTTTGGCGTCGTGACTGCTATAGTATAGTATCAGTTATAGCCACGACATTCAAACCAACTCAAAAATCTTTTAACCAGAATGGCTTGAAACATTTATTTCGGGTGTATTGGAATTTCATTCCTCTTCTTGTTCAGAGATGAATACAAAACCCAGAGTTCTACCAAATAATTTAATGATTAACAGCCTATTTGCCAACAAGCAAGAATGAATAAAAGTGGCACCAACATAGGAAGCAAAGAACTACAAGATGCATATTTAAAGTGGACTCAAACCCATATTAGCAAAAACAAAGGCTAAGAGAAGTACAATATATTAGATTCAGCAATAATACATGTGTTTTCCCTGACTTTCAAAATATTCCAAGACAAAGAAATATTTGGAAAACCCTACCACGGGTACTAAATCAGTAATTCTTCTATAGTTTAAGACTGACATGGAAAGACAACCAAGAAGCACATTGTCTTGGGACTTGGGAAGGGAGAAAAACATTTTATAGATAAAACATAAATTAACACACTTCAGGCGCACTATATAACTAGAACACGACAGTAAATTACCTGGAAAACCCTAATTAGCAAAGAACGTTTTTGCTTCCGTTTTCTCATCCAATAGGTATATACAGCTTCTACAACTTCTTTGCTGCCGAAATCCTGACAACTACTAGCCGCAGATTTTACATCAAAGGAATCATCTGGATTACAATAATAAACCTTCTCAAAAGCATCAATGATTAATTCAAAATTATCCTCTGAAAGTTGTTCTTGAAACTCATTATTGAGCTTGCTCAGCCATTCCTCGTCTTCAGAATCCATGTCATAATTTGCAGTTCTCCTTGCCATTGCTCTAGTTATCTCATCACCATGTACAGATATATATGTAGCTGGTCTCTGAAACGGAACATCATCATTTTCAGCACAGGAAGAGACCTCGTGCTCATGCACACCTGGCACTGGAATAAATCTAGCAACATGACCAGGTATATTTCGATCAGAACACTGCTTATAAAGGTCTTTAAATAGAATCCAGTCCTGGCGATTGGCAAATTCCAGTTTCCAACCATTATCCAACGAAAACATCACTGCATGGGTGAACCGGCTGGAAGAGCAAGGACGCATCACTTTTTCTGCTTTGAAAGTGCATTTTACCAATCCATCTCTCTTTACAGTTAGAAGCCATTCTCTTGAAGCAGACATCTCTAAAGTGACAATTGCACCATCTTCCCTGTGACACCGGTCTGACTCTGTAACCAATATGTTTGCAGAACAGAGAGAAGAATCTGCTACAGTTTGTGTTGAATCCACTACAGTAGAACTTGCTTCTTTCAAGCTTCCAGCAGTGTTTCCATGGTATAAACTTCTATGTCTCTTGCTAGAGGTTGTACCAGCCAACTGAATATTAAGTTTCCTACCACCCACTAAATCCGAAGCAATAGCTCTATTACTTCGGCGTAAAGTCATTGTTAAAGGACTCTGAGGTTTCCTTTTCCTGAGTGAACTCCTCCTCTTCTGAATGCCTCTAGAGTTCATATTTCTAAACTGTCCATTTCGACCACCAGCTACCCTGGCACCCTTGCCAGAGGAAGGTAAGGATAAACTGTCATTGATTTCAATAACATCACGGATAACAGTTCCACTTTCAGAAGGTTCTCTTTCAAAGGCATCACACGAAATCTGCAGTTTGTCCTTGTATTCTAGGAAATCAGTTTTATCCTCATCATCACTATGTGCATTTATTGGACTGTTTACAATAAAAAATGATCTAAAGCGAAAATCTAAAAGCATTGCAGAATGCAGATACTCAAAATAAACTGGAACAGCAGAAAAGTCAACAGAGAACAATGGAATGAACTGTGTGATCTCAAAAAAGCGGCAGATCCCAATTTTGGCAGGAGGAGAACCCTGCATGTTGGTCAAAGAACATATGTAGCATAAGATCATGGAGCAAAATAAAAACAGTGAAAAAAAGAAGCAACAGTGACACTATTTTTTCTCTCAAGCATTTCTTACACATCAACAATAATTCAATGTTTAGATATTCTGAAAACTTACAATTGATTTTGTTATGTTTGAGGTTCTCTATTATAATTCATTTTGAATCTACAACTGATTCTATTCTGAAGCTAGTATTTGTCTCAAAATCAATTTTTGGCTAGGTAGAACCAAACACACTAGATAAAATCAATTTAATAAATCCAGTTTATTAAACATCAATAGATAACAGAATGCAAAGCAGCAATATACCTGCAGAAACTGGACACCCTGTGATGCAAAAGCAGCGTGAATTGGTTCAGAAAGAAAAAAAGCCAAAAGCTCAGGTAATTTAACTGTGAGCCTCATCATGTACCTCAAGACCGAAACCAACAAAGACGAAAATCGACCACTCTTTCCAGCACACGGCGTCACAACAACAGAAAACACACTGCGGTCAACAACTTCCTTAACTTTCCTTCTAGAAAGTACCAAACTTGAAGGACTAACAGTCCTTCTCCGTTTTCTCCTATACACAATACCGTACAGTCTGTCGACTCCGTCGCTGTAACGACCCCTTTTCCGCTCTTCCTCGGGTGTCGTTTCTGCCAAAACGACACTTTTTTTACCATTATTCTTAGGTGGAGGCGGCCAATCTTCTCCTTCGTTCCCTCTCTTGGTCTTTGCCTCGACTGATTGTTCGGGCAATAACCTTCGACCCGACCGGAGAACCCGACCCGAGTCGGATCCCTTCATAACCACTCCGAAAACCCTAGTGGACCGCCTCATCCCTACCGCCGGCATTGCCGTACGGTTCTTTTTTCAGAAGAACAAAAACCAAGCACGAATAAAACCGGAATCGAACCGGGTTTTTTCTGTTTCTTACATAGAATCAAGAGTCATCGTTACTTGCAGAAAATCAAACGACGATCGCGTCCTAATATTAAAAAAAATTTAAAAAATATATAGGAAAATTAAACGAGAAATCGGATAAACCGAAAAAAAAATTGTAAAAAATCGAACCTGAAACGAAAACAGAGACGATAAATAAATCGGAAGTAATAGAGAGGAAAGAGTGAGATCGGAGAGAGAAAGGGAAAAGAGTGAGATCGGAGAGAGAAAGGGAAAAGAGCGCGCGCTGAGATGAGAAGAGAGTATGTTTCAGTGTTTCGGCTAGCTAGGGTTTATGATTAAAAAAACCGCTGATGAGAGAGGGGAAAGGAAAAGAGAGTGAGAGTTGTGTTTCGAGTACGAAGAGAGAGAGAGAGAAGCGTGAGATTGAAAGTGTGGAGGGTTGAGATTTGTTGAGCTCGCAATCCAATGGATCCTTATTCCTCGAAAGAAAAGAGCGTTTTTCTTGTTTCCCAAGACAGGAAGAAGAGAGGGAGAGTGAAAGAGTGGATATTTGTAGGACAGGACACGTAATAGCGGCCAAGGGTTAGTCAAAAGACAGGTTTAGCCTATATATTCCATGGAACTTACGACTCTGGATTATCAATTTTTAAGGGCTTCGTGTGTGTGTGATACAGTAGTCAGGCATTAACTCATAAAAATTCCGTAAAAAAGAAACTCATAAATTAAATCCTAAATTTAACTAATTCCAAATTTTTAGTTTTAATTTTTGTAAAATACAAATATTTTTATTTTAATCACTAATATTTAATTCCATTAGTTTTTAAACCCTCCAATAATTAATTATTTTAATTCCTACAAATTTTAATAAATTTAACTTTAGTCTTTATAACATTGAAAAATTTATTTGTAATATCTACAAAATATAAAAAATTTCATTTTAATTTTTACATAATTTTTTTATTATTATGATCTTTAATCGTCTCAATAAATAATTAAAGTAGTTAGTTTTTATTCATCTATTAATAATAATAATAACAACAACGAATAATTAATAAATCAAACAACTATTTTAATACAAATAAAATTTAAATTTTTCGTGATTTTTTTACCATTTTTTTTAATTAAAATCACACATAGCACATATACAATCAATAAATCAAAGAACTATTTTAATACAATTAAACTGTAAATTTGTCGTTATTTTTTTACAATTTTATTTTATTAAAATCACACATACCACATATACAATCACAGTTATTTTAATAAATTTAAAATACATAGAATATCGTTACATTTCTATATTTTAATATCATTAAAATAATAACAAACAATATATATATACAATTTAACTAACATATAATTATATTATTTAAAACTAATAATTGAAATAAAGATTAAGTGCACACATATTCAAACAATTCACACAACAATCAAATAATTTACGCAAAACGTAATTAATAATTAATACATAGTAATAAAACCACATAATATTTAAATAATAAACATTTAATATATATCATAAAAAATTCATATAGTATACATGTAATTCTAAATTGACTAAGTTGATAGTGGGAATGAATTAACAGTGATACTTATCTTCTAGGTATCGAGTTTGTTTGTGTCGATAACAGTAAGGATAGCTCAATTGATAGTGAGAATGAATAGACAATTGTATTTATCCCTAGGTACTGGCTTCAATTCCTACGAAAAGCAAAAATTTGTTATTTCCTATGGAGAAGAAGGGGCGAGAATGTCGTGATTAATAGTACCGATAATGGTAAGGGTCAGGTTGTTACAAAAAAGGCTAGCTCAATTTGTAGTGGGAATGAATGGACGATTGTACTTATTCCTAGGTATTGAGTTTGATTCCCACATAAGGCAAAAAATCGCTATTTCTTATGGAGAGGAAGGGGGCGAGAAGGTCGTGATTAACAGTGTCGGTAATAGTTAAGGTCGGGCTGTTACAAAAAAAGGCATAACTCAATTGGTAGTAGGGATGATGGTATTTATCCCCTAGATATCAGGTTCACTTTTCCCCTAAGTATTAGGTTCGATTCCCACATAAGGCAAAAACTAACTATCTCATATTGAGAGAAAGAGCAAGAAGGTCGTGATTAACGGTGTCAATAATGATAAGGGGATAAGGGTTGGACTGTTACAAGTAGCACACATAAAGAAAACATTTGCGAACTTAACGACTCACCGACATGTGGATAGATCAAGCTCTAATACTAAATTTTGATTTCCTTTTATCAAGATTTGCAAAAGAAACCTAAATAATAAGAAAAATTGATGAAATTTGAAACTTTTATTTATTTCAAACATATCATACAACTTGTGAAAAGTATCACTTAAACTTTACCAAAATTTCTAATAACAAAAATACGCTGAAATCTTTTGTCATTTGGTCAGAGTCTAATGTAACTAGTATATAATGATTGCAAGTCCTTAACTCTTGACATCACATTGGGAGAACTTCAAGAAGATCCTTACATTGTAACACATCTGAAAATGTTGTCTGCACGCTAAGAATCACAATGCAAGCATATAAAACATATAGACTAAGCATAATAGACGCCCAAACAACATATAACATTTTTTATCTATTACTAATCATTATTAGCGTTCAATTCGATTAACTTATAATCAAGCACATTGTAATAGTCTAACCCTTAATATTACCGGCACTCTTAATCACGACTTTCTCGTTCCCCCTATTATGATCCTTCAATTTTGCTCAAAGAGTAAAATTAATTTAGTCCCTCTATTTTTAAAATCGGGTTTTTAGTCTCATGTTTTACAACTTTTGAAATTTTGTTGGTTCATTAGTAACATGACACTAACATGACACAATCAAATTATATAAAATTGAATCCATATTATTAATCAATAACTATTTCATTATTTTTTATTGAACAAAATTTCACAAGCACCTTTTTTAGTAATCACATAAGTGAAGATTACGAATTAAAATAGAAGAACGTCAATTCTATTTTATCCAATTCAATTGTGCTACATCACTATTAAGTCATTAATAAACAAACTACATAATGAGAAATGGAGGGAGACCGACAAAATTCCATAAATTGCAAAACACGAGGATTAAAAAAACAATTTTAAAAATAGAATGACTGCAAGTTATTTTAAAGCAAAATAAGAGGAATGTGCATTTAAGTTTTTTTATTTTTTTATATTTTTTTCAAAGAGTAGAACATATGTTTAGTTTCTACATATGTTCCTATCAAGTGTCGTCTCTGCAAAGAAATTTCATGCAAGGTTGATCTCCAAGGGAATTTCATAAAGACAAACCTTATTTAATCTTCTCTCAAATCACCTTCTACTTAGAATTCGGCTAACTAACTTTAGTACATTCTTCATATCTAAAAAAAGTCTTACCATAAACTTAAAGCATAACCTTGCCAATCAACATTTTGTGTAGCAAAAATATGTATGTAAATTGCAATATCAGTATCGTTGATGACATGCAATAAGGTATTGAATAGCCACAATGAACTGCTTGAAGTTTAAACCAGAAACAAAAGTGTGAAAGGACATTCAAATGAAAAAAGCTGCAAACAAACTAGAGGATCATGATCTACATCCGTTTATGTATTCATACCAAATCCATCAACATATTCACTCCAGCAGCTGAATAGTTCAGAAACAATAAAGTCAAATAAGATAATAAATCACAAAAGTACCTTAACATGGGGGGAGGATATAATGAACATTTGATTGTGTGCAATGATGAGGCATTGTTCCATGACAAATTCATTCAAATGAAACTACATTACCAATGAAATTTTTAGGTCTAAACAAGCCTGAACATTATAGAAACACTACTCATTCTGAAGTTAAACATCCATAATAGAAGAAGAAGAGCACCTCAATTATACCCTATTTCCAATGAACGAATATTTCGAGTCTTGTCAACTGAAATCTTTAAGTCGCTTTTTGAGGACATCCATTGATTTCTTTAGAGCACTTTGCTTAGCATTTTTATTAGAAAGGCTTCCAAATATCCCATCAGGTGAATCCTTGAATTTATCACATATGGCAGAAACCTTCTTGTAATCCAATGCATAGTAACTTTTCTCTCTTATAACAGGATTCATGAAGTTCTCAGCTTGACTACTAAGCAAAAGGTTAATCAATTGTCTTGCTTCTACCAAGGAACTCTTAAAACTACCCTCATTGTAAATTTCACCAAGACCAGCCAAATAAAATCTTTCATCAGCAAAATTCTCTATGATCTGAAGATCGTATTCGATATTTATAACTGCATTTGCATTAAACCTTTTGATGCTATCGCTAGCGAAAGCATCCACAATGGCATTCGAAATATGTTCAAAAACACCACTGCCTACTTTGTACATGGCATCCAGGGGTAAAATTTGTTGTGCTGGGGTCAGAATGGAATGAAGGTAAATGACAACTTCATGTATGTAGTCATTTCCAGTCTGATTTGTCTCCTCAGGAGTCCAATTAACACCGACAGTAAGAGTCATACACTTGTCTATTTCTTTGTTTACCATGCTTAGTAGGGCAATATAAGCCGCGTCCCTGGACGTCCTTAACGCCACCTTTGCACATAAAGCTGCTTGAGGCTTTTCAATTGGTCGGCATGGGATGCCGCATAGTTGGGCTGCATTTCGAAGGAAATAATCACAAGCTCTTTCAAGGACAGCTATGTTTGCAGCAATCTGCATGACTTGAGGTACACCAATGTTGCCACTATTGATTGTATTGAGTAATATTGCATTTAATACGTCAATCAGGAACTTGTCCAAATACTTCTTCACAACATCGAAGATATTCATATGCATACCATGAGACAAGTAATCAACAGAGCCTTTGATAAAGGATCTCACAGTGCAACAAACATCTGGTACCATGGAGGAGAATGGCGCAAGATATGGAAAAGCAGGCATAATATCTGATGTTTGAAGATTAAATGAAAGAATAACATTCTCATAGTCAGATTCTTTTTTTATCAACATTTGGTCATATGAATCATTACCAAGAACATCAACAGTTTGTTGCCGGCATTCTTCCAAGAGAAGCTGGTGGTACTTGTCATTACTGCTATCAAGCACATCAAGAAGTGTGCTTATGTCATGGCCATATTGTCTAAGAGTAGACCCAAACAGAGTGACATAATCCTTAACCAGGAGAAGATGTGTGGCTGACTCCATACAGGAGAACTGCTCTTCTAACAAAGTGGTCATTTTAGCAACAGCCGTCTCCCACATTGTTTCAACTTGATCGCCTAACAGGAGAAACCCAGCAGTTCTGAGGACTCTATCCTCAACTATAAAGAATCCAGCAATTTGAGCAAAAAATGTTTGGTATGATTCAACAAAAGGTTGTGCTGAGGATATTTCAAGGTCCGAATTCAATTGTAACAATCTATTAGTATAGTAGTATTCACGAAACTTCTCTCGTAATCCTAGAAAATCATGAACATGACAAGCACGATAAAGAGGTGTGAGGTCAAACTTGATAACAGAATCTTCGTCAAATTCTTCGGCATCCAAAGTGTAAGCTAGATTCCCTACTCCTGAAATACATAGCTCCTCAGACTTTCTCTGCTGTTCTAGCATTTCCTCATCCCTTTGGCGAACTGTTGCAGTACGGCCAATTGCTGTTTGCCCAATATTTCTAGCCGAACTCCTTATCTGAACCATCCATTCGTTAACTTGGCCGCAAATATTCTTCTCAATGTGCAATTTTATTACAGGAATTTTCCTCTCTATGACCATTTTGAGAGCCTTAAGAGGAATATTCTGCAGGTAACTTTTCACAAGCAAGTCCAAAGTTTTCAATGCAGAATAAAACTGGCCTTCACAAATTTGATTGTTACATTTGACACAAAGCTCTAACACCTGTACACAGTTGTTCGACATTTTCACAGCTTCAGCCACATTCTTCTTAACATAATAACACTCAAGGATGTCTTCAAGCTTGACAAGAAGGGCACTTCCAACCTGCTGTAACTTAAAATTGTCACTATGGAGCTGACTCTTTAAATCTTGAGCATCAAACAACACACCTCGAAGCTCATCAACTGCAAGGATGAACTCCTCGTAGTGGATTTTGCACATCTCCTCAATTTCAGCTTCCTTTTCCTTAACTACGAAACTCATCTGGCGAAGGAGCCCCTCTGGCTCCCCCATTTGAAAGGCATGCCTGACAAGAGGACCAACATCATCCTCATTTGCAGCATCACCATTTCTCCTCTTTGGTTTTAAATCCATGATCACATGAATCCCTGGAATGTTGAAGACATTATACTAAGTAGAAACCAAACACTAAAACTAAGCTCACCAAATATGAATCATTCCATAATACAACTATATTGATTTTGTTTTTCTCTTTTTCATCACAAAATTACCATCTCGGTTACAAAATATAAACAAATTAAAGAGAACAGCAGTCGCACAGCATTAATTCACATTAGCAGATTCACTATGCACAATACTAAGGCTTTGTTCGGATAAGCAATTTAAACACTTATAGCATAATTGTTTATCATATAAGTGCTTATATGTAAGCTAATTCTATAACAAAAGATGAATAAAGTCAAATTGTTTTCCTAAGTTATCCTAGAGAGCTTATTGAAATAAGCTAAAAACAGCTTATGGACATGTCATAAACTGTTTCTATAAGTTCTTCCAATCAGTCTCAAAGGGGCTTATGCGAATAGATAAGCTCAAATAATTCAATACAAACAGACCATAAAACAAGCTTAACAAAGAAGATAAAATTAAAGAGAAGCGAACCAAAGCAAAAGAAAACGATGAAGAAGCAATAAGAACATATTAATCCAGAATTGGAAAAGAAGCCAAAAGAGAACTTAATCGTAAAGCCCACAACAACAACAGCAAAAAGGCAAAAATAAAATAGAGCATTCGTAAATTTGAAGTCATAAATAAAAAGAAGGGTAAAAGTGAAGCGAACTAAAAATGAGTTAAGAGAAAAAAGGCACCTACCTGTTCGTAAACACAGAAAAAAAAAGTAGTAATTGGGAAAAGGGGGTTTGGATTGTTAATGAATGAAATCACAAGAGAGTGTGTATTGAGAATGGAAATGAAAATGATATCTGGGTTGGGATTTCCTTTGCCGAATGTTACTTACTTTGTAGTTCTCAGCTGGACGACAATTCCCTAGCAAGCATCGGCAGCAGCAGTGTTGTTTTGGAGTTTGATTCTATTCTTATTCTTACGACTTTATGCCCAAACACCGCGCAACTGTGCCGGCGTATTTTTTGCTTTTTATTTTTCTGCTTAGTAAATAGACATTTTACTGCAGTTCACTAAAAAAACTACTTCCTTCAACTAAAATAATTAATTCTTTTACTAAGAGCTAACTGCAATTTTTTACTCAATCACAGTTTCTATTCTGAAATTTTTAAAAATTAAAAATATTTTGAATTTTTAGTTTTAAATTCAATTCTTAATTGATTTTCATTTTTTATTTTATTTGAGTTGAATTATTATCCTTATCTTATCTCATTATGAATTCACCAAATATAAAAATATATTGACACATAAAAATAATTCAAAATGAAAAAGTAAAAATAATATTAAATTTTAATTATTTTATAATAATTCAAATATTATAAAATTATAATTAATTTAATTATATAATTTTAATAATAGTGGTTGGAAGTAATAATTGTTTAAAATGACTATCGTAATAGTAACTGATCGTTAAAGACGGCTACAATGGTTAAAAGAGACAATTGAAAGTTGAAGGTGGAGATTGGAGAGTGGCTAATGATCAATGTAGTGGTGGATGGTCATGGGAGATGGTGGTTAGAAGTGAGTGGTGGTGGTCAATGGCGACGGTCAGTCAATGGTGTTGGGAGTTGTTGAAGGTGGGTAGTTGGTGGTGTGGCGGTGGCCATAGGTGGATGGGTGGTGATGATTGAGATGGTCAAAGATGGTGGTCAGTGGTGATGGCCTCTGATGGGAGATGGTGGTTGGAGGTTGGTGGTCATAGATGGTGGTCGGTGGTGATGGTGGTGGTCGGAGATGGTCAGAAGTGAGTGGTTGGTGATAATGGAGGTGAATAGTGGTGGCAGATATCAAAGATGGTTGTCGATGGCGATGGTCAGAGGTGGCTGGTCAGTAGCGATGACAGTTGTCGAAGGTGGGGTGGTTGGTGGTTTGGCGGTGGCTAGAAGTGGGTGGGTGTGATGATTGAGGCGGTCGAAGATGGTGGTCGGTGGTGGTGGCCACTAATGAGAGATGGTGGTTAGAGGTCGGTGGGTGGTGGTCATAGATTGTAGTTGGTGGTGGTGTTGATGGTCAGTGGTGATCGGAGATGGTGGTGGTGGTCAAAGATGGTTAGAGGTGGGTGGTCACAATGGTGGCGGCGGTCGAATATGGTGATGGTCGATGGTTGTTAGAGTAATGTTTTATGTCTATTGATGGTGACATGTTAATTTTAAAACAAAAACAATAATTATGAAACTATTTTTTGTTTGTTTTGAGTTTTAAGAAAAAACTTTTTTAAAATTAAGTAAAAAAATCAACTCAGCCCCATTTTACATGAACATATTTTTGTTTTAAAATTGACATTCAAAATAAAAAAATCAAAAGCTCACACCTAATCTAATGGTCCTTAATATCTATTTTTAAATTTTTGATTTCTTGATTTTCGTTTGGACAAGGTTTCTTAAAATTTTGACATTAAATTTAATTCTTATAAAATTTGCTTCTAAAATAAGCTTTTGAGTGTTAATTCTCTGTTTTTCAAATAAACGGGTTTTTAGTAATTCACAATTTAGTTAGAGGTTAATAAAATTTAACAAAAAATTATTTTATATAAGATTTAAAATTGAGTTCTCTTCTTAAAAAAACACTTGAGTTTTCTTAAACGATTCATCGTTAAATAAATTTTATTAAATACTTGAGTTCAATCACTTGTTTCACATCTAAAATGAAGAAGATAATATAATGTAGTAATTAATTGCTGATATGGTGAACATTTAACCTAACTAAGTAGAATCTGGCTTAATTTAGAGACATTCATGTTATCATTTTCTAAAATGAAAATAACAATTACCATAGGTTACATTCATGAATGATAAAAATGTTTATATTTTAGAAAGAAAAAAAATTATGTTACTAAATCTTTTCTACATTAGACTTTTTTTTTAATATATTAAAAGAATGTTAGAGCTTTTGAATTTTAATCCTCCGTCTTTCAAATAAACGAGTTTTAATAATTTAAAATTTGGTCGGAGTTAATAAAATTTGATAAAAAATTATTTTATATAGAATTTAAATTTGAGTTCTCTTCCTAAATAAAATTTGAGTTTTTTTAAATGGATCATCCTTAATTAAATTTTATTAAGTACTTGAGTTCAATCACTTGTTTCACATCTAAAATAAAAAAGTAATATAGTTTGATAATTAATAATTGATATGTTGAATGATTAAACTATCTAAGTAGAATCTAAGTGAAAAATAACATGAATTATTAATTATTAAACTATCTAAGTAAAAATAACATGAATGATTAAACTATCTAATTTAGAGACATTCATGTTATTATTTTCTAAGTGAAAAATAACAATTACCATAGATTACATTCATGAATCATAAAAATGTTTATATATTAGAACCAAAAACAAAGTTTATGTTACTCTATATTTTTCGCATTAGACTTTTTTGAATATATTAAAAGAAATGTATAAAAAAATAATTTATTTATTAAATTATTTTTATTAAATACTTATGTATTTATAATTATTATAAATTATAATTATATAGTAAAATTAATAATTTAAAAATAAAACAAATAATATTAATTAAATGGTACAATTAAAAAAAATTAATATTATATTCAAGATTAAAATAATCAGTAATTTTTTAGAGATTTTTTATAACTGATTGTGGGAAAAGTAAGAGAATTTAATCACACCGTATATATCTGTAATATCAGCTTATAATTTTCACGCCCCCAAAATTTACTCTAATATAACTTCTTTCTACCTATAAAAAAAATTGCCTTTTGCATCCTCCCTCTCAAAGTCGCAACACTATATCTACATGTCTGCAACATTTTTCTTTCGACGCGCAGCTACACTGGGAGAGACAGAGACAGAAGATATTTCCATTAAATCATGTTTTAGCTCCAAATTTATCATAACAAGATCTTGAGTGATTATGGAAAATATTGATATATCTTTCTTTAAAAATGTTATGAAGTAAAAAATTGAGGAATTATTCACACCGGCGCCTAGCATTGGCTTCAACGACCTCTTCTATGTTTAATTTTTAATTCTTCAATAGCATTCATCTTCTTGCAACTCATACTAAAAATTTGTTTGTTTGTTTTTAAGTTGAAAAGTACCATTATTTTTTCATAGTAAAACAATCATTTTCATACAATTGTGTGCAGTGACAGAGCTTGATTAAAAAGTTTGGGGTGACCGATATAAAAATATAATGTATAAATCAAATATGCAAATAATATTATATATAAAAAAATTAAGTTGTAATAAACACAAAATGAAGTATCAAATAATTTAACTACATGACTTAAGAATACCTTAGGTAATGCTCTACATTCTTTAATTAACTTGAAATCATCAATAATAGACTCATAACTAATACTTGCAGCAATTTCTCTTTCAATATAAACCACCATGTTTTATGTCAAAAAGTCAGCTTCCATCTTGTTTCTTAACCTATAATTAATAATTTTCATTGCTGAAAAACATCTTTCAGATGTGGCAGTAGAAACCAGAAGAGTCATGATAAGACGAAGTAGTATATCAATCAAGTAGAAATTTTGCGCCTTTTCAGTTGCAACCAAACATGAGCACAATTCTTGGATAGTTGATAAATTCTTCAAATTTAAATCTTGGCGAGCAGCAATCAAGAAATGTTGGAGTTGAAATTTCAAATTAATCTTCTCTTGCATATTGAAATCCATAGGGTAATATTTTTCAACTAGAGTGCAAAGTTTTTCAATGTTAAAAGCTTTATAATTATCCTTATGAGTCAAAACACAACTTAGAATTAACAAATCCATTGCTTGCTCACTAAATCTGTTATTCAACTCTTGTAATTGTTGATCAATGGTAGTAAAAAATATTTCAACTCTAAAATAATGCTCTATTGTTACCTGACTTTGTTGAATACGAGAACGCCCAAATCTTGTTGTTGAATGAACATCGTTCAGATCATGAATCTCAATATCATGTTTTTCACAAAAAGTCTTCACTTCAGTAAATAATGCATCCCAACCATTTTCTCTCAAAGCTTGAATAAGAGACTTTGTTGTTCCAACCAAACACATGGCATTAACTATATCTTGAGATTGTTGTTGTAAGGCTTGACAAAGTATATCAATTATCTCCATAATTTCTTTCATCAAATGCAAGATAAATATAAAATCAAACGCCTTCAAATAATTATAGGCACTATCAGCATCCCCACGTGTAGAATAACTTGCTCTTTCATTTGTAATTTTTTTTAAAACAGTACAAGTTGCCTCATACATATTTATCAAGCTACAAATAGAAGAGAAATGTGATCCCCAACGAGTATCCCCAGCTCGTTTCAAAGTGCCAATTTGATTTGTACCTTTACTAGTTACAATCTCATCAATTTCTAACAAATGTGCAATTTCCTCTAATTGAGTAGCTTGTAACTCATCATGACGCTTAGTACAAGAACAAACAATATTAATAACAAAAATTAGCTTCTTAAAAAATTTATGAATTGGATCAACTTCTCTTGATGCAGTAATCAAAGCAAGTTGAAATCGATGAGCAAAACAATGGACATAGTATGCATAAGGACAATCTTTCATAAATAATGCTGGTAAACCGTTCCATTCTCCTATCATATTACTAGGACCATCATACCCTTGACCATGCATGTTAGAAACATCAAGATTATGTCGAGAAAGTATATCACATACTTCTTCTTTCAAAGTTAAAACTGTAGTGTCTTTAACATGTGCCACAAAAAAATTGCTCTTGTATTAAACCAACTTTGTCAACAAATCTTAACACAAGAGACATTTGTTCCTTTTTTGATTCATCACGAGCTTCATCTACAACAATGCAAAATTTAGAATCACCAATTTCTTCACAGATATGTTTTCTCACCCTACTAGAAAGAATATGCAAAAGCTCTTTTTGAATTTGATGTGAAGTATACTTGGAATTATATGGAGCATTTTCCAAAACAACTTTTGCAACTTCATCATTGTAAGTTGCCAAAAGTTTTATCAATTGAATAAAATTACCTTGATTTCTTGACCCGCTAGTTTCATAATGTCCCCTAAAAGCACAAGTTTGAAGTGTTAACCAACGAACAGTGTCAATTGATGTCTTGAGACATATTTGATTTTTCAAAATTTATTCTGAGCTTTGCACTTGAAAAGTATTCCTAATATGTGCATCCTGATTCAACAAGTCTAGACAAGCTTTCATTGCATTGTTGTGTGGTGAGCAAGGATCCATCCTTATGTGTTTGAGAAAGGCGCAACATTTTCCATTTTTAATTTTCTTCCAATTTCTAAAACCCGTACCAGTGAAGACATCTGATCCGGGACGTCTACTTGGTCTTTTGCTAAATAGATAGCATGGTAAGCAATATGCAGCATCTTTAGAAGGTGAATATTTTAGCCATGAAGAAAAGATGTTAAACCAGGCATATTGAAACCGTCTTGAATGAAGCTCGTTGCAGATAAAGGATATTCTTCTAAATTTATTTGATAAGGACCAAATTTTAGATAAGCTCTACGTATTGCATCCAATTATTTTGGTGGATATTTCCAAATTTGAGGGCGTTTTCCAAGGTCATGTTCTAAACATTTCTCAAAGTCATCTTCGAAAACTCTAGGAACCTTGGAAAGATGATTCTCATTTTCTTCAATTCTTGGATTCTCAGAGATAGTTTTAGATGTAGAAGTTATAATTTCTTCATCTCTTTCACTCTCACAAATTTTTCTCTTGAAAAAAGAATCAATTCGTTTACTCTTCTTCTTTCTCACAAACTTCTCTAATACAACAATCAACGAAAAATCAGCACTAATCAACAAATTAGCTAAAACTCCAAACCTTTGTTGGCTTCGCCATATCCGCAACCGCCTCTGTTATTTCTTGCACAAAATCTACTATCACCCCATCGATTCTGAATCAACAAAAATCAGCGAGGCGAAATTGAAATCCAAACTCCAAAACTTAGCAAAAATAAGCAAAACTCCAAATCAACAAAAATCAACGAAATTGAAATCCAAAACAAAACTCCAAACTCGAAACATCAATTCTGAATCTGATGATGAATGACACAAAAACACGAAATTGAAATTCGAACCTTTTTAGTTTTGAGGAACCACAAACGGCAAGGAGGGGAGGTGTTAGGAGAGGGCGAGGCCGATTGTGGAACTTGAAGCAAGATCAAGATGAGCTGATTCTGGAACTGGAAGGGGGAGAGAGAGGAAGTCAAAAAGAGAGAACTGATTCTAGAACTGGAAGAGGGAAAAAGAGGAAGAGAGAGGAAGAGGAGAAAGACTGATTTTAGGTGTTATTGTAATTTTCTAATTTTACTAAGGGCAGTTTGGTCATTTTACCTATAAATTTTTTTTTTCTTGGGGTGGTCGTGGTCCCCGTCCCCACAATGCTCTGCCCCTGATTGTGTGCACTTCTATTAAAAAAAATTATAGGTAGTTTCAAGTTTTTTCAAATGACTTATCTAAATTCTTTATAATGTTGCTTTAGATAGTTTATAATATAGATTAAATTTATGTCATCACAAATTTATTTTCATTAGAAATGAAGAAAATTAAAGTGGATAGGGGTGGAAATAGGCCAGACCAGGCTTTGAAAGGTCTGAGCTTGACCTACAATTAATTTTTTAGGTCTAAGTCTGGCCTTTTTAAAAATCTGACCTGACCTGTAAGTCTGACCTTATTCACATTAAAATATTTAAATGTTATATTTTACATTTTTTTTAAATAGACTAAATTAGACAGTTTTATATAAGGAAAACTAATAAAATTATAATCAAATCTAATATAATAAAATAATATTAAAATAGCCTAATTGATAGGCTTTAAAATAGGAAAGAATAATATTAATAACTAACATTAATAAATAATAAAAAAACTATATAATTTAAAATAGGAAACAATAATATTAATAAATAATAATAAAAAATAGGCTAAATAGCATTCATGGTCCTTTAACTTAATTTCAGATAACATTTTAATCCTTTATCTCTTTTTTTTTTTCCCGATTTGGTCCTTTATTTTAATTTTAAGTGACAATTTAATCCTTTATGTTTTAAAATGTTAACAATATTATCCTTTTTTTTTACAAAAATTCAAAAAATTCATCAAAATTTTCAACCAAAACCCATAAAATTAATTACATTCTTTAATATAATACAAATTTTATCAAATTCGTAACTCAAATATTCAAATAAACTCATATTTTCATTTTTTATTTGATTTTTAAAATTTCATCTAATAAAGAATAAAAATATGAATTTATTTGACTATTTGAGTTACGAATTTGATAAAATTTGTATTATATTAAAGAATATAATTAATTTTATGGGTTTTGGTTGAAAATTTGATGAATTTTGGTAAAAAAAAAAGGATAATATTGTTAACATTTTAAAACATAAAAGATTAAATTGTCACTTAAAATTAAAATAAAGGATCAAATCGGAAAAAAAAAAGATAAATGATTAAAACGTTACCTGAAATTAAGTTAAGGGACCATAGATGCTATTTAACCTAAAAAATAACACATATATATATATATATATATATATATATATATATATATATATATATATATATATATGCCGGTCTGTTAGGCTTAATAGGCTTTTATATAAACTTGAACCTGATCTATTTAAAAAAATAGGTTTTAAAAATAGTCTGAACCTAACCTTCTTATTAAACAGGTCAGGTCACAAATACGTCACACCATAGACCATTGACGGACGGTCTAGCCTATCCTCATCCCTATCGGTGGAACGGTCTTGGGTAAATGATACAATTATTAGTGTAGATAAAATATTTTACATTGATTTTTGTGTACTTTTAATACCGGATGTAGTAACGAAAAAACTACTGTAATAGCAACACTGTCGTAAATAGGGACCTTCTACATCCATTTTAAAACCAATGTTATATCTCTATTTTATTTTTTTTTCCAGATATTTTTATATAAAATCAGGGTAGTAAACCACATATAACATCAATTTTTAAATAAAAGCCGGTGTTATAATAATCATTATAATATCAGTTTAATATGTGTTATAAGTGATCTTTATTACACTCTGGTGTAATATGTTTTTTTATTAAAAATTTATATTATTATTCCATAGATTTTGATAGAAATTATACTAAATGTATTCAAAAAATTTAAATTTTATATAAAAAAAATCAACAATTTCTAAATCAAATAAAATTCAAAAAAAAAATTCAAAATTGAAAAATTATTGAATTTGTTAATTTTATTCATAACATCAAAAAATAAATCGACAATTTCTAAATCGAACAAAATTCGAAAAAAAAATCGAAATTAGAAAATTATTGAATTTGTTAATTTTATTCAGAACATAAAAAAATCGACAATTTCTAAATCAAATAAAATTCGAAAAAAAAATTGAAATTGAAAAATTATCGAATTTGTTAATTTTATTCAGAACATAAAAAAAATCGAAAATTTCTAAATCGAACAAAATTTGGAAAAAAAATCGAAAAAAAATTTAGAAAAAAAAATCGAAAAAAATTGAAATATTTTTTATTTCAAAAAAATAATTGATTTTTTAATGGACTTATGGGCCCTCTAAGCCCACATAATTTTGGGGGCTTTTTTACATTGGAGGCTTTATTTTAATGGGTCTTTATATTATAAGATTTTTTTGACCCCCTCCAATATGTGGACTGGGCCTAATATAGAGGGGGCTTGACAAATTGACAGCTCTAGTCATCAGGAATGCGACAAAGGGAGAAGAAGAGATTAGAGTCTAGAGATTGAGCTAACTCTCGGTTTGCAATTTTGTAGGTTTCGTGTATGGAAGTAGATAAATAGTTACTAAAAAAAATTAATCTTTAGCCCCTGTTTTCTCAATTATTTACAACATTGTCAGCGCATATATTTTTTAGGATTTTTTTTTCTTTTATATTCCTCTTTTTTTAAATTTTTAAAAAATACTCTACACTGAAATTTATATAACAAAATATTCTACTTTTAAGAGGTTGCATCCCCACCCTAAGATCACATGAAAGATGATTTTTTACTCTGCAATAGAAGGTCGTATAATCAAGATGCAACAATCTATAAACTTTAGTTTTTTTTTAATGTTTAATATATGAGATGTGACCTCCTACTAAAAGAAAAAATCATCTAATCGCAGGGCGAGAATGCGGTATCTTGAAGGTCCAAAAGAGTAGGACATTTTAGTATACAAATTTCAATATAGTATATATTGGTTAGTTTTTAAAAAAAGAAATATAATAATAAAAAACCTATTTTAAAATTTGTGTAATATCATTGATTCTTTTCTCCATTCTTCACTAGTGAATAATGGAGTGTTTCTCCTGTCATATTGCTATAAAATTCATCGACAACCTCATAAGATGTGGATTAAAGGCAACAATTGATGTTTATGGCGAAAGTTGTCATGAAATAATGACGATAAATTGATATATATATATATATATATATATATATATATATATATATATATATATATATATATATATATATATATATATATCTGGTGAAATGATTATTTCGATGTTGTATTTCCTTAATAGAAAGTGGTTTAGATTAATTACGACATTATACAACCGGCAAGAATTCATTGATAATTGGAATTATATTTACCATCAAGATATTTATCAAAACATGTTATCAAGATATTTTTATGTACAAACATATTTTTTCTACTAAATATTCTATTTATTGGACAACCAATAAATTCATGCAAAATGGCTTTTGTTCATTGTGACTGTGGTTCAAGAAAAAAAAAATGAATGACTGAAATAAAACAATGAAAAAATATAAGATTTGTCAGGTGAAAATAAATTTAATTGAGTGTATTCATATAAACTTTAATATTAAATTGACGAGTCATGAATGTTTAAAGAATAAGTGTGGCTGCATGAAAGTTTACATGTTTTTTTTCTAATAGTTGGTATTAAAAATAAATATGTAATTTGATATTGCCATTCATTTTCTACTTAATAAAAGAAATTTCAAATAAATTATTCATAATAATTTTTTAAAATTAAAGAATAATTTACAATGTTTTTTATGATTTTCACCTGAAAGTATTCAATAATGTTTATAGAAAATGAATACCTTTTGTTACCTTACATTTATAAAATTAATATTTTCAAAAGGCCTTAAAATAATAGTTTCAAAAATATTTATAATTATTATTTTGTTGAGGCAAATAATATCTATTATTATAAAGTAAAAATATATTTTATTTTTTAAACATAATTATATCTTATAACTTTATCATAATATTTGAAACGAATGAGATGAGTTTATTTTCCACAAATTTTAAGGCTATTTTTGAGGTTATGAAATGATGGCACCAGAAATAATATTATTTCCGTAAAGTAGAGATCCAGAAAAGAAACAGGCTCACGAATACCATCAATATCTACTGGAGGGGCAGCAATGAAAGCGATAATAAATACAGAACTTGCAGTCAATAAGGTAGGGATCATCAAAACACCAAACCATCCAATGTAAAGACAATTTTCAGTGTTGGTTATCCAGTTACAGAAGCGACCCCATAGGTTTTTGCTACCGTGTCTCTTTAAAATTGCAGTTATGGTAAAATCTCGGTTTATTTAAATTTAATTATCAGGAACTCCCAAGCACACGAATTATCTATAACTAGACAATAAGGGCTTGTTATTCAACAGTATAACATGACTTATATACTGGTGTCAACCAATACCAATATCCATTGTATGCTGTTATTCATCTAGATTCATACAAATTTACTTTTTTTTTTAACTCATTTCATCATTCATTCAAAAAAAAAAATATAAATATTTCTAGATTTTCTATAGATATGACTTGGCTATGATATCGAATAGCCATATATTCATTATACTTTTATAACTATAACTATAATGGGTTGCCCGAGACTTGAACCCGGAACTAGTCGAATGGAGTAGAAAATTCATTGTTTAATGAAATAATACAAGGAAAAATCCCTACCCAAGCCATGCATGCATTTTTCATTGCACACGACTTTCCCTATGTATACATCTAAACCTGAGTTATTTCCCCAGAAGAGGAATCTTGAAATTCAATCTTACTACATGAACATTTCATAATCCTCTCCATATTCTAAAATAGAAATTGTAGATATAGACTATTAAGTATCATAACAGAACCAATCATTCATGATTGACCAGATCGTTGCTGAAAAGAATATCTAAACACCAAATCCGATTTCTATGTAACCTCTGCAAAGTAAAAGAATCTCTTGGAAAAATCAAAGAAAGAATCTCTTCTTCCTCTGTAAAGAATTCTTCCAATAATTCTTTTGAACCTGATCTTTTCAAAAAAGTGCGTACAGTACTTTTGTGTTTACAAGCCAAAGTTTTAATACAAGAAAGCCGAAGTATATATTTTATTTGATACAAACTTTTTTTTTTGAGGATCCATTGTAATAATGAGAAAGATTTTTGCATATTCGCAAAAATCGGTCAATAATATCCAAATCGGATGAATCGGTCCAGACCGGCTTACTAATGGGATGCCCTAATACATTACAAAATTTTTCTGTAGCCAATGATCTAATTAGAGGAATAATTGGAACTATTATATCCAGTTTTTTGCTAAGAATTTCGATTAGAAATGTATTTTGTAGCATTTGACTCCGTACCACTGAACGATTTAGCCACACATTTGAAAAATGAAAAATAGCCTAAAAGGTGAAATGAATGTTGGGATAATTGGTTTATCTTAATCATTCATGGTTGAGCCCAAACATCAAAAAAAATATTGCCATACATGGATAAAATAGTGTTTCCATTTATTCATCAAAAGAGGCACATTCTTTGAAGCCAGAAAGGATTTTCCTTGATATCTAACATAATGAATGAGAGGATCCTTGAAGAATTTTAAAGTATATGGAAAATCCTTAGCAAAACCTTCTACAAGTTGTTCTCTTTTTGCATAAAAAAAAATTCGCTAAAAAAAAAAACGCTATAAGACTTTAATCGTAAATGAGAGGATTTATTACGTAGAAAAAGGAAGATAGATTCATATTCCCATACATAAAAATTATAGAGGAACAAGAATTATCTTGGATGACTTTTTGAAAAAGTATAAATCGATTTTTTGGTAGTAATAAAACTATTCCAATTACAAAAATTATATAGAAACAACCGTAATAAATGAAAAAAAGGCATCTTTCACCCAATATCGGAGTATTTGAACTAAGACTTCCAGATGGATAGGATAGGGTATTCTTATATCTGACACATAATTTAAATATGTAAATTTATCCTCCAAAAAGGGAAAAATGGAATGAATTGATCACAAATTTTTATAAGATTTTATTTTTTGACTCCTTTAAGGAAGAGCTAAATTGAAGGAAAAATGGGATTTCCACGACGATGGCAAAACCCTATGATATTATTTGAGAATAAAAATTCTGATTATACCCCAAAATGGATTTTTGTTAGAATCATTAGCCGAAATGATCAAATGATTCTGTTGATACATTTGACTAATTAAACGTTTTACAATTAATAAACTATATTTACTGTCATAACCTATATTTTCCACAAAACTGGATCTATTACAATTTTGACTATAAGCAAGTCCATAAATATAATCCCGAAAAATAAGTGGGTATAGGAAGTCCTGTTGGCGAGATCTAGCTCGTTCTAAATATACTTGATATTCCTTCATTTTATAACTTCTATTTGGTCAAAGGATCAAAGATTCATTGGGTTATCAAATGATACATAGTGCGATACAGTCAAAACAAGGTATTCTATCTAGATAGATATTTGAATTCAAATAAAAAAAATATCAATAGATACCTAGTAAACAAGTAAAACCCATCAATGGACTATCTACCCTCGCTTGTTCCATATAATTGTTCTAGTATAACAAGCTAGTTAGAAATCCTTTAATTTTTGGACCAATCGCTCTTTTTTGATTTTGGAAAAAAAAATATCTTTATCAATATACTCTTTCTTCTACACAGTTATCGCTATCCCATAACATAATGGAGAATAGCTAATAATTAAGACTTATAACAAAAACCCTTAATCCATTCGTGGGAAAAGCTTTTTCCACAACAAGCACTAATTGTTTTTTAACGTATAATTAGATGTGGTAATCATTCAAATATAAAATGAAAGCTCGTTGCTTTATGTTTCCCTATAATTGGAGCAGCTAAGCTCTATCCCTTTATTAATTCAACCCAACTGAATTCTTTTGTTCCCAGCCAACAATTCAAACAAAAATTTGGGTCGGGTTCGAAAATTTTTAGAATTCGCCATTGATACGACATGCTGCTTTTTCCATTCATTCCTTTTTGGATCAGTCGTGATCTTTACAAACCCTACCGATGGTATGGATGAAACAATTAGTTCATAGAAATGGAGTCGCACTTAAAAGCCGATTACTCTACCATTGAGTTAGCAACCCTAAATAAAAGAAAAAGATGTTTATATCCAATCGCAATAAAAAAACATCTTGTTTGTATCAAACAAAATACATCGAATCCACCATTTTTGGATGAAGTACAAAAAATATATGTAACATTAATCAATCGATCCTTTTAATCACGATCAGATTATATTTGTTTGATACACTGTTGTCAATATTAGTGTTGAAAAAAGAATAAAATCGAGAAAACAAATAAAAAAAATATTTATATTAGAATTTTAAAATAAAAATTATTTATATTTAATTCATTTTATTATCCTATTCAATTAGATTAGTGTGTTATTATTTAGAATTTTTAATTCTGATTATGAATTCTATTATATTCCAAATAAAAAAAATACACTAATTCGAAAGATCCATAGGATTCATTATAGATACAACATGTAACAACCAATCTATTTGTTTAAGTTTAGGATTTAATTAGTGGAACTGTTAATTTGAAAAATAAATAAATAAATAAGTAGTTTAAAATTTGATTAATTAAAGAAGGGGCACTAGGGTAATATTTAGTTAAATGAAAGGCAAGAAGGGGATTTCTAATTTTTATTTTTCTCAAAACACTTCTATGCCAACACTGATATGGTATTATGGATTCTGGTTGTAAGCACGCATATGAAACTCGCAGAACCAAACACCCCACACCCTTTGCACATCTGAAACTGCCAAAAATAAAGAGACGCCCCTCATGCATGTTGAAGATCTTTCAATATCCTTCATCTACTCATCTTAAGCTTCTATTGTTCACATCTATTTCTATCAAATGATTAAACCCAAACGCAGGTGAGTACAAATTCTACTTTTCCCCCTTTATTTTTGGTTAGCATTGATTTACATGTTTAAGTGAGTTTAGATGTCTATATTGACAATCAACTTTGAAACATGCATGCAAGTAATCTGTTGGAAAAAAAGAAGATAATTTTAAATTTACAGAAATTCAGAATTTATGTAAATTTATTTTAATTAATTAGTTTTATAATTTTGGTGAAGTAGTGATTCGGTGCAGGTACATATTAGCCATCATTTGGCATAATTTAGTAGTTTTATAATTTTGGTGAAATAGTGATTCGGTGTATGTACATATTAGCCATCATTGGCATAATTCTTCAGTTTAATTATGTACCTCATTTAAGATGGGAGTGGAGTAGTTTTTTTTTTGACCAAGTAAATTTATTGAAAATTTAAGCTTATCTGTGTGAATTTATTTGCTAATTTAGAACGTGTATGTTGTTTGTGTCTCTAGTTGTGAATGAATTATAGGTTAGGAAAAAATTTAATCAAAGGCACATAACTAGATTTAAGGTCAGAATACTTGTCGAGTACGATTTCTGCTCGTTACTGCTATGTGTATTGAACTGATATGTTAATTTAGTATGAGGGTTTTGGGCACTGAAATTATTTAAATAAATTATTTTGAGGTTATTACGGATTTGTAGAATTAGAGTATGAGGAAATGAAATTTTTGCATATAGGTGTTTTAAAACTGCATCCAAATGATTTTTCATGACTCCAATGTTGTTTTTTATTTTTTATTTTTCTTGTTATGAGTTTCGTTTGAATAAAAGATGTAAGTTCAAATTATTGTGGGTTTAGTGTATCGCTAAGCTATTTATGATTGTTGCGGATGAATGATATATTGCATATATGACATAATAAAGACATTTCATACAAAGCATCTCAGTACAACATCATTAAATCAGATTATGCATGACCTTATTCACGGTGGAACATTCAGGTTGTTCCAGGCGTAGAATAACAGGAGAACAATCAGGACGTTGATTGGGGTTTGGCCAGACCACCTTTACCAATCAAGACTCAATTATCTTGGTGACCCACATCAAGATATTGGGCGATCTTTTCCTTATTCCAAAGGAAAAGATTTGAGGTCATGCATATGTTTTTTTCTTTCTTCAAAATTTAAGAAAATAATAATAATAACATTATTATTATTATTATTATTATTATTATGACTAAAACTTTTATAAAAAATAAAAGTGTGAGTTTTAACTTGATATGTATATTGTTCTCATGTTTTAAACACATTTATGAAAGAAACTCAGACCATTCCCCTTTATTTTCAGAGCTCACTGAGATATTTTTATCTCACTCCATTTTTTTTTTCTGTTATTTAGTAGCTGGA
The DNA here is from genome assembly GCA_037974295.1 of Cicer cuneatum. Classification (NCBI taxonomy): domain Eukaryota; kingdom Viridiplantae; phylum Streptophyta; class Magnoliopsida; order Fabales; family Fabaceae; genus Cicer; species Cicer cuneatum. Next base: position 41,756,284 of record JBBPBO010000001.1, read on the forward strand.
GGAACCTGAGATATGAATTTAGCATCAGAAGACCAGTTTCAAACTTAGGGAATTAAAAATTTGATGTTTATTTTATTTTTAGATGTAATCAGACAAATCGTAGTTTATTTTCATGATGTAATATTTTATGAATCTACTGATCAAGTTGTGAACTATATTTATAAATGTAGTTTTCAGTATGTTGGTGATTATAAATTTTTATTCATTATTAGTTACCTCTGTTTTATTAAGGTGTATAGGTCCAAATGTCATATTCTAGACAATTGACAATAGGTGTTACATTTTGGTATCAGAGCTGGTTGATTCAATAGGACTATGGGTTTTGGGTTAGGAATTAGAATAATTTTCTTTTACTATATATTCTAATTATCATTTCACCTAATATTAAGTCTGATCAACTTAGTATTTTGTGTATGGTTTACAGAATTATGGATGAAGGATCTAGGAGGAATTTTGCCCTCAAAGACAGTATGACCCCACCGGCCACTGCTGAACCATGGGAAAGGGTTATGGAAGCTATTCAAATGCAAGCCACGACTACCCATAATTTGGTACAACAAATGGCAATGCAAAGAGATGGCACTCCAAATGCCAATAGTGTGTTTTATGATTTTCTTAAGTTGCAGCCTCCAACCTTCCAGGGCAGCCACAATCCCTCAAAGGCCCAATCTTGGTTGGATGAGATTAAGAAGGCATTTGAAGTAGTGCCTTGTAGTGAAGAACAGAAAGTGGCATTTGCTGCCCATCTACTGAAGGGTGGGGCAGAGTATTGGTGGAGGAGTGCAAAGACTTATATTCAGACTCAAGGAACCCCTATGAATTGGGAACACTTCGAGGTGGCGTTTTTGGACAAGTACTATCCAAAAAGTACCATAAGACAAAAGGAGTTGGAGTTTGTGCACCTACAACAAGGAGACATGTCTGTCGCAGAGTATGTTGCTAAGTTTGAAGAACTGGCCAGATTTTCTCCACATGCTCAGTATGCACCCACTGAAGAATGGAAGATAAACCAGTTTGAGTGGGGATTGAGGCCTGAAATCAGAGGGAACATAGGCCATATGGAGCTTACTAACTATTCTACTCTTGTACACAAGAGCTACATTGTTGAAGACAATTTAAAGAAGGTACAAGAGGAGAGACATACTAAGTGGCAACAAAAGAGAGAGTCTGGAAAATTTGGTCAACAGTTGAAGGTAAAGACTCTCCAAGGGAAGGGGAAACAAGTACAGACCTCTAGTTCCCCAATAGAAAAGAAGTGTCTTAAATGTGGCAGAGATCATGGGGGAGAGTGCTTGGTTGGAAAGCAAGTCTGCTACTACTGCAAACAACCTGGTCATATGGCTCCATCTTGTCCAATACGTCAAAAGCAAGCAAAGTCTAAACCAAACAAGCCTAACACTGGGAAGGTCTTTACTCTCAGTGCAAAGAAAGGTATGAATCATAATCTAATTATTGGCATTGGATTCATAAATGAAATACCTTTAATTGTCATGTTTGACACTGGTGCATCCTGTGACAACCTAAACCCCAAAACAACATATATAGTAATTTATACTAGATTTGTTTTTGAAACAAAATTCGCAGTGGATAAAGAAAATATGTTTCCATTAAAATAAGAATTTTTATAACTACTTTAGGATATCATGTTCCTCTAAATACACATGTAAAAAAAATCAACTTTGTTCCTAAATTAAAATAGTACAATACCAACAAACTTGACTTAGCTATAATTTTTTTTAATTTAATTTCAAAAACTAACTAGTACTTATAAGATTTTTCATACCAAAAAGTCGTTTCTAATAAAAAGTAAAAGCAAAATACAATTTACAACTCTTATTCCCGGTATCACCTATCAGAGCGGAGTTTCTCCCAAACTTGAACTTCAAGACTCATTAACTTGTAATAACTGCGATTTCGCAAACGCAGGGCCAAGCCAGTCGAACACAAACAACGAAAGAGGTGAGTTTCGAAATTATGCTTATAGTATAATATAAGTAAGAAGAACACACAATTAATCATAACAAACCGTATCATTATACAAACATTCTTCAAGAAAAGAAACATCACATTATAAACTCAAGATCACTCAAGAGGAATCAATACATTTCTTTATAACGTCAAATCATTTGAGGGAAGTTATTATCGCAATACAATATTGATCACAACAACACAATCACAAGGAGACACAATGCTATGCATGAGCTTAGACTCTACTTCACAATGTGGTACCATTCTAACTCTGAAGTACTTGGTTAGGAGGCTTGATATTATGCCACCATCCCGGTGGACGGACAATTCAAATTGGCCTTGTCCTCATAGATCCCCTCAACTCAACCCGAGACACATATACGCGAAAGTCGAGGTAAACGTGTGTTGCGTGGTAGCTCTCGACATTTGGAGTGCTACCTCCAAGTCACCTAGGAATTCCCCACCCGAATACCTCCAAGGTCTAACAATCTTGCCTTAAGGCTCAATAGTAGACCGCCACGATCAGGCTCAATTCAGTTGTACTTCCCCGGAATCACTAGGCTTGTCAGGCCCTACCTATATGATGACAAAATAATCTTCACTTCAAAAATTCTCAATATTTATTTTCTCCCCTCGTTGGCCTATGATACTCCATTAAGACCATCATCTCAAACACAAATTGGAATCATCGCTATTTAATCAATTATGGGGTTACTTCAGTATCCTCATCACAAGTTTATAACATCACTATTATTAATCATACATCATCATCACATAAACTCATCACAATGTATCCATCTTTTATTATCACATCACAAAAACTCCTCTAATCAAACATACATAAAATTCATTCGACATCCAATATCACAATAATATCAAATATCACACATTTAACGAAAATAAATCAAACATCACGATAATATCAAATACCACACATTTAACAAAATTAATTCAATCAACACTTTATAAATATTTTTATTCCAAATTTTAATATCACAATTTCCATATTTTCACATTAATCAATTTATCACTCAAAGGGCTACTGCCGTACGTAGCAAGCTCCGGATGAATCGTTGGGAAATACGGTTTTCCCGTTCATCTCACAATATATTATACTCATGAATTCAAATGCTCTCTCACCCCTTACCTTACTTAGACGCTTTCTCTAATCACAGAAATCAATGGATGTTTTCAACAGCAACCGTAGATGGACAACGTACAGCGAGTGAATCCAAATAAACGGCGACTTCACAAAATCTCTGAGACGTGACTGATAAATTATGCGGAGCATAAAAATCAATGTTAAATAATTAATAGTAATTTTTGAAGAAAAAATAGAGTCAAAACGACGAGAAAAAAACTGCAGAAAAAGTCTCATTGACTCGTCGGAGCGCCGGAAGAGTCCGACGTCAACTTCACCGAAAAATGCAAATGAGTAGTGCTTCTTGAAGGTTTCGACGAGAGGAATCCAAAAACGATGTCAGTTTTTTGATACGACAAACGTGGTGATCGGAATCGGCGAAAAACAGCTCGCTCAAGGAAAGTAACACAGCTGTTTCTGATGAAACGGAGCCACGATCGATAAAATTAATGCTAAAAATGGATTCAGTGGCCGATTTTGTGTGGGATAGAAGTTGGGATCGGTTCAATAGACAAGGAATTGATGGGATGAATTTGAGAGAAAGAGGATGTTGTGTTGCTTCGTTCTTTTCTTCTTCTTCTTCTTCTTCTTCTTTTTGTAATTATTTTTTTGTGTGGTTATTATAATTTAATTAGGTTTACTTTTGCATACGGGCATAACCAATAAAACACATTTTAATTACTCTTTTATTTTATTATTACTATTTTTTTAAAATAAAATCAACAATTATCAAAACTAATTTTTATTAATATTTTGTTTTTAAAACACAATTTAATTCATAAAATATTACTACTATTTTAAAACTAATAGTATATAAAATAAAATAATTAATCTTTTATAATATATTAATAATCAAAACTCTCATATTCAAATTAATATCTAAAATTATACTTATTTTTCCAAATACTCACATTAAATTACTATCATCGTTAAAAAATATTTAAAATTATAAAATAAATAAATATAATATCAATACTTTATATTAATTAATGAATCAAAATAAATATATATAAAATCACAATGTCATAACAAGTATATAAAAATCAAGAAAATCAAATACAATATTACCACTATCTCAAGATAATTATTTATGAAATATATCTTAAAATAGAAAATAGCTATAAATAATTGAAATATAACTATTTGCACACTTAACATCAGTCAATCGCATTGTAAATATCACATTAATTGTCTATGGGCATATATACACATAAAATCGCTTAAAATTTTATTCTTTAAAATATTACAGTAAAATACTATTTAGAAAAATATATAAAATAATAAAATATAATATTTATTATTTATATTACTCATTAGTCCAATATGTATAAAAGTAGCATATAATCTAAAGCACACATATAACAAAAACTAATCACGAAATTTATTAACATGTATTCTAAAATAATTTTAACATCAAATTAATTATTTAAAATCATATTTCATTAATAAAATAATTTATTATAAAATTTGGGGTGTTACACATCCCATTCTTTCATCTCTTCTGATTTTGTTTTGCAAAATAATATCCCTGTACTTGAAATGCCTTCTCCCTTAGTTGTAAGCACTGCAACTAAGAATTCAATAGAGACCTCCTTAGTATGTCACCAGTGTCCAATCACCCTGTATGATAGAGTTTTTCTAATAAACTTGGTATGTTTGCCCCTTAAGGGCTTAGACATCATATTAGGAATGGATTGGATGTCCGACCATTCAATAACTCTGATTTGCCGTGGAAGGAAGGTCATAATTCCTCGAAAAATTCCCCAACCAGAAGAAACCAAATTCCCCTCCCTGACAAATAGTTCTCTACTCTTCCAATGTCTGACCAGTGGGGTTCAAGGTGTATTATTATTACTATCCTCTAATTCAGGGTCTGAAATGGACTTGTCCAATATTCCTGTAGTCAGTGAGTTTGAGGATGTCTTTCCAGAGGATGTGACATCATTTCCTCCTGAAAGGGAAATAAAGTTCTCAATAGACTTGGTCCCTGGAACAGGGCCAATCTCCATTTCCCCTGACAGGATGTCCCCATTAGAATTAAGTGAGTTGAAAAACCAATTAGAGGACCTAATAACCAAGCAGTTTATCAAACCAAGTGTGTCTCCTTGGGGAGCCCCTGTGCTCTTAGTAAAGAAGAAGGATGGCAATATGAGGTTATGCATAGATTATAGAAAATTGAATAAAGTGACCATCAAGAATAAGTATCCTCTGCCCAGAATTGACGACCTTTTAGACCAATTAGGGGGAGCTACCTTGCTCTCCAAATTGACTTGAGGTCAGGGTACCACCAAATTAGAATAAAATATGAGGATGTACCAAAAACAACATTTAGAACTAGGTATGGGCACTATAAATTTTTGGTTATGCCTTTTGGTGTAACCAATGCCCCAGCTGTGTTCATGGACTACATGAATAGAATTTTTAGGCCATACTTCGATAAGTTTGTGATAGTATTTATAGATGACATACTAATATACTCTAAGACCCTAGAGGAACATGCAAGTCATCTTCAAATAGTGTTGCAAGTACTTAGGGATAGAAAACTTTATGCTAAACCAAGCAAATGTGAGTTTTGGATGTTAGAAGTAAAGTTTCTAGGCCATATGATTAGTAAGGAAGGAGTGGCAGTAGATCCCTCAAAAGTAAAGGCAGTGCTGAATTGGGAACATCCTAGGAATGTGACAGAGGTTAGAAGTTTTTTAGGACTGGCAGGGTACTATAGGAGATTCATTAGGAAATTCTCCCAAATTGCCCTGCCTCTGACGAGACTGACTAGGAAGGACCAACCCTTTGTGTGGGATCAAAAATGTGAAAAGAGTTGTCAGACTCTTAAGACCAAGTTAACCACAACCCATGTGCTGGCCATACCAGATCCAACCTTAAGATTTGAAGTGTATTGTGATGCATCCTTAAAAGGTTTAGGCTGTGTATTGATGCAAAACAACCAAGTAGTGGCTTACGCTTCAAGACAAATGAAGTCACACGAGGGGAACTATCCCACTCATGACTTAGAATTGGCTGCTATAGTGTTTGCCTTGAAGATCTGGATGCATCATCCGTATGGAGCACAATTTGACGTTTTTAGTGATCACAAGAGCCTAAAGTATCTCTTCGATCAGAGGGAACTTAACATGAGGCAGAGAAGGTGGGTAAAGTTTTTGAAAGATTATGAATTTGAACTGAAATATCACCCAGGCAAGGCCAATGTAGTAGCCGATGCATTGAGCAAGAAATCCCTACACATGTCTCATCTAATGATCCAAGAACTTACATTGTTGGAAAACCTTAGGGACTCGAACCTAAATATGACAATCTTCTAAGGGGGAATTCTTTTAAATAAACTAGAGATAACTAGTGGCCTTAGAGACCAAATTAGGCAATCTCAAGGAATGGATGAGGACTTGTAACTTAGAAAAGACCAAGAAAGATTTACAAGGGCAAAAGATGGAACAATTCTATTTCAAGGCAGAATTTGTGTATCTAAGGATTCAGAATTAAAGAGACTGATACTAGAGGAAGCTCACAAAAGTAACCTAACCGTCCATCCTGGATCTACTAAGATGTATCAAGACCTTAAGAAAAATTATTGGTGGCCAGGTATGAAAGTTGATGTGGCTACTTTTGTGGGCCAATGTCTGACTTGCCAAAAGGTAAAAATAGAACATCAGAGGCCATAAGGATTGCTAAAGCCTCTGGAAATACCTAAATGGAAATGGGACTCAATTTCCATGGATTTTATTATAGGTTTTCCACATACCCTCGCTGGGTATGATTCCATTTGGGTGATTGTGGACATATTAATTAAGTCAGCCCATTTTTTACCAGTAAAGACAAACTACAACACCCTCAAACTAGCCAAGTTATTCATTAAGGAAATAGTGAGGTTGCATGGGGTGCCTCTTGATATCATATCAGATAGGGATCCTAAGTTTACCTCCATATTTTGGAAGGCCTTTCAGAAGTCTCTAGGAACTAGATTGCACCTTAGTACTGCCTACCATCCCCAGATTGATGGTCAAACTGAAAGGACCATTCAGACTCTAGAGGATATGCTAACAGCCTACATTCTAGAGGAAGGGGGAAACTGGGATACGCACTTGCCTCTGGTAGAATTTGCCTACAACAACAGTTACCATGCCACCATTGGCATGGCACCTTATGAGGCTTTGTATGGAAGAAAATGTAGGACACCTTTATGTTGGTCAGAGGTAGGGGATAAGGGGATCTTTGGTCCTGAAGTTATCCAAGAGACCACTGAAAAGATTAAGGTCATTAAGGATAAACTAAGGATAGCCCAAAGCAGGCAAAAGAGCTATGCTGATATCAGGAGGAGACCTTTGGAGTTTGAGGAGGGGGATCATGTGTTTTTGAGAGTTACCCCCACTATTGGAATTGGAAGAATGCTAAAGGTCAAGAAGCTAAACCCTTGTTTTGTTGGACCTTTTCAAATATTACAGAGGATAGGTTCCTCTGCATACAAAATAGCTTTGCCACCTACACAATGTTTTTCATATCTCCCAATTAAAGAAATATATTTCTAACCCTCATCAAATTTTGAGTCATGGGTCTGTCCAACTCAAGTCAAATCTTACTTATGACCCAATGCCAGTCCAAATTATAGATAGAAGTTTAAAAGCATTGAGAAGCAAAGAAATTCCCCTAGTAAAGGTTGTTTGGGAAGGATCTTCTGCAGAAGAAGCAACATGGGAAGCAGAGACAAACATGCAAAAGGAGTATCCTTACCTTTTCCATTAGGTAATTCTCTGAAATTTGAGGGCAAAATTTTTATTTAGTGGTGGAGGATGTAACAACCAATCTATTTGTTTAAGTTTAGGATTTAATTGGTGGAACTGTTAATTTGAAAAATAAATAAATAAATAAATAGTTTAAAATTTGATTAATTAAAGAAGGGGCATTATGGTAATATTTAGTTAAATGAAGGGCAAGAAGGGGATTTCTAATTTTTATTTTTCTCAAAACACTTATACGGAGATGAAACTCGCAGAACCAAACACCCCACACCCTTTGCACATCTGAAACTGCCAAAAATAAGGAGACGCCCCCTCATGCATGTTGAAGATCTTTCAATATCCTTCATCTACTCATCTTAAGCTTCTATTGTTCACATCTATTTCTATCAAATGATTAAACCCAAACGCATGTGAGTACAAATTCTTCTTTTCCCCCTTTATTTTTGGTTAGCATTGATTTAGATGTTTAAGTGAGTTTAAATGTCTATATTGACAACAAATTTTGAAACATGCATGCAAGTAATCTATTTGAAAAAAAAGAAGATAATTTTAAATTTACAGAAATTCAGAATTTGTGTAAATATATTTTAATTAATTAGTTTGATAATTTTGGTGAAGTAGTGATTCGGTGCAGGTACATATTAGCCATCATTTGACATAATTTAGTAGTTTTATAATTTTGGTGAAATAGTGATTTGGTGTAGGTACATATTAGCCATCATTTGGCATAATTCTTCAGTTTAATTATGTACCTCATTTAAGATGGGAGTGGAGTAGTTTTTTTTTTTGACCAAGTAAATTTAGCCATTGTGAATTTATTGAAAATTTAAGCTTATCTATGTGAATTTATTTGCTAATTTAGAACGTGTATGTTGTTTGTGTCTCTAGTTGTTATGTTGTGAATGAATTATAGGTTAGGAAAAAATTTAATCAAAGGCGCATAACTAGATTTAAGGCCAGGATGCTTGTCGAGTACGATTTCTGCTCGTTACTGCTACCTCTGATGTGTATGTGAAACTGATATGTTACTTTAGTATGAAGGTTTTGGGCACTGAAATTATTTAAATAAATTATTTTGAGGTTATTACGGATTTGTAGAATTAGAGTATGAGGAAATGAAATTTTTGCATATAGGTGTTTTAAAACTGCATCCAAATGATTTTTCATGACTCCAATGTTGTTTTTTTATTTTTTATTTTTTATTTTTCTTGTTATGAGTTCCGTTTGAATTAAAGATGTAAGAACAAATTATTATGGGTTTAGTGTATCGCTAAGTTATTTTTGATTGTTGCGGAAGAATGATATATTGCATATATGACATAATAAAGACATTTCATACAAAGCATCTCAATACAACTTCATTAAATCAGATCATGCATGGCCTTATCCACGGTGGGACATTCAGGTTGTTCCAGGCATGGAATAACAGGTAAAGGAGAACAATTAGGACGCTGATTGGGGTTTGGCCAGACCACCTTTACCAATCAGGACTCAATTATCTTGGGGACCCACATCAAGATATTGAGCGACCTTTTCCTTCTTTTCCTTATTCCAAAGGAAAAGATTTGAGGTCATGCATATGTTTTTTTTCTTCTTCAAAATTTAAGAAAATAATAATAATAATAACATTATTATTATTATTATAACTAAAACTTTTATAATAAATAAAAGTGTGAGTTTTAACTTGATATGGATATTGTTCTCATGTTGTAAACACATTTATGAAAGAAACTCAGACTATTCTCCTTTATTTTCAGAGCTCACTGAGATATTTTTATCTCACCCCGTTTTTTTCTTTTATTTAGCAGCTGCAGAAACCTGAGATATGAATTTAGCATCAGAAGATCAGTTCCAAACTTAGGGAATTAAAAATTTGATGTTTATTTTATTTTTAGATGTAATCAGACAAATCGTAGTTTATTTTCATGATGTAATATTTTATGAATCTACTGATCTAGTTGTGAACTATATTTATAAATGTAGTTTTCAGTATGTTGGTGACTCTAAATTTTTATTCATTATTAGTTACTTCTGTTTTATTAAGGTGTATGAGTCCAATTTTCATATTCTAGACAATTGACAATGGGTCTTACACAACAAGTATCTTTGTATTGTGTATTCGGCTCAATCCTTTTAGTAAAAGATTGGGCCAAGTTTAATTGAAATTAATAGAACGAATGGTAATTACAGGATTACAAAGTATCCATTGCTTCGAATGTGAATTCGATCTCTTTCCATACTTCACAAGCAGTAGCTAATTCAGGACTCCATTTTGCAGCGTCACGAATAATTTCATTACCCTCACGAGCAAGATCACGTCCCTCATTACGAGCTTGTACACATGCTTCTACAGCTACTCGATTAGCTACGGCACGTGGTGCATTTCCCCAAGGGTGTCCTAAAGTTCCTCCACCGAATTGGAGTACAGAATCATCTCCAAAGATCTCGGTCAAAGCAGGCATATGCCAAACGTGAGTACCACCTGAAGCACTAAGCAGAACACCCGGTAAAGAAACCCGATCCTGAGTGAAATAAATACCATGACTTCTATATTTTTCAACAAAATCATCACGTAGTAAATCAACAAAACCTAAAGTAATTTCCCTTTCTCCTTCAAGTTTACCTACTACAATACTAGAGTGAATATGATCTCCACCAGACAAACGTAACGTTTTAGCTAATACACGAAAGTGCATACCATGATTTTTCTATCTATCGATAACTGCATGCATTGCACGGTGGATATGAAGAAGTAGACCATTATCGCAACAATAGTGAGACAAGCTAGTATTTGCAGTGAAGCCCCCTGTTAAGTAGTCATGCATTACGATAGGAACGCCCAATTATCTCGCAAACACAGCTCTTTTTATCATTTCTTCACATGTGCCCGCAGTAGCATTCAAATAATGTCCTTTAATTTCACCAGTTTCAACATGTGATTTATAAATTGCTTCTGTACAAAACAAGAAACATTCTCTCCAACGCATAAATGGTTGGGAGTTCACATTTTCATCATCTTTGGTAAAATCAAGTTCCCCGCGCAGACATTCATAAACTGCTCTACCATAATTCTTAGCGGACAAACCTAATTTAGGTTTAATAGTACATCCCAATTGTGGATGACCATACTTGTTCAATTTATCTCTCTAAACTTGGATTCCGTGAGGAGGGCCTTGGAAAGTTTTAACATAAGCATTAGGGATTTGCAAATCTTCTAGACGTAGAGTGCGTAAGGCTTGAAACCAAATACATTACCTACAGTAGAGGTAAACATGTTCGTAACATAACCTTCTTCAAAAAGGTCTAAGGGATAAGCTACATAAGCAATAAATTGACTTTCTTCTCCTGGAATCGGCTCGATGTGGTAGCATCGTCCTTTATAACGATCAAGACTGGTAAGTCCATCTGTCCACACAGTTGGTCATGTCCCAGTGGAAGATTCGGCATCTACCGCAACACCTGCTTCTTCAGGCGGGACTTCAGGTTGAGGAGTTACTCGGAATGTTGCCAAGATATCAGTATCTTTGGTTTCATAGTCGGGAGTATAATAAGTCAATTTATAATCTTTAACACCAGCTTTGAACCCAACACTTGCTTTAGTTTATGTTTGTGGTGACATACATCCCCTTACAACTCATAAATTAAGAATTCTAGCAACAATAAGGTCTACTCGACCTAACTTACGAGTTGGGTTAATAAAACATTTCATAAATGATCCATCAACTAATATTATCACTTAATCCGACTGGTTGATTATGAAATTGAACCATGATATTTGATTTGGCAAATACATCATTATTCTATACTCTTTCATATGTATGGCGTAACCCAATCTCTCATTTTTTTTTCAAATTTCGAGTCTCTTATTTTTTTTTTGAATGGAATTTTCGAATTGAAATAATAAGAAATTTACTCTTGACCTTGACAGTAATATATGTTATATATGTAAATCCTAGATATAAAAATAGGCAGAATTCGAAAACCTATAAAAAAACGCAGGAGAAGTAAAAAAATGCAGGGTAGTTTGTTTGCTTGGCTAGTCAAACACGAAATAGTTTATAGATCTTTGGGTTTCGATTATCAAGGAATAGAGACTTTACAAATAAAGCCCGAGGATTGGCATTCGATTGCCATTATTTTATATGTATATGGTTACAATTATCTACGTTCCCAATGTGCCTATGATGTAGCACCCGGAGGACTATTAGCTAGTGTCTATCATCTTACCAGAATAGAGTATAGTCTAGATCAACCAGAAGAGGTATGCATAAAAGTATTTGCCCCAAGGAAAAATCCCAGAATTCCTTATATTTTCTGGGTTTGGAAAAGTGCATATTTTCAAGAAAGGGAATCTTATGACATGTTAGGAATCTCTTATGATAATCATCCGCGTCTAAAATGTATTTTAATGCTAGAAAGTTGGATCGGATGGCCTTTGCGTAAAGATTATATCGCTCCCAATTTTTATGAAATACAAGATGCTCACTAAATGATAAAAATAAGAAAATAGTCTTCACTTCGACAACCCCAAATATTCAAGAAATATATGTACATTTTCTTTTTCTTATAGATTAGAAAGAGTAATGGAGGTTTCGATAAATAAAAAAATAAAAAGGTAATAATAGAGGGATTCATTGAGATTCTAAAATTGGAACGATACTTATTTCGGGTGAGCCAATAGGATCAACTGAAAAAGTTCTGCATCATTAACTATGTAAGATGCACATCAACATCAATTCGATATCGGCCTATGAATAAATACCCAAAAAATTGACCGAATTTTTTTTATAATGTATCTGAGATGAATTTGGACTATTTCCACCTCTGAACTCCCCTAAACTTTTAGGTCTTTCAATAAAATTAATTTAACCATTTGAATAAGTTGAAATATTAACATTCCTTTTGGAGCGCAGAAAAAAGCGAAACTAAATCGAATGATTTATTTTCAGACTGACTTTCTATACCTAGAATATACATCTATTCATTCTTCATCTAGAAAGAGCATATCTCTGTATACCTAGATATATATATTATGTATGATGATCAAGACCACTAATTAATATGTATCTATTCCCCCAATTTATTAAAATAAATATGGGAATAGATCCTCATACAAATGAATCGCCGGGAACCAGATTTGAACTGGTGACACGAGGATTTTCAGTCCTCTGCTTCGGAAGTTCTTTGTAACGTTGTAAAGTTTCTTTAACTCTTTGCGCAGTTTCATAATGTTCTTCACCAACGATCCATGGTTGGAGCATAGTTGACGTTGAATCTAAAGGATCTACTGCTGGATAGATACCTTTGGCAGCTAATCCTCTTGATAGTACTATAGTAGCATCCAAATGTGCAAATGTCGTGGTAGGAGCAGGATCGGTCAAATCGTTTGCAGGTATATAAACGGCTTGAATAGAAGTTATAGACCCTTCTTTTGTAGAAGTAATTCTTTCTTGTAAAGAACCCATTTCAGTACCTAGGGTAGGTTGATAACCCACAACAGAAGGCATTCGACCCAATAAGGCAGATACTTCGGATCCTGCTTGGATAAAACGGAAGATATTGTTGATAAATAAAAGTATGTCTTGTTCATTGACACCTCGGAAATATTCCGCCATAGTTAGGGCAGTTAAACCAACTCTCATACGAGCTCCGGGCGGTTCATTCATTTGACCGTAGACTAGAGCTACTTTTGATTCCCCAATATTTTTTTCATTTATTACTCCAAAATATTTCATTTCCATATAAAGATCATTTCCCTCACGAGTACGCTCACCTACTCCGCCAAATACGGATACACCTCCATGAGCTTTGGCAATGTTATTGATCAATTCCATAATGAGTACTCTTTTACCTACCCCAACTCCACCAAAAAGTCCTATTTTTCCGCCACGACGATAAGGAGCTTAAAGATCTACTACTTTAATTCCTGTTTCAAAAATGGATAATTTTGTATCTAACTGTATAAAGGCAGGCACAAATCTATGAATAGGAGATGTTGTGCAAGTATTTACAGGATCTAAATTATCAATAGGCTCTCCAAGCCTAAAGTTCCTCCGCCGACTGGAACACTTAGAGGAGCTCCCATGTCAATAACTTCCATTCCTCTCTTTAGACCATCGGTAGCACTCATAGCTACAGCTCTAATTCTATTATTTTCTAATAACAAAGCAAGTTGATCGGTTAATTTTATTAAGATTTAATAAAAAATAAGAAATGCAAGTTAATAATCTATTTTCGGAATCGAAGCGATGACCATCGCATGCTATCTAACCTTTGAGCTAAGCGGGCTCACATAACACAAATTGTGCATGTATCGGAATTATTTCCTAAACTACTCGGATCTTAGTTATTAATTGTTTAATATATTATTAGCTCTTCATAACATAATTACTATGTTATGTCATAACATAATAAAATAAATACAAACATAGGAAAAATATATAGAATATCCCATATTTATTATATTTTTGGTATTTATATATTTATATTATTTATATATATATATATATATATATATATATTTATCCCGATATTCTGATTATTTATTTTATATAAAAAAATATTATATTTCTAGACTATAGAAATATATATTGAAAATAAAATAATGACTAATTAGATTACAGTAAACAGTAATTTAGAATTTAGATTACAAAAGTTTTATGCATTAAGATTTAATATGTATAATATTGTATATAATATGTATAATTATGTATATAATTATATGTAATATATCGATATATACATATACATTCGAATTATCAAAAATTGGATGGATTATCAAAACAAATTTGATAAGTAATTAGAAATTCAATATTTGTATTGAATTTCTAAATGAATGTTGAATTTTAAATTGATAAATAGATTTTTGATTTCTTATTATTAAGGGCTGCATGTATTCGCTCAAAGGAAAAAAAGAATCGAATGTTCGAGTATTATAAATTCTATCAAAAAATCGTAGAAGGAATGACATATAAAATAGATATATATATATATATATATATATATATATATATATATATATATATATATATATATATATATATATATATATATACTTGAAATCTCTTTATATTGAACTGCGAATATAGAGATAATAGAATTATTTCTGATTCGACTAAATATGGGTGACCGATATAGATGAAAGAAAATCAATTAAATAAAAAAAAAAACAAATAGAAGCAAAATTTTCCGATTAAGTATCTAATAAATTCAACAGTTCCTGCATATAATTCTCATAATAGAAATGATAAAACATCCTAATGAGATCTCAATCTCAAAGAAAAAACGAGGGATATGGAGAAATTGGTAGACGCTACAGACTTAATTAGATTGAGCCTTGGTATGGAAACTTACTAAGTGAAAACTTTAAAATTTAGAGAAACCCTGGAATTAACAATGCGCAATCCTGAGCCAAATCCGGCTTTCCGAAAACAAACAAATAAAAGTTCAGAAAGTTAAAATAAAAAAAAAGGATAGGTGCAAAGACTCAATGGAAGCTGTTCTAACAAATGGAGTTGACAACATTTCCTTTCGTAGTAAGAAATGAATCCTTCTATCCAAATTCCAGAAATTAAAGGATCAAGGATAAACATATATATGTTATATACATATATGTACTGAAATACATTTTCAATTGATTAATGATGACTCTTAACTTATATTTGTAAATATTTAGATTCTATTCTATCACAAATGAAAGATGTGAATGAACTAAATTACAACTGTAATAAAAGAATATTCATTAATCAAATCAGTCACTCCACTGTAGTCTGATGGATCTTTTGAATAACTGATTAATCAAAAGACAATAAAGATAGAGTCCCATTCTACATGTCAATACCGACACCATTGAAATTTTTAGTAAGAGGAAAATCCGTCGACTTTTGAAATCGTGAGGGTCTGTGTCCCTCTATAGAATATAACATAAGTGGAGGCTTTTTATTGTTAATATATATTTAGCTGTTTCAAAAATAGCGAGATATCCATCAACGTTGAAACAAAGAGAATATAATATGATTGAAAATGAAATATATTATAAATGGGAGGGACGAAAAAGATAATGTGCAAAAAGCTTTTTTAAATTGACACTATAATATTTGTTCACTAATATACATGACAAATTAATTTAATTTAGTTTTTTAATTTTCATAATTATTAACAAGAAACTATATGAATAATTGAAGTGTAGATCAGTTCACTCTGATATGTATTATGGATTGAAAGAAAAAAAAAATATAAACGAGTTATTACTAAAATTTCTAACAAAAATATAAAAATACATAAAAAACTTTATTAATATGTGAATGTGATATATCTCTTGAAACGTATTGAACATTATAAGAACCACAAAAAATATTTCAGTTGATAAAATATATCTCCCAAATTTCTAAAGAACTGTTTTATTTTTACTATGAATTAATATTAAATATAATAATATCATCTTATTTTAGAACGTGTTAAATATTGAAATATTTATGTAATTATACTTATCAAAATTATTATTTTTTATTCATTAAAAATATTTTAAGTGATGTAGTAAAATATAAATATTTTAAGTACACTTCAATCGAAAGATATAAAGTACAAGATTATATACTACACCTAAATTATGTGTTTCTGAATATATTTTTGAGGTTTAATTTCTTTATTTAATTTTTATTTTGTCTGGAGATTTCTTTATTTTTAATTAATAGGAGAAACACAATGAATGTCCTTCCATGAGATAAATATGCTACAATATTTATAGGTTGAATATGATACAATAAAAGTTCTAATATATATATATATATAAAACAATTACACTAATATGTAAAATCTGTAAAAAGTTCGTATATAGTTGTACTATTGCGGTAAAATATAATATCTTTTTTAAACTTTTTAAATATATTATGACCAATAAAAATTCTTAGATTTTTATTATTTTTACTATAAATATTTATCAAATTTTTACTAGTACCAATTTAATAATAATTTTACTTTTCCCCCAATTTAAAAGAAAATCTTTATCAAAAGTATTATTTTTCCTTTGTAAAAATTAAAAATATTTTATGTAATTTAATTAAACTCGTGTAGCGCATAGGTAATATACCTAGTATATCTATAACATCATTTACTGTAATCTAGAATATAATATATGGTGATGTACAGCATAATCAAGTTTAACGACAACACAATTTATCTCACATATAACTTAATACAAAATAAGTTCAAATGAAACAAAACATAATTAAACATAAACTCGATAATATTATGTCTAACACAACATCCACTAAGTTCTACATAATCTTTCTAAGTTACTTTTCTTTTCCCCTTATCCTTGGTCATGTGCTTGTTTGAAAATAACAACAATGGAAAGGATGGGACTATCTCTCAGTGAGTTCTACCAAAACTAACATAGATTGACTCTCGAGACCTAAGTGTATATTCTTTAATAACTTAATTCTATAATCTGCAATTTATAAAAACAATTACATAACTCTATTAACTTATTCACCTCAACTATGACCGTGTTACATACTTGGATTTAGGCAAGCTAGAATAAATTAATAAGGATACACAACTATTTTTATAATGCAACTATTTATACATATACATATATAACTTTGAAGGTTGCATAATCCATTCCTCAGATGTGAGTCAATCATAGAAAGTCTAGCCCACTATAATACGGTAGTCAGTATCCCAACCATCCTAGTTACAGTGAAGATTGAATTTATAATAAAATTCCGTCTACTGCTATGAAGTAATACTTTATTATTAAAGTATTTAATTATTTATATATATAATACATCTCATTTGTTAATTTAACATTATACTCTCTATAATGCTTTATATAATTCCTTTTAATTTCTTATACATAAGACTAAGGTACTTAACTAAGAACCTAGTCTAATGTTTCTGAAACACACCCTATAATTCTACGACAACAACTTTGTTCATAAAATCACTAAAAATTATAAAAGTGATATAAAATTATGAAACTTCACAATATTAGAGTAATAAGAGTAAGTTTTTTCAATGCAATTGGTTTTACTCAAAACCGATTCCTATAACTCCTGATATGCCCATTTCAACTCAACTATGTGATAATTTTTAATGCAAAACATACTTCAATTTTGACAATTCAATTGAAAAATCAAAACGGCGTCTGATTTGAGTAAACTTCCCCTCATTAGAAAGTTTATGATATCTAGTTTATGAATATAATTTTTATTTTTCAAGTTAAGTTTCTAATTAGTACAGTTTGTCAAAATATTACATAAATATTCCAAAAATAGGGCAACAACTTTAGTCTAACTTGGGACATATTTCTCTCTATCAATTCTCAATTAAATTGAGTGAAACTAGTGTCTATTTCAAAGGAAATTAAGTCTAATTTACAATGTATAAAAATAAACTCCAAACAATTTCGACATAAAAGGTTACAGACTTAATACCAAAGGTACTGTACACAAGATTTGGAGGACAACAACTACAATTTTATGAAATACCTTATATGCAAGTCATTACACTATCAATTGATGCTCAAGGAAAATGCACGTTTCAACCAATCAATCACAATGCTATCTAGTCAATATAACTATTAATTTCACATCTAATACAAGTTCTAACATTGATTTTTAACAAGAAGTTTTTTCAATTGAATATCCATAAAAGGCCCAATTTGCATGCAAGGTTTGGTTCTTTCTAATCGTTAATTTTCAGCTGCAATCTATTCTAATAACTATCCAAACATGGTGTACTTCTTCAAGTCTTGATTCTCATGAAATCCCTAGTTTCTTCTTCTTTCTCTCACACTTCTAACCTTCTAATCTTTAATTTAATTGAGAGAAAGATAGAAGTGGGATAACATGCTGATTTGTGTTGAGAGTTGAGAGTTGAGAAAATGGGTTTTTCCATCTTTTCTCTCTATTTGGTCGTGAGAACGAGGAAGAAGAAGAATGAACAAAATATAACTTTTTAGTTTTTATTGACTTGGTCAATAAATAGAAAAAGTTTAGTAGTAAATTGTGTAGTTTTTCTTTTTAATAATAATTCTCTTCTTAACCTATTTTGGCTACTATTGATAATAATTAGAAATCAAAACACTTGATCCTTTAGTGTATATATATATATATATATTATTGCTATTACTAAATAAATTTATGGGGATGTTACAATATCGATATTACTATGTATTCTAAGCTTGAGTAAACCTTATGCCTATGTGGCACCATTAGAAAACCTCCAACTATCTCTTATTCTATTTAATAATTATATTAATGTATACCATCTATAGAATATAATACTGCAAGATTTTTATTTTGGTAAGGGTGACATTTGTTGTCTCAATGGAGATGTTAATCACAATTATTTATTTTTAAAATTGTAATAAACAAAAAAAATATTTATTTAAATTTTATAAGTTAATTTTATATAGAAGATAATATTAATAGCTGCAGTTTTTTTTCCAAGACTTATTATTATTATTATTATTATTATTATTATTATTATTATTATTATTATAACATTAATAAATTGTTTCAATTTATGCAATTTTTGTTTCAAATATTGGGAAGCCCTCACATTACTATTTCTCATCTCCAATCAACCATCTTTTGCTTCCCGTGTGTGGTTTATGTTTTGGCTTTCTAATGAGATATTACTTTCGCCTCTATTATCAGGAAAGTGAGCTCATCTTTTTTCAATATTCAAATAAATCAATTTTGTATATATTTCAAATGTGCAATTTGTAACTAATGGTCTTCCACACTCCTCTTGCTAAAAATATATTAGAATTAAGATATTAGAATTAGTTTTGTTCTGATTTCCTATTATCCCCTTCTTCTCACTTTATTTTTCTTTTCTCTGCAGTTTTTTTTCCTTGCAAATGAGTTATGCTGTTCTTTGCTTTAGTTAATTTTTTTTCCACTTTTCTATTTTAGATAATGATTATATTTTTATATTTCATGTTTTTTCTAACATTAGATTTCACAATAATATAAGATAAATCAAGATGAGAAATACACGTACAATTTCATAAAGTCCATTTCAACTCATCTTCATAAATATAATTAAATAACGTTTGTAGTATGTTATAGAGACCTTTCCATCTATATCTAAGTATTATTTGATAGTAATTAAAAACGTATTACTTTCATCTTTAACTATAAACATTTTTTTTTGTTAAAAATTTGTATCTGTAAATATAAGTACACTATTCAAATTATCGTGAATTAATTATTTTTTGGGTTAAATATGTCTTTAGTTTCTATAAAATTATGACCTTCTAAGTTTAGTCTTTAAAAGAAATGAATTCACTCTTAGTCCCTATTTCTATTTTATATAAACTTTTTTTAGGGACTAAACATAATAACCATAATCATGTATCTAGAAAATGGCAATAATTCATACATTCTAATATTTTAAGAGGCCATCATATTAAAATTTTCATTAGTACAATCTTAGAAATGTCATTGTTACTATATAAAGCATAGTGTACAAACATCATTTGATATACTAAAAATAAAAAGAAATTACAACTTCAACAACATAATAATATAGCATTATCCTCTGAAGCTTGAACTCTCAGCCTCAAGTCCTCTTATCTCCTATAATACATGCAAATATGAGATGAAATAATAATATCAGTGAATTCTATAAAAGGGAGAGGACAAATTAAATTATTTTTTCCTTAAATGCAATATAAAACATGACATGAATATAAAATTCCATTTGAAATAGTCCTTATTCTTTTCTTTTTCCTTAAAGTATGGAAAAAGCTCCTCAAATATCTTGATGTGGGTCACCTAGATAATTGAGAATCTCTTGGTAAAGTTGGTCTGGCCATGACCCCAACAGGTGTCCTAGTTGTTCTTCCTTTACCTATATTTCTTGTCTGAAACAATCCTCAATGTCCCACCATATCCTTTTAAGACCATGCATGTCATGACATTATGTATATAATGCACACCTCATTATCACATCAATTTCAAGGAAATAATTAACTTCAATATCATAAATAAGCAAAACAAAATGTGTAAATTAGTTTCGCGTCAATCATCAGAGGGTAGTTTAGTTAGAAGTAATATTTAAGCAGAGGAAGTCGTTGGATCAGTGGCAACCTAATAAGAGGAAGAATTGGATCAGAGGCAGCTCGATCAGATGAAGACTTGGATCAGAGGCAGCCTGATCATAGCCAACCCAATCAGAGGAAGAATTGGATAAGAGGTAACCTGATCAAAGGAAGACTTGGATCAAAGGAAGCCTAATCAAAGGAATACTTGGATCAAAGGCAACCTGATCAGAGGAAGAATTGGACCAGAGGCAACCCAATCAGGGGAAGACTTGGATCAACGACAACCTGTTCAGAGGAAGAAATGGATCAGAGCAACCTAATCAGAGGAAGAATAGGATAAGAGGCAGCCTGATAAGAGGAAGAATTTGATTAGATGCAGTCCGATCAGAAGTAGACTTGGATCAAAGGTAGCCTTATCAGAGGAAGAATTGAATTAGAGTTGTAAGACCCACATTCTTCTCTATTATTAGTAGTGTGTGAAATATATATTTTTTTCTCAATAATTTATAATGTGGTTGTTATTATTCTGTTCTTTATTCAATTATTATTTTGAAAAGTATATATGTATATGACATGATTTATTTAATTTGAATGAGTATTTTTCTAAAATGTGTGAAAATTATTTTTTTAAAAGAATATTTCCTTGTGAAGTATTTGAAAAAAAATACTTATAAATGAAATGATTTAACTATTTTTAGAAAACAAAAACAATAAAAATATTTTAGATTAGTCAAACACCCAAATGTTAGTTAGTGAGAAAAATCATATAAATCTCTAGTCGATTGTTAGCTTAGGTTTTTAGGTTAGGTTAACAAAAAAAAGAAAAGAAATAGAGTAGTCTAGTGGAACGACGCACAAAATGAAAAATAGAAGAAATAAAAAAGAAAATTTGTTTTTGATAGTCGATGGTTGTGAAGTAAACTTGCTCTGATTTCTTTCAAATTGCAGTATGTCATCTCTACCTTTGAATTTGACTTATCAATATAATCTATTATTATATTTACTTTCTCTCTAGCCCAATTTGATAAAACATTTGATTTTGAAATGATGACTTTTTGATGCAAAAGTTATATTTATAAACTAAAATATTGATTGTTATGGTAAAGTTGTTACTGTTGTTACTAATTAAAAACTAATTTTTAGTAAATAGCTCGACGATGATAGATAATTTTAAAGGTGATGTTGATATTATTATTGTGTAATAAATTCTTTTTAATTTTAAAAGCAAAATCATGTAACATTGTTACCATTACAATGATTAATCTGTTTGCTCTTGGAATTATGACCTATTTGAAGACTTGGCTTCTTTAATATTTTTTTTGGTTCTAGAACTGTAAAGAAAGAAAATAAGTGAGAAACATTTTATTTACTTCAAAGAAAATTGTGTAGTTTGCTGTGTGGTTGTTGGAGTTACTACCTTGCTTGTTTCCTTGGGACATTGATTATGCTTAAAATTGGATTCCCTTTATTTTCTAAAATTTATTTGTGGCTTTATAACATAAAGTGATTCCAATGAAAATTATATTATTTGAAAAGTTTTAATTCATTGCCTTAATCGGTTCGAGTTTCATGTTTTAATGATTAATCGATTATAAGTAGTAGTTTCATGGTATTTTCATTCTATGTGCAAATTATGACATGCAATTTATTTTCTTAAAAGTGTTCTCGATTTTCTATATAGAAAGCTATTTTGATTAGAGAAAATGTTTATCTATATCAATAATTAATTTTCATCTGATAGAAGTCATTATAAAGACTAGATCATGTGTTAATCAATAGAAATCGTTATTGACTACAAACTGAATTTTTATTTGGTTAAAATTTTATGTTGTGATAGTTTGAGTGTTGAAGAAATTTTTAGAAACCTTATTGATGTTAAGTATAATAATTTTCCTAGAAACAATAAATGTGTTGAAAGTTGTTGTTACGGTTATTTCTTCTAGAAGGTTAAAATTATGATTTTTGTGATACAATTGTGTGGATGTTGTGTTTATTTATAAAATAAAAATAATTTTATGATAGAGTTGTTAATTTATTTTGTAATAGTTAAAATGGCTTTTGTGTTGAAGTATCGTTAAATTTATTGTTAAATTTTTGGAAGTGAACTAAGGAAGTATTAGGTATAATTGATGCTTGTTATATTAGAATTTTGGTCCAAAAGAAATATTTAAAACATGACATTTTCCTTTTATTTTATTGGATTTTCTGTGAGAACCTTGTGCCAAATATAGACTCAAAATTTGTTTTTATTGCTACTTGTTTGTGTGCTTGCTAATTAGAGATAATTGATATCTTTTAAAAATATAAAGAAACAGTGTGTCTTAGAACCTTAAGCCAACACCAAACCTTGAATATGAATTACGGATAGATGAGTTTTGACAATAAGTGAGTAGTAAATTGTTTGTGATGGTGATTGTATTTGGAGCAAAAACCGCTGTGTAGCAACCTTAATAACGACACTCATAACGGTAAGGGCATCACTCCTTTCACTTTCCTATTTGAATTATATGTGATATAAATGCACTGTGATGTTATATATTGGTTTTGTTTGTGTGTTATTTGTAAAATATGTGTGTTATATAAATTTCATGTATATGAGTGATATTATGAGATTAAGCAAATTGCGTATTTTGATTGGTAACGGGTGATTATTCCAGGTGATGACTTTGTTGAAACTAGATTGGTTTAGGACAACGTTAAATGGTTTTAGACACTATGGTTGAGTGATCTATTTTGTTACTAACTAAGGTGATGATATTCATGCATGCATTGGTGGCCTGAAGCTAGTCGCGAGTACGTGACGACAGTTCCTTGAAAAGGTAATGTGATTCAGAAAAATACGTAACGGTGGAGTACTAAACATGAAACTCTGAATAGCATTCGTCCAACAATGGGATATTGTCGAATGGTGGGGCTTTTTGGGGTGGTGATATTCTAGAATCATGCTTTGACATATAGTCTAACAAATAGGATTTGTGCATTTGGGGTTAATTTGTATCTTTGGTGCTTTGTGGTTATAATTGTTAAATGAAGCATATGATTTAATTATATTTTTGCTATAATAAATATATATGCATGCTTATTTTCTCTGTGTTTCTTATTTGGAGATGACCATTACATTTGACTGAATGTCACATATAGTGTTACTTGAGCGAATAATGTTGCGGGTCAACCTAGTAAGAGAAATATGAGGAAACACAATAGTATACAGTTGGAGGCTCCGAGAAATTTTTTTCCTAGTGTTAGACTTGTTGGAAGAGTTTTTCACAAACGTCTAGAGTTATGAGCAGTTAGTATCTATTTTTGGATAGTAAAACGCCAAAAGTTTTGAATTTAGGAGTTTCTTTTGTTTTACGCATTAAATTTACGTTTTGTAATTGCGAATACTTTGATTCACTATTTTTGAAAATACAATAGAATAAATTATTAATTGGTTTTAAAGTAAATGAGTATTTAAGATAATCTTATTGAAAAAAATGAATTTGTCTCTTTACGTTTAGAATTTCGTTAGTTAGTTTCTCAAAAAAGCGGGATGTTATAGGTGGTATTAGAGCAGTTCGATGTAGATTGAACTGCTAGTAAATGGGGTATCTTTTAGTCTTGTTAGTGTTTGTCATGTGTCTAAGAAGTCCTCAAGAAATGGAGTGTGAATTTATGTACCACTCGAACCTTGATCGAAATATTTCCTCACCTTAACCACTACAAGAAATTTAAAAATTACGACACAAGACTTGCGACGGTTTTCTTAAAACTGCCTTCACTTTTGGACTACGACGGTTTCGTGCGACGGGTTTGTGCAACTGCCACTGTGACACCGTAAATCCAAACTGAAATAAAAAGTGAAATGCACTAGTTTTGAAAGAGATTCGCAGTGGTCCCAAAATAGAGTATATAAAAAGATTCCTTTTAACATATAAGACTTAGGACGTCACACTTACACTTACACAAGACGCTGCATAAAAATTCTTAATTAAAAATCCTTTAACATCGAATGTAGTTGAGGTTTATTAAAAAAATATTTATGACATAAAAACATGCTCAAAACTTAGAGACAATTAATTTTTATCTTTGAATAAAAGATCGAATATAACATAATTGATCGATAGAGTTTAAACAAACATAAACTAGTTCATAACTCAACAAAACACAATAATTACTCCCACCCAGTATCGCCTATCAGAGCATGGATCACCAACCGATAACCTGAAATAAATGCACTCTCGCAAGCGCAAAACACAAGCAACGAAAGGTGAGCTTCGAAAACATGTAATAGTATAAAATAATTTAGAAGAACACATAAAACATTAATCAAACACCGTATCATATCAAATTACAATTAACAAGAATAATTCAAGTAACACATTGATACAAGCCACAACGTCAAGTAAGTCAACACACAAATCAAGTAATGTTATGCATGCTCTTATACACTAGACTCATCCTCTTTCTTTGGTACCATTCTAACTCTGAAGTACTTGATCAGGAGACTTGATACTATGCCATCACGCAAGTGGATGGACAATTTAAATTGGCCATATCGTCATAGATCCCTTCAACTCAACCCGAGACACATATACGCGACAATCGAGGTAAACGTGTGTTGCATGGTAGCTCTTGACATTTGGAGTGCTACCTCCAAATCACCTAGGAATTCTCCACCCGAATACCTCCAAGGCCTAACAGTCTCGCCTTAAGGCTCAACAGTAGACCGCCACGATCATTCAGTTGTACTTCCCCGAAATCACTAGGCTTGTCAGACCAAACCTATATGATGATAAAATAGTCTCCACTTCAAAAATTCACAACATCTATTTTCTCCCTTCGTTGACCTAGGCTACTCATTCCATTAAGAGAACCATCATCGGCACAGGTCAAATTCATCACTATTCAATTAAACACAATATGCATTTCATGATATTCATCAAGGGAGTAACATCATAAGTCAACAAGTACACATCGTCATTGGATATTTCCATAGTCATACATTACATTCAAAATTTATCATCATAATACACAAGCTCCAGCAATAAGGGGTTTTCAGTCACATATAATAATACTAGATCATTCACACACACCACATCAATAGCAATGCAAATAATTACAATTCATCACATTTTATATCATATAACAATATCAAGGGTGGGTATAAACAAGGTACAAAATACATCAAATACACAATAATTCAACTACCACACAATCTTTAAAATCAAATCAAACAACACCCTATAAAAGTTTCTAACTCATATTTTAACCTCACCAAATTCAAGTTTTCTCATTAGTCAATTATTACTCAAAGGGCTTCAGCGTACGCAGCGAGCCTCGAATGAATTGTGGGAAATACGGTTTTACCGTTCATCACACTTAATTTACACTCATGAATTCAAAGTTACTCTCACCCCATACCTTATTTGATGCTTTCGTACGATACAAGGATAAGAACAATATTCAGCAACCATGATATGTCGACAACGCGCAACGAACAAGTCCAAAAACATCGATGAATTTGCAGATTCAATGAAACATGGCTGAAAATTTACGCGGAACATTAAAAATCAATGTTACATAATTAATAAAAATATTAGGAGAAGAAACTTATTAACAACGAAGTGAAACAAGTTATTGGGAAATGCTTCACCGACGCGTTGGAGCGCTGAAAGGGTCTGACGTCAACTTCACCGAAATACGCAAATGCGTAGTGTTTCTTGAAGATTTCGACGAGAGGAATCCAAAAATGCTATCAGTTTTTCAAGACAGTATACGTGCTGGTCGGAACTTGACAACACATCCGCAAAGAGGGTGAAAACCCATTTGTTTTGAAGTATAAAGGTTTGCGATTCCAAGCATAGGTAATGGAAGAGGGTGTTTCGTTGAGTGCAAATATGGTCTCGGTTTTCGTTGGTGATAGTCGTGGTGGACGAAATCTTGATCAAAAGGCGGAGGTGTGGTTTTTGACAAGGAGGAATAAGGGGTTTCAATTCGTGATTCAGGATGAGAATGAAATAGGAGATCAAAACGATCACAAATGTCGTCTCAATTTTGCACGACACCCGTTATAATGATCATGGTTTAAGAGAGAAGATGAAGAAGAAATAAGCATGGAGGCAGAGGCGGAGGCGTACGAAGAAGAAGAAGCTGGATCGGTTCTCATTGTTTCCTTTTCCCTTTTATTTTATTTTTCATTATTATTATTATTATTATTATCATTATTATTAAATATCTAGTTAGCAATAACGGTGACATATTTCACTTAAAAATAATAAGATTCTAAAATTAATATTTAATAAAAAAATGAATATACTTAATATTCATATAAAAGATTTAAATAAATTATTAAGTCTAACACATGGAAAATTATCACACTATAGCAAACACACATGTAAGAAAAGTTAGTCATAATTATTTATCAACACAAATTATAAACACATGCAGTACTAAATTAATTCTTTAAAATCCTATTAGATAAATGAAATAATTCATTATAAAATTTGGGGTGTTATAGCCACAACATTTCAGAAAGAGATTCATATTTGTTTTCATCTATCTCGCTATATATTTTCGTAAGTTCTACTCCCCCAAACCATTCTCTCATCTTTCTCCCTCGAACCTATATCTTGGGTTTTGAGATTTCCCACATCAAACTCTCAAATCTCCAAAATCCCAAGTCATCCAAATATCTCTCCAAGTTCAAGATGCACAATACACTTTCACACATTGAGAAACCTTAATGTTACCATACCTTAGAGTTTGTTGAACCCTTTTTTTCTTGTCACGAAAAAGAACCTTTTTTCACTTTCACGATTGTTATGTGCTTTCTCTCCATCGCACTATCGCAACCTGTAAAATATGTGATTTATGTGTTTCTTGTGTCTCCAATTACATTCCTACTTATAATGATGCTCCAATAATTATGTTCAATGTCTAGGAAATTGTGTTGACTAGGACTACTAAAAATTAGTCTAGGATGTTGCATAACTAAAGAATAATAAAAACATACACTGAATTTTAACACTCTCCCTCAAGCTAAACCTTACTATGCTTTAAGCTTGTTAGATCAAAATATTTTATCACAAAAATTGAAACTAAGTTTGACAACTGTTGGACTTGTATGAAAAAACCGCTGCCTTGTATCGCTGGCAACGACATTCTTTATAGGGCCAAATAAATCAAGATGTAAAGTTCATGTGGTCTAGAAATGGAAACCACATTTTTAGAGGAAAAACATGATTTTGTTTGTTTCCCTTTTTGACATGCTTCACAAAGAACATCTAATTCATATTTAAGATTTGCAAGCTTTTGACTAAATCAAGTCTTTTCAATTTTTAGATTAACCTCAAATTGACAAGTCCTAATCTTTTGTGCGAAATCAGATGTTCTTCATTCACAAACATAAACACTTTACTTCTTGTTTACCAAATGAGATAAGTTTAATTTGTAAAAATATTGTTTTTCCTTTGGCCATTAAATAGTATGGATCCATCTATTTGACTTATTGTCTAACATGACTTTTGATTGAAGACAACATCATAACCATTGTCGCTTAATTGACTTATGCTCGGTAAGTTATGCATTAGTCCATTTACAAGTAAAACGTTTTTAATAGAAGGAAGGGAACCATTACCTACTATGTCGTGCCCAATGATCTTACCGTTTACTCTTAGGTACCCACATTTTTCGTGAGCATCTATTGTTTGTGTACCATGACTGGTATTTTAACTTTGTTGCCATATTTGGTTGGGACCTGTTTTGTTAGTTCTAAAAGATGTCTTGTCTTTCCATGTTTTTTGAATTGGACAAGTTCTTTTATTTGGACATTTATTTAAGTAGTACATGCAAACATTATCAAGTAAGTTAACCCTAGAAGTTTTCTCTGGTTCTTCAAAACCAATACCACATTTATTGTTTATGCTAATACCATAGATCATAGAGGCATGCTTGCTTCTATCTATGTCGTTCGCAAGAAATTATTGAAAGGCTTTTTCATACTTAACGAGTTACAGACTCTATCCTCTAAAACTTTTGGAACATTTTATTTCAAAGTTAGATTTTCTCTTTATATTTTTTCAAAATATTTTTCAAGAGAATTGTATTTATTTGTTAAGATATCACGAGCTTTTCTAAGAGATTTCAATTTTGAAGAAACTTTGTGATTCTTGTTGAGAAACTAATTTAACATATTTATAAGTTTATTACGAGATAGGTCAGATAATACCTCCATTTCTTCATCAACAGACTCATCGTCAGAATTAGAGTCATAGTGTGTATCTGCCATTAGAGCCATCTTAGCATGCTCTTCATCTTCATCAGATGATTCTATTGGAACCAAGTTGGTTTTACACTTAAAGGTTTGATGTTAACAAAAATATTTTATGAATATATTTGACTTCGAAGAAGTTCCCCACCAGAGGATGTCACCCGAGGATACCTCCAGAGGATGCCACCAAAGGATGTCACCCGTAGATGCCACCAGAAGATTAGAAGAAATATACCACCAAAGGATCCCACTAGAGGCAAAAATAAAGGATATCACCAGAGGCAAAAATCAGAGGATATCATCAGAGGAAAAATCAAAGGATATCATCAAAGGCAAAAATCAGAGGCAAAAATCAGAGAATATTATAAGAGGAAAAAATCAGAGGATATCACCAGAGGCAAAAAAATCAGAGGATACCTTCAGAGGCAGAAATCAGAGGATACCATCTAAGGCAATCATCATAGGATACCATTCGAGGCAATCATCAGAGGATACCATTCGAGGAAATCATTAGAGGATACCATCCGAGGCAATCATCAGAGGATACCATCCGAGGAAATCATTAGGGGATACCATCCGAGGCAAATATCAGAGTATGAAAGAAGATCTAGTCAAGATTCGTAGAAGATTTGATTCAAATTCGAAGAAGACTTGATTGAAATTTGAAGAACATCTGAAGAAGATTTAATTTAAATATGAAGAAGATTTGGTTCAAATTTAAAAAGGAACAAAATCAAGTTGAAGAATTTACGAAAGAAATCTGAACAAAATCCAATTCAAAATTAATCTTGGACCAAGTAGAAGCCCAAAACTCAACTATAAATAGATACTATAGGATGAAGAAGAAATCATCGAAAAACAGAAGAACTCAAGCTTAAAATCCAAATTCATCTTAGAGTTCAAAGAGAGAAACACTTGTGCGAGAAAGAAATATTTTCTAAGTTTCTTTTCTTAGAGTGTGGGAGTCATTGTTGTAATCAACTTTCTAGAAACAACTACTCAAGTTCCAAACCTTTGTATCAAACCCGATAGTGGTGTAAGTTCCTTCTTCAATCTGGGGTTGTCAGATTGTTAGGAGAAGACTTGGCTTGTAGGGTCAAGGTGGTGTAAGTTCCTTTTTCAATCTAGGGTTGTCAGATTGGTAGGAGAAGACTTGGCTTGTAGGGTCAAGGTGTTGTTGTTCCTCAAAAGTTTGGGGCTATCAAGCTGTTTGGGAAGACTGGCTTGGAGGGTTAGGTGTTGTGTAATTCAAAGTGTTTGAATTAAGTGATTAAAGCCTTCTGAATGAAGGGACTGGATGTAGCGAAGTCAATGGTGAACCAGGATAAAACTATGTGTCCAAATACCTATGCTTTTATTATCCGCTGCTGCTGAGTCTGATTACTTTCTTGTCTTTTTTTCCATCTCCTTCTTTGCTATTTAGAGATTGGTTGAATTCTTTTTTGGTAACGGGTTTATTCTTGTTGTTCGATATGCGCTGGATTTTCCTTGAGTTGAAAGACATCTCTTCATCATCTAAGTCTTCGCTTTGTTGTTTGATTTGCTTTTCTCTATGTCTTCAGTAGCATGCAGGGCCTTGGAGTTAACCTTCTTTCCTTGGGACTTGAGAGCTAAGGATTTTGACTTATAGGGTTATTTTCAACTAGTTCAATCTTATGGGATCTGAGTGAACTCCTCAGCTTTTCTAAAGGAATTTTGTTTACATCCTTTTCCTCTTTAATTGATGTTACTTTTGGTCTCCATTTTATGGGAAGGCTTTTGAGGATCTTCTTGACATGGTCACAAGCAATGTAACTCTTTTGGGGAACCTTTAAGTCGAAGACCAGAGTTTGGAATCTTTATAACATTCTCTCAATGTCTTCATCTTCTTCCATCTGAAAGAGTTCATACTTCCTAACAAGAAAATTTGCCTTAGCTTCCTATACTTGATTATTTCCTTCATAGTTGAGAACGAAAGCACTAAAGATACTCTTTGTTATTTCTCTGTTGCTTCATTATTTAAACTTTTTGAAGGTGATAGCATTCGCCATGAAAGTTATGGGTTTATGATGCATCTTGTATTGTTTATTTTTATTAGTGTTGAGATCCTTTCTGAATGTTTCAACACCAGCAGCGTCTTTTAGATCCTCATAGCCATCTTCGACTATATCCTATAGTTCAGGATTATGTAAGATGTAGAAACTTCTCATAAACTGTATTGTGTACTTAGACAAAACAAAGGATAAAGAGCAAAAGTTCAGAGACGACTGTATTGTGCATATTGTAGTGCATTGTTATTGTTTCTATCCAATAGGGTTGCTCATCCTTTTATAGAGAGACGTTAGGGTTTCTAGCCATTGTCCTGATTGCAAGAACTTAACATGTATTTGATGGTGCAAACACGAGAAGGAATGGCTGAATTGTGTTTGATAAAGTTGATAAATTTTTGATAATTTATTAAAAAAAACTATTTCAGTTTTGATGACTTACTTGGAGTAGAAGTAATCGGATTCAGAGGCACCACACAACGAAAGCATAAATAATTTAACACATAGATTTATTCTGGTTCACCACTAACTTGGCTACATCCAGTCCCCTCATTCAGAAGGCTTTAATCCACTAATTCAAGTACCTTAAATTACAAAGCACCTGACCCTCCAAGCCAGTCTTCCCAAACATCCTAACAACCCCAGACTTTTGAGGAACTAACCACCTTGACCCTACAAGACAATTCTTCTCCTAACAACCTGACAACCCCGGATTGAAGAATGAACTAAACCACTATCGGGTTGGATAAAAAAGATTGGAACTTTAAGTGCTTGCTTCTAACAAAGTTGATAATTGTAATAACTCACACTCTAAGAAAAAACACTTAGAAAATATTTCTGACTTGAACAAGTGTTTCTGTCTTTGAACTCTAAGATGAATTTGAAATTTTGAGTTTATGAGTTCTTTAGCTCTTTTATGATTTTCGATGATCTTCTTCTTCAGCCTTGACCATCTATTTACATAAAAAATAAGGTCTTCATTTTAATCTTTATTTAGTTATGAATTGTATCTTAATTCCTAGCATGGTCAAAAATAATTTTGAACAAGATGCTTTTTGATAACATGTTCTTTAGCCTATTAATTATTTCTGAATTCAATTTTTGTAATTCTTCTAGATTGATTATGTTCGTATTTTGTCCAAATTGAGTTTGTAAATTTTTCTGATTGATTCTGTTTGTATTTTGTTCATATTGAGTTTGTAAATTCTTCAGATTGATTCTGTTCGTATTTTGGTCAGATAGAGTTTGTAATTTCTTCAGATTGATTCTATTTGTATTTTGTTGTAGATAAATCTTGATCAAATTTTCTTCAAATCTTGATCAAATTTTCTTCAAATCTTGACTATATACTCTTTTCAACATGGCCAAAGATTTTTTTCAATTATAAATTTGAACTAAATTTTATATTAGATTTTCATCAATTAAAAATATAAATCAAATCTTATTTTAGATTTTCTTCAATTATAAATCTGATTGAAATTTTATTTTAAATTTTCTTCAAAAACATGAATATTCTTTGATACTCTATGAAGTCTAATATATTGCTCTCATAAAATACTTTTGTTATCATCAAAACTCTATGTATAAAACCAACTTGGTTCCAACAGTATCATGAAGTTTCGTATCAAATCATCAGAGATGGATTCGCCATCAAATCTCATCCAGAAATACCTGTTGTAATTGATTATATGTATCTTGATATGGAGACAAATAGAGTAGAGCATATCATGATAAAAGTATGTCACAAAGACCTTCAGACAAATAACGGATTCAGATGGTTGATGTGATTATTAGAGGCAGGCAAATACTTGCTTGTCACTCTTTTTTAGAGGAATAGATCACATGCTTGTTGTAGTTACAGAGCCAAACTAGATAGAACATTGCTTGCATTAACAAAATCACTAGACGCGCCTTTTAGAGTGGGTTCGTTAGACTAATAATATGAAAATTAGAGCGGAGTTTTTGTGTTCCTTTAACTTAGTCCAATGATCAGCGGATGCAACGTAAAATCATTTAGGCAAATGCCTTGTGTTGCAACTCATTGGGAAAATAACATGCTTTGCCAAAAATTAGCCTATAAGGTGACATGCCTAAAGGTGTTTTATAGCAGTCCTATAAGTCCACAAAGAATCTTTTAAATGGATAAACCATTCTTTCCTAGAGGTGTTTACAACTTTTTATAGGATTCTTTTGATCTCTTTATTTGAAAGTTCAACTTGACTTGTTTGTGGATGGTAAGTAGTGACAATTGTATGTTTAACTCCATATTTTGACAATAAGTTTTCAAATATTTTGTTACAAGAATGAGTTCCTTAATTACTAATGATAGCTCTTGGTGTCTTAAATCAAGTAAAAATATTTTTATGAATAAATTTGGTAACTACCTTGGCATCATTAGTAGGACAAGCCACTGCTTCAATCAATTTAGCATCATGTTTAGGTTATACTTTTTGTTAGTGTTATGTAAATTATGTGATTTTTTTTGAATAATTCATTTGAGCATCGCATGAAATAACGATTGAATAATGTGGTGAATTAATATGATGTAATATGATATGATGTGGTGAATTTACGCAAGAATTTCTTATAACATGGTAACTATGATGTAATGCATTGTTGATCATATATTTGGGAGTATATAAATGTTCATGCATACATAGTAAGCGATGTTAATAATTGGTTGAAGTCAGTGACATTCATAATTGGTTTGAGTCACAGTGGTGCGTTCATAATTGGAAGGAGCTCACTATCCCAGATTGGGAATTGGAGTCGTGAACATCCTTCAAGACTTCACAATTGTGGATCATGCAAGATGGTGATCCACCACCCTTTAGAGAGGGGACGTGATATTCCAGAATCATATGCACTGAAATATAGTCATTGTGTTAGGGTGCTTTGAACATGAGAAATATACATGCTTTATTAATTGTTGCTTATGTTTTGATAATTGCTAATTTTTATGTGTTAATTTTGGTTGGCGACCCTTTACTTTTTGTGGACCAGACTGAACGCCCCAAATTCTTAGGATTCATTTGTGGGGAGTTCGGGTTCATTTTGAAGGTGTAGCAAAGTCATGGCTTCGTTTTTCTTGTTCAATGCTGAAAACTTGGTGTAGCTAGTAGGTCAGTGGTACCAAATTTCCTTTTAAGAGTGTCTGATCAGCTTCGAGGTAGTTGGGTTATCATTGTCGATAACCCTTAATAGTTTTATTATTTACTTTAACATAATTTACATTGAAAATATATTGTTCGTTTTTGGAAGTTTTCCTTACCTTGGAAACACATTGTTATTGAATTTTCAATAAATGATTTTAGAGAAATGTTTTAATTTTAAAAGGGAAAAGAATTTATTGTGAAAATCAGGGTGTTACACACCATATTGTACGATTAGGATTATGCTATGATAATTTCACACCATATATTCAAGCTTTGGCTACAGATTATTGTTGTTGGCATGTTATTGTCATCCCTTATAATATTCCACCATATATGTGCATGTGTAAACCTTATATGTTCTTAGGCGCAATAATACTAGAACCATCTATTCTCACATCTTACAACCACCGATTGACGATTTAAAGAGGTTGTGGAATGGTGTTTTAACAAATGATAGTCTTCGAAAACAAAATTTTATTATGAGAGCAACTTTTATATGGACCATTAATGATTTTAGTATGGATCATTAATGAGAGCAGCTTTTATATGGACCATTAATGAGAGAAGCTTTCATATGTGGGAAGGCATGTTGGTTTGACTCGCATCATAGGTTCTTACCTTACGATAAATAATTTGGAAAAATAAAAATGCATTTGTTAAGGGTGTTGTTTTAAGTTGTGAACCTCTGATTCAATTGACATTTAAACAAGTTTGTGGTCGAGTTAAAGATATACTAAAGGTTTTAAGTTGTGAACCTCTGATTCAATTTAAATTTAAACAATGTATTTTTTTGGATTTTAGTTATTGTATATTGAGAGAAAAAATCCTCATGTTATGCATAATGAGAAAAAATTGAGAAAAACATTATGAGACATAATCCTGATGTTATGCATATTGAGTAAAAAAAATTGACAATATATATAACATTGTGATTATTGTCAAAGGAAAGACTAAAGACAATGACAACGCTCAGAGATATTTAGTGGAAAAATGCCCTTGATAAATTGGGTAAAAGGAGTTGACGTAGCTACTGTGTTGGTAGTGAACCAAGATAAATTGGCTTATGGTAATGTCATGTCTAAACCTGAAGCTACAAAAAACCCATATGAAACTCTTCTAAACTCCATAGTCAAACTGCAACCCTTCTCAACCTGAACCAGCTAAAAATCCACCCCCCTTAGGCACCCTCAAACAAAACAAGTCACATTGATTTACTATTTTCTCCAACTTTGATTCAGATGCCGACACCTCCGATGAGATGTTTGAGGCAACCATAGTAGAAAATGTTTCTACCCTAAAATATAAATTAAATCCCTATCCCTTTAATACTAAATTTCCAACTTCCACATCACCACCTTCCCACACTAACCCTCCACAAACACCTACCAAAATGACTAGTCAAACCTCAGCCATCTCTTCCACAACTGCATCTGACCCTCACTCACCTATGCTTGTGGATCATATCCACACAAGTTCATGTTGTTATTGCTTTAGGATCTGCAGAGTTTGCTTCTAAAGGCTATTCTACCATTTATTGGGCACCTACTTTTGAACCATATTAGTTTTTTAATAAGGAGGGCTTTGATCGACTAGATGTTAAAACGAGTTGTTCATGGAATTGAAAACAAAGAATCAAGAGTTCACTCAAAAAACCTTAGGATTGATATATGCTATATTGACCAATCCTAACCTTTAGTTTACCTTTGTGTTCTATTTTTTGGTTTTCACTCCATCCTCTGTACTATTCACCATATAATGCAAATTTTATCTTTAGTCGGTTATAACACTTATATCTTTTTCTGTTCTATTAACTTCTTTTGCTTAACTCTGAATATATAATATTTTTTACATTGAAAAACTTTGAATATATAATATTTTTTAAAAAGAAAAATTATTCACAAAAATAGATGTTTGCCACCATCAAAAGGGAGAAGATTGTTGGAACCAAGTTTGGTTGAAGAACGACACTTAATTGTTTTTATGATAACAAAAATTATTTTGTGGGAATAATTTATAGCACTAATGAATTTTTATAAGTGTGCAGTTCAATTATCATGAACTTTAAAGACCTTACAGTACATCACTTAATGATTGGAGAAGATAAATAAAGAAAAAAAGACAATGCTCTAAAAGATGTGTTAAAGTTATGACTGATTCTGTTAAATGCGCTCTCAACGCACCTCTGATGAATATGTTAATACAAGCTCTCTTTGATAAATATGCATATGATGAATCTGGAAAACAAATGATTGTCTGGTTAAAGCGTCATGTTAAGACTCTAATAAAAAAGTCAACTTTTGAGCCTAGAACTTTGAAGAGGTCAATATTCCAACATCTTATGCTCTCTAACTTGAACTTTTTATCTGTTTGAAAAAGTGCATGACATCCTTTGAATATGTCATCCTCTGGTCGTCCTGGCATTTCTATCAAGATACGCTAATCAATTATGCAGATGGATTTGGACAAGTTATTAATGCTGATTCAAGATCTCTTAAGATTTGAAATGAGTTGATATGTTACATGTTGATTTCATGCAATCACAACAACGGTAAAAAACCTTAATGGCCTTCAAGTTTCTCTATAAAAGCTTATTTATGTCATACATACCAATTCATAAAATTTATCATATCAGTTCTTGAGTGCTAAGAAATCAAAAAATACTCTAACGTCATATCTTGTAAACATTTTCTTGTAAGATTTTCTGAGAAAAATATGTGTAACCGTTCTTTGTAACTAAGTCCAGTAGTGGCTGTTATCCTCAATAACTTGTTTGTAATAAGCTAGAAGGTTGAGAAGACATGAACACAATTTCCTTGATTCTGATTTGGTTGATAAACCATGTTCCTCTGATGATTCTGGAACATGTTTTAGTTCTGGTAACTTTGGTGAATCTGGTGATTCTGATAACCTTGATGATTCTGGTGATTTTGGTGATTTGAATGAATCTGGTGATTTTGGTGGTTCTGATGAATCTGGTGATTCTGATAATTCCTGTTCTGGTTCTTGTTCCAGTACTGATTCTGGTTCCAGTGTTGGTTCTACTTCCAGTTTATGTGCTTATGATACTAGTTCCAATTCTGGTTCTGGTTCCAGTTCATGTTCTAATTCTGGTTCCTGTTTTGATTCTGGTTCCAGTTCTGGTTCTGATTCTGGTTCTGGTTGAGTTGACTAGACCTTCTTCCATCAGACTCAGATTGCCTTTGTCTTGTTGTAGCAAGAACAGAAACCTTCTTCTGCTTGTGCATTGCCAACATCCATTGTCCAGGCACCATTGTTGGTGTCTCCTTCTGGTTGCTCAGAATATCTGCAACATAGACAATTTGATCTTTTGGTACCCAGAACTGATTGGGTCCAGGTTTGTTAGTTCTAACAGCTCTCTGATCTTGTTCAGATTTTACTGTTGGACAAGATAATTCAGAGTGACCTTTCTTAGCACAAACAATGCATAAAACATCAGAATGAGCAGTTTTAGTTTCAGCAATAGTTTCTGTAAAACCAAGACCTCTCTTTCCAATGTTACTGTTTCCATAAATCATAGATGCATATTTACTTCTTTCCATTCCATTAGAAATAATGTATTGAAAAAATTGCTCATGCAATCAGATTCACAAACAATTTTGGAAGTGGAACAAATATTACTTTTGAGAGTTTGGTTTTCAGATTTGAGTCTTGCAACTTCAGTTTTAAAATCCTTGTTTTCAGTTGCATACTCAGAATTTTGATTCTTTAAAACTTGGACTTCTTTGGTCAGATTTTTCTTATCTTCCCTAAGAGTTTTCAGTTTTAAAGACATCTTCTTGTTTGCATTTAAAAAATCTTTTAAAGCATCAATTAATTCAGATTTAGTGAGATCAGAAAATACCTTATTGTCTTCATCTTTTGAATCTGTTCCAGGGCCTGAGCTGTATCTAGAACTTGAGTTGGTATGAGCAATCAGAGCCAGAATTGCTTCCTCTGATGTACTTCTAGACTTGCATGAATGACTGCTTTGATCATTCTTCCTTCTGCCTGTTTTCCTTCCTGAAACTGTGCGTTTATGAAGTCTAGAGGCAGACCTGATGTGTGCCATCGTTGCTGTTTCTGCCTCTTCTTCATCAGACGATTCTTCTGCTGATTCTGATGCATCTCAGGAAAACAACACAAGAAGAGTTCCAAATTCATAAAGAAGGATCTGATGACTGCCTGAGATGCATCAGAATCAGAAGAAGAATCGTCTGACGAAGAAGAGGTAGAAACAACAATGATGGCACACATCAGGTCTGCCTCTGGACTTTATAAAGGCACAGTTTCATGAAGGAAAGCAGGCAGAAGAAAGAATGATCAAAGCAGTCATTCAGGCAAGTCTGGAAGCACATCAGAGGAAGCAATTCTGGCTCTGATGGCTCATACCAACTCAAGTTCTGAATATAGCTCAGGCTCTGGAACAGATTCAGAAGATGAAGACAATGAGGTATTTTCTGATCTCACTAAATCTGAATTTATTGATGCGGTTAAATATTTTTTAAATGCAAACAATAAGATGTCTTTAAAACTGAAAACTCTTAAGGAAGATAAGAAAAATTTGACCAAAGAAGTCCAAGTTTTAAAGAATCGAAATTATGAGTATGCAACTGAAAACAAGGATTTTAAAACTGAAGTTGTCAGACTCAAATCTAAAAACCAAACTCTCAAAAGTAATATTTGTTCCACTTCCAAAACTGTTTGTGAATCTGATATGCATGAGAAAAATTTTCAAAACTTTATTCTAATGGAATGGAAAGAAGTAAATATGCATCTATGATTTATGGAAACATTAACACTAGAAAGAGAGGTCTTGGTTTTACAGAAACTATTGCTGAAACTAAAATTGTTCATTATGATGTTTTATGCATTGTTTGTGCTAAGAAAGGTCACTTTGAATTATCTTGTCCAATGGTGAAATCTGAACAAGATCAGAGAGCTATTAAAACTAACAAACCTAGACCCAATCAGTTTAGGGTACCAAAAGATCAAATTGTCTATGTTGCATATACTTTGAGTAACCAGAAGGAGACACCAACAATGGTGCCTGGACAATGGATGTTGGCAATGCACAAGAAGAAGAAGGTTTATAATCCTGCTACAACCAGACAGAGGCAATCTGAGTCTGATGGAAGAAGGTCTGGTCAACTCAACCAGAATCAGAATCAGAATCAAAACTGGAACCATAATCAAAACAGGAACTGGAACCAGTATCAGAGGCACATGAACTGGAACCAGAACCAACACTAAAACCAGAATCAGAATCAGTACCAGAACTAGAACCAGAACAGGTATCAGTATCAAAGGTTCAGGTATGATCATCAAAATTACTTCAATCATTAGAATCAGTATAACTACAGGAATTATCAGAATTATCAGAATCACCAGATTCATCCAAGTTACCAGAACTAAAACATGTTCCAGAATCATTAGAGGAACATGGTTTATCAACCAAAGCAGAATCAAGGAAACTGCTTAAACAGGCCAGAAGCAGAACTGGCTCTGATGGCTCGAACAGAAGCTGAGTTTGAGTCTGACTCTGACTCTGATTCTGATAGAGAGAAAGCAAGGTCTGACCAGCAACACAAAACTTGGTTTCTTGACAGTGGATGCTCCAAACACATGACACGAGACAAATCCATGTTTCTGAATTTGACTATGAAAAATGAAGGCAAAGTTTCCTTTGGAGGAAACCAGAACGGTCAGATTATTGGTACAAGAACAGTTGGTAACACTTCTTCTTCCCTTTCTATTAAAAATGTTCTGTTAGTTAAAGGGCTGAAACATAATCTTTTGAGCATAAGTCAATTAAGTGATTGCAAACATGATGTCATCTTTAACCAGAAAACATGCAAAGCTGTTAGTCAACTTGATAAATCTGTTCTATTTACTGGCATAAGGAAAGATAATGTTTATAAGATTGATTTGTTTAGTCTTGCTAAGTTTGATGATAAACAGCTTGACTGTGAAAAGTCAAAGCAAGATGAGAAAATTGCAGGTGAACCAGAGGCACAGGAACCAGAAGCTGGACCAACAGTAGAATCTGAGAAAGATAAAGATGAAAGCAAGGAAGAAGAACATGCTGACTCTGAAGACAAGTCAGAGGGAAAGAATGGATGGAAGTACAAGTCTTCACATCCAGAAACTCTCATTATTGGCAATGCAACAGAACCATTGAAGACCAGATCATCAAGTAGAGAAACCAGTCTGTTTGGTTTACTCTCAACAATTGAACCAAGCAATATTGATGAAACTTTGGCAGAGGAAGGTTGGATACTTGCAATGCAAGAAGAGCTGAACGAATTTCAAAGGAATGATGTTTGGAATCTGGTATCCAGACCAAACAAAAACATTATTGGAACCAAGTGGGTGTTCACGAATAAACTCAATGAAAAAGGTGAAGTGATAAGGAACAAAGCTAGACTTGTAGCTTAAGGATACAGTCAATAGGAAGGTATTGATTACACTGAGACTTTTGCTCTAGTGGCCAGGTTAGAAGCATTTAGAATTCTTTTATCATTTGCTGCTAATCATGATATAATTATGTATCAAATGGATGTTAAAAGTGCATTCTTAAATGGCTATACAAGTGAGGAAGTCTATGTCAAACAGCCCCCTGGATTTGAAAATTCTGATTTTCCAAACCATGTTTTAAAACTTAAAAAATCTTTATATGGTTTAAAACAAGCACCAAGGGCATGGTGTGACAGACTTAGTAACTTTCTGCTTAAGAATGAATTTGATAGAGGCCATATTCATAATACTCTATTTAGGAAATCCATTAAAAATGATATCTTGATAATTCAAGTTTATGTTGATGATATCATCTTTGGATCCACTAATGGCACTTTGTGCAAGGAGTTTTCTGCCCTAATGCAGAAAGAGTTCCAAATGAGCATGATGGGAGAACTTAAGTTCTTCCTGGGAATTCAGATTCACTAAGGTAAATCAGGTATACTCATTCACCAATCTAAATACACTAAAGAACTTCTCAAAATGTTCAAGATGAGTGACTGTAAGCCTATGGCCAACCCCATGCACCCAACCTGCTCACTTGAGAAAAATGAAACCAGCCAAAAGGTAGACCAGAAAACATACAGAGGCATGATTGGATCCCTTCTTTACCTAACTGCTTCTAGACCTAACATTTTGTTTAGTGTTTGTGTCTATGCTCGTTTTCAAGCTGACCTTAGGGAATCCCATTTAACTACGGTCAAAAGAATCTTGAGATACCTTAAAGGAACCACCAACCTTACCTTGTTATACAAGAAAACCCCCACCTACAAACTAAGAGGTTTTTGTGATTCTGACTATGCTGGAGACAAGTTGGAAAGGAAAAGTATAAGTGGCAACTGCACATTCTTAGGTGATAATTTGATCTCTTGGTCAAGCAAAAGACAAATCACCATTGCCATGTCAACAGCTAAAGCTGAGTATATATCAGCAGCAGCATGCAGCTCACAGTTAATCTGGATGAAACATCAACTTGAAGATTACAACATCTTTGAAACCAATATCCCTTTGTTATGTGATAACACTTCAGCCATAAAGCTAATCAAGAACCTTATCTTACACTCTATAGCCAAACTCATTGAAATAAAACACCATTTCATTAGGGACCATGTTCAAAAAAGTGAAGGTGCAAACACGGGAAGGGGGGTTGAATTGTGTTTGACTTAACTTGAATACTTTTCCTGTTTTAATACTTTCAAAACAAAACTTGATGTATAATTAAAACAGAGTTAGCAGCGGATAAAAATAAAAATAAAACTCACAGATTTTATACTGGTTCACCGTTAACGAGGCTACGTCCAGTCCCTTCGCCTTGAAGGATTTCACTAATTCAAACCTTGAATTACAACCGTGCTACTGACCCTCCAAGTCAGTCTTCTCAAATAGTCTAACAATCCTAGACTTCTTTGAGGAAAAACAACTCCTGTCTTTAGCCAATCTGACACCCCAGATTGTAGAAGAATTCACAACACTATGAATCTAATTGCTAAGTACCTTGCTACCTCCTACTGACTCCCTCAGTTTGTAGACTCTACTTCAACAACTTAGATTTGACACAGTGGAAAGAAAATAACACGAGTACTTGCTTCTTGAAAGCTGAAACTCACAATTGACTTATATGAAAAATTGGGAGCGTTTGCTTTGGAAGTGTATGACTCTTTTGTGATTTTCGATGATGAGCATTCTGCCTTGAGCCTCCTTTTATAGATGCTGATTAGGGCCTCTTCCAATGCTTAAATTCGAGCTGAATCTTGCTGGATTCTCTGGCAAAAGTAACTTGACCAATTGGGCTTCATTTAAATCAAAAACATATCTTTTTTAAGCCTTAGATTTCTTTCATAAATTAAATGGCCAATCAAATCCTTTTATTGCTTCCCGCCATAGCTTCTGACTTCCATGCTACTCCACTTTAATTTATAACAAATCTTTAATAATACTTTGATAAAAATAACATAAGATCTTCACCTTTAATCCCCATGATCAAATCTGCACCCTTGGATCTTCATGCGATATTCCACAACTGGACCAGCCGAATTGATATGCTGTGATCCTCTGATTTCGGCCATTCCTGGACCACTCTTCCTAACCCTCTGATCTTTTGATTTCGGCCTTCCCTGGACGTGCACCTGATATGCTAAAATCCTATGAATTCAGCCTTTGTTGGACTGCACACTCTGTCCCTCTGATTTTGGCCACCACTGGGCCATGGTCTGATTTTCTGATCTGGACCATCACTGGACTAAATAATTATTTCTGAACCATTGATCTAGAAGTTTTTACTCTGATCTGGATAGATTCTGGACTTTGGTCTGGAACAAACTGAAATTAACTTGAACAAAAAATATTTCAGTCTGGACATTTTACCTTTAATTTTGGACCAGGTCTGGATTGATTCTGGAACTCATTTCTTTTGGTCTGGACTTAGTTCCATGCCCTGAATCATGCTATCTTATGATCTGGGCCAAATCTGGATTGATCCTCTTGTTCTGGACTCATAAACATACCTTCTGGTCAAGTCTGGACTGTGTAATTTTTCACTGTCAGGCCATCTTCTGGTCAGAATAACTTATGAAATAAAATTGATATTTGATTCTTGTTTGTCTGGAACAACACTCCTTATGGCAGGCTTTCCAATGGTATGATCCATGTTTCATTCTGATTTTTATTCCTTCTGATCTGGGCCATCAAAGATATCTTCTGGTCATGTTTTGACATTCTTGGAGTATCTTCTGGTCATTCCAGATTTCATTTTTCTAGAATCCTTTGATCACTGCTTCTGATTCCTTCAGTTTCTGGGGCATTTAACTTAATAATTCAAAGTACAAAATAAGTTTACATAGAGTACATTTGTAAGCATCAAAATCCTAAGTACTTAGAATCAACTTGGTTCCAACAAAAAGAACTTTAAGCATCCAGTTTGTGGACACTGATCATCAATGGGCTGATATCTTCACCAAAGCATTACCTGAAGATAGGTTCGAGTTCATCAAGAAGCATCTCAACATTATCTCCATATCTGACTAGCTCAAGTAGTCATCTTAGGAGTTTTTAATTTTCTTGTAATTTTACTTTATGTTTTTTATTTTTCTGTTTTTACTTTCTGTAATTTATAAAGAGAAAAACAAAAATACAAAAGAAAGGAGAAATAAGTAGAAAAGGAGAGATAAAAATAAAGGAGGAGCGAAAAAGAAAGAGATGAAAAGAGAAGGAGTTGAAAAGGAGAAGAAACATGGAGAGAGAAAAATAAAGAGAGAAAAAAAGAAAGAGATGAAAAGAGAAGGAGTTGAAAGGAGAGGAGAAGAAAAGAAAGAGTGATTTAAGAAGGAGTTGAAAAAGAGAAGAAAAAGTCATTATTAGACTTAGGGGGAGAGATTGGTTTGAGGGGGAGTATTTCAAGTACTTCGAGTTATAAGCTAGCAAAATAAGTTAAGGTTTTGTCATCATCAAAAAGGGGGAGATTATTGGAACCAAGTTGGTTCTAATTACTTAGGATTTTGATGTTTACAAAAACACTCCATGTAATCTTATTTTGTACTTAGAATTATTATATTAAATGCCACCAAAAGATGAAGTTACCAAAGGCAGAAGATGAAGTCACCAGAGGCAGAAGATGAATTACTAGAGGATAAAATCAGACCAGAGGATACACCTCCAAAAGATACCAGATAATGCATCCAAAAGGTACCAGAGGATGCATCCTGAAAGCACCAGAGGATACACCAGGATGTCAAAACACCATCAGAGGATATCTTTCCTGCCCAGATCAGAAGGAAGCAGAGTCCAGAGTTAATCCAGACTTCATTAGAGCAGAAGATAATTGGTCCAGAACAAGTGACTTGGTCCAGACTTGGCCTAAACCAGAAGATAGCATAGTCTAGAGCA
Organism: Cicer cuneatum; assembly: GCA_037974295.1. NCBI lineage: Eukaryota > Viridiplantae > Streptophyta > Magnoliopsida > Fabales > Fabaceae > Cicer > Cicer cuneatum. Next base: position 41,801,029 of record JBBPBO010000001.1, read on the forward strand.
TGAAACTCAGTCCAGATCAGAAGAAATGATTGTCCATATTTAATTCAGACCTGATCCAGATCAAAAGGTAAATGTCTAGATTAAAATATCATGTCCAGATTTAATTTCAGTTCAATCTAGACTCAATCCAGAATTGGTCCAGATCAGAGGGAAAATGTTCAGATCAATGGTCCAGATTTAAGCATCATGGCCCAGTGTTGGCCGAGATCAGAAGATCAGACCATATGGCCTAGTGTTGGCCGAGATCAAAAGATCAGATCATATGGTCCAGTGATTGACATAGATCCGAAGATCAGAAAGTGTGGTCTAGTGTTGGCCGAGATCAGATGATCACAGCAGATCAGTTTGTATGATCCAGATGTGGACGAGAGCAGAAGATCAAACGGTCCATATTTAATCACGATGATAATCAGTGGAGACTTGATTAAATTCGAATAGAAATTTGATCAAAGTATTAAAAAGATTTGATTCAAAAATAAATTGAAGTCTTGTGGAAATTCAGAAGCTATTGGCGGGAAGAAAGATTTGATCCAGAATTAATTAAAGAACAGGATTGGCGAAAGTTATTTTTGAATGCAAATCTGGAGCTAAAAAGATATATATTTTTTTAAGTGAAACCCGATTGGCCAAGTTATTTTTGCAAGAGTCTCTGGCAAGATACAACTCGAACTTAAGCATGGAAGAAACCCTAATCTTGATCTATAAAAGGAGACTCAAGGCAGAAGACTCGGCATTGAAAATACTTGAGAGTCATACACTTCCCAAAGAAAAATACTTGAATTTTCAGTGAGGTCAATTGTGAGTATCCGCTTTCCAGAAGCAGGTACTCTAAGTTTTTCTTTCCCTAGTGTTAGGTCTAAGTTGTTGAAGTAGAGTCTACAATCTGAGGGAGTCATAAGGAGTAGCAGATTAATTAGCAATTAGATTCGAGGTTCTTTTCCTCAAAAGTCTAGGGTTGTTATACTTTTTGAGAAGACTGACTTGGAGGGTCAGTGGTACTTTGTAATTCAAGGTTTTTGAATTAGTGAAATCCTTCAAAGTGAAGGGACTGGACGTAGCCTAGTTAACGGTGAACCAATATAAAATTCTGAGTTTTTATTTACTTTATATCCGCTGCTAACTCTGTTTTAATTCATACATAACAGGTTTTGTTTTAAAACTAAAAAGTATTCAAGTTAGTCTAACACAATTCAATCCCCCTTCTTGTGTTTGCACCTTCATATATTCTAGCAATGCAAGAAGCACTTAAAAAATTCAGGAGGAATATTTTTGGGATCTAGTACCCAAACCAGAAGATAAAGAAACCCATTGGAACCAAATTGGGTATTCATGAATAAGCTGAACAAGAAAGAAGATGTTTTGATGAACAAAGTTAGATGGTAGCTCAAGGTTACAAACCAGCAGGATGGTATAGATTACACCAAGATGTTCGCTCTGGTGACAAGGTTAGAGGCAATTTGTATTTTATTATCTTTTGTTGCATATAATAATATCATCTTATATCAAATGGATGTAAAAAGTGCATTTTTAAATGGGTATATAAATGAGGAAGTGTATGTTAAACAACCTCCAAGTTTTGAAAATGGTGAGTTTCCATACCATGTTTTTAAACTTAAAAAATCCTTGTATTGTCGGAAACAGGCAACAAGAACTTGGTATGATAGACTAAGTATCTTTTTACTTAAAATGAATTTAAACTTAGAAAATCATATAAAAATGACATTCTCATAGTTCAAATTTATGTAGATGATATTATCTTTGGTTCAACTAACAACAAGTTTGGCCAAGCTTTTGCTAAGATGATGCAATAGGGATTCCAAATGAGTATGAGGGGAAACTTGAAGTTTTTCTTACAAATTCAGATTCAACAAAATCAAAGTGGTGTGTTGATTCGTCAGACCAAGTACACTAAAGAACTTCTCAAGAAGTTCAAGATTGACGAATGCAAGCCGATGAGTACCCCCAATGCATCCAACCTATTATATTGACAAAGATGAATAAGGAAAATATATTGACAAGAAAACTTATAGATGAATGACTGGGTCACTCCTTTACTTAAATGCTTCTAAACCTGACATTTATGTAGTGTTTTTATGTGCCACGTTTCAGTCTAATCCAAAAGAATCCCGCTTAACAACTTTCAAGAGGATCTTTAGATACCTGAAAGGAACTACTACCATTGGCCTATTTTATAAGCTATCCTCTGAGTACAGGTTAGTTGGATTTTACGATGCTGACTATGTGCGAGGTAAGCTTGAAGGAAAAAACACCAGTGGAAACTGCACGTTCCAGTGGAAACTGCACGATTGCTCTGTCCATACCAGAATACATTTTTGCAGTCAGATGCAACACTCAACTTCTATGGATGAAGCATCAACTAGAGGATTACAAAATTTATGAGGATAAAATTCCAATTTCTTGTGATAACTGCAATTTGTTTAACTAAAAATCCTATTTTACTAGAAAATTTGCAAATTGTTTACCTAGAAAATCTACAATTTGTTTAACTAAAAATCCTATTTTACTAGAAAATTTGCAATTTTTTTAACTAGAAAATCTGCAATTTGTTTAACTAAAAATCCTATTTTACATTCTAGAGCAAAACATATAAAAACCAAACAACACTTTATAAGATATTTTTTCCAAGAGGGAATCTTAGATATAAAATTTGTCGACACTGATCATCAATGGGCTGATATTTTTACAAAACCCATTGTTGAGGACAGGTTCAACTTTGTTAAAGAAAATTTGAACATTGTTTCTATAATTGAATGATGTTTTGATCTGTATATGCCTTACTTTTGAAATAATAGAATTTGCAAGCTAAATATATATGCTATAGTCTAGTAAATTGATTTACGCTGCAATTTATGTAAGTATTCTTTGTTATAGTCTGATAAGCAATTATTCACTCTTTTTGTCTGATGACAAAAGGGGGAGATTAGGTTTTCAAAATAATTTTAAAAATAGAAAAGTTTTAAAATCAAACCCTCGAATACTTTGATTTAAGACTTTCAAAAGGGGGATAATGTCTTTTGAAAAAGTTAGAATATTACTTTGCACTCTTACATTTAAAAATGCTTAGAGTTAAGGGAGGCCTTCTGGATTATGCTTTATTTTTTATTATTAAAATTTTTACAAAAATAAATATTTTGTTATCATAAAAAACGTGGAGATTGTTAGAACCAAAATGGTTTAAAGAACAATTCCTTATCTTGTTTTTATGATAACAAAAGGTATTTTGTGGGAACAATTTAATGCACTAATATTTTAAATAATTGTGCAGTTCGAAGGTTAAGTATTTTGTAGGATATTATGATATATCCTCTAATTACCATTTTAATATAATGGAACACCAAGACTCTACTTCTTTGTTCTACATTTCTAAAGTCTGGTGATGCGCAACTTTGATAAGGTTCTTGTAACACCCCGAGTTTAAAACACAGCGCGAGTGTATTTTTATTTTAAAAAAACGAATAAATAAATCAAAGAGTTTTCAGAATTACGTTTCAAGGAAATTAAAATCAATTCAAATTAAATATCATTCGACTTCGTAATCAAAAATAGTAAGGTAATTAAAACAGCAACATCACAATTAAATCGAATGACATATTTGGGGAAATTGATGTTTATAATATACTAAAATAAAGATACATCAAAACTGGATTCTCAATCCACCAAAATCAGAGTGCGGAAAAGTTTTACAATAAATCCCAAAATAAATATTTACAACCACTAAGCTCAAAACCCTATACATAAGTCTAAACTGATCATACACTAAGCTACAGTAGCTCGGTTTCCACCGGATCATCCACAAGTCTTATCTTCACCCAGCTGCCCATCCCTTTGCGTAGCCCACAAAGTAATGATCAAGGGAAATTAACGACGTTCCCGTCGTTAGTGTGACCATCAGGGGTACGGGTTTGAATCTCATCTGAGAGCAAAGCCCAATTTTCCACAATAATTGTAAAGGGTCACCGACCGAAATTAACAAATACCACATAGCATTTATATCAGCAATATCAAACATATTCATGGCACATCATAAAACAATGATGACAAATAAGGATGCTCAATTTGAAAATACATGACATTAGTACCTTTTCAAACAGCAACCAATTTAATATGAAAATCATGTTGTAAGTACAAACATCAATTCAATAATCACACCAATTCATCAGAAATTCCAGATTTCATAAGTACTTACACACACAACAATTTTCAACCATCATCACATAACCAAAACGTGACCCACCGGTCAATCACCTCGATGCAATATGTATATGCTCATGTATACATTCTCTTGGATTCACCAAGGTGCAGTCGCTCAACAGACCAGCACATTTTACATATGTAAGACTTTAACGGCCCTCAAGACCAGGGTGCAATCGCTCACAGATCAGCACCAGTGCAGTCGCTCACAGACCAGCACGTTTGACATAAACCAAGGTACAATCGCTCACTGATCAGTACCTAGTGCAGTCGCTCACAGACCAGCACTCGTGCAATCGCTCACAGATCAGCACGTGGTTGCGCATTTCAGGGTACAGACACTCACAGTCCAATACCAGTGCAGTCGCTCACAGACCAGCACTTATATACCAAGGTACAATCGCTCATAGATTAGTACCTAGTGCAATCGCTCACAGATCAGCACTCGTGCAATCGCTCACAGATCAGCACGTGGTTGCGCATTACTTTGTGGCCCATCGCGGGTACCACATGACTATGCTATGCATGAGTATGCAGTGTTTCACCTCACTGGAAACAGTATGCAACATCAATAAAATTCATGCATTTCCATCATTTTTCAAAACATTTCCACACAATCAATATCATCATCTACACATCAACGACTAACCATTTAAGCAAACATTATCACTTCGCATTACCTCAAGGTTCCATTCTTAATTATCAAAAGTCTTTCCCCAACTCCCAAAATTCAGAACCAGTGTTTTAAAACTGCAATTTCTAGAAAAACGAATGAAGCTGTATTCGAATACAGAAGCCAAACAGGGCAGAATCAACACCCTGTATTCGAATACAGACTCCTTGTATTCGAATATAGAGGCTTTCCCAGTGCAAAAGTCAGAATTTCCACAACTTCAGTAAAGTCTCAAAAACTTCATCACCACCACTTCAAAACTATCACAAAAATTCCATTTTTATTCACCACCAACCTTCCCAAGGTACCCCAACACTTAAGGTTTATAAAACAATGATTAAAACTTGAATTTCTGAAAAACACGAATCTGTATTCGAATACAGCTCCCTTGTATTCAAATACATAAGCAAAAACAGTGAAAAATCAGCATTCTGTATTCGAATACGAGGTTGTCGTAGTCGAATATTGATGCAAAGTTAGTGGCAAAAGTTGCAAATCTGTATTCGACTACAGAGGGTCGTAGTCGAATACAAGTTCAAAAATCTGAACAAAATAGAAGCTTTGCAGGCTGTATTCGAATACACTCAAGCCGTATTCAAATACACCTTCGAATTCAGTGAAATTTTCCTGAAATTTCAACACATTTTCAAAACCTTTTCCTTTGAAAAACCAACCCAACACCAGAATCATATTTATCAATCTTTATAATCCTCACAACTCATACATTTTTCATTAAACATCAACAACAGATTTTCAAGAAAACACTTCCACCATTTTAAATCCCTTTTCTTTTGAAACCACCATCAACACCAGGTTGTTTAACAAAACACAGCAAAAACACAGAATCACTAACATCAGAAAGTCAACCACAAACAGTCCCACACAAACTAACTCAAGCATTTGGATCATCTCCAATACAACACCAACCAAATCATCATTCAAACACAACAGAATGATTTCTTACTCAACACAACAAACAATACATCATCAACACAACAACACAATCAGTTCCTTCACGGGAAACAGTAGGAACATCAACACAGTTTGATTTCCAAAACAGAATACAATATTTTTCACAACCATAACCCAATAATCATTCATCACACAGTGCATTTACAGCCCTAAATGCAATCTAGAAAGTTGGAAGGTGCCCTTACCTTAGTTACGTTACCTTAACTCGTACGCTTCTGCGACAAAAGTCGACGATACTCCCGTTTCACGTTTGCCGCTACGAAAGTTAGTTCTTTAGCTCCGTAACGATCAGAGGAATAACTTTCGTACTCAAAACTTTCTGATTCGACACTCAGATTTTCCAGAACGATGACTTTTGAGTAAACTGTTTTTTCTTCACCAACACTCAGAAATATCAAAAGAAGAAGAAAACGATAAAGCAGAAACTGGCGCGTAGAGGAAAGAAGAAAGAGCTTCTCACTTAAATATCTTCATAAATGCAAACTGACACAGTCAGAGGAGAGAGGAATTGTTTCTTTCTTAACAAATATCTACGCCACCTCACCCAACACTTGTATTAAAATATCTTTTGATCCTCTAGCACTTAACCCGTTTCCGTCGAAATTAGCAGAGAATATCTTAATTAACGGCCCGATAATTTAATTACTCGAAATTAAATTAATTCATCCATTATCCAATAATTTTAATTCCACCTCCAAAACAAATATATATATATATATATTTACACAAAACATACATATATTGAATATTTTACAAATATTCCCAAATACACTTAAAATTAAATCTGAATTTAATTTTAAATTTAAGGGTCTTACAGTTCTGCTTCAAATGGCTCTGATGGTGCAAGATAATGTTCTACTTAGTTGCCTCTGGAGATGAAAGCAAACGCTTGACTAAGTTGCCTCTTATGAATGCAACAAAGGTCTATTTGTCTGCCTTTGAAGAAAATCAACACCTTTGATAAAGTCAATGTCTTTGGAGAAATTCAACATTTAGTCAACTTTCATGAAGAAGTCAACGTTATGGAGAAAGTCAACGATATGATTAGAGTAAATTGATCTGGTGGTAATTAATCCTCCGAGAAGAAAAAGTTGTGCGCTTTCTCTGATAATCACCAAGATCTGATGGCTTGTAATACAATGATATGATTATCCTTTCTCTAATCTTGTACCTTGTGCTTCCTCTGTTTTCATTCAAGTTATGAGGAGTGATTTTGGGGATCATGATATGACTTGAGCTGAACATATAAATTTTTCTTCAACGGTTCTCGGTTGAAATCCATGAAAATACAAGTTGTCTTTCTGCTACGATTTACAAAGGTCATACCCTAAAGGTTTTATAAATAGGATATACTTCCTCACTTGAGTATGTTGTAACGAAGTTGGTCCCTCGAACAATTCTCTATGTGTTTTAATGTTAACAATTTATTCCACTAATGGCTTCACTAAGTATGCAAAAATTAGAATAAGAAAATTGGAAGAACAACCAAAGGATACCCCCAGAATAATAGCTAGATATTTGCATTGCAAGAAGTGCTTAATGAATTTAAAAGAAATTATGATTGTGATCTAGTACCCATACCAAAGGATAAGAGACCCATTGGAACCAAGTGGGTATTCACAAACAAATCAAATGAAAAAATGAGAAGTTGTCAAGAACAAGGACAGACTGGTTGCTCAAGGTTAAAGTCAACAAAAAGGCATTGATTACATTGAGACATTTCCTCCAGTGGCCACATTAGAGGCAATACCTATCTTACTCTCTTTTGCTGCTTATAATAATATCACTTTGTTTCTAATCGATGTTAAAAGTGCATTCTTATATGGTTACATTAATGAAGAAGTATATGTAAAACAACCCCTAGGATTTGAAAACCTAGAGTTTCCTAATCACATATTTAAGCTTAAGAAATCACTATATCATCTAAAACAAGCACCTGGAGTTTGGTATGATAGGTTAAGTAACTTCTTACTTGAAAACAATTTCGATAGAGGTCAGGTTGACACCACTTTGTTTAGGAAATCAATAGAAAATGACATTCTCGTTATACAAATTTATGTTGATGGTATTATATTTGGTTCTACTAATAGCACTCTTTTTCAACATTTTGTTAAGTTAATGAAACAACAATTTCAAATGAGTATGAAGGGATAACGGAAGTTCTTCTTAGGAATTCAAATTCAACAAAGTTAGAATGCGATATACATACATCAGACCAAGTATACAAAAGAGCTTCTCAATAAATTTAAGATGAATGACTGCAAACCTATGACTACACCAATGCATCCCACCAGATTACTTGATAAAAATGAATCAAGAAAGAAAGTTGACTAGAAAACATATAGAGGAATTATAGGGTCACTTATATATCTTACTGCTTCCACCAGATTACTTGCATGTTTGTTTGATGTTTTACTTTATTTTTGCGTAAATAAATTGTTATCAAAAGTACTGTTTTGTCATATTCAAAAATGGGGAGATTGTTGGAATCAAGTTCGTCCCTCGAACAATTCCTTGTGTGTTTTGATATTAACAAAGGGATTTTGTGAGAACAATTTATTGCACCAATGGCTTCATTAAGTATGAATAAATTAGAACAGGAAAATCAGAGGAAATGACCAAAGGATACCACTAGAGGATACAACTCGAGGAAATCACTAGAGGAAATAAAGAGATCAGAGGAAACAAAATCAAATCAGTTAACGAAATCCTCATAATCAGAAAAATGCATGCGCTGAAAAAGTTTGCACAACTACCTCTGATTGCGTGCTTCTGGTAGCTCAGCGTGCTTTTGGTATATTAGAGTGCCTATGAAAAATTTTGTGCCTATAAAGATTCAGCATGTTTATGGAGTTTCCATGCCCTTGATGAATAGTAATCGTTCCATGCCTCTGATGAAAAATATTTTTTAGCATGCCTCTTAAGTCTACATTTTCAAGTTTGCATCTGAAGCATACATTTTGTTGACTCTGAAAACTGCAGCACACTCTAATGTTGCGCTAACTTTGAAAATGCAACAAATGTGATTTGCCCAAGCCATTATTTCAAAGTCACGTAGCTTTGCATCTGCCTCTAACTATGGTTATTCAAGCATCACAACATCTTATTCCAACAGTCGAGTTGATGATTATGAAGAATAAAATTCAATGTTTCTAATGGACAAAATTCAAGGTCTCTAATAGATTGAGAAACATATTGAATTGGACTTAGCCGTATTCTTACTTCTGAAGGTCCAAAAACAAGCCCAATATTTGTTCCCACCAAGATCAAATCAAGTGTATGAAGGAAGTGTCAAGAAGAATGAATTTCAATGCATATCTAGACTTTATCCACTCAGAAGCGTTCTAGAAGATTTGTCCATACCGGATTTGAAAATAATTTATTCACAAACAGTCACATTCTCAAATCGTATAAATCAAGGTTATTCTAGGTGAAAATCTTCGTTGACTAACCTACAAGCAGATATGATTCAGAATTCTTGAGGGATAAAGTTGCAACCCTAATTTTTCCTATAAATAGAAATCAAAGCTGAAGAAGAATTAATGAACCAAAAATACTCAAAAATCCTAAAAACCAAAGTTATTCAGAAAAACCTCAAGAGCTCATTTTTTTCTAAGTATTTAGAGCTTAAGGTTTTAAGTTTCTAGCAAAAGCACTCGTTCAACTTTATATTATTTTGTGCTTAGTGCTTCATTGTAAGTGTGTAATCATTGTATCACATATGCTTAGTAGAGAAGACTTGACTTGTACGATCAGGTGTTGTTGTAATACAAAGTTTTGAATTAGTGGAGAAATCTTTTTGTGTTAAGGGATTGGTACAAAGTTGGTGGTGAACCATGATAAAATTTGGTGTATTAATTTTTACTTCCACTTTGTCAATATATTGCTGCCTCTGATTAGTCTAAACATTTAAGTCACTAAACCAGAATTAGAATTAATAAAAGAGTTTAAAATTAGAAAAACACAATTCAATCCCTCTTCTCGTGTTTGCTCACCTTCAGAGTATACAAAACATAGACAACAACATACAACGTTTACACAAAAACTTCAAGCAACGCAACAACATTACAACATTCTGCAGTTATTCAAAGTTTATCTAAGTCCTGAGAAAGAAAAATCTAAAAGTATTACATTATAAACTACCTCTTGAGAGAAATTTAAAAATATAATTAGTAAAAATAAATATTATAAAAAATGTTTGGGTTACCCGCTCAGTCCACAATCCGTTTAAAACCGGCCTATGATAGTATTTTATCACTCCATATTAAAAATAGTTTTTTGACCGAGTTCAAAGAAACTCGTAATTCGTTAGAGCTGATCCTAAATGAATCGAGTAGCCCATTTTGATACTCTTCCACTACTTGCTATAATAATTTTTATTATTATTTTTATAAAGATCTCAACATTAAATCTCATAAATAAATAAATAAAAAGATCTCGACATTAAATCTATAGGGCGCTAAATTATAGGGTTAAGTATGGTTCTCAGTCAAAGGTTAAAAACAATAAATAAGTAACCGAACCAAGGGAACACATTAGTTAACACGTTGCAATTAATGCAGTTCCTTTTTAACACTAATGGTCAAAGAAATTGTATCTGTCAAAGAGAGTTAGGTAGACAGAAGATAACCAATGTATCTAGCTTTTTAAAATAAATATCGTATTTATCCCAAAATATAAATAAAAATTAGTTAAAAAAATTTGATTTCTATAGTTTGAAATTTGGATCAGATACACTAATTATTTTTGTTTTTTTCCTTTATATTTTGGAATGGAGTAATATTAGATTATATTTGTGTTTATAATACACCTTGTTTATTTAATCTAAACATTATTGAATACATTTAATAAGAGAAGTTTAAAATTAGAAATATGGACAAGAACTTAACATTCACTTGTTCCTTTTTTTAACATACTCCAATCCATCTTAAATATAAACAAAAGTAAAATCAAAGAAAATATAAGAATTTAACATTGATTTGTTCCTAAATTGACTTCTATCTAGAAACTTTTGTCAACAATAGTATCACCAACATAATCTCGAAATATAGATAAATAAGTTGGCAAACATAATTGAGTGGACATTGAAATTTGGAAATGCATTAAATCAAGTTCACTGCAAAAAAAACATAAGTTTTGCGGCGATTCTAAGTAGAAGCAGCGACAGTGTTACGACGGTTTGCATTCCGCCTCGCCAAACAGCGGCACAAATCTTCTCAACTATTTGCGACAGTTTTAAACTGCCATTATCTTTCTGTTATGAATTAATAATATTTTCTAGTCTGCGGCAGATTATATCTTTTTTATTAAAATCATTTAATATCTGCATAATAATTAATTGTGTTTAAATTTCTTCCACTAAATAAATGATGGTTTTTTGTATACCTTTTTGCTGCAGTTGGAAATCATATAGCTAACTATTATTTAACTTAAATTTCTCACAAGACTTGCACTGATACTACAACTAAATTAATTTTAAAAAAAATATGAATTCATTCATAAAACCGTTGTTCATAAATTCAAAAACCAAAATATGAATTTACATTACATATAAAATGATTCAATAAATCAAAACATAAGCATATATTGATCCAGTCAACAAAAAATGTAACAAAATATGAATTCACATTACATATAAAGTGATTTAATAAATCAAAACATAAGCAAATATTGATCCATTCCAAAAAAAGTGTCATAAAATATGAATTCACATTACATATAAAGTAATTCAATAAATCTAACATGAAAATTAAATTCTATTTAGGAGGTATCGCGTAATAGTGAATCTTATCAATCTCAGGTTCATGACTAGATTCGGAAGAACGTCGTACTCCATTTGGTTATTTTAAGTCTTCCACCTAAATACATGAAAGTAAATTTAAATCAAATTTCTCCTATCGCAAAATAGATACGATTATATACTAATTCTCGCAAATCAGAAGTTCATAAACCAAAACTTTTAGCAACATCAAGAGGATACATTGCAGATTTGTCATCAAGGTAGCGACCTTATAACAACACAACCTCTCAAAGTTGGCCAAATAGTCCCGCTAACTCTTACTATGGCAACTACTTCTCCACTTTGCTTCACCTTTCTTCTCTCAATCCTCTTCTTATTGTTTCATGCTATAGAATTAAATACATGTAACCAATTCAAAGTTTTTATATCCATATACATAAATATATCAATTTTGAGGTAATTATTGTAAAAGAAATTGCCCAAACGTCAGATTGTTTGAATCCCCAAGGCTCATATTTTCTTTAATCACAAAATGTGCATAGTTTTCTTATAAGCCAAATAATTCATTAAAAACCAGCAGAACTTGAGTACATAACTTATTCATGCAATTTGAATAATGTAGTATATGATAGAAACCAAACAAAGCATAACTTATTCACGAAATTTGAATAATGTAGTATATGATAGAAACCAAACAAAACATAATTTATTCACGTAATTTGAATAATGTAGTACATAATTTACTCACATAATTTATTCATTTACATTCAGTTAAGAACTACTTTTCATGCATGCTTACATAACATCTCATAATACAAAAAATTGAAACGAAAGAAATTATATGGAGATTTTCTTACATAGTTTCTCTTCATAGTTTGCATAATGTAAATGCAATTTGAATATCTATGCTTGCATATTGTAAAAAAAATGCCAAATCACTAGTTTGTTTGAATGTCCAAGGCACATATTTTCTTTTATCACACAATGTGCATGGTTTTCTTACGAGCCAAATAATTCATTAAAAACCAACAAAACTTGAGTACATAATTTATTCACACTATTTTGAATAATGTAGTACATAATTTACTCACACAATTTTTTCACATAATTTTTTGATTTACATTCAATTAAGAACTACTTTTCATGCATGCTTACATAACATCTCATAATACAAAATGTTGAAACGAAAGAAATTATATGGAGATTTTCTTACATGGTTTCTCTTCATAGTTTGCATAATATAAATGCAATTTGAATATCTATGCTTGCATATTGTAAAAAAAATGCCGAAGCGCTAGTTTGTTTGAATGTCCAAGGCACATATTTTCTTTTATCACAAAATGTGCATGGTTTTCTTATGAGCCAAATAATTCATTAAAAACCAACAAAACTTGAGTACATAATTTATTCACGCAATTTGAATAATGTAGTATATAATTTATTCACACAATTTGAATAATATAGTATAAAATTGAAGTCAAACAAAGCATAATTTATTCACACAATTTGAATAATGTAGTACATAATTTAATCACGCAATTTTTTCACATAATTTATTCATTTACGTTAAGTTAAGAATTATTTTTCATGCGTGCTTACATAACTTCTCATAATACAAAAATTGAAATGAATGAAATTATATGGAGATTTTCTTACATAATTTCTCTTCATAGCTTGCATAATATAGATTCAATTTGAATATGTATGCTTGCATATTGTAAACAAAATGCTCATGCGTTAGTTTGTTTGAATGTCCAAGGCTCATATTTTCTTTTAGGTTTAAATATGTCTTTGGTCCTTGCAATTATAACTTTTTATTTATTTATTTTGGTCCTCGTAAGTTTTTTTTGTTTGATTTGCATCCCTGCAAATATAGTTTCATTTTAAAATAGTTCTTCCATCTAAATTCCGTTACAAAAATTGTAACGCCATTAAACCTTAATATAATTAAAATATAATTTTTTTAATCTAAACATAAACCCCCAATATAATTAAATTATTACCTTTTTTAACTTAAAATTAACCCCAAAATTTTCATTCTTTTTCCCTAAAAAATCCTAAAATTAACCTAAAATGTTTCATTCTTCTTCCCTAAAAAACCACATTCCTACGTAAATTAGGGTTAGGGTTCCAAATACAATATTTGTACAAAATTGCGAATGTTTGTTTCTTCTTTCGATTGATTCGCTTCGGTTTTTTGTATGTGGATGGAAGGAAAAAGTGAAATTGAAGCTAGCGTTTGACAATTGGTTCAAAACAATGAACCAATTGTTTGTGTTATCAACGAATTGATTTTGAAAAATATGGTCAACCAATAAATCCCAAAGAAGGATTGACCATAAAATGATTATTATACAAGACAAAAACTAAAAAAAATGTTGAACCAACAATTTTCAAAGAAACTCACCGATATTATCTTAACAACTTCATAATATAATTCATATTGCTATCTTGCGATTAACCTGTCAGTGCTGATGCTCTAAACTTGAACCAACAATTTCAAAAGAAACCCTAAAAAAAGGTTATAATTTTATTATATTGGGGGTTTATATTTATATTAAAAAAAATTATGTTTTAATTATATTTATATTTAACGGTGTTAGAGTTTTTGTAACGGAAGTTAGATGAAATGACTATTTTAAAATGAAACTATATTTGCAGGGATGTAAACCAAATAAAAAAAATTACGAGGACCAAAATAAAAAAAAAAGTTATAATTGCAAGAACATTAAAAACTAGCATAACTTGAGTACATAATTTATTCACGCAATTTGAATAATGTAATACATAATCTATTCACGCAATTTGAATAATGTAGTATAAGATTGAAACCAAACAAAACATAATTTATTCACGCAATATTTTCACATAATTTATTCATTTACATTCAGTTAAGTACTATTTTTTCATGCATGCTTTACATAAAATTTCAGAATACAAAAAATTGAAATGAAATAATTTATATGAAGTTTTTCTTACATGGTTTCTCTTCATAGATTGCATAATGATTGCAAATTGTTCCTTTAGAAAATCAAATTCAACAATTTTTGTCTTAAAGAGCATCAATCTCAGCAACTTGTGCAATTAGCGCATCAATTTTAATTTGCCTCTTCGCTATTTTTGCATTAGCATATGTTGAAGATGTTGAACTAGAACCACATCCAAGGTACTCCATGCCCTAAATGTAACCAGGATGGTGTTTCCCAAAAACATTGAGAAAAGCTTCCTTATCAGATGATACATGATTTCATTTTTTTAATAGTTCCTGCTAATATTTAATACAAACTTTTTTATACTATTTATTATAGTTTTTAATTATTTAGAGGCAATAGAAAATTACATATTATATTATAAAAGCTTACATATTTTTCTCTAGCCTCGTCATTCACAAATACGCCATTCTTACACTTCCTACAATTTTGCACCATATAAGTATATAAATACATCATCATACAATGAAGTTGTTTTCTAATATTTTTGAATAGAACAAGCTTACGATACCATGAAACATTTCATTCCTCTTTATTGCAAATGACTTAGAGCCTAGTAGAGGAATACGATGCTTTTTGCGGTTCTATGCATTTTTATCTGCTTTCTCCTATATTAGACAACAAATTTTAAAAAAAAAATTATAAATAAAGTATGAAAAATCAATTTATTTTTATTACCTCAGTTTTAGGATCCAATCTATATTCCAAATACATAGCCCATTGATATTTGTCAACATCTTCCATCTTTAGAATATTTTTCAACACTAAGAATCCAATCATAATCATCACTAAAGAACCTATACCGATAGTCCCTCCACTTCTTTCCAAAGCTTGAATAGATATATTTTTATTCAAGAGACACAATTATCATTGAAGGGACATATATTACCAAACAACCTTCATTTCTTTTATATATGTTGTGTTGTGGCGCCTTAGAAGATAAAGAGAATTTGATTCTCATTGTATTCATTTAGGGAAAAAATGTAAAAATAGGAATGAGAATTGTTATAAAAGAGGAAAGAAAAAGAGGAAGACAATTAGTCTGGGCATGTTGCATATAAGTGAACACTGAAACTTGCAAATGCATGGATTAAAGGTTTAATATATTTTTAGTTTCTTTATACATACCAATTTTTATTTTTAGTCTTTTTAAAAATTTCTTTGAATTTTATTTCTTTTAAATTTTCAGTTACTAATTTTAGTTCATGCTTTTTTATAAAAAATTCATGTCGTATGTTTTAGTTTTAAATTTAAAATATCATTAATTTAATAAATTAACTATTTAATCATTAATTTAATATTTAATTAAAATGGAAGTGTAAGTATGTTGTGATCTCTGCTCTATTTGAAAAGAGACTGTGTTTTTCAAAATTGATTGACACATTATTACGACTCATTTAAATGGTTCTAAGTCTATGGTTAAAAACAATAAATACGTAACCGAATTAAGGGAATTGGTGATTGTTGATTACAGACTCAGTTAACGCATTAGTTGCAATTAATGCAGTTGCTTATTGACACTAATGACCCCCTTAATTATTTGGTGGCAACCAAAGAGATTTTGGGTAGACAGAAGATAATCCATCTATCTAGCTTTTTTAAAATAAATATTGTATCTATCTTAAAATATAAGTAAAAATTGGTTAAAAAATTTGATTTCTATAGTTCAAAATTTAGAATAAATGCATCAATTTTCTTTGATTTATTTTCCTTTATATTTTAGAATGGAGTAGTATTAAATTACATTTGTTTTTATAGTACATCTTCTTTACTTAATCTAAACATTATTAAATACATTTAATAAGAGAAGTTTGAAGTTAGAAATATGGATAGAAACTTAACATTTACTTGTTCCCCTTTTTAACGTGCTCCCACCAATCTTAAATATAAACAAAAGGAGGATAAAAGAAAACATAATCTCTAAATATAGGAATTTAACATTGACTTGTTCCCGAATTGACTTGTATTTAGAGACTTTTGTGAACAATAGTATCACCAACATAATCTCAAAATATAGATAGATAAGTTGGCAAACATACTCAGTGTTAGGGTCATTAGATGTATTCCAATTTTTTTTAATCTACACGACAACAAACATGGACCAGTCATTGGTGCACTTTGGCTGAAACTAAATCGAGAAATTGAAGATTAAGCATGTCATAATGAAAAATGAAGAGTTAGAAATTACAGTCAAGTTCAAAAATAAAGAGATACATATTACCAAACAACTTTCATTTCTTTTATATACGTGTGTCGTGGCGCATTAGAGGATAAACAGAATTCCATTCTCATTGCATTCACTTAGGGGAAACAAAAATTTAAAAATATGAATGAGAATGAATAATAAATGAGAATTGTTATAAAAAAAGTGAAAATAAAATGAGGATCGAAGACAATAATTGGGACATGTTGCCTAGAAGTGGACAATGAAACTTGCTAATGCGGTTAAATATATTGTTAGTCCCTTCCTATATATCAACTTTTTTTAGTCTCTTTAAACAATTTTTTTATAACTTTGGTATTTTTAAATTTTTGGCTACAAATTTTTGTCTATGCTTTTTTACAAAAGTTGATGTCGCATGTTCTAATTAATTTTTTTCATGACATGTCATTGTTAAGACTTTAAAATATAGTTAATTTAATAATTTAACTGTTTAATCTTTAATTTAACAATTTAATATTTAATTTGAAATTATAGATAAATTAATAAATATTCAAGATTAAATGGTTAAGTTATTAAACTAATTATATTTCAAAGTCTATCAATGATATGTCATCAAAAAAGTCACTTGGAACATGCGACGTGAACTTTTGTAAAAATACAAGGTCTAAAATTTGTTACACAACAAAAAATTTAGAAAAACAAAGTTCAAAGAAATTTTTTAAATGGACTAAAAATAAAAGTTAGTATATTTATGATCTTTTAGATAAAAGTAAACTATAAGCTAACTGATAAATGAAAAACTAACTCATAACTTATAACTGAAAAACTAATTGATTAAAATAAAAATGTTTGATAAATTTATCTTTTCTAATTATAAAATGACCTAAAGATAGTGGCTTTATGGTAAGTTAATGAGATGATCACGTTTTACATAAAAATACAAAATAATAAAAAAAATAATAAGGTTATAAATGAAAAAATGTAAAAATCTATAAATTAAAAACTACAAAACGTTACTTGAAATAGCGCATTAGAATAAACTATAAGATGATACGAAAAATTGGTTTACTAGACACATCTCATTTAATCCAACAAGTTTGTAAACTAGTTTAATAATTTAGCTTAGTGACGTTACCAAACAATATCTTAGAAGGACTAAAGATATTTAAAATACAAAAATTAGGCGCATGAATGACCATCATGGTAGACTAATCAAGCACATTAAACTTGTAAAAAGAAAATAATCAAGTACATTAGTATGGTTTAGGCAGTTATGTAAGTGACTTATATAAAAAGAATGTGATTTGAAAAGATGTTGAAAGAGTTGACTAAAGAATCGGAGGGAATTGATTTTGTTGGTTTAACATCAATTTAATATATAAAAATATAATAATGTAGTGCATCACCTCTTTTTTCGTATTTGTGCTTCTTCACAAACAGAGTTGAAGATTATCTTGGTACACTCAATAAAGTTCCAAAGATACATTTGGTTTAGAAATGCTATGTTATGAAATCATGCTATGTTATGAAATCACGTATATGTAACTTTTATTTTATTTTAATTATTATTACTATTTAAAATTTAAAAAAAAGGTATATTGGTTGGTTAAAAAATGTGTAGTTGAAATTAGTTATATAATTATTTATATTTACCATATTAATTTTTAATTCTTTTAAATATATATATTTCTGTTTTTGATAATAATGGGTGGAAGAGTGAAGCCCAAATCCAAATAGTAAATATTGATTTTGAGTTAATTTTGACCAAAAATAAGACCGTAACACACTCCCTTTCAAAGTTCAACCAAACTCCTTTTCCAAAAAAGAAATAAATAAATAAATAAAAGAAGTTCAAACACACTCTTTGATTTCAAGAAGGAGGTGTTGGTGTGGCGGGAGTGAAAGAAACGTCACGACGATGGCAGAAAACGATGGCATTGATAGAATAAACACTCTACCGGATTCCTTACTGTGCCACATTCTATCATTCCTCCCTACCGAAACCTCCGTGTGTACAGCGAGTCTCGTCTCTCGCAGGTGGCGCAACCTCTGGAAGAATCTCCAAGCCTTCGACTTCTGCGACAACTACATGTACGACGATGAAACCTCCGAAGAAAAGTTCGGATACTTCGCCACTTTCGTAAACTACATGCTCAATCTCCGTGAGTCACGAGACATTCGGAAGTTCCGTCTCTCTTGCTCTCATTTCCCTTTCGACACGTTCTACACCGAGTCAATTGATAACTGGATCGGTATCGCCATTGGGCCCCACCTCGAAGAATTTCAGCTCAACATAATCAATTACCATGGCGCCTTCAACCTCCCTCTGGCATTCCTTTCTTGCTCTAACCTTGTCTTTCTCAGGTAAACTTTTCCTTCCATCCGCTTTTCTTTATTTTTGTTTTTCTCTTCCATTATCATTATTGTTTCATTGGTGCTAGTTTCACTCGTATTTGTGAGTTACACCCAAATTGAATTCAACATACTTTCACGTAGGTTATGTTTGAATCCAAAAAAAAAAAAGGGTGACACTAGCAAAAGTGTTATTGTTTAGTGTTAAGTGTGTTTACTAAATTTGTATTTTATATGTTTAGTACTTTCAGATTCTACATATTATTAAACTTCTTGTTTTTAATCCCTAAAATTAGAGATAATGATAGAGACAAAAAAATATTCAATTCTATTTTTTTTTTGCTTGCACAGTTGAGCTGTTCTAATATAATTTAAATGAGATATGATACATGATGATAACATAACATTGATTTAATGTACCTCAGTCTCTCTGGTTTTATCTTGTTGCAATTGCAAGACTCTTCAGAGATTTCCTTACCGTCACTGAAGGTGCTGCAATTAATAGAGGTCGATGACTTGGATGCAAAATCCTTGAATATCCTTCTCTCTCGATGCCCCATTCTCGAAAATCTGGAACTTTTCTATACTCACTATTCTTTTCCTATACTTCGGTTGCAATCTTCCTTGTTGAAGAGGTTGGAAATCACTATTGACAATTATGCTGGGGTTTGCCTTGAAATAGACACACCGGGTCTCAAGTACCTTAGCCTCAGGAATTTCACATTTAGCAATGCCGCTGCTGTAGGGAACTTGCCCAACGTGAAAAACGCAGATCTTTCTAGATATTCCACTCCTAAAAGTGAATCTGCATACCCTATACTCAATCTCCTCCGAAATCTCTCTGGAATTAAACATTTAAAGATGGGTTGTTCAATAACAGAGGTGACTGAAGTTTTCATTATTTATATGTTTTTATTATATATGTACTGTGTACTAATATTACATAATCACTCGTCTATCTACAAGAAGTGGCTATTGGCTGGCCCTGTTTTAGATATTCCAGAATATTGCTATTTGCTTCATCTAATGGTCGGTCTTCCCTCTTTCAACTTGATTTTTCTGTTCAACATGCTTCAGAAATGTCCTATGCTACAAACTCTCATAATTCACCAGCGCAAGGTTTGTTCAGTTTAAATAAAGATTTGGTGCATGCTGTGTTTTTGGTTTTGTTCTTATGTGACCTGTCCCTTGTTTCCAACAGGACCCACCACCAGTCATTGGTAAGTCATCTGCATATGAATGGTTGGTGAAGCCTAAAACTGTTGCTATGTGTCTCGAATCACCTTCATATGGATGGCTGGTGAAGCCTAAAAGTGTTCCTAAGTGTCTCGTATCCCACTTGACCTTTATTCACTTTAATGCCTATCTAGGAAATATACACGAGCTGGAATTTATTGGCTATGTTTTGCAAAATGGACTTGTTTTGAAGACAATGGTTATTAAAGGAATTTATCTGCTGGGCCATCCAACGGAGTGGGTGGAGTTAATTTCTAATATGCCAAGGGGATCTACCATGTGCCAACTTAAATTTTTCTGAGCTATATCACATAAAGGTGAGAACTCTCACCATGTTTATTCTATGTAGCTTTCTGTATCATAGACGATCTTTAGTTTGCACTACTACCTGCCCTTGTTTTTACATGCATGCATGCCATCACAAATGTCAACTATATATATATATATATATATATATATATATATATATATATATTTTTTTTTTTTTTTTTTGTGGAGTACCATAAATCCATACCTTTTCTTTGATCTAATTATTTTCTCATAACTACATCTGAGGACCTATGTTAGAAAAAAGCCTAGAAATACAATTAGGCCTGGGGGAAGAAGCTTTGTAATTTTTGTAGGCATTTTATCTAATTATTGTTGGTTACAATTCTGTCCATTAAGGGACAGCTGTACAGTTTTTTAATCATAAAGATATTCTCTTACCATTATAATATCTTTCTTTATTGTAATTAATTGAGTTAATTAGGATTTAATTAGCTTTCTCATTAAGTTGTACTCCCTAGGCTATTTATACCATTTGTATTTGTACAAAATCAATAAGAAACACAATATTTTCACATGGCATCAGAGCTACAGTTCTGATCCGATAAAAAA
This sequence comes from Cicer cuneatum, assembly GCA_037974295.1. Classification (NCBI taxonomy): domain Eukaryota; kingdom Viridiplantae; phylum Streptophyta; class Magnoliopsida; order Fabales; family Fabaceae; genus Cicer; species Cicer cuneatum. The sequence goes on from JBBPBO010000001.1 coordinate 41,822,247, forward strand.
AAATTAGGGTTTTCTCATGGAAGAAAAACAGAGCAGTTCAAGCAGCCTAGATGCTAACCCTATGGCAGCAGCGACTGGAAACACCACTAGTCATCATGAAACAATTATTATTACTAGCTACAAACTCAATGGGCAGAACTACACACAGTGGTCTAGATCTGTCCGCATCTTCCTCCAAGGAAAAGGAGAGGAAGACTACATCACTGGCGAGGCTAAGCAGCCAAATAATACTGATCCAAGCCATGAAAAATGGAAACTTGAAAACAGTCTTGTTATGACATGGTTGCTCAACTCCATGACTAATGAGTCTGGTGAAAATTTCATGTATTATGACACTGCTGCAGAAATATGGAAGGCAGCCAAGGAGATCTACTCAAATGTGGACAACACCTCAGCCATATTTGAGATCAAAAGTCTCTTACACAATCTTCGGCAAGGAGATTCTTCGGTCACCAAGTACTATCATACACTCACAAAATACTGGCAACAACTTGACATCTATGCAAACATAGAGTGGAAGTGCATAGATGATGACAAAATCTACAAGAAATTGGTCGAGAAGGACAGAAACTTTCAGTTCCTATTGGGATTGAATAAAAATTTGGATGAAGTGAGAGGGAGGATTCTTGGAACTAAGCCTCTCCCTAGCATTCGTGAAGCATTTGCAGAAGTGAGAAGGGAAGAAAGCAGAAGGAAAATCATGTTGGGAAGTCAAAGTGCAAGTTCAAACATTGAAGGCTCTGCACTTGCAGTAAGAGGTCCACCAAAGAGAGGTAGAGGATGGTGCGATCACTGCAAGCGACCTGGACATACGAAGGAAACTTGTTGGGTGCTTCATGGAAAACCCACGAATCTAAAACCACGATTCAAGGACGCGCGCGGATATGCTGCTGCTGATGAAAGTGTTGGAACCAAGTTGGTTCTAAGACTTAGGATTTTGATGTTTACAAAAGCACTCAATGTAAACTTATTTTATACCTTGAATTATTAAATTAAATGTCATCAGAAACTGAAGAAATCAGAAGCAGAAGATCAAAGGAAAATGAATTCTGGAAATTCCAGAAGATGTTTCAGGATGACAAAACTGAACCAGAAGATAACTTTGCAGGCCTATATCAGAAGGAATAAAATTCAGAATGAAACATAGATCATATCATTGGAAAGCCTGCCAGAAGGAGCGTTGATCAAGACAAACAGGAATCAAATATCAATTTTATTCCAGAAGTTATTATGACCAGAAGATGGCCTGGCAGTAAAAATTACACAGCCCAGACTTGTTCCAGACTTGACCAGAAGGTATGTTTATGAGTCCAGAACATGAAGATCAATCCAGATTTGGCCCAGACCATAAGACAGCATGATTTAGGGCATGGAACTAAGTCCAGAACAAAAGAAATGAATTCCAGAATCGACCCAGACCTGATCCAAAATCAAAGGTAAAATGTCCAGACTGAAATATTTTTTGTTCAAGTTAATTTCAGTTTGTTCCAAACCAAATTCCAGAATCCGTCCAGATCAGAGTAAAAACTTCCAGATCAATGGTTCAGAAATAATTATTTGGTCCAGTGATGATAAAGATCATAAAATCAAACCATGGCCCAGCAATGGCCGAAATCAGAGGGATAGGATGTGCAGTCCAACAAAGGCCGAATTCAGAGGATTTTAGCATATCAAGTGCGTGTCCAGGGAAGGCCGAAATCAGAAGATTAGAGGGTTAGGAAGTATGGTCTAGGAATGGCCGATTTCAGAGGACAATAGCATAGTAATCAAGCTGGTCCAGCTGTGGACTATCGCATGAAGATCCAATGGTGCAGATTTGATCATGGGAATTAATGGTGAAGATCTCATGATGTTTTTATCAAAATATTATAAAAGATTTGTTATAAATTAAATTGGAGTAGCATGGAAGTCAGGAGCTGTGGCGGGAAGCAATGCACAGATTTGATTGGCCAGTTAAGATATGAAACAAATCTAAGGCTTAAAAAGATATGATTTTTATTTAAATAAAGCCCAATTGGTCAAGATATTTTTACAGAGAATCCAGCAAGATTTAGTTCGAATTTAAGCATTGGAAGAGGCCCTAATCAACATCTATAAAAGGAGGCTCAAGGCAAATTACTCATAATCGAAAATCACAAAAGGGTCATACACTTCAAAAGCAAACACTCTCAAATTTTCATATAAGTCAATTGTTGAGTCTCAGTTTTTAAAGCAAGTACTCTTGTTGTTTTCGTTCCACTGTGTCAAATCTAAGTTGTTGAAGTAGAGTCTACAAGCTGTGGGAGTCAGTAGAGGTAGCAGGTTACTTGGCAATTAGATTCATAGTGTTGTGATTTCTTCTACAATCTGGGGTGTCAGATTGGCTGAAGAACAGGAGTTGTTTTTCCTCAAAGAAGTCTAGGATTGTTAGACTATTTGAGAAGACTGACTTGGAGGGTCAGTAGCAAGGTTGTAATTCAAGATTGAATTAGTGAAATCCTTCAAGGCGAAGGGACTGGACGTAGCCTCGTTAACGGTGAACCAGTATAAAATCTGTGAGTTTTTATTTTTATTTTTATCCGCTGCTAACTCTGTTTTAATTATACATCAAGTTTTGTTTTGAAAGTATTAAAACAGGAAAAGTTTCAAGTTAAGTCAAACACAATTCAACCCCCCCTTCTCGTGTTTGCACCTTCAGAAAGTAAGTCCAAAAACATTGCAGAGGCCAGTCCTTTCAACAAAGAACAAATAGAGATGTTGCAGAAATTGATGCAACAGGCACTGCAAAACACTAGTACATCTTCTTCCACTGCTACATTTGCCCAAAAAGGTAATTTTTCTGCTGCCCTTCATGTAAATCACCAGAAAACAAACTCTTGGATTGTTCATTCTGGTGCCTCGGATCACATGACTGGGGACATCAATGTATTTAGTAAATACACTCCATGTCAAGATGAATCTTTTGTCCAGATAGCAGATGGTACCACCTCCAAGGTAGCTGGTAAAGGTTCGGTGGTTATCTCCAAAGATATTACTCTTGATTCAGTTTTACATGTTCCTAAACTAGATTGCAGTCTATTGTCTATCTGTAAATTAACCAAAAACTTAGGATGTGTTGCTAAGTTCTTACCACATTTGTGTGAATTTCAGGATATGAATTCTGGGAAGATGATTGGCAATGCTGAGAAAAGTGCAGGCCTTTACTTCCTTAAAATTGAAGACCAAAATAAGAGATCCTACAAAGCTGCCCTCATGTGTTCATCAAAGAATGATAATGATGTAATGTTATGGCATTATCGCCTAGGACACCCAAATTTTATGTATTTGAAAAAAATGTTTCCAACTTTATTTAATAAAGATTCTGGTTCTTTCAAATGTGAAGTGTGCGAATTAGCCAAACACACCAAATCCCATTATTCCATACAACCTTATAAGCCGTCTAAACCTTTCGCACTCATTCATAGTGATGTGTGGAGACCTTCAAGAGTAAGCAATGTTAGTGGGTCAAGGTGGTTTATTACCTTTATTGACGACCATACAAGAGTCACTTGAGTGTTCCTCATGAAAGAAAAATCAGAAGTTGGGAGTATATTTGAGAACTTCCATAAAATGGTCCAAACTCAATTTCAAAGCAATATTCAAGTACTAAGAACTGATAATGGAGGGGAGTACTTCCACCACACCCTTGGTAGTTACCTTAACAAAAATGGCATTATACACCAAACATCATACTCATACTCTCCACAACAGAATGGGACAGCAGAGAGGAAAAATAGGCACCTATTGGAAGTCACTCGAGCCCTTATGCTGTCCATGAACGTACCTAACCATTTTTGGGGAGATGCAGTCCTCTCCTCATCCTACCTAATAAATAGAATGCCCTCCAAAACGCTCAACCTAAACACACCACACCAAACCCTCTTGTCCCTTTATCCTTCGACCAAACTCGTCACAAATCTTCCACCGAAGATTTTTGGATGTACTGCCTTTGTACATGACCAAAAGCCTAACCTTAATAAGTTGGACCCGAAAGCCATCAAGTGTATCTTCTTGGGATATTCTCCTACCAAGAAAGGATACAAATGCTACTTCCCCCAAAAAAGACGAATCTATCATACTATGGATGTTACCTTTTTTGAAGACAAGGCCTTTTATCCCAAAGTTGGCATTCAGGGGGAGAAAGTTACAATTGATGAACACCAACCTTGGGAAATTACAATACCAGAATCTGTCCCACATGAACCTGTCTTAACCACCCCATCAGAATCTGTCCAAATCACTAAAAACACATAATCTGTCCCAATAATTGTTGAACCTGAACTGGACCAGCAAACAACCACTCTTGAGGTTACCAAGCCAACAAATGGAGCATCAACAATTGGTCCAAAAGGAAAACCAAATGGAGGAAAAGAACTGCAAGTATACATAAGGAAGAAGAACAAGCAGCAAACCTTTGAGGAAGTAGAAGCATGCACTCTTCCAAAGCAGAACCAAGACTCAACCCAAAAAGGTAGCATTAACTCTTCCTCTAATTTATCTGATAATGTCACTAATGACCAAGACTTAGACTTACCTATTGCTATGAGAAAGGGAGTAAGGTCTTGTACCAAACACCCAATTGCAAACCATGTTTCTAGTGAAAAATTATCGCATGGGTACAGAAACTTCATCAGCTCTGTGGACAGCATCGAAATTCCTCAAAACTTTCATGAAGCTGTTCTAGTTCCAGAATGGAAGGCTGCTGTAATGGAAGAAATTAAGGCACTTGAAAAGAATGACACATGGCAGCTCTCCCACCTACCAGAGGGGAAGAAGACAGTTGGATGCAAATGGATATTCTTGGTAAAATACCATGCAGATGGGAGTGTAAACAGGTACAAAGCTCGGCTGGTGGCAAAAGGATTCACCCAATCCTATGGGGTGGATTATGAAGAAACCTTTGCACCTGTAGCAAAGTTGAATTCAGTTCGTGTACTCCTTTCTCTGGCAGTAAATTTGGATTGGCCACTTCACCAGTTAGATATAAAAAATGCTTTCCTAAATGGTGAACTTGAAGAAGATGTCTACATGAGAATACCACCTGGACTTGAGACATCAGAAAATTCAGGCAAGGTATGTAAACTCAAAAGATCACTATACGGACTCAAGCAATCCCCTCGGGCTTGGTTTGATTGGCTCACACGAGTAGTTAGGATGCATGGCTTCTCCCAATGTCAAACTGACCACACAATGTTCTTAAAGCATTCAAAGGAAGGCAAGGTAACCACCCTCATTGTCTATGTGGATGACATTATTATTACAGGTGATGATTATACTGGAATTGAAGGACTGAAAATGATTCTAGCTAAGGAATTTGAAGTCAAAGATCTTGGTCGATTAAGGTATTTTCTGGGAATGGAAGTGGCACGGTCCAAACATGGAATCTATTTATCTCAAAGGAAATATATACTTGACTTACTTCAAGAAACAGGGATGTTAGGATGCAGGCCTACAGACACACCTATGGAATCCAATGTGAAAATTGGAGAGGAAAAGGAGAGTCCACCTACTGACAAAGAAAGGTATCAAAAATTGGTTGGGAAACTTATCTACCTAACCCACACACGACCAGATATTGGTTTTTCTGTTAGCATGGTTAGCCGCTACATGAATGACCCGAGGGAGGCTCACATGAAAGCAGTTAACCGCATCCTGCAATATCTAAAAAAGGCACCAGGGAAGGGGCTGCATTTCAAGAAGGATACAAGCAGGAAAATAGAAATATTCACTGATGCAGATTGGGCAAGCTCAGTGACTGATAGGAGATCAACCAGTGGGTATTGCTCCTTTGTATGGGGCAACTTAGTGACATGGAGAAGTAAGAAACAATCTGTGGTTGCTAGAAGCAGTGCAGAAGCTGAACTTAGGTCCATGGCACATGAGATTTGCGAGGGGATGTGGCTGCAAAGGATGCTGGCAGAAGTAAGCCTATTGTGCGATAACAAAGCTGCCATAAGCATTGCTAAAAATCCTGTGCAACATGACAGAACAAAGCATGTGGAAATTGATAGACACTTCATCAAGGAAAAAGTTGACAATGGGCTAATTTCTCTCCAGCACACACCTTCAAGCCACCAAATTGCTGATATCTTGACCAAGGCACTTCCTAGAGCCATCTATGAAAACTTAAGATTCAAGTTGGGCATGATTGATATCTATGATCCAACTTGAGGGGGAGTGTTGGTTACAATTCTGTCCATTAAGGGACAGCTGTACAGTTTTTTAATCATAAAGATATTCTCTTACCATTATAATATCTTTCTTTATTGTAATTAATTGAGTTAATTAGGATTTAATTAGCTTTCTCATTAAGTTGTACTCCCTAGGCTATTTATACCATTTGTATTTGTACAAAATCAATAAGAAACACAATATTTTCACAATTATTAGTAATTGTTTAGCGTGTAGTAACTTCTATGTATCTATTGTAGGAAGTTAGAATATGAGTAATTTGATAGCAAAAATGAAGGCATTATTTGATGGGAAGGCAGTTCAAATGGGTTTTGAAATTGACGAGAATGGATTTTGAAATCAAATACAAACTAGGTGTGATAATAAAGCTGATGATGATGCATTAGCTAGAAGGATGACTTACACAACTATTTTAGTAGTTAATTCTTCAAATTTAGATGAGTGGGAAGATGATGCATAGGGTGATAGTAGATTACAAGGGATTATTCAAGACATGATCTAGATCCAGGATTTTCCTTTTAAAATAGGAAGTTGTTATTTGAAGGAAACTTACTTCTACCTTTAGAGTTCCTCAGAAAATTCCGCTCTTGTTTAAGGAGTTTCATAGTTCGACAATAGGAGACCATTCTAGATTTTTTAGGACTTACAAAAGAATAGCATCCGTAGTATATTGGGAGCTAGTACGGAAAGATATTCAACAATTGGTAACGACTTGTACAGTTTGTCAACGTAACAAGGATCAAACTTTGTCTCTAGTATGTCTCCTTCAGCTACTTCCAATTCCAACTCAGGTTTGGGCTGATACTTCAATGGATTTATTGAAGGACTCGCTAAGGTACAAGGTAAAGATACCACAATAGTTTTAGTGGATAGACTTGTTAAGCATGCTCGTTTCATACCCCTTGGCTATCCTTTTACTGCACGAGATGCAGCAAAAGCTTTCTTGAAAGAAGTGGTTGAATTGCACGGTTTTCCATCCACTACTGTATCAAATAGGAATAAAAGATTTGTTGGTCACTTCTGGACTGAATTATTCTGAGCAGCGGGAACGAAACTTAAATTTAGCTCTGCATGTGCATACCATCCACACTTTGTTAATCAAACAGAGGTGGTGAATCTATACGGAAAGTTATTTAAGTTGTTCGACTAGTTCTAAATCGAAACAGTAGATCAAATGGTTAAGTTGGACTGAATTCTGGTTCAATACAAAGTACAATAGCACCACTAAAAGCACTCCCTTTAAGGCTTTACATCTTAGTGATACCCTCACCTTCGTAAGGTAACAGCCATTCCTTCCTTGGTTGAATTAGTCAATCAAATGACTACTGACAGGGATATCTCCTAAATTATTTGGAAGGTATCAGTGTGTTGTAGTCTCTATTCAGAATATTAATTTTATTTCCAACCAGTTCTATCTCCTTGTTGACAATATGGGGGGAATCATGCATATTTAAAGATTAGCCTTCCAATTATTTTGCTAACATTCCTATACTAGAAGCATGAGGTACTAGGTCTCCTTTATTATATTTAATATTTAAAGATTAGCCTTCCAATCATTTTTTGTAATATTCCTATAAAAGATTAGTCTTCCAATAATTTTTCTAACATTGGAGCTCTGTTGCACTCTCACATCGTGGGAGCAAAATGTATGCATATGTATGTTTTATGAGTAATGTTATTGAAACGCAAAATTTGATACAAAATGGGATACAAATACAATACTTTGACATTTTATGAAAATCAAAACATGACCCTATTGTATTTTATATGGTATTGTATTTTTGTTTCAATTTTGTGTCAAATTGTGTTTCAATAATATTACTCATGTTTTATTTTTGCAAGTTCACAATATGTACTTTTCATCTCACAAAGTTCACAAGTCTCTGCAGCAGCAGCCTGTTTATTTATTTTGGTAGTCATTGCGGCAAGCTTGCCTATTGAAAAAGTTCTTGAAAATTGTTCTTTGGTTATTTTTTTGTGTAAAGCAGAGGAAAGCATTGAAATACTACCTTATTGATCACCTTTAAATATGGTCTTTCCAGTCAGTTGCTTAGAGGTACTAGAACTTGGTATTGTCACGAAGCAATATCAAAGGCTGAATATACAGCATGTTTTAGATAAAATATAAAGGTAAGACTAGAAAGATCATAAGACATACCAAAGACTGATTCCAATCTTTTTTTCCTTAGATTTTTCATGCTTTAGAATGACTTGTACAAGGATGCCAGGAGATGCAAGAGTAGTAGAGTAGAGTAGAGTAGATGGTGTTGTGTTGGAAAAGGACTTCACTATTTATAATAAGTACAATATGACCCCGCTTTGCCGGGGATTATATATATATATATATATATATATATATATATATATTCTAAAGGTGATATATAATTTTTTAATGTATCAATTTTGTAAATTTTGAAGGTTATAAGAAAATAAACTAATAGATAAATTGTAAATTTTATAATTAAACGAATATTTTTACTCTTAAAAAAATATGTTAAAAATGATGTTTTATAGAAGTTTAATCATAAAAAATTAATAATTCTTTTAAGGATGAAATATTATTATAATAACCATTTTGAGTTAGATTTAAACTTTGTCTACAATATGTAAAAATATAGTATAATGAAAAATAGACCGTGAATATACTTTTAGTTTTTCAATATTTTTTGTTTTGTTTAGAGATATACTTTAGTTTTTTTTGTTTATGAAATTGAATTTGAAAGTTATGGATTTGAATGATTTTGAGTTTGAACGTCATAGATTTAATAAATTTTTGGATTTTTAGATTAAAGGATATCATAAATTTATGGATTTATGAATTTGAAGATGGATGTAATGTAGGACATAACAAAACTTAACATTTTTTGTCAAAATAAAACAAAAAACAATTAAAGAATTAAAATGAAATCAAAAAATAAGTTAAAAATTAAAAGACTAATTTAGTCGTTTTTTTCTTCTTGTTTACTGTTTTAAATGCGAATTATGCATCTTTGTGAAGATATGCTGTTTTTTTGTCAGGTCGACATTGGTGCTATTGTCTCGTATAAATTGATATCGACAACTGTGTAATTTTGCATTTTAAAGGCCCTCATATGCAAATTAAACAACTGTTAAAATCTTAGATGATGGGGCCTATGCTGTTAATTCTTCTAGTCTCAAAAGTGTAATACACTCTAAAAATGCAATGATAAGGGAACCTATTTTCACTCTTTTTCTTTGTTGTTGATCCTTTATTTCGATCACCAAAATTTTTAACCCCTTAAATGTTGCTTTCTCTTTGCTTTGCTTCTTTATTATCAACATTATTATTTTGATTTCTTAGGTTTTATTTCCATGAATAAGAAATATTACATTTTTGGGAATTGGATTTTTCTTTCTTTATTATGTTGCTTTATCTATATATGGGTAATTGGATTTTGAAAATGTCTCTTATTAATTATTGTCAAATTTCAACAACAGAAAAGAAGACACACGGAGAGCCAGACTGATAAGAGGATACTATAAAAGCATATAAGATAATATATAGGTAGAAGGACAAAAAATACAAATAACTAGTTAGATCTATACCCAACTGGTTGAAACATTTGTCGCTGATCTTTCGGGTTTAGAAGAGTTTGAAGTTCATTTTTCTTTTTCAGAAAATATTTCATTTGGCAAAGTTAAAGGGAAAACGAAACAGTGGATGCCCAACTAGATTAGTCAAATGGTTGAAAAGGCCAAACTTTATTGACATGAAAAATCCGCGTGTTACAAGTTGCGGACTACGTACCCAGAAAAAACTTCCTTACAGAAGATTTATTAAAGTCAAATTTATAAACATTTAAAACCACATAATTACTTTTCATTAAAGTCAGATTTATTATAATCTCACATAATTCACTTATAGAAAATCTTTTGTAAGAAAAGTTCGAACTCTGACCCAGAGAGTTATATCTCTTACGCTTTAAATATGATTATCTTCAATTGGAAAATCTAGGAGAAATAAATAAAAAATTATGTAAGTAAATTATACGTTTTTTCATTCGATAGCATAAAATTCAGTATCTTTAATTTGTATTTTGATTTTAAATTAAGCTTTATGTTCGTAAAATTTAATTTTATAAAACTAATCATATATTTTTTAATATATTTTCGTGCAAATTTGAATATTAAAATATTAATTGTTGAGGTATATGATTATTCAATTGTTATTTATTATCTTCTCACGTTATTTTTTAAGATTTTTTAATCTGTTCAAATTCTAACCTTCCTTTACCAATTATACCTATCATAAATTGTTGACTAAATATATATGATGATAAATATTTTTGCAGAAAATAATAGATTTTTAAGGCAAAACAAATATTTTATATAGAGGACAAATATTTTGCATAAAAACCGTAAACATTTTATGTTCATTTTGGATAATTTCTTATAAAAATTTTACAATCTCTTTTTTACTTGTGTATTTTTTTTATATATATTGTACTATGTTAATATTATACATATACCATTTGGAAATTTTATTTACCAAAATGTGTTTCTTTTTGCCAAAAACCATCACGTTAGATCCAACGTAGTTTGGTCCAATTGTAAGTAGCGGTTTATACTCAGCAAATGTGTCTTTCCAATTCATGAGGATTATACCATGCACCCCCACACCTAAATCTCTCATCCCCTCATTTTTTTTAAATGTCTAAAATGTCTTTTTTACTAATTATAAATTTATTTTTAAAAAATTAAAATCCACTTTTTAACCTGGTATGTTCGAAACTTTTGGAATTTATGCTATAATTCGAATATTTCAAATTTTCGAAATTATTTTTTTTAAACTTTCGAAGGTTTCGAAGATGTTGAAACCTTCGAAGTGATAAATTTTTGAAACACTTCGAAAGTCTGGTGTAACATGAAAGTTTCGAAATAACTCGAAAGTTTCATTTCAAGCTGAAAGTTTCGAAAACTTTCAAAAGTTTCATGTTGAAGTGAAAGTTTCGAAATAGAAAAATATCAGAATTTCGAAACTTTGGAAAGTTTCGAAAGTTTCCAAATATGGATAATTTCGAACATTTGGAAATTCTCGAAAGTTTCCAAATCTGGATAATTTCGAAAGTTTCTAAATTTGGAAAATTTTGAAGTTTCCAAATTTGAAAAATTTCGAAAGTTTATAAATTTGGAAAGTTTCGAAATAGAAAAATTCATGAATTTCGAAACTTTTGGAAACTTTCGAAACCTTCGATGTGCAATTGATCATAAACACCTTCGAACATTTTTTCAGTTTCGAAAGGCGTGTCATTAATAGTTTCGAAAGTTTGGTTGAAGTTAAAAGTTTCGAAAGTCATTTCATTTAGAGTTTCTAAAGTTTCATTTTAAGATAAAATTTTGGAAATTGAAAAATAATCAATTTGAAACTTTCCAATTTGGGAAAAATTCAAATATGGGAATATTTTCGAAATTTTTGAATTTGGGAAAATTTTCCAGACTGCATTTTGAAACTTTCAAATAACCTTCGAAACTTTTCCAATACCTTCAAAACTTTCCCATAATTTCGAAACTTTCGAAATTTTATAACCTTTCGAAACTTTCCCTTTATTTCGAAACTTTGACAAAACCTTCGAAACTTTCCCAAAAGTTCGAAGTGTAAAATTGGAAAGAAACTCAGAAACACTTTCGAAACTTTCATCCAACAATCTTCGAAAGTTTCAAAAGATTCGAAGCAAACTTACTTTTCTGGGTTTAGGGTTTAGGAAATCTTCTAATGTATTAGAAAAAATGTTAAAGTTTCGAATGGAGGGGTGAAAAAATGGATGTAATTTTTGTGGGAAGGAATTATAGTTAGCAAAAAGGGCAATTAAGACATTTCATAAAGAATGAGGGGGTGGGAGGTCTAGATGTGAGGGTGCATGGTACATTACTCCCAATTCATACATTCGGTGTAAAAATTTCGTTGGTGTATGATCCGTAAGTTTGTATGTTAGCGTTCTTTAAATCAAGATATACTCATGAATTTAACTTCTACAATAAAATAACAACTCAATCAATGGCTTGTGTGAAATGTTAGATTAAAATTATTTACATTAATAATGTATGTCTATTAAACTAGACTTTTTATTAAAAAAAATCATCACTTTAGTTTGATAAAAATATTAGTGTTTCACAATAAGTTAACCATAATATTTCTTTTTCGGTTATGTCCCACTTTAAGTATGATAATCATAGTTCATAAAAAATATATTTGTTATTGTCAAAAAATATTCTTAATGATGGACCATAGCAATTAATATTTAAAAAATTATATTTGGTGACTTTGTGTTTGAATTAAACAAATGTTATATGCTTTTTATTTTTGCCTAATGATTAATACTTATTTTAATAAAAATCAATTTACATAAAAGACAAAATACATATTGTAATTCTTTAAATTACACGAAAAGAACATATTAGTCTTTTATCTTTCTTTTGGTGTCAAGTTCGACTTTTATGTTTGTAAATATTTACACTGATGATCCTAATTTAATCAGCAAAATGGAAACCTGAAATTTTCTCAATTTTTTTAATAAACTAATGTAATTCTTAAGAGGTTTTGATTGCAATAATCATAAGAACATAAACCTTCAATTAACTTAAAAAAAACAAGAAAGAATTGGAGTGAGATACATTTTAGGACTTTCGAAATTAAATGCGAATCCCTTAATTCATATCATAAAATCACATGAAAATTTATTATGTTGATCGTTATATGATTGATAATAAAACTCATAATACAATTTTTAAAATCTCTAACTATAAATTATTAAAATGAGGTTAGTATTAAAAATAATTCAATATTCTAACTTTTACAAACATAAATGATTAACTTGATACAAAATAAAGTTAAAGAATCAAATATGTTTTTTTCTTGTAACTTAAAGGATTGCATGATATATTTTATCATAAAAAGTTATAAAAAGAAAAGAAAAATCAAAAGCTACCATTTACTCGTGCATAGCACGAGTTCTTAATGTAACATATTCTTTCATACAAATTGTCTGCATTGCATTACATTGCTAGTACTCGAGTACAAGATAGCATTCCATTACATAACTTGGATACTATCTTGTGATATTATGTGCTATGTGTGATTACGCTATGTTAATCATATTATGTATACCATTACACGATTTCGGTATATCCACCCTACATTTATTTGAGGTTGGTGTTAAGATGATACAAAAATTCGTCAAGATACAGGTGATTGTTATAAGTTGGCGACTTATTTAGACGTTTATTTACTGATTTATGATTATTTCTTTTATAATGTTGTGAATAAGAGTATGAGAATTTAGCTCTAATAGGTGACATCAAGGTTGGATTATTTTTACTATAAGTTTTTTCAGACCACGGTTTATTTTTAATAAATACAAACACTCGGTTTTTTATTTTAATTTTATTCCTCAATTATATGACAAGTTCTATTCGTTTATGATATCTTATACTCTAAAACAGATTTAGTTAAAAATAAATTTTATTTAGCAAAGCTATATCTTTGTAAAACAATTATAAAACTACTTTAGAGTTTAGGATGTTATAATAGATGTTTCAAAAACAAAATTGACTGATGAGAAGGATATTGGTACTCTTGAGGATGAGTTGACAACTACAATTTGATCCAGGGTTGAGTTACACGTTGATCATGGTAAAGATAGGTTGCTCTGCCGAAATTCAACCCAGTTGTTCAACAAAATATGCGTATTCTTCCACAATTTTGGGGAGATATCGAGGATGATCAAGTTATGATACCTTAGAGATCTCAAGCTCTTGGAGATGGAGCTAGTAAATTCACACCTTATTTATCCAAGGCTCAAAGGAAGAAATCGAAGATTCGACAAGAAAAAAAAGATGGTAACACCTACAATACAGTTCAAAGTGTTCTTGATATGGATTTAGGTTGATTCCACAAGATATCAAAGATCTATCATATAATTTTTTGAAACAAAGTGGTAAAATAAAAGGGAAAAGAAAGAAATAAATAGAGATTAAATTGAGAAGAAGGAGAAGGCGCCACAACTAAGGATGAATGATAAGCCCCGAAAAATTGTCACAATTGTAAGGAATCAATTGATAAGATTCAAACAAATTTTAATCTAAAAACTTAAAGAGGAAACACATCTCACTCATCATTGTCATGAGATAAATTCTAATTCATTTCAAATTTATTTTAATGAAGTTACGTTACAAATGCATATTTATAATAAGACTATATCTAAATCTAAATGGGTCATAGCTGACACCATTCTTTATGCCCATATTGAGCTTACATTACATTTTTTTAAAATAAACTAATTGTAAGGAAATAAAGTATCTTTACTTACACTTGACATCAACTAAATCTATATTAAAACTATTACAATTTCAAAATAAAACAAATTGAGAATTATTACAAACTAAATTAAAATAAATAAAGTTCATTATAATTTATTAAAATATAAATCATCTTAATGCTCTTGAAATCCTTGTCAATTCTCTTGCGCATCACTCCCAATTATGTCCGCTTTTTATTTAGATTGCCTTTTGATTTGGTCTTTCTAATTTTGTCTCTTTTTTCTTTTATATATATATATATATATATATATATACATATATTATAAAAAAAAGTTGATTATGATAGAATTGATAATTATTATAAAGGATTGGTAATTAAATAAATAACTATGTTTGTTGCATGGGTCTTATATTCTTCTACTTCTGTTATATATTTGAATTTTGATTTTCAACGTACAACTAATGTTTCATATATGTTACGGTGAAGAAGATTCAATGAATTTATTGTTAATTGACAACGAGACTAAAAACTAGCGTCTTTAAATTTGAGTTGCGTTAAATTTTTACCTAGGGACATGGAGTTTAGGGTAGTTTTGTAAGTAAGAAGCTTATACCATCAACTATGATACTCTTTTCAAGTTGATGATGAAATATGTCTTGGTGAGATCAACATGAACTTCAACAAATAAAAAAAAAGTGTGTTTGTGTGTTAGAAAATATATTGCTAGCATTCCTTATATTTATTTAGATTACCTTTTTTTAGTTGTCATTTACAATGTTATCGTTGACACAAATTTCAAACTTACTATCGTATGCATGAGACAAATTTGTTATTGAAGAGATTGAATAATTAATAAATTTTATCTCTACAATTTTACTTGATATTCAAAAGTATGTTCAAGTTTAGGCTCTAACTAAAGCTATTCATATTTAGAAGTAAAGTTTCATAAGAAATATATTACACGTAAATAAGGACATACTTTCAACGCTGAACTTAAATAAGTATGTATTGTTGGAAAATAATTTGTAAATCTAAAAATTGTTGAAGTCCCATATTGGAAAAATCTTATATGTTGGGTACTTCTCATCACTATATAAAGATTTTAAAACTTTTGCTGAAGTCCCACATTTGATAGAAAACATATGTGGATTAACTTCCATCACTATATAAAGAGTGTCTCTTTTCTCTCTTTTATATTCTGCTCGATTATTTCCGAGCCACTTCTCAATTTTTAGTGGTTCTAATATCAATTCCTTTAGAGTTGTTTTCATGTCGTAGTCCCTTCGATTTTAAAGTGGTCATAATACCACTGTCCTTTTAAAGCGGTTTTTATACCGTAGTCTCTTCGATTTTTGAGTGGTCATAATACCACTGTCCTTTTAGAGTGGTTGTTATGCCGATTTGTGAGTGGCTTTAACCGCCATATTGAGAGTGACTTTAACCGCCATATTGAGAGTGGCTTTAACCGCCATATTGAGAGTGACTTTAATTGTCATATTTAGAGCGGCTTTAACCGCCATATTGAGGGTGTAATTCTAGAACGATTGGTTTTCTACGTAGTGGAACTCTGATACAGTGAATCTGGGCTATTTTATCCTAGGGACGTCGTGGTTGATAGTCTGTCTTGCACAATTTTGGAAGTGCCGCGAAACGTCTTAAAGAGAGCGACCTAGTATGCCATTCAACCCAGTAATATCTTCGGTGATATAAATTGATTTTCTAACAGTTTTCGAAATTCAAAAACCAACAATTTTAAGACGTTTCTTTCTTCCATGTCAACCGAAGACATTACTGGATCTATTTCTTTGAGGCAAACAGAAAAGAATAAGAAAACTAAAGAATTAATCCATGGGAGGGTATTGATTACCTCTATAAGAATTATATTCTTAATAGACTTACTGATGATCTGTATGAATACTACAGCTCCAACAATAGTGCTAAACAGGTATGAGATGCTATAAAGAAGAGGAACTTGGAGCTAAAAAAGTGTGTTGTAGCCGCTACCTCAAATATCAGAGTATCAGATAACTGATGACAGATCCGTGGAGGTTCACTCATATGAAATTCAGAAGATAGCTCATGAGATCATCTCTCAAGGTATGACTTTAGAAGAATTTTAAATTGATTGTTATTATCGACAAATTGCCACTGTTTGGAAGGATTTAAAAAAAAAATTTGTTTATGATTTTTTTCTTTTTGAATAAGGCAGAGTTTACTTACTCTATAGGAGCAGATTTATACACCAATTTTGTAAGACCCTTAATTTTAAATTATTTTATGAATTAAGTATCAAATATATTTTGAAGATATTTGTAATACGTTTAATATATGTATGTATATATATATATATTGAGACCGACTAAAATTATTTGTCGAAGAATAATTTAATTATTTTATGAGGAATTTAATACCAGACAGTTTATAAAAAATGGCAATAGAGTTGCGACGAGAGTAGATATTTATAAAAATAGTTTGAGATGTGAGTAAAGTGAAGTGTGTAAGGGTATTTAGATATTTGTAAGTTAGTTTAATTATAATATATATATATATATATAAAAGAAGAAGCAAAGCAGAAGAAAAACATTTTTCCTACCTGCCGCGAACCATTCTACTTCTTTCTTCCTCTGTTCTAAAAAGAAAAAGTGTTTGTAGAGAAAGAAAAACCACAAACTCAAATTCTAGATTACTTCAAAATCTAAGCTTCCATTCGAAGAGTGTCAAGAAGGAAAGTTACTCCTCTCCTCACTACGGTGCCAGTGAGCTAACTTTGGTAGCGACGACGCAAACGAGAGTTTCTCCGTATTTGATCGCGGTAACGTAAATGGTTGAGAAAGCATTAACTAAGGTAAGGGACTCCTTCCAACTTTTTAGTTTGCATGTAGGAACTCTATATGTGTGTTTGATGGAGGATTAATGTGTTATCTTTGTTGAAAACATGATGTTGTATTGTTGATGATAAAAATGCCATGTTGTGTTGTTGATGATTAAAATGTCATTGTTGTGTTGTTGATGATAAAGACTCATTGTTATGGTGATATTGTTGTTAATGATGTTGTTGTTGTGTTAAAGATGTCATTGTTGTTGTTGTTGAGAGATTGATTATTGTTGTGTTTGTAGTTATTCTCAAATAAAAGAGTTTGAACTGAAGTGAAATTTACTTGAAAAATTCCATTGTTTTCGAAGATGTATTCGAATACAGCACTGTCGTATTCAAATACACTCCTGCAACGCTTAGTTTTTATTTAAATTTTGAACTTCGTATTCGAATACGACATCTCGTATTCGAATACAAATACGTGATTTTTGCTACTGACTTAGCATCTATATTCGGCTACGACCCTTCGTATTCGAATACAGAACTGGAAATTTTGCTACTGACTTAGCATCTATATTCGACTACGACTCTTCGTATTCGAATACAGAACTACAAATTTTGTTTCTGACTTAGCATCTGTATTCGACTACGACTCTTCGTATTCGAATACAAAACTGCAGATTTTGCTTCTAACTTAGCATCTGTATTCGGCTACAAGAAGCTGTATTCGAATACAAATTGGATTTTTGTCAAAAATTCTATTTTTAAATATTTGTTTATGCACTTAATTATTTGGAAAACATTTTAAGGCATATGTTAAATTATACGAGGTTCTTTTGATATTGTTCTTTGATGGTTATGAAGTATTCAAGTTTCATAGTTGCATTTACGTACTGATTACAGTGAAGAGAGTTAGAGTACGCTCATGCATTTCATAGTTAAGTGGTGACCGCGATGGGCCATAGAGTTAAGTGGTGACCGTGATGGGCCGTAAAGTTATGTAGTGACCGTGATGGGCTACGGGGTGGTTCCACATGATTAGATGGTCCATCTTATCCTTACAAGGATTTAACTAATGTGTAAAGCCTGTGAGAGGCTACACTCTAAGTAATTCGTGCCTGTGAGAGACTGCACCTATAAAGTTAAGTAGTGACCGTGATGGGCTACGGGGTGGTTCCACGTGATTAGATGGTCCATCTTATCCTTACGAGGATTTAGCTAATGTGTAAAGCCTAGAAATTCCAGAATCATGTGCTTGGGCATATAAGCATTGTATTAGAGTGTTTGATGTGCGAGTGATGATTGTTATGATTCTGATATGTGGAAATGATATGTGCAAGTACCTTAAATTCTAAGTTTCTAATAAGTTGTTGTGATTGTTGATTGTACTTGGGCTTGCAACATGATATGTATTTTAAATCTTTTGTTTCATCGAAAACTTAGATGTTATACATTTTCAATAAGTGGGTATACTTATCTTGTCAATGATGTTATCTTGCTGGAACTACTATGTATGTATTGTTGACTTTGTCATATTTGGTATTTGTTAACTGTTATTTTCGGTTGGTGACCCTTTACATTATTGTGGAAAATTGGGTTTTTCCCTCAGATGATACCCAAGTTCGTACCACTGACGGTTACCTTGACGACGGAGACGTCGTTAGACTTCCCTGATCGTCATATGCCGTCTGCTTAGGTGTACAACCCCATCTCAAGCAAGGCTACTTATACGGGAGGGTGGTGAGAACTAGTAGGATTGTCAGGGAAGTGTCGTATGTGGAGCACACTCATGGGCGGATCGACTTTCCTGTACCTTTAGTTTTGGTACTCGAGGCGAATGGGGTGTTTACGGATGCAGAGGGTCCTGCAGATAGAGGTGAGACGGAGGCCACCGTAGGTGTGGTGACTCCTACTAGTAGCAGGGGATGCAGTGCTTGAACCAGGAATGGGTGAGAAGGGTAAGGTGCTGATGCCAGTGGAAGTTGACAACCTAGGTCCGTCTAGGCCGGTAGAGGACTATTTTGAGATTCTTGCGCCGCCGAAGCGACCTATATCGTGGGTGGATCTGACTTTGGTGGAGACTGGTCCTTCTATGGCTGATGAGGAGGAGGATGTCACTTCGAGGCGAGATATTGCATCGGACGAGACTTGTGGAGAGTGTGGTGGTAACCCTTGCTATTGTAGTTGTTAGTGCATGATCATACTAGTTTTTGTTGTATAGGGCCCTGGTGTTTTTGGTGGTTGTACTTATTCATTTTGGGATGTTTGTACCTATGACGTACTTTGACAGTGACTATGGTTGGTGGGTCCATGATCCAATTTTTTTGACGTGACCATGGGGGGAAATAACATTCTTGGAGCAGCATTTTTGTGCAGGTGTCTGTCGAGAATACCCATGGGTATGAGCATTGTCTGACTGGTCTCATAGCCCCGATGTATTTTCTATTTGTATATTTTGAATACTAATTTCCAAAACTATTTTAACTGGTTATATTTATGATGTAATTATTTAATTACTTTTGTCGTTTTGTATTACGACGTATTATTTTTATTAAGTGGTTTTAATTCTTTTATTTTAAAAAAAAAATACACTCGCATTGTTAAAAGTCGGGGCGTTACAAATTTCAAATATGATATTTTTGTTGGCAAATGGTACATCTGAGACATATTTAAATTAAATGTTGAAATTAAGAATGTCTCATTCTGTTTACATGTTGTGTCACATATTGTGTGATTTTAATATTTGACATGCTAGACTCTGTCACATGAACACATGTAATTTCAAACTTAAGTAACTCAGGTTTAATACCAATGTTATCTTTAAATGATTTTGAAAAAAATATGATTTTTGTGGTTAAGCTAAAATAACAAAGAGTTCACATAAATATGTAGTTACACAATCTGAGTCTTTAGATTTATTACACCATGATATATGTGAACTTGATGGGACGTTAACAAGAAATGAAAAACGTTATTTTATCACTTTTATTGATGATTTCTTTGACTATACTTTTGTATATCCAATGAAAAATAAAAGTGAAGCGCTTAAAATATTTAGGATCTTTGTAATTGAAATTGAAAATCAATTATGTAAAAAGATTAAGAGGTTTCGTAGTGATAGATGAACAGAGTATGATTCTAGTTTATTTATTGAGTTTTATAAAACGGAAGGAATTATACATGAAACCACAATACCTTATTAACCTGAAATGAATAGTAAAGCTGAAAGAAAGAATATAACTCGTATTGAACTAATTGTTGCTATTATGTTTAACTCTAGTGTTGCATCTCACTAGTGGGGGGAAATTATTGTGACTGTTTGCTATGTTTTGAATAGAGTTCTTAAATCTAAAAACAAAACATCTCTTTATGAGATAATGAAGGAAAGACAACCAAACTTGTCTTATCTTAGAACATGGGGTTGTCTAGCTTATGTCAGAATCCTCGATTCCAAGCGAATTAAACTCGCCAGTAGAGCCTATGAAGGTGTATTCATTGGGTATGCAGTAAACAATAAAACATATAGGTTTTATGACTTAAATGCGAAAGTGATCATAGAGTCAAATGATGTTGACTTCTATGAAAATAAATTCCCTTCCAAATCGAGAAATAGTGGGGTCAGCGAACCAAGTCATGTTCCTGTGACAAGATGCACTGAAAGCAACAAACAAGGTGAAATGAAAACTCGAAGAAGTAAGAGAGTCAAAGTTGCTAAAGATTAGGACCCAAATATACGACCTATAATTTAGAAGAGGATCCTACAAATCTTAAAAAAGCTGTCATTATTGGATGCAGATTTATGGCAAGAAGCTATAAACGATGAAATGGATTCTCTAGAGTCTAACAAAACCTGAAATTTGGTAGACTTGCCTCCTAGTTGCAACCCAATAGGTTGTAAATGTATTTTGAAAATAAACTAAAACCCGATGGAACTGTTGATAAATACAAGGCACGCCTTGTAGCATAAGGTTTTAGACAAAGAGAAAATATAGATTTCTTCGACACTTTTTCACCAGTCACTAGAATAACATCCATTAGGGTACTCATTTCTCTAGCAATTATTCATAACTTGGTGATACACCAAATGGATGTAAAACAACTTTTTTAAATGATGATCTGGAAGGAAGAAGAAATCTATATGGAGCAACCTGAGGGTTTTGTAATTGATGGATAAGAAGACAAGGTCTGTAAGTTAGATAAATCTCTATAAGGTCTTAAACAAGCTCCTAAACAATGACATGAAAAATTTAATAATTTGATTATATCGAATGAGTTTAAAGTGAATGAAAGTGACAAATGTATTTATTACAAATTTGAAAATGATATTTGCACTATCATATGTCTCTATGTAGATGACTTACTCATATTTAGTTCAAACATTCATATCGTAAATACTGTGAAATCATTGTTGAGTAACAAATTTGATATGAAAGACCTCGGAGAAGCGAGTGTAATCCTAGGAATTAAGATTACTAGGTCAAATGGGGAATTTCTTTGGATCAGTCTCACTATGTTGAAAAGATCATAAAGAAATATAAATACTTTGACTGTAAACCTGCTTGCACACCATATGATCTAAGTGTGAAAATTTTGAAGAACACTGTTGAAGATGTTAGACAAACTGAATATGCGAGCATCATTGGCAGCCTCAAGTATGCCAATGATTGTACTAGACCCGACATTGCCTACGTCGTGGGACTATTGTACATGTTTACTAGTAGACCCTAGTATGGAACATTGACACGCTATCAATAGAGTCATGAGATACCTAAAAAGGACCATAAGTCTAGGATTACATTATCAAAGATTTCCTACTGTCTATGAAAGATACAATGATGCTGATTGGAACCAAGATACAAACGATACTGGCTCAGTCCATTATGGAGTTTGAAATGATAGCACTAGCTACTGCTAGTGAAGAAGCGAGTTGGTTGAGATGCTTGCTAGCTGAGATCCCTTTATGGGAAAAACCTATGTCAGCTGTGTTGATCCATTGCGATAGTTCCGCAACTATTGCAAAGATTGAGAATCGTTATTACAACGGTAAGAGATGAAAGATACGTCGTAAGCATAACACAGATAGAAAATTACTTTCTAAAGGAGTTGTTATAGTGGATCATGTACGCACTAATGAGAATTTAGTGGATCCTTTGATGAAAGGATTAACTAGAGAGAAAGTCCTAGATACATCCAAAAGGATGTGACTAATGTCTATAGAGTCACTCATGAAGGTAACCCGATCTAAAAGACTAGAAATCCCAAGAATTAGGTTCAATGGGTAATAACAAGTCGTGAAGTGATATGAGATGAACATGCTATTATATATCAGAGAAGCATGATTTCTGAAGCGATGATATGATGAGATAATAGAAACTCTTAATGAGATCTATACTCCATGTGGAATGGAGTACCTAGCTACAGGAGTACTCTTGATAGACTCACATATGTGAATGTGGAAGTGGGGTCGCTTCCTATGGAATTTTGAGGTAGAATTCCTAGAACGTTAACTATACTGGGATAGACGTGCAAGGTTGTGTGTGGGTTTGATGTCAGAGATAGAGTTCAAGACTACGAGTCACTCTTGTTGAATCTGAATCTCACTTACTATGCAATGGTTCAAGTCAAGAGACACCTTTGCTTATGCACAATCTTATAGAAGAATTTGACGCTACTTCAGAAACATTTTTTTAATTCAAGTTGGGGATTGTTGGAACATAATGTGTGAATTTTAAAATTGTTGAAGTCCCACATTGGAAAAATCTTATATGTTGAGTAGTTTTCATCACTATATAAAGATTTTAAAACTTTTGTTGAAGTCCCACATTGGATAGAAAACATATGTGGATTTGCTTCCATCACTATATAAAGAGTGTCAATTTATTGTGAAAAGCACACCAAAGTTGGATGCATTTCCCAACTTTCTCTTTTCTCTCTCTCTTATATTCTGCTCGATTATTTCCAAGCCACTTCTTCCTTTTCTGTCTGTCCCTTCAGTTTTTAGTGGTTCTAATACCACTTCCTTTAGAGCAGTTTTTATGCCATAGTCCCTTAGATTTTAAAATGGTCATAATACCACTGTCCTTTTAGATTGGTTTTTATACCGTAGTCCTTTTGATTTTTGAGTGGTCATAATACCATTGTCCTTTTTGAGCGGTTGTTATGCCGATTTGTGAGTGGTTTTAACCTCCATATTGAGAGTGACTTTAACTGCCATATTGAAAGTGATTTTAATCGTCATATTGAGAGTGTAATTCTAGAACGGTTAGTTTTCTACAGTGCAGTGGAACTCCGATACAGTGAATCTGAGCTGTTTTATCCTGGGGACGTCGTGGTTGATAGTATGTCTTGAACAATTTGGGCAATGCTGCGAAATGTCTTAAAGAGAGCGACCTAGTACATCACTCAACCAAGTAATATCTTCGGTGACATAAATTGATTTTCTAACAGTTTTTGAAATTCAAAAACCAACAAGAACTAGGTGCGTAAGAACCCATAATTTTGTATTATTCCTAATTGAATACAAAATTAATTAACCAAATTAAATCCTTTGAATTGTGCAAATTGCCTTTGTTCTGTCATCCTTATTGTCATATTGATGATTGATGAGTTTGTATTAACTAATTAGTTCTTTTTTCTATCAAAATAATCAATTAGTCACTTGAAAATAATCGATTGATACGTGGACTCCATACTATTTTTACTATACTAATCAATTGAGGTATGTTGTTAATCGAATGATTATTAATCAAATTTGAAAATTAAGTTTGTTCCTATCTTAAAGGGATAGCGATAGATCATACCGTTCTTAGTTCTGAATAGCTCCAACTCAACACGGGGAGACACCAACCACAACACTAAATGTCCCTCAACGAATCCCAAATCTTCATTGGGCGTAAATGGTCTCGCTACGTCGTCGGCTCGTAGTCCAAAAGCGGGGCCCCCTATTCCTATGGTAGCCTTAACCTTGCCTCCAACAATAGTCCCTGCATCCACTGGTACTCCACTAACCCCAAGCACCATGTTTGAAGGTACATAGAAATCTATCCTCTCACGAGTAACCCCTACGTGAAACACTGCACCAGCCCTACTACTAGTCACTACAACCCTTACCGTATATACCACCCTTCTTGAAATGGGTTCATATTCTCAAGTAGTCGGCAGAGCCCTATTAGAGAAGTCCAACAACATCCCTGTCGTCAGTGTATCCTTTGGTAACACGTAAGTCGACATCATTTGAGGGAATAACCCAATTTAGACAATAATTCTAAAGGGTCACCAACCGATATTAACAAGCATGACATGGTATGAAGCAATAAACAAAGCATGCATATACACACACACACATCATATAATAAACATGACTCATGTGACAAAGCACCCTAATGCAATGCTTAAATGCTAGTGCACATGATTCAGAATTGCAAACCCTCCTTGAGGGGTGTAAATCATAAATGTACAATCTCAACACAGACTAGTACTATTTACCAAGGTGTAGTTGCAACTGACTAACATGGTTTAGTAAGGGGTAGTCACAACTGACTAGCACGACTGAATAATCCTTGTAATGCTAAGGTGGACCATCAACACTTGGAACCACCCTGTGGACCATCAACACTTGGAACCATCTTGTGGACCATCAACACCTTGAACCACTTACTATGAAATGCATCGACATACTCTGACTCTTTCATATCAATTTTTATGTAAATGTTGTTGGAACCAAGTTGGTTCTAAGACTTAGGATTTTGATGTTTACAAAAGCACTCAATGTAAACTTATTTTATACCTTGAATCATTAAATTAAATGTCATCAGAAACTGAAGAAATCAGAAGCAGAAGATCAAAGGAAAATGAATTCTGGAATTTCCAGAAGATGTTTCAGGATGACTAAACTGAACTAGAAGATAACTTTGCAGGCCTATATCAGAAGGAATAAAATTCAGAATGAAACATGGATCATATCATTGGAAAGCCTGCCAGAAGGAGAGTTGATCAAGACAAACAGGAATCAAATATCAATTTTATTCCAGAAGTTATTCTGACCAGAAGATGGCCTGGCAGTAAAAATTACACAGCCCAGACTTGTTCCAGACTTGACCAGAAGGTATGTTTATGAGTCCAGAACATGAAGATCAATCCAGATTTGGCCCAGACCATAAGATAGCATGATTTAGGGCATGGAACTAAGTCCAGAACAAAAGAAATGAGTTCCAGAATCAACCTAGACCTGGTCCAAAATTAAAGGTAAAATGTCCAGACTGAAATATTTTTTGATCAAGTTTATTTCAGTTTGTTCCAGACCAAATTCCAGAATCTGTCCAGATCAGAGTAAAAATATCCAGATCAATGGTTCAAAAATAATTTTTTGAGTCCAGTGATGGTCAAGATCAGAAAATCAGACCATGGCCCAGAAGTGGCCGAAATCAGAGGGACAGGCTGTGCAGTCCAGAAATGGCCGAATCCAGAAGTTCATAGCATATCAGGCGCACATCCAGGAAGGCTGAAATCAGAAGATCAGAGGGCTATGAAGTGTGGTCCAGGAATGGCCGAATTCAGAGGACAATAGCATAGCAATCAAGTTGGTCCAGCTGTGGACTATCGCATGAAGATCTTATGGTGCAGATTTGATCATGGGAATTAATGGTGAAGATCTCATGATATTTTTATCAAAATATTATAAAAGATTTGTTATAAATTAAATTGGAGTAGCATGGAAGTCAGGAGCTGTGGCGGGAAGCAATGCACAGATTTGATTGGCCAGTTAAGATATGAAACAAATCTAAGGCTTAAAAAGATATGATTTTTATTTAAATAAAGCCCAATTGGTCAAGATATTTTTGCCAGAGAATCCAGCAATATTTAGCTCGAATTTAAGGATTGGAAGAGGCCCAAATCAGCATCTATAAAAGGAGGCACAAGGCAGATTACTTAGCATCGAAAATCACAAAAGGGTCATACACTTCAAAAGCAAACACTCTCAAATTTTCATATAAGTCAATTGTTGAGTCTCAGTTTTTAAAGCAAGTACTCTTGTTGTTTTCGTTCCACTGTGTCAAATCTAAGTTGTTGAAGTAGAGTCTACAAGCTGTGGGAGTCAGTAGAGGTAGCAGGTTACTTGGCAATTAGATTCATAGTGTTGTGATTTCTTCTACAATCTGGGGTGTCAGATTGGCTGAAGAACAGGAGGTGTTTTTCCTCAAGAAGTCTAGGATTGTTAGACTATTGAGAAGACTGACTTGGAGGGTCAGTAGCAAGGTTGTAATTCAAGTTTGAATTAGTGAAATCCTTCAAGGCGAAGGGACTAGACGTAGCCTCGTTAACGGTGAACCAGTATAAAATCTGTGAGTTTTTATTTTTATTTTTATCCGCTGCTAACTCTGTTTTAATTATACATCAAGTTTTGTTTTGAAAGTATTAAAACAGGAAAAGTGTCAAGTTAAGTCAAACACAATTCAACCCCCCTTCTCGTGTTTGCACCTTCAATTGGCATCAGAGCTCGGTCTCAAGGCTGAGCACTTAACCGTGTTTGAGGAAAGGTCCAAGGGGCTCAATATGGCAGAAGAATTGGGAAACAACATCAACAGACCACCACTGTTTGATGGAGAAAGGTTTGAGTATTGGAAGGACAGAATGAGAAGCTTTGTCATATCTCAAGATCCTGAACTATGGAAGATGATAGTCAGAGGATACACTGCACCTGCTGATCCAGAAGATCCAACTAAGAAACTGGATATGTTTGATATGAAACCAGATCAGATCAGATTACACAGACTTCATCACAAGTCCAGAACCATGGTGGTCAGTGCACTCACATTCAAGGAATTTGATAGATGCACAAATAAAGAAACAGCAAAGAGTATATTTGATAGTCTGGTTCTGACCTATGAAGGAACCAAGCAGGTTCAACAAACAAAGGCTAACATATTAGTCAGAAAGTATGAGCTGTTCAAGATGGAATAGGATGAAGACATTGACACAATGTTCTACAGATTCCAGACTTTGGTATCAGGACTGAAAGTATTAAACAAAAGCTATACCACTGAAGATCATGTCATGAAAATTCTGAGAAGTCTACCAAAAAGGTGGAGACCAAAGGTTACTGCAATTCAGGAAGCTAAGGATCTGAGTACATTGAGGCTGGAAGATCTAATCAGCACACTTAGGTCTCATGAAATAGAACTTGAAGAAGATGAACCTAAGAAGAAGAAAAATCTGGCTCTGAAATCGAAACAGAAAAAAGCTGCTAAGGCAGAATCAGAATCAGAGGATAGTGATAGTGATTGTGATGATATGGCATACTTAACCAAAAAGATGGTTAAGATCTGGGAAAACAGGAAGAAAAGAAACTTCAGAAAGAAACATAACAGCAAGGATAAGGAAGATTCTGACAAGAAGAATATTGTTTGTTATGGATGCAATGAACTTGGACATATCAAGTCAGAATGTCCAAATCTGGAAAAAGGCAAACCGAACAAGAAGAATTCCAGATACAGAAAGAAGGGTCTGATGGCTGCCTGGGATGTTTCAGAATCAGAGGAAGAATCGTCTGATGAAGAAGAGGCAGAAACAGCAAAGATGGCTCACATCAAGTCTGCTTCTGGACCTCATAAAGGCAAACAAACCAAGAAGAGTTCCAGATACAGAAAGAAAGGTCTGATGGCTGCCTGGGATGTATCAGAATCAGAGGAAGAATGTTCTGATGAAGAAGAGGCAAAAACAGCAAAGATGGCTCACATTAAGTCTGCTTCTGGACCTCATAAAGGCACGAATTCCAGAAGGAAAGCAGGCAGAAGGAGGAATGATCGAAGTAGTCATTCAAGCAAGTCTGGAAGCACATCAGAGGAAACAATTCTGTCTCTGATGGCTCATACCTACTCAAGTTCTGAATACAGCTCAAGCTCTGAAACAGAATCAGAAGATGAAGACAATAAGGTATTTTCTGATCTGTCTAAATCTGAATTAATTGAGACTTTAAAAGACTTGTTAAATGCAAACAATAAAAGGTCTTTAAAACTGAAAACTCTTAGGGAAGATAAGGAAAATCTAACCAAAGAAGTCCAAGTTTTAAAGAATCGAAATTCTGAGTATGCAACTGAAAACAAAGATTTTAAAACTGAAGTTGCAAGACTCAAGTCTGAAAACCAAACTCTGAAAAGTAATAATTGTTCCACTTCTGAAACTGTTTGTAAATCTGATATGCATGAGCAAGTTTTTCAAAACTTTATTTCCAATGGAATGGAAAGAAGTAAATATGCATCTATGATTTATGGAAACAGTAATTCTGGAAAAAGAGGTCTTGGTTTTACAGAAACAATTACTGAAAATAAAGCTGTTCATTCTGATGTTTTGTGTATTGTTTGTGCCAAGAAAGGTCACTCTGAATTATCTTGTCCAATGGTAAAATCTGAACAAGATCAGAGAACTGTTACAACTAACAAACCTGGACCCAATTAGTTCTGGGTACCAAAAGAACAAATTGTTTATGTTGCAGATATTTTGAACAACCAGAAGGAGACACCAACAATGGTGCCTGGACAATGGATGCTGGCAACGCACAAGCAGAAGAAAGTCTATGTTCCAATATCTACCAAACCGAAGCCAAGTGACTCTGGTAGAAGAAGAACTTGTCAACACAATCGGAACCAGAACCAGAATCATAGGAGGAACAGGAAATATGAAAGATATCACACGAATCAGAACAGGAACTGGAACCAGAATCAGAACTGGAACTAGTATCAGAGGAACAGGAACTGGAACCAGAACCAGTATCAGAGGTACAAGAACTGGAACCAGAACCAACACTGGAACCAGAACCAGAACTGGAGGCACAGAAACTGGAACCAGAATCAACACTAGAACCAGAATCAGAATCAGAATCAGTACCAGAACCAGAACCAGAACCTGAACAGGTATCAGTATCAAAGGGTGAGGTATGATCATCAGAACTACTTTAATTATCATAATTAGTATGATTACCAGAATCACCATAAGTTCCAGAATCACCAGAGGAACATGGTGTATGTGCCAAAGCAGAAATTAAAGAATCAGAATCAAGAGAGTTCTTCAAACACTCCAGTGAAGACTACAAACCTGGAAGGGAATTCAAATTCCCTCATCCAAACCATGTAATCTCAGAACATATAGATTAGGAATCTGAAAATCAGAAGCAAGAGGATTTTCAGAGTAAAACCGAGGCTACATCTTGCTGTAAATACTATTATTATTTTATATTTATGTTTACTGTGATAACAAGAAGCTTGATCTTAACCAATCAAAGCTAGATAAGCATTCTGCAGGTCTTCAAACTGTTAGAGGAACCAGGTGATTCACCCAAGTTGAACACTCAGAAGAAACAGCATTTCAGTGGTCTCAAAAACAAACAGAAACCACCAGAAGCAGAATTAATGGTTTGGCTGAACTAAGTTCATTTTTAAATTAATTGATTTATATTATGGTATATGACAAACTGCTTGACAAAACAAAGCGAGATAAAGATAGTACATGTTCATCAGAACCAAAAGGAGCAGAAGCAGAAGCAGAACGAATGGTTTGGCTGTATTGAGTTAAATTCTACCTTATTTAATTTGCATTATGTAATATGACAAACTGCTTGATCTTAACAAATCAAAGCAAGATAAAAACAGTGCAGGGAACAGAAGCACAAGAAACAGAAGTACCTGGAAAGAACCAGAAGCTGATTTATCAGAATCAGAAGCTGTTACAGAACCAGAAGCTGATGCGAACCAAGCAATGTTGATGAAGGTTTGGCAGAGGAAGGTTGGATATTTGCTATGCAAGAAGAGCTGAATGAATTCCAAAGGAATGATGTTTGGGATCTGGTATGCAGACTAAACAAAAACATTATTGGAACCAAGTAGGTATTCAGAGACAAAGTCAATGAAAAGGGTGAAGGTGTAGCTCAAGGATATAGTCAACAGAAATGTATAGATTACACTAAGACTTTTGTTCCAGTGGCCAGGTTAGAAGCATTTAGAATTCTCTTATCATTTGCTGCTAATCATGATATAATGTTGTATCAAATGGATGTTAAATGTGCATTCTTAAATGGCTACACAAGTGAAGAAGTCTATGTCAAACAGCCCCCTGGTTTTGAAAATTCTGATTTTCCAGACCATGTTTTCAAACTTAAAAAGTCTCTATATGGTTTAAAACAAGCACCAAGGGCATGGTATGACAGACTTAGTAACTTTCTGCTTAAGAATGAATTTAATAGAGGCCATATTGATAATACACTATTTAGGAAATCCATTAAACATGATATTCTGATTATTCAAGTCTATGTTGATGATATCATATTTGGATCCACTAATGGCACTTTGTGCAAAGAGTTTTCTGACCTAATGCAGAAGGAGTTTCAAATGAGCATGATGGGAGAACTTAAGTTCTTCCTAGGAATTCAGATTCACCAAGACAAATCAGGTACACTCATTCACCAATCTAAATACACCAAAGAACTTCTTAAAAAGTTCAAGATGAGTGACTGTAAGCCTATGGCCACCCCCATGCACCCAACCTGCTCACTTGAGAAAGATGAAACCAGTCAAAAGGTAGACCAGAAAACATACAGAGGTATGATTGGATCCCTTCTCTATTTAACTGCTTCTAGACCTGACATTATGTTTAGTGTTTGTGTCTGTGCCCGCTTTCAAGCTGACCCTAGGGAATCCCATTTAACTGCTGTCAAAAGAATTCTAAGATACCTTAAAGGAACCACCAACCTTACCTTGTTATACAAGAAAACCCCCACCTACAAATTAAAAGGTTTCTGTGATTCCGACTATGCTGGAGACAAGCTGGAAAGGAAAAGTATAAGTGGCAACTGCATCTTGTTCTGTGATAACACCTCAGCCATAAACATAACCAAGAACCCTATCTTACACTCTAGAGCCAAACACATTGAAATAAAACACCATTTCATTAGGGACCATGTTCAGAAAGGAACCTTAAGCATTCAATTTGTGGACACTGATCATCAATGGGCTGATATCTTCACCAAGGCATTACCAGAAGATAGGTTCGAGTTCATTAAGAAGCATCTCAGCATGACCTCCATATCTGACTGGCTCAAGTAGTCAACTTAGGAGTTTTTTATATTTCTTGCAATTTTAATTTCTGTCTTTTATTTTATGTTTTTTTTACCTTCTGAAATTTGTACAGAGAAAAACAAAAATACAAAAACAGCAGGACCACTTTTTGGCTGATGACAAAAAGGGGGAGAAAGAGAGAGAGAGAAAGAAAGAATAAATAACTAGAAAAGGAGAGACAAAATGAAAGGAGAAAGAAAAAGAAAGAGTGAAATCAAAAGAAGGTGAAAAGGAGAGGAATCAGGGAGAGAGAAAAAGAAAGAGTGAAATAAGAAGGAGTTGAAAAGGAGATGAAATGTGAAGAAAAAGAAAGAGAGCAAAATGAAGGAGTTGAAAAGGAGAGAAGAAGAGAAAAGAAAGAGTAAAAAGAAGGAGTTGAAAAGGAGAGTATCAGACTTAGGGGGAGAGATTGGTCTGAGGGGGAGTAATTCAAGTCATTCGAGTTATAAATTAGCAAAATAAGTTAAGGTTTTGTCATCATCAAAAAAGGGGAGATTGTTGGAACCAAGTTGGTTCTAAGACTTAGGATTTTGATGTTTACAAAAGCACTCAATGTAAACTTATTTTATACCTTGAATCATTAAATTAAATGTCATCAGAAACTGAAGAAATCAGAAGCAGAAGATCAAAGGAAAATGAATTCTGGAATTTCCAGAAGATGTTTCAGGATGACTAAACTGAACCAGAAGATAACTTTGCAGGCCTATATCAGAAGGAATAAAATTCAGAATGAAACATGGATCATATCATTGGAAAGCCTGCCAGAAGGAGAGTTGATCAAGACAAACAGGAATCAAATATCAATTTTATTCCAGAAGTTATTCTGACCAGAAGATGGCCTGGCAGTAAAAATTACACAGCCCAGACTTGTTCCAGACTTGACCAGAAGGTATGTTTATGAGTCCAGAACATGAAGATCAATCCAGATTTGGCCCAGACCATAAGATAGCATGATTTAGGGCATGGAACTAAGTCCAGAACAAAAGAAATGAGTTCCAGAATCAACCCAGACCTGGTCCAAAATTTAAGGTAAAATGTCCAGACTGAAATATTTTTTGATCAAGTTTATTTCAGTTTGTTCCAGACCAAATTCCAGAATCTGTCCAGATCAGAGTAAAAATATCCAGATCAATGGTTCAGAAATAATTTTTTGAGTCCAGTGATGGTCAAGATCAGAAAATCAGACCATGGCCCAGAAGTGGCCGAAATCAGAGGGACAGGCTGTGCAGTCCAGAAATGGCCGAATCCAGAAGTTCATAGCATATCAGGCGCACATCTAGGAAGGCTGAAATCAGAAGATCAGAGGGCTATGAAGTGTGGTCCAGGAATGGCCGAATTCAGAGGACAATCGCATAGCAATCAAGCTGGTCCAGCTGTGGACTATCGCATGAAGATCCAATGGTGCAGATTTGATCATGGGAATTAATGGTGAAGATCTCATGATATTTTTATCAAAATATTATAAAAGATTTGTTATAAATTAAATTGGAGTAGCATGGAAGTCAGGAGCTGTGGCGGGAAGCAATGCACATATTTGATTGGCCAATTAAGATATGAAACAAATCTAAGGCTTAAAAAGAGATGATTTTTATTTAAATAAAGCCCAATTGGTCAAGATATTTTTGCCAGAGAATCCAGCAATATTTAGCTCGAATTTAAGGATTGGAAGAGGCCCAAATCAGCATCTATAAAAGGAGGCACAAGGCAGATTACTTAGCATCGAAAATCACAAAAGGGTCATACACTTCAAAAGCAAACACTCTCAAATTTTCATATAAGTCAATTGTTGAGTCTCAGTTTTTAAAGCAAGTACTCTTGTTGTTTTCGTTCCACTGTGTCAAATCTAAGTTGTTGAAGTAGAGTCTACAAGCTGTGGGAGTCAGTAGAGGTAGCAGGTTACTTGGCAATTAGATTCAAAGTGTTGTGATTTCTTCTACAATCTGGGGTGTCAGATTGGCTGAAGAACAGGAGGTGTTTTTCCTCAAGAAGTCTAGGATTGTTAGACTATTGAGAAGACTGACTTGGAGGGTCAGTAGCAAGGTTGTAATTCAAGTTTGAATTAGTGAAATCCTTCAAGGCGAAGGGATTTGACGTAGCCTCGTTAACGGTGAACCAGTATAAAATCTGTGAGTTTTTATTTTTATTTTTATCCGCTGCTAACTCTATTTTAATTATACATCAAGTTTTGTTTTGAAAGTATTAAAACAGGAAAAGTTTCAAGTTAAGTCAAACACAATTCAACCCCCCCTTCTCGTGTTTGC
This sequence comes from Cicer cuneatum, assembly GCA_037974295.1. Lineage (NCBI taxonomy): Eukaryota > Viridiplantae > Streptophyta > Magnoliopsida > Fabales > Fabaceae > Cicer > Cicer cuneatum. The sequence goes on from JBBPBO010000001.1 coordinate 41,855,916, forward strand.
ACCTTCAATGTAACTATTAAAAGACTCTACTTGTAATAATATTTTAACATTTTTTCACAAAAGATACTCATGACCTATTATCATCAATAAGATTTATAACACATAGTAAACACATATGTTTTTAGTTATCAAATTATAATCACATAAAATGAATTTATCACAAATTTTAAAATATCAATCACACAAATAAATTCCTACATGCGTACTAAAAACATGGAAAGAACCTTTACCTTGCAAGCATTCCAAATTACAAGTGTCGGTTCCTCTAAGTTCTCTCGTACCTTAAATAAAGAATCGTCTTAAGTTAACACCAACACTCGACGCCTTAAAACATAACCCTAACTCGACTATTTACTCCCAAAGTACTATTCTAGGGTTTTTACCACTATATTCACTAAAAGGTTTATTTCCAAAATTCATTTAAGGATTAACAATCACAAAAAACTTTCAACACTCAAATCCTTTTTGAGATAAATCAACTACATCCTTGTTTGAGAATACAACTTGTCATAATTATTTCCAAATATTTTCTAAAAAAGACTATGACTTTCTTTTTGTCTCTTTTCTTTTCTTAAAATTTTTCTACATAAACTCAAAGTCTTTAACTTTTTCTTACAACACTAACACTTGTAAAAAAATTTCCTATGTTCCAACTTCAATATTTTTATTAACATTTTCAAAACCCTAAAATTTTCAACTTTTTTTCAAAATCAAGATCACAATCTCTTTGTGCACAAAAAAAATTACTAAATCCCGAACCCTAGCTACTATATTTAGGTTTGACCCCTTAGGATTAGGAAGGAAGAAAATTTCTCTTCAAAAAATTATTTCATTCTTAGTTCTAAATATCTATTTTAGAACCTTTTCAACAATAAAATCATATAAACATAAAGATCAAATTTTCTGAAATAAATTCATTTTTTGAGCAAAAATTTAACGTGTTTCAAATTTGATTTTTCTTTTAGATCTACTATCACAAGTCAGCGACCTATCATGTTTGTGAAGAAAAATATTTCTAGTATAAAACTATATTTTTTGTAAAACTTCAAAATGTTTTAAAACAAATTTTTCCTATAGATCATTTACTACAACAAATAGATCTACAACATTAATGAAAGTGAAACAAAATTCAAATACGCTTCCTTTCTTGAAAACAACTTAAAATGTTCAAATTCTATTTTTTTTTCCTTTGTGATATATCATTGTAATACATGGATCTACCACATTTGTGAAAGAAAAAAAAACACATCCTTCACACAAAAGGGCCTCACGGCCTTAGTAAAGAGGAGAGAAGAAAATGATATATTTTATGATAAAATAGACATATAAAGAAGAGAATGAAAGAGGAAGTTTTGATTCACAAACCTTGATCAAAAGATGAATGGATTTAAAGGAAATAGATTTTTTCTAAGTGTTTGGTTACTTAAACTAGTAATAAGTAAGAAAGAAGGTAGAGCTTTTGTGTTATATTTTTCTTAAGTGAGAAAATGAAAAAATTAAAATGAGTGGATGATTGAAAGAGTTGGGTGAAAATGGGCTTAAGTGAGTGACCAAAAAAATTTTCATCTACAAACTCTTACTACACCAAAAACTACTCACGCAATATCTTACTACATGTAACAAAATATCTAATTTCGTCAGTCACTTCACAATCTACTTTAGTAAAAATATCTAATTTCGTCATAACTCAACTAATAGATGAATTTAACAGTAACACGCAAGATCGTAAAATATTTGTTGATCATAATTCCTCCGTAATTCGATTAAATTATTTTCCAACGGATAGTTTTGACTGAGTCTCTAAAAATATTTTCCAAACATCTTACTAACCCTAACCGCAAATAAAGTCGTTTAAAATTTCGTTAACAAAAAAATTGCTCGATGCATATAAAATTTTCCATTTGCTTATTTCAAATATTTTTGGAAACAAGACAATTTAAAATATTTCACTCAAGAGAATATAAGTTTGATACTTAAATACATAAAATAAAACGGAGCTAACAGACTCAGCAAGATGTTCAGTACAAAATACAGTAAAACTATATAAATTAGGGTTTAACAGCTACCAGGCTTACAATTTACCTATCTACCTCTTTTTAGGTGGTGCTTGGACCCTCCATAATTAGGTCTGGTTCATAAAGATTGGCCATTTGCTGGGAAAATCATTTGACTGTAACATGATTCATAAACCTCCCTTCTATAGTACTCTGGTACATATTGTTCATAATTAATGTTCTATTCCTTCATGAGTATTCACTACAAGAAAAAGGGTGATTACCCACGGCAGATTTTAGCTTTACCCACGGCAAATCCGTAGGTAAACTTAAATTACTCACGGACACGGGTTCGTAGATATTTCGCTCGTAGGTAAATATTTACCCACGGACAATCAGTAGGCTATGGGTACCTAATGTCTGTGGGTAATTTACTCACAGATTGTCCGTGGGTAAATTACTCACAGATTTTCCGTGGGTAAATTACCCACAGATTTTTCTTGTTAGAATATGTATTGGTTCAAGAATTTCCAAACATCAAGAGAAAAATGTAGGATTCCTCGTATCTAAGACTGCTTTGAAATAGGAAAGGAATAAAGAATGAAACTGGAAAAAATAAATCACAGAACTTGTAGAAATAATTTTTCCAAAAACAGAATAATCATACAAGGTTCAACATTTTAGTCAATTCCGCACTCTGAGAGGGGGAAAATAAAGAAGACAAGAGTCAAGTTTCAGACTAACCTGACTTGTATCCTTTCCAATCCAGAAGTGAATATCATACAAATAATTGCCTCCTTTGCCTTGTGTTGTCTGCACATAAATTTAATTAACACCCAACTTTTTACATCAACAAGTTGAAATCTAATCACTCAATATAGGAATTTTATTAAAGTCTTTAGGTTTTCCTTAGGTACAAAATGTACATCATACAAACTGTTCTGTTCCCCTAGAATTATGCTTGTTATTTGATTTGATCTATAGTCAAAACAGAACAAAGATGAACTGATTCCAGAACATTTAGCCTCTAGTGTCTTCAAATAGTGATAACATTTAGCACTGTATAAACAAATGCTATGTAATAATGGATACAGTGCATACCTGCAAGATGATGTAAGAATCTCCCATAATCAGATTTTGGTAATGGAACTGGCTGAAAATTTTCAATCCTCCATATTTCACTCCCTCTGCAAAGAAGTTAAGTCTGAAACACTTCAAGTAGATAACACATCAAACATATAACAATATCACTAGGAATAATAATGCTTATAGCTGAATATTATTTGTACCATTTTCACAAGTTCTTTAATAAATCATCCTTATATTAAGGATACACTTTTTGGCCTACTCCCTGGAATGCTGGTTCCAAAACTTTTGTGGCACTAGACATGGCTGAAACTTCCTTCTAAAACACTGTATTTGAGCAAAAAATAACCGTCACCAAATTCCGAAGTAATTCACTGCATGAGAATAAATATAGTTGAGAATAAATAGGCTTACCCTGAGTCTATATTTGTAGAAAATGTAACCAGCTAGACCAGCCCCCACAACAACTGCTATGACCACAAAGGCAAGGACCCTTACATATTTTGATCCACTTCTTTCTGCAAATATAAAAATAATTTTTTTAATTTTGGACTATGATGTGAAATATGTATAATTTCAATTAAAAAGTGGTTAAAAGTAAATTCAAATATCATAATAGTAATACCAAATCTTGTAACTTTATTCTGAAATTCATTATTTTACAGTTAAGATTTGAGTATCTTACCAATACAAATATCTTGTTCCTTGATATATAGAAGATCTCCTTTGCACTTACAATCATAACCACCCCAAGTGTTCTTACAGCTGCACCCATCACATTGACATGCACTTCTTTCCTTACATTCATCAACATCTGAATGACATATCAAAAGAGATTTACAATAGTTATATTTTCGCAAAAATCGATTGTATATAGAAGGCGATGGACGAAGTGTTTTAAATTGACGCGCCGGAAACAAATATTACCTTCACATTTATTGCCATCTCCAAGAAATCCAACTGGACAGTGACAGCCATTTAACTCGGATTCCTTTATTCACACAGGAAAATCTGTTAGCCTTGAACCATGGATTTTGTTCATATACATTGTTAGTATAAAGATTTTTTATATAGTCAATCAATCATTATGCTACATCATTGAAAATGTTTGTCATTAATTTTGAAAATATATATACAATTGGTTGTGGTTTGCTGGCAAGGTAAAAGTTTTTATACTGACAATGTACCAAAATTAAACTGATAAATATTTTACAATCAAAAGGGACATAAGGAAATCTGAAGATTTGGTTAAGCAGTACTGAACTGAGCAAGCTGAGAAAGTAATTTTATTTCTAGTTTCTGACCAACAACCTCCATTATTTAAAGAACACCTTGCAGGTCCAAAAGCTGTCAAATAAGGACAAGAGTAATCGTATCAGCAACAACATGGAAACAAGTTATTTGAGTTTATCGACTAACATACACCCTTGTGAGACTGTTTAGAAAAACTTACGGAAACAACTTGTAACATATTTGTAATTTGTTTACAGCTTATTTATGATATTTGAAAAATAATAGGAAGAGGAAACTTTTTGTATTCCAGAAGCAATACCTTCACATGTTATATAGCCATCACCTCTATACTGAACACCTTTCACAACAGGGCACTCACAAACTCTTCCCCTGAAAGTATCCTGATAACACAATAAAGGTTCATCAACTTGCATCCAATCACAGAAACACTACGGACCATTTTATATGTTTAGTAAATAATGATTATGTTTTGGAAGCAAAATTGGTAAAATAAGTTCCTTATCTAATATACCTTGCAAGCAGTTACATTAGCATTTCTGTCGTGCCAGCATCCTCCATTTCTTTCAAGACATTCATTAGTTTCAATATCTGATAAATCCAAACCACAATAAAGTTAATATCATCTCAAAGTAAATGTTTTCAACTAAAAGAATCTATCATTAGTGCAGTTCATATAATGAAAAAATTAAGCGGACTAACCTCCACTTAAACAAACTTGAGGTTCAGTAGTCTCCTTAAATCCGGCACATACCGCCTTCAAGACAGATGTTCTCTCCAATTTTCCTTTAGACAAAACAAATAAAATCTTTAGAATTTTGGTATACCTTCAATAAAAGAATCGACGAAGTTGAAGTCGAAATCGAAGAGGTAAAATATGTTCCGCTACATTACACAGGTGACAGAGATTTCAAGGTTCAGTTTATTAACTCTCAAATCAGAAAATATGATAATTATATATATTTATATTGAGAGCATGCATGGTTCTGGTCTCTCATATCAGTCATATGCATAGTTCAAAATCAGTAAAACGCTATGTATTCAATACACATCTGTTAATTCAAGCATAATATCTATCAAATAGGTATTTAATTTAACTAACCTCTATACTGGACATTGTTTAGAATCAATGTTGGCAAAATGGTGACATCGCCGCGAGATCCTCCTCCAATCTGTATATCAAAATGGATCAACAGTTTATACAATTATTAGACATATGCAAGTTCTGCTTCATTTCATATAGTAACCTTTATTTTCATGATAACAATATGAAACTTTATTAATTTTCAAAAGACATAGCAGTAAATATTAAACATTTACCTGTGTTGTTTGTTAATTTCTTAATTTTCTCAATAGGAAGATCTGTAGTATTAAATATCAATATCAAACATTTAAAACAGAAAGAAAAAAAAAACAAAAATAATCCAATTCACATAAGTATAAAGAATATTCATTTACCTAATGATTTCATGACAACTTCAGCACAAAAACCTTAAATCAGAACAAAGCTCACAAAGCTTCAAAACCAGAAGATGAAGCAGAAGCTGAACAAAGCAATGTCTTCGTAGATAAGAATAATAACAATAATCACAACACAAAAACCCTAAATCAGAACAAACCTCACAACACAAAGCTCACAGTAGATCACATTCTAATAATTATAAAATCAAAGCAATGGAAACTAACCTAATCGAACGGTGCTGAAGAGAAGGTCGAAAACGGCGCTCTGAAGACGTTGCGAGAACGGCGCTCTGAAGACGTTGCGAGAACGGCGCTCTGAAGACGTTGCGAGAACGGCGCTCTAAAGACGTTGCGAGAACGGCGCTCTGAACGACGCTGAAGACGAAGGTAAGCTTGAGGTTGAGGTTAGGTAGGTAAGGTTGAGGTAAGGTTGAGGTAAGGTAAGCTTGAGTGTTTGCTTAATCCGAGCTTTTCTTTCACCTGTGCTCGTTTCTTCGGTCCCGACCTAAATTAAGTCCGCTTTTTTACATTTTATCAACTTTAAATAAATACACAATTTTTTTAAAAAATACATATTAAATTTACCCACGGACAATCCGTAGAAACATAAAATACGACAATATTTTGAAAAATTAAGTCCAGTTGCATTTTTTTTACATTACCCACGGATTATTTTTAACATTACCCACGGATTAACCGTAGGTAATGTGTTAAAAAAAATTTCAAAAAAATGAATTTACTTACGGTTTTTCCGTGGGTAATTTATAATTTACCCACGGATTAAAGTCCGTAGATAATTTTCCGTAGGTATATAGGTTTTTTCTTGTAGTGATTCTCTTGTTGCAAAGTTGACAGAAAAGTTATTACCAGTAAAAGAAATTTGTCCAAATTGAAATCATTTAACATATATTAAGGACCAAATTGAAATCGATAAACATATTTAAAGGATCAAATTGAATTATACATGACAATTCAACTATTATTGTATGAGGACTCTTTCTCAAGTTTCTTTATTTTTTAATTTTTTCTATGTTTGAAGGTATACTATTTGTATATTTGAAGATTTTTTGGCTTATTTTCTTTTGACTTGTATATCAAATAAATTCTTTTATCTTCAAGCCTGATCACAATGGACTTGGCGATGGAGCTTACAATGATTGAGTTTAAGGCCTCTGACATGTTATTGACCAATGTGTCACATTTCGAATCACGTGTGACCTTGGACTTACTCCAAAATCTTGATGGTATCTAGATTAGAAACTTGAATGCATCTTCGTTATTGCCCTTATTTCCTTCATCTCTCTTTCCTATGAATTAGCATAAGTTGATTTGGTAGCCCTCCACGTTATTTCTTTCAATTTCTTTCCACGAAATCTTTTTTGAAGTTATTGTAAAAATGTCTAACATAAAATATTTGATCCACATTTGAAAGCAACTCTTCAATTGTAGGCAATAAACCTTGCAATATAATTAAAACTCATCAATTAACATATCAATAAAATTAAAGGAACATTCAACCAAAATTAATATAAATGAAATTACCTTTTGCTGATCACTTATGAAAGTGTATAACCTGCAGACTCTTGTCCTAGCTAAATCATTTGTCAAAAGTTCCAAAAACCAACTCCAAGAATCCTTTGTTTCCCCCTCTACCATAGGAATGCAATTGGTAGAATTTGATCATTATAATCTCTTCCAGGCTAGGATTTAACCACCATATTACCCTGTAAGAAAACATCCATTTAACCCAATTATAAGCCTCAACCTTAAGAAGTTTTCTCTGCATCCCTTAAAGCATACACACACCCTATGAAATACATACATTAGGGTCTTTTAGGATGTTTGAAGTCTTCCTCATCACCTTGAAAAGGTTGAATTGTTACCTTCGCTATTGAACATTGGTTTGATCTCAATAATTCATGGCAATAATCATACATCCTAGTGTACTGATCTTTAAATCCACTTGTAGTGTGTCATCTCCATAATATCAGTCAATTTTAAACTAGGATTCTCTTCAACACTTGTGTGTAATTTGTTTCCTAACCATTTGGAAATAATTAACTTCACTCAATATTTCCTATTGCACGTTGAAGTGAAATAAATAGTCATAAGAAAGAGAGGTTAGAATTGTGACCCTTGTAAAAATTAATCACACACTTAAAATACCTTTCTAAAAATGAACATGAAAAAAAAAACAAGTTCTTAATAAAAGAACATTGCCTTGTAGAAATGTTCTTAAATACCCTTAGTAATATAAGTATGCTTTAAACAAAATTACTCAAGTGTGGGTTTAGTGTGATTAGTGTATATTAAAAGTAAAGAAGTAACACAAAAAATCAATGTACGTTATCACATAAATTTCAAGGTATGTAACACAAAAAATCAATGTAAGTTATCAGATAAATTTCAAGCATAGCATTGTATAGCTTCAATGCATGAGAACGTTATGAGATTTTAGAGTACGTTCTGAACATCATGGTTTTAAAGAGCTGTTTCAATATCTTTGTGAGCTTGCAAAACAATTGTTGTAATCTTCTGATACTACTTTGATTTTTTCATTATTGAGTAGGTCTTATGCACTTGTTAATGTAAATGGTTTCTAACTGAAGTAGCAATATCAATCACAAGAAATGGGGTTTGAATTGTGATCCCTTTTAAAAATCTAATTTATGCACTTAACTTTAATTAAGTCGAGAACAATCTTTGTTGAAACAAGTTAATCTCGAGAACATTCTAGAAGTGTTAGTTTAAATTAAACACTTTAGTTAATAAACAAGGGAAATGTGATTAGTGAGTGCAAGATAAATATAGAGAAAGAATAAGAAGATCACACAAAGATGTATCTTGATTCACCCAAAATGGGCTACGTCCAGTTCTCACAATCTGTGAGATTTTCCACTAATGTACTCACCACTAGAACATTATGTGTTTCTCTATCTTTCTTGCTCACACTTTTATCAATTACAACATTCAGCTTTCAGCTTTGACAAGAATATCTACAGTCACCTTTCTATTTAGAAACAAAATTTTGAGTACCTTTCAAACAAGAAAAAATTTATACAACACACTTAAAAATGTTTGGGATCTAAAAAATTTTCAACTTTTCTTTGAGAGCGACTAAAATTAAGAACTCAATAAGATGATCCACAAATATAGTGAGAGAACTGGAGTTTTTCTTGAGATAAGAGCTTTGCAACTTAAGTTTAAATGATCAAGTGTAGATTGACTGCTTTGGAAACTCTTGCATTTGTCTTTTGATTAATATTCCTTTTATAGGTGAAGATTGTTGGAACCAAGTTGGTTCTTAAACTTAAAGTTTTGATGTTAACAAAAGTATTTTATGAAAATAACATAACTGACTTCAAAGAAGAATGCAAAAATCAGAGGATGACGTCAAAAGAAGCTGCCACCAAAGGATAACAAACAGAAGCTGCCACCAGAGGATGTTACCCGAAGCTGCCACCAGAGGATGACTTACCAGAGGATGTCACTAGAGGATGTTACTAGAGGATGACGTCACCAGTGGATGATGTCACCAGAGGATATTACCAGAGGATACCTCCAGAAGATACAACCAGTGGATGTCACCAGAAGATATCATCAGAGGCAAAAATCAGAGGATATCATCAGAGGCAATCATCAAAGGATACAATCCGAGGCAATCATCAGAGAATAGAATCCCATGCAATCATCAGAGGATACAATCTGAGGCAATCATCAGAGGATACAATCCGAGACAATCATCAAAGGATACCATCCAAGGCAATCATCAGAGGATATCATCCATGGTTCAGATAAGAAGAAGACATGGTCCAGATCAGAAGCAAACACGGTCCAAAAGAAGACGTGGTCCAGATCAGAAGGAAACATGATCCAAAAGAAGACATGGTCCAGATCAGAAGAAAACATGGTCCAGATCAGAAGATAACATGGTCCTGATCAAAAGCAAACATGGTCCATAAGATAACATGGTTCAGAAGAAGACATGATCCAGATCAGAAGCAAACATGGCCCAGAAGATAACATGGTCCAGATCAGAAGATAACATGGTTCAAATCAGAAGAAGATAAAGTCCATATCAGAAGAAGACATGTTCCAGACTTGGTACAGATAAGAAGAATACACTGTCCAGATTTAAAACGTGATTCAGATTCATAGAAGACTTGACTAAAATACGAAGAAGGCTTGATTGAAATTTCAAAGAGATCTGATCAAAGTTTTAAAAAGATTTGATTCAAAATTCAAAAAAGACCTGATGGAAATTCGAAGGAGATTTGAGCAAAGAAGATTTGGTTCAACATTAAAAAGAAACAGAATCGGTCAAAAGAATTTTCAAAGGAAATGTGAGCAAGATACATCTGAAAATTAAGATTGGACAAAGCCCATATCTCATCTATAAAAGGAGGCTTCAGGCCGCATAAGAAAGTGTCGAAAAACACTAGAACTCAAGCTTCAAATTCAAAGTCATCGAAGAATTCAAAAGGGAGAAACACTTGAGTGCAAAAGAAATATTTTCTAAGTGATTTTTCGAGAGTGAGAATTAGTGCAACAATCAGCTTTCTAGAAGCAACATTGCAAATTTCCAAACCCTTGTAATCTAACCCGATAGTGGTGTAGGTTCCTTCTTTAATCTAGGGTTGTCAGATTGGTAGGAGAAGATTTGACTTGTAGGGTCAAGGTGTTGTTATCGTTCCTCAAAAGTCTGGGGTTGTCAGATTGTTTGGGAAAACTGGCTTGGAGGGTCAGGTGCTGTAATTCAAAGTGTTTTGAATTAGTGGATTAAAGCCTTCAGAATGAAGGGACTAGATGTAGCCAAGTTAATGGTGAACCAGGATAAATCTGTGTTCTTATGCTGTTATTATCCGCTGCTAAGTCTGATTATTTATTCATCAAGTAATTCACATCAACATTCATCAAAACAACAAAAAGAATTCGATTTTGGAAAACACAATTCAACCCCCCTTCTCGTGTTTGCACCTTCAATTGGCATCAGAGCTCGATCTCAAGGCTGATGACTTTATAGTGTTTGAGAATTGATCCAATGGTTCAACATGTCTGGATTCAATGAAGAAGCTGCCGGAGGAAACATCAACAGACCACCTCTGTTTGATAGGGAACGGTTCGAGTACTGGAAGGACATGTTGAGGAGTTTCTTTATTTCACAAGATCTTGAAATTTGGGACTTGGTGGAAGATGGCTATACTGCTCCAAAAGATGATGATGGTGTTGAAATTCCCAGAAGAAGATGTAAAAGATGTGTCATAAATCCAAAATGTTCATGATCAATGCAATCACGTTCAAGGAATTCGTCAAGTGCACCAACAAAGAAACAGCAAAGAGCATCTATGATAGTCTAACTCTGACTTATGAAGGAAGCAAGCAAGTTCCAGAAGCAAAGGCCAACATCCTAGTCAAAAAGTACGAGCTGTTCAAGATGGAAGAAGATGAAGACGTTGAAGCAATGTTTTGCAGATTCTAGACTCTGGTCTCAGGATTAAAGGTAATCAAGAAAAGCTACACTACTGCTGACCACGTGAAGAAAATTCTTAGAAGCTTGCCAACCAAGTGGAGACCAAAGATCACTGCCATTCAGGAAGTTAAGGATCTGAATACTCTGAAGCTAGAAGAATTAATCAGCTCCCTCAAATCACATGAAATTGAGCTTGAAGAAGATGAGCCCAAGAAGAAGAACAAAACCTTAGCCTTCAAATCCAAGCAGAAAAAAGTTCTAAAGTATAAGCAGAACAAGCTCTGATGGCTCACACTCATTTTGCCTCTAGATCCATCACAAAACTGCCTCTGGATCCGACACAGACTCTGATTTTGGAAGTGAATCATTAGATGAAGAAAAAAAAGGTATTTTCTGAACTCACCTGATCTAATTTAATTCTTGCAATGAATGATATTTTAAATGTCAATAACAAACTGTCTTTAAAATTGAAAACACTTAGGAAAGAAAATACAATTCTAACCAAAGAAGTCAATGTTTTAAAGAAGCAAAATGCAGAATGTAAAACAGATAATACATCTCTTAAAACTGAAATTAACTTAAGGCTTAGCATCTAACTCTAAAAAGTAATCTTTGTTCAACATGAATTGAAAATATTGTATGTAATTTTGATATGCATGAACAAGTATTACAAGATTTTATTGCTAATGGTATGGAAAGAAGTAAATATGCTTCTATGATCTATGGAGTTAGTAACAATGGTAAAAGAGGCATCAGATTTGATGAAACTGTAACTGTAACTAAACCTATTTCCTCTGATATTTTGTGTGCTCTTTGTGCTAAGAAAGGTCACTCAAAATTGTCTTGTCCCATGATAAAATCAAGGAAAGACAAGAAACCTTTCAAGACTAATAAACCAGGACCCAACCAGATTTGGGTACCTAAAAACAAAATTATCTTTGTTGCAGATGTCCTCAGCAATCAAGTTGCAACACCAGTCATGGTACATGGACAGTGGATGTGTAAGACCCTTAATTTTTAATTAAAATTATGGAATTAATTTTAAGTGTATTTGGAGATATTTGTAAAATATTTAATATATGTATATTTTGAGTAAATATATATATATATATATATATATAAATATTTATTTTGGAGGATGAATTAAAATTATTGGATTAAGAATTAATTAATTTAATTACGAGTAATTAAATTAATCGGGCAGTTAATTGAGGATTAGTAGCTAATTACAAGACAATTAAGTGCTGAAGGATCCAGCATTATTTTAACATTATTTTTGGGTGAGGTGGCACCACAAAAGCCTATAAATAGGAGTGAGAATGATGGTGAAATCAGAACACCATCCCTCCTTCCTCACTGCCCATTCTGCATGTAACAGTACCCCTTTCACTCACTGCCCATACTGCATGTAACAGTACCCCTTTCCCTCCCATTCTGTTTGCTGTTTCTGCCTTCCCGATTTCCAGTCACGATTACAAAGAAGAAAAGAGGGAACTCTTCAAAGTGCCATTACTTGGACATCCAAGCACTGAAACACCAAAACCCCAGTACAAAAGTTATTCCCCATATCATTACGGAGCTAAAGAACCCAGTTTCGTAGCAGCAAACGCAAGCTGCAGTTTCACCGGTTTTTGGCGCAAAAACGGAAACGACAGCAGGAACGAGAGGAATAGCAGAACACGCAACAAGGGTAAGGGCACCTTCCACTTTCTAGTTGCATTAGGGATGTAAGTGCATAACTTTCATGGCATTACTAGTGTTTTCATTACTGTTTTGAAAACTGGTTTTCCTGTTACTTGAAAGAAATGAAAAATGCATTTTTTTGATGTTTAAAAGCTCTGTGATGATTGTTGTTTGGGCTGAGTACACTAAAGTTGTGTTGTTTATGTGGGAAATTGGAAAATGTCTTGAATGTTATTTCAAACATGATTTAAAAATGCATGTTCATAAAACTGTTTTGAAAATGGTTTTGAAATGCAAAAATGCATTCTGTTTGTGTTTTGCTGCTCTGTGATGCTGCATGTTATTCTGATGTGTTGTGAAAGCTCAAATGCTTGCATATTATTCTGATGTGTTGTGAAAGCTGAAATGCTTGCATGTTATGCTGATATTGAGAAAGCTGAAATGCTGTATGATGTTCTGATGGCTTGAAAGTCTGGATGATTCTGATGATTGATCATTCTGTTTCTGTTTCTGGATGATTTGGTGTTAATGATTTTGATTCTGTTTCTGTTGTAAATGATTCTGGTGATGTTGATGATTTAAAAAGAAAATGGATTTTTAATGAGGAAAGTATTGTCTGAAAAAAAAAGTGTTGAATCTGTTTTGATGTTTGGTTGTTTTTTTTAAAAAGAAAACAATTTGAAAAGGGTTGAAATCTTAGGAAAATTTCACTGGTTTTCAAAGGTGTATTCGAATACAACATGTGTGTATTCGACTACAACCTGTCAAGCTTCTGTTTTACTTAAGTTTTCAAACTTGTATTCGAATACGAGCCCCTTTATTCGAATACAGAGGAAGGATTTTTGCTTCTGTATTCGCATCTGTATTCGACTACGACCATGTCGTATTCGAATACAGAAGTGGGATTTTAACATAGTATTCGCATCTCTATTCGACTACAGGCATGCTGTATTCGAATACAGAATGTAGATTTTCACTAGTTTCAGCTTCTGTATTCGAATACAATGGATCTGTATTCGAATACAGATTCGTGTTTTTCCAGAAGCTCAGTTTTTAGCTTCTGTATTCGAATACAAGGAAGCTGTATTCGAATACAGATTCGTGTTTTCCAGAAAATCAAGTTTTAAACACTGTGATATGCATTTTAAGGTGTTGAGAAACCTTGAGAAGGGTTAAAGTGATTTTAAATGGAGTTCTTGAAATATTTTGAAGAGGAGAGGATGAAGTATTGAAAACCTTTAATGATCTGGGAGAAAATGTTGAATTTTTCAAGGTTTTGTCTTCTGTATTCGACTACAGGCATGTTGTATTCAAATACAGAATGTTAAAATTGCAGTTTCTTGCTTCTGTATTCGAATACAAGGGGTCTGTATTCGAATACAGATTCAATTTTTCAGAAATTCCAAGTTTTTACGAGTGTTTTGTAAACCCTGAGTGTTTGGGGAATATTGGGAATGTTGTGGTGAATTAAAATGGAACTTTTGGTGATATTTTGAAGTGGTGGTGATGAAGTTTTTGAGACTTTACTGATGTAGTGAAAGATGTTGTTTTGTGCACTGAGACTGCTTCTGTATTCGAATACAAATTCGTAATTTCCAGAAATCCCAGTTTTAAACAATGTGTTATGAATTTTAAGAGTTTGGGAAAACATTTTAAAATGTTAATGAATACTTGGCTGTTTAGTCATGTTTGTGATGATGATAATCCTGATTGTGCTGAGATATTTTAAACATGATGGAAAAGCATGAATTTTCTGTTTTTGCATACTGTTTCCAAAGAAGTGAAACACTGCATATTCATGCATTGCATAGTCAAGTGGTACCCGCGATGGGCCACAGAGTAATGCGCAACCACGTGCTGATCTATTGAGCGATTGCACGAGTGCTGGTCTGTTGAGCGACTGCACTAAGTACTGATCTGTTTAGCGATTGTACTTTGGTATATAGGTGTTGGTCTGTTGAGCGACTGCACTGGTACTGGACTGTTGAGCGTTTGTACCCTGAAATGCGCAGCCACGTGCTGATCTGTTGAGCGATTGCACGAGTGCTGGTCTGTTGAGCGACTGCACTAGGTACTGATCTGTTGAGCGATTGTACCTTGGTATATGTCAAACGTGCTGGTCTGTTGAGCGACTGCACGAGTGCTGGTCTGTTGAGCGACTGCACCTTGGTCTTGAGGGCCGTTAAAGTCAAAAATATTGTGCTGGTCTGTTGAGTGACTGCACCTTGGTGATTCCAAGAAAATTGTATACATGAGCATATACATATTGCATTGAGGGATTGACCGGTGGGTCACGATTGATTATATGATGAATGGTTGGGAATTGAATATGTGTGAGTACTGTGCAGAATCTGAATTTCTGATTTAATAATTGTGATTTGTTGAGGTGTTGGTTGTACTTATCACATATTTCATAATAGTTGGCTGCTGTTTTTGAAAAGGCATATATGTCATTAATTTTCAAATGAACATTATTGTTTTCCTCATCATCATATGTTATACCATGGATATAATTGTTGCTGTGAAATATATGCTATGTGATTATCTGTTAATTTCGGTCGGTGACCCTTGCTATTATATTGTGGAAATTGGGCTTTGCCCTCAGATGCCCCCCAAACCCATGCCACCCTTGGGTACTGGAACGACGGAAACATCTTAGACTTCCTTGATCGCTATTCGCGCACTGCTTGGGTATTTGACCCTATCTCAAGCAGAGCGACTTACACGGGGTGGTTAGAGAGGACGAGCAGGACCGACGGCGTAGAGGATTTCGTGGAGCGCACTCATACGAGTATAGATTTTCCTGTGCCTTCCCGTCTGGTATTGGAGGCGCACGGAATTTTCGATGATGCTGAGGAGTTAGTTAGAGGGGTTGAGACGGAGGCCACCGTAGGAGTGGTGACTCCCAACCCGGTGATTGGAGGAGACGTACATGAGTCCGAGGCAGAAGGGAAGAATGATGAGCCGAAGCCAGTAGCAGCTGAGATTCCGGGCCCGTCTAGGATCTCCGACGATTGTTATGAGATTCCGGCTCCGCCGAAGCGACATAGACTATGTATTGATCTGACCTCTGAGGAGACCGACCCTTCTCTGTATGATAAGGAGGAGGAGGAGGTCACGTCGAGGCGAGCGGCAGATTCGGAGGAGACTTGCTTGGGATGCGGAGGAAATCCGTGCTACTGTAGCTTTAGTGCATGATCAGTTAGACTTGATGTATATGATTTGAGCTGGAAATGTATTGTTTTTATTTGGAAAAAAATTGTTGTACTACTTATTTCGCACTCTGATATTGTCTTTTGAGGATGTTATGACATTATTATCTTTTAAAAAATGCCTTAATGTTTATTATTAAATTTCCAGAATTAAGTATTTATTGAGATTACGATGAATTTATTTTGTTACGTTCATCGATTAATCCACAGCGTACTATTTTACGAAAAACTTTATTTTAATTAAATCTGGAAAATCATTTTATTATTGAAAAAAAATGCACCCGCGCTGTGTTTTAAACTCGGGGTGTTACAGGATGCTTGCGACATATGACAGGAGAAAAGTCTATGTTCCAAGAACTAACCTTGAGCAAATGAGGGACATTGACTTTTGGAGGAAAGCAAAAAGGCCAAATCATTGGTCAAGACACAGTTGGTAATGGTACTTCTTCTTCTATTAAAGATGTCTTATTAGTTAAAGGTCTTAAGCATAATTTATTAAGTATTAGTCAGTTAAGTGATAATAATTATGATATTTTATTTAATCAAAAAACATGCAAAACAATTAGTCAGAAAGATGGATCAGTACTCTTTACATGTCAGAGGCAAAACAATATTTATAAGATAAATCTGTTTAGTCTAGAGAAACAAAAGGTTAGGTGTCTTATGTAGGGGTGTGCATGGTCCAAATACCAAACTGAATTGCACCACATTAATAGTGCAGTTCAGTTTTTAAAAACCACTTTAAAAAAAACCGGTTATTTTTTGAACCAGTTACAGTTCAGTTCTAAACCGGTTAAAACCGGTTTACAATTATAAACCGGTTTAGTATGTTTGAAACCGGTTTTTTTATTAAAACCAATTTGAACCGATTTTTATCGAACCGGTTTAGTATGTTTGAACCGGATTGAAACCGGTTTTTTATTAAAACCAATTCGAACCGGTTTTTATTGAATTGTTTAAAATCGGTTTTTCATTGAATTTTTTAAAAGATTGATTTTAAAACCAGTTTTAAGTGTCAATGTCAATGTCGATGCAAGGACAATCATGAACTAGAACAAATAATTCACCAAAAAAGTTGTTATAAATCAAATTAGTTCAACACATCCAATCAATCATCTAAACGAACTAGTTGATGTTTTTGATCTGCTGTTTAAACTTAGTTTCTTAAATGGAGACTTAGACTCTTCAAGTAGTTCAATCTCAAACAGGACATCTTCAATAGCCACTGCCAATTTCTTATCTTCATCAGCATTGTGATAGCAGTCTCTTCTCTTGACATCAAGAACAACATTTCTCCAAACAGAATCACTGTTAATTAAAGTAGATGCATTTCCTAATATTCAAAGACAGTATCTGCAAAAAAGTGAAAAACAAACTTAGTTTCAACCAACTTGAAAGTTGGAAGCAACTTAACAAAATGAACATAATAATTCATACCTAGCTCTAGTCATAGCCACATTTGTTCTATCTATTAGAAAGAAATATATGCGATAAGATTAAAACAATGCCCTTTCAGAAGCTTCTTGACTGGTAAGTAAAATTGTGCCAGTGTATCGTCTCTAGAAAAGCATTGTCCCTGACCAAAAGCCAGCTACAAATAGCCTAGAATTGGAGTCCTATTACATGTGTTGTAAAACTACCTATAAAACATGTGTAATTTTGACATTAAACTTAAGCAATTATAGAGCAGTATAGTATAACATGCACTAAAGAATTCACAGCTTAAACCTAAACTTACAACTACTATCCTTAATCCTAATAGATTTATTATCAATAAAATTATCCACCACAATTCTGCACCTAACCCTGAAATTAATTTTGAAAATCTTCAACTTTCCAAATTTAATCCTCACAGGCTGTTTCACTTTCAAATTAAGAGGAACACTACCATCTGATTGCACCTTCTGTATCAATGTATCTCTCAACCCTGTTGCATTCTGTGTTTGTCCTGTCAAAGGTATACTAAGAACAGTAATGTTTTTGTGTCCTTGATAGAATTTAGGTAATGCACCTTCACATAATTTTGTGTCTGTATACCAAGCACTTATGTGACTTCCACCTCTATAATCAATTCCAATCTTTTTGTTTGGATTTCTTGCTGTGATTGTTAAATTGAAAGTGACTGATAAACTGTTGTTGTTTGAAAGATCGAATTGCGTGACTGTTAGTTCGTTGACTGAGTATTTTGGTATCTTTGGTCTGAATGCAAGGAATAGTATTCCAA
Source organism: Cicer cuneatum (assembly GCA_037974295.1). Classification (NCBI taxonomy): domain Eukaryota; kingdom Viridiplantae; phylum Streptophyta; class Magnoliopsida; order Fabales; family Fabaceae; genus Cicer; species Cicer cuneatum. Next base: position 41,874,297 of record JBBPBO010000001.1, read on the forward strand.
TTGTTATGCCAATTGCTATGATTAGAATGATTAGTATGCTAAAAATCCAGCAGAAGAGTCTGCAGCAACATGATTTTCTTTTCTTTGGTGGTTTTGAAGGGTTGATTGGTATATTTGTTGTGTAGATGGAAAAAGAGGAACATGGTTTTGTTGTTGTTCATGAGATTTTGATGTGTTTCTTGGTACTAAAGGAGCTGAAGGGTTTTGTTGTTGTTGTGATTCTACATCATGAAGTGGATGAATTTTTTGTTGATCTGTCATGGTTTTTTTGGTATCAGAAAAAATGTGAGATTCAGTGATGGAAATGGGAAATGTTGGATGCAGTGTTTGGTTTTCTTTTTCTTTGTTTTGGTTTGTTGTTCAATTTATATATAGGAAAAGTGTCGTTGAAAGGTTGAAGGTTTGAAGCTTCCTATTGTTGACTTGTAGAAAGCTAAACTAAAATTTACTCCTATCTAATCATTATACATAAAAATAGATAAATTTACTATATTAAAAGATAATTGATTGCATTTAATTTATGCAATTTTAATAAAAGATTAAGTTTAATGTCAAAATTACACTCTATCATTAATAAATTGGTTTATTGAAAAATATAAATAAATAGGTAGTTTTACAAATTAACCCATCTTCTCTTCCAAACTTTTCCATTCCAATATACCAAGATCACAACAATACAATTATATAAGTATAAAATTAAAGCAACATGATTAAGTAATAAAGAGTAAAGTACCTCCATCCATTGAACCAGAGAATATGTGTTTCAACTGACTAGGGTTCTTAGTCATACATGAAATAGCACCTACATGTCCATCCATATCTCCTATAAAAGGTCTTGCAAAAATCTAAATTCACAACAACAACAAAAAAAAACAAAAATGAGTAAATTAAATAGATTACATGAACTGAATTCACGTAACTTACATAAACTTAGTATACATTTTGTAGTAAATTATGTTCGCGTATAATATTTGTGCAGGTCTCAAAAGCAGAATTCATTGAGTTAGTTAAAAGATCTGGGAATTTCAATGATACTGCCATAAAGTTTCAAGAACGAGTTCTTAAGAAATCTGGCATAGGAGATGAGACTTATATGCCAAAAGGAGTTTATTGGTGTGGAATTGAAAGAATGAATTGATAAAAAAAATACCATGAGCCTCATGATGCAGAATAATCTATTTTTTACAATAAATATATCACACATATCAATAGCTTTCTTCACATATGTTATATCTGCAATTCAGCTTAATTGCCTGGACAAACATCCCTTCACTATACGGAGAAACAATGAATCATATAGTTGACCCAAGTTGTAGAATTCCAGGTGCAAGATCAATTCTTCTGGGACAGTACTGGTTGGTAGGAATCATACCCTTGTTCTCATGATTCGAATGCAATGCAGTTGCCAAACCGAAGCATTCTTTCGTGACAGAAAAACAACGATATCGTTTAAAATATTTATCTTGGAGACATGATATCTTATTGATGTTACCTTGACTTCATAAAGATAAGCACATTCAACTATCTATGAATAAGTTATTAGAGGATTTTGATAAAATTAAATGGAATTAACCTTATTTCACAAAATTCCCTTTTCTTCCTATAAAGCCTACTATACAAGTTACAATAGAAAGCTTCACCATAAACTAAATAATTAAGGATCCAAATCATTTGCATTACATAAGGAAAAATATAGCAGCCACCCAATTCTTCTTGTATGGTATTATAAATATCTGCAAAACTAAAGACAGGAAGTGCAGTAGTTCAAGTGAATTCAGTTTTGATTTAGAGTTATATTTTACCACGGTTTATGAATCTTGAATGCAACAATTTTACTGTATATATAGTACATTTCTAATTCAAATTACATTAAATGTTGCAGCTAGTGAGAACTCACAAAGGAATGGACAACAAAAGCTACCAAAGCATACACCAAAGGGAAGAACATTACCTAGAGGTGACACCACTCTACCACAACATTAACAGCACAACCACATTTGTTATGTCTATTAGCTCTAGTCAAGTATCAATTATTAACGAGTGTAATAGAGGCCGAACAACTTGCGGCATCTTGGGAAGAAAGTATTTCTGCAAAACAAAAATAAAACAAACATTTCATTATGTATCAAGAAATAATATAATAAGTAATAACACAATGTTATATACACCTTTATGTATCTTACCTTGCTCAATTTGCTCAAGATTTTCAAAATCCTCACTAGTAATAAATGATAAAGATGTTTCGTCAAGCCAATCTTGGGTACAAATAAGGGCTTCCACAGTTGTCGGTGTCAAAGAGCTACGGTAAGGATCAAGTACTCTTCCTCCAGTACTGAAAGCAGATTCAGAGGCTACAGTGGATATAGGTATAGCCAACACATCTCTTGCAATTCTTGCAAGTATAGGAAATCAGCTTGAGTTCACCTTCCACCATTTAAGTAAATCAAAATTTGGACAAGGTTTTTCTAAACGTTCTTCCAAATACTCTCCTAATTCAGATTCTGGTGTACTGCACTCGTCTGATTTGTAGAATTCAGAACAATCATAAGGATCACCAACTTCATTAAAAGCACCTGACAAATTAGAAGAATTACCTAGAGGTGACACCACTCTACCAGAATACTCATCATAGATAGACTTCAAACATGAATCTAACTTTTATTTCAAAGAAGTGGCGTCATTACTAGTGTAAATCTTTTTTGCCATCCATATCACAAGTTTTACTTTTCGTCGAGGGTCTAAAACCATAACAATCAACAACAACATATTCAGGCAAGTAGGATCTCCCCAATATTTCTCGTATTTCGCCTTCATCTTTTTAGCCATTGACTTGGCTTTTTCATCTTCGTTATTACACATTTCAGAAATATAATTGTTCTTCTGAATAAAATCTGTGTAGATTATAGAGCAACATAAAATATGACCCAAAAAGATGATATCAAAATATAGTTGTTCTTCTGAATAAAATCTGGGGAAAATGTATTTGACACTGTACTATGGTAAAATGGGCCAGTCTTATGATATTGACCCTCACACACATTAACTATCCTATTTTAGCTGAAACTGATCAAACACAAACGCTAAAACAAACCAATAGCAGTAACACCACAAATTGCAACTTCTCTTTTATATCTATCTACTACATGGATTTCATCTTTTAATGGTGACCTTCTACCCTCTTTCACAGTTTTAGACACTTGAAATTAGCAATTAAGCATCTACAAATAAAATGTCAGTTTTATTTTCTGATGTTAATTTGGTAATGAACCATAATAATAACAAAGCAAAAGTGTGACATAAACTAATTAATACCAACCCAAAGGACTAAAAACAAATAATCAAAACTAGGAGCACTTGGATAAATAATTCGAGTATCTTGAATCAAATTACCAAGAGCACTTAAATCAAATTACTAGAGGTTCAAAGTTAGAATCTAACATCGAGTGAATACAACATGGTTAAACTCTCACAGAGTGAGTTTAACCAGTTTGAGCGATTAGTCTGCAGTTGTGTGTGGAGAATGGCCGGTTTACACAAAATAAAGAAGCAAATTGAAATATGCATATTTTATATTTTTAACGAGCTACACATTGTGTTGCAAACAAATTGTGGAATCATTAGCAGTTAGAACACATCTGCATTAAGAATGTTGACTGATCCAAATGGTCATTCTGATTGACAGGATCAAATGATGCAGAAAAGTTAGCAAAGACTCTTAAACATAAAAGCTTGAATTTCAAGTACTCTACATTGGAAAAAGCTACAGGATCTTTTAACAACGATAACTAGAGGTTCAAAGTTAGAATCTAACATCGAGTGAATACAACATGGTTAAACTCTCACAGAGTGAGTGTAACCAGTTTGAGCGATTAGTCTGCAGTTGTGTGTGGAGAATGGCCGGTTTACACAAAATAAAGAAGCAAATTGAAATATGCATATTTTATATTTTTAACGAGCTACACATTGTGTTGCAAACAAATTGTGGAATCATTAGCAGTTAGAACACATCTGCATTAAGAATGTTGACTGATCCAAATGGTCATTCTGATTGACAGGATCAAATGATGCAGAAAAGTTAGCAAAGACTCTTAAACATAAAAGCTTGAATTTCAAGTACTCTACATTGGAAAAAGCTACAGGATCTTTTAACAACGATAACAAGTTAGGGCACGGAGGATTTGGAACAGTTTATAAAGTATTTCTTTTATCTGAAGACCTCTAAGTATAACACCGCCATTTTACATATAAAGCGATTCGTAACAATTTAGATGTTGCAGGGAGTTTTACCTGATGGAAGAGAGATTGCTATCAAGAGGTTATATTTCAACAACAGACATAGAGCAGCTGATTTCTACAATGAAGAGTTCCAACAAATGGGTCTTCAATAAATGGGTCTTCAACAAATGAAAAATGGGTCGAGAATCAACGATGAAGGAAGAGAAAATGAAAAATAGAAACGAAGACGAGTAAAAATGGCACGCGACACTTACGATGGTAGATGGCGACGGAGATGCGGTGGCAAAGTTGAGACAGAGATGCGATGGCGAAGTTGAGACGGAGATGCGATGGCGAAGTTGAGACGGAGATGCGATGGCGAAGTTGAGACGGATACGAAAATGATTACGTTGGCCAATGATGACAAAGATGACGACGAAGATGTCCTCCGGCTGCCGGAGAGAGTAGGAGGAGGAGAGCAGAAATTGATTTTGGGCTAGGGTTCAACCATTTTGAATTTTGGGGCTAGGGTTTAGTTTTTTGACATGTTCAATGAATTTTTTTTTTATATTGAATAGAAAAAGGTTTGAAAGTGGTTCAAACTGGTTTTTTAAAAATGGTTTAATTAACTGGACTTTTTAAAATTTATGGTGCAGTTCATAAACCATTTAATTGGTTTAGTCTTTTCTGGTGCAGTGCAATTCAGTTTATGAATGCAGTCCAGTTAACTACATTTTTTGCACACCCCTAGTCTTATGTCAGTAAATGAAGAGAAACTAATTTGGCATAAAGGATTAGGTCATGCAAACCTTAGATTAGTTTCAAAACTGAATAAACTTCAACTGGTGAAAGGTCTACCTAAGCTTAGCTACAAAACTGAAATAATGTGTGAAGCTTGTCAAAAGGGAAAACAAACTAAAAACTCTTTTAACCTTAAAAACTTAATCTCTACCTCGAAGCCCCTCGAGCTCTTACACATAGATCTATTTGGGCTAGTGAAAACAACATCTCTAAGTGGAAAGAAATATGGTTTTGTTATAGTAGATGATGACACTAGGTGCACATGGGTAGATTTTTTAAGAAGTAAGGATGAATCCCACAAAGTGTTTATCACATTTTGCAAACAAATCATGAATGAAAAAGCTCTTAAAATTATAACAATTAGAAGTGATCATGGAGGAGAATTTGAGAACAAATTCTATGAAAGTTTTTGTGATGAGAATGGAATCTCTGAAAACTTTTCCTCTCCTAGAACACCCCAACAAAATGGAGTTGTAGAAAGAAAGAATAAATCACTCCAAGAAATGGCCAGAACAATGCTAAATGATATGAATGTTGCAAAACACTTTTGGGCAGAAGCAGTTAATACTGCATGTTATATACAAAATAGAGTCTATATTAGATCCATATTGAATAAAACACCATATGAATTGTGGAAAGGTAAAAAGCCTAACATCTCTTATTTTAAACAATTAGGTTGCACTTGTTATATGTTGAACACTAAAGATAATCTTGGAAAATTTGATTCTCGATCTCAAAAGTGTACCTTCATTGGCTACTCTGAAAGATCGAAGGCTTATAGAGTGTTTAATAGGGAAACTAATATTGTGGAGGAATCCATACATGTTAAATTTGATGACAAACAGCTTGACCTTGAAAAGTCAAAGCAAGATGATGATAGTGCAGGTTTACCAGAATCAAAGGAAGCTGATGCAGACAAACCAAGAGAACTTGAAAAAGTAGATGATGAAAACAAAACAGAAGAACACGACAAAACTTCAAAGGATGAATCTGAAGATAAGTTAGAAGGAAGATGTGGGTGGAAGTACAAGTCATCTGATCCTGAAACACTAATCATTGGAAGTGCAAGTGATCCTTTAAGGACCAAATTATCAATTAAAGAAACTTGTTTGTTTGGCTTACTCTCATCTATTGAGCCTACCTCTGTTGATGAAGCATTGGCAGAAGATGGATGGATTCTTGCAATAGAAGAAGAATTAAATGAATTTGAGAGGAATGATGTTTGGGATCTAGTACCAAGACCAGAAAAGAACATTATTGGAACCAAGTGAGTTTTCATAAACAAGCTAAATGAAAAAGAAGAAGTTGTCAGAAACAAGGCAAGACTTGTTGCACAAGGCTACAGTCAGCAAAAAGGTATTGACTACACTGAGATATTTGCTCCGGTGGCCAGGTCAGAAGTTATTCATATCCTACTTTCCTTTGCTGCTAATAATAACATTACATTATTTCAAATGGATGTTAAAAGCGCTTTTCTAAATGGTTATATAAGTGAAGAAGTCTATGTTAAACAACCCCCAGGTTTTGAAAGTTCTGAATTTCCAAATCATGTTTTTAAACTTAAAAAATCTTTATATGGTTTAAAACAAGCACCTAGGGCATGGTATGATAGACTTAGTAACTTCTTGCTTAAAAATAACTTTGAAAGAGGACAAGTAGACAATACACTTTTTAGAAAATCAATAGAAGATGATATTCTTATCATTCAAGTATATGTCGATAATATTATCTTTGGATCCACTAATGGCACTCTCTGCCAATAATTTTTTATATTGATGCAGTAGGAATTTCAAATGAGCATGATGGGAGAACTTAAGTTCTTCCTAGGAATACAAATTCAGCAAAGTAAAAAAGGTATATACATTCATCAAACGAAATATACAAAAGAGCTTCTCAAGAAGTTTAAGATGAGTGATTGCAAACCTATGGCTACCCCAATGCACCTTACCTGCTCACTCTAAAAGGATGACTCAGGCCAAAAAGTTGAACAAAAAATATATAGAGGTATGATAGGATCTCTCCTTTATCTCAATGCATCTAGACCTGACATCATGTTTAGTGTATGTGTATGTGCAAGATTTCAATCTGACCCCAGGGAGTCCAATTTAACTACTGTTAAGAGAATCCTTAGATACCGAAAAGGCACCACCAACCTTACTTTGTCCTACAAGAAACTTAGTGGATACTGTGACTCTGACTATGTTGGAGACAAACTTGAGAGAAAGAGCACAAGTGGAAACTGCACCTTCTTGGGAGATAACTTAATATCTTGGTCAAGCAAGAGACAAAGCACAATTGCCATGTCAACAGTAGAGGCTGAATACAATTCAGCAGCCGGATGCAGTTCTCAACTCATTTTGATGAAACATCAGCTGTAAGACTACAAAATCATAGAAACAAACATTCCCTTATATTATGACAACACTTTAGCCATCAATCTAACCAAAAATCCTATATTCCATTCCAGAGCCAAACACATAGAGATCAAACATCACTTCATCAAAGATTATGTTCAAAAAGCAATACTCAGCATTCAGTTTGTAGACACTGACCACCAATGGGCTGACATATTCACCAAACCATTACCTGAAGATAGGTTTGAATTCATCAAGAAAAACCTAAACCTTACCTTAATCTCTAACTGAATGATTACTTAGTTTTTGTTTTATTTTATTTTCTTGTAAACTGTTATATTCTGTTATTATAAAAAAAAGGGATCTCCTTCGTTCCTTTTTGTCTAGTGACAAAAGGGGGAGAAGATATATTTGATAAAGAGTAGAAAAACTAGGGAATTAGACTTAGGGAGGGAAAAATATAAAATGAAGCATTAGTCTTAGGGGGAGTCAAAGAAAGAAAAATTGTTATAAAAAATACAAGTTTTGTCATCATCAAAAAGGGGGAGATTGTTGGAACCAAGTGGGTTCTTACGCTTAAAGTTTTGATGTTAACAAAAGTATTTTATGAAAATAACATAACTGACTTCGAAGAAGAATGCAAAAATCAGAGGATGACGTCAAAAGAAGCTACCACCAAAGGATATCAAACAGAAGCTGCCACCAAAAGATGTCAAACAGAAGCTGCCACCAGAAGATGTTATCCGAAGCTACCACCAAAGGATGACATCACCAGAGGATGACGTTACCAGAGGATGTTACCACAGGATGATGTCACTAGAGGATATCACCAGAGGATACCTCCAGAAGATGTTACCAGAGGATACCAGAAGATATCACCACAAGATATCATCATAGGCAAAAATCAGAGGATATCATCAGTGGCAATCATCAGAGGGTACAATCCACAACAATCATCAGAGGATACCATCTGAGATAATCATCAGAGGATACCATCCAAGGCAATCATCAGAGGATATTATCCATGGTCCATATCAAAAACAAACATGGTCCAGAAGAAGACATGGTCTAGATCAAAAGGAAACATGGTTTAAAAGAAGACATGGTCCAGATCAGAAGGAAACATGGTCTAGAAGATAACATGGTCCAAATCAGAAGCAAACATGGCATAGAAGATAACATGGTTAAGAAGAAGACATGGTCCAGATCAGAAGCAAACATGGTCCAGAAGATAACATGGTCTAGACCAGAAGATATTATATTTCAAATTAGAAAAAGACAAAGTCCAGATCAGAAGAAGACATGTTCCAGACTTGGTCCAGATTAGAAGAATACATGGTCCAAATTTAAAACGTGATTCAGATTCGTAGAAGACCTGACTCAAATACGAAGAAGACTTGATTGAAATTTGAAAGAGATATGATCAAAGTTTTAAGAAGATTTGATTCAAAATTCAAAGAAGACCTAATGGAAATTCGAAGGAGATTTGAGCAAAGAAGATTTGGTTCGAAATTAAAAAGAAACATAATCTGTCAAAAGAATTTTCAAAGGAAATTGATGATTCTTCATCATATGCATATTTTTAATTGTTTTTAGTCTTATTTATCTTCAATCATTAGTTAATTTAATGAGTTATTTGATATGTTTTGTTGATTCTAGTTCTTGGATTTAATAAAATACTTATGTTCTTATTTCGTTGATTAAGTAGAGATTTTTTGGAGTTTTGCGTTGTGTCTTCGTTTTAGTGCAATGTTGAATTCTGGTGAGAAATCAACATGACCTATGTGGAGTATTTCAGTTATATATGGAGTTGTAGATGTCCAATCGGAGTCAAACCAAGTGCAAATGAAAGCTAAAGTTCATAGCTACAACTTTCATGAAGACATTGGAACCAAATGCGGACTCAAAAGAGTAGAAATATGCAGTATACGTCAGATAGAAGATGTTGTGCGCTTGAAGCGTATTTTTGCACTGCTAATTCTGTTTAAATGTGCCTAAAGCGCAAGGCCTGCACCTGGGGCGCGTGGCGCGCTGCAGAATGCATAAAACCAATTTTTTCTAATTTTTTAGGGATATTTTGGTCTATTAGGAAGCTTAGAGACTTGTGCCCTAGCAGAGAAACTCAGAGACGACTGTTCTACACCATTGAAGAAGTTTTATCAAGAATCATTGATGAATCTTTCTTGTAATTCTTCTTTAATCTTTATCTCTTTAATCTCTGTCATGAGTAACTAAACTCTATTTGTTAGGGATGAGTGAAACAAGATGAAACCCTTATTTGTCTAATAATATTCCTGGATATATGAATAAATTTATTGAATTATTTTTCTCATATCTGTGCTTAATGCTTTTTATTGCTCGATCAACTTTAAAATGTTTTGCAATTCGTATTTTGAAACGGAAGTGGACTTTACGATTGCTTGAGATGAGAAATTCATGAGATTGTAGTATAGGGATAGATGCAGGTCATGAAACCAATTGAATTAGTTGCAGAGGTAGGAGTTTAAAAAGAGAATTTTTGTACTGTAAAACTTAATCCTAATCTTAAACCCACTAAGGAATTAGGGGTTATTTTGGAATTAAAGGTTCTGTCACTAAGACATTAGGGCAAGAATAATAAAGAGAATTCGGTAATAATTCAATAAAGGAATTCAGTAACTAGGATCAAATTAGAAACCAAGGTTGGACTCGTAGTGAAACTCATCCCTGACATTTTTCTCATTGAAAAAGTTCAATTTTATTATTTTCGTTAATTCAAATATTATTCCAATCAATCTAGAAACTTTTTGTTCAATTTTAGTAATTAAATATAATTCGATAGTAAAATGCAATCCTTGAGTTCGACACTCGGTACAACCATTTTAATTATTACTTGCAACGATTTAGTACACTTGCTGAAACACTATCAAAAATCTAAGATACATCTCGAAATTAAGCTTGGACAAAGCCTATATCTCATCTATGAAAGGAGGCTTCAGGCCACATAAGAAAGTATAAAAAAACACGAGAACTCAAGCTTCAAATTCAAAGTCATCCGAGAGTTCAAAAGAGAGAAACACTTGAGTGCAAAAGAAATATTTTCGAAGTGATTTTTTGAGAGTGAGAATCAGTGCAACAATCAGCTTTCTAGAAGCAACATTGCAAAGTTCCAAACCCTGGTAATCTAACCCGATAGTGGTGTAGGTTCCTTCTTCAATCTGGGGTTGTCAGATTGGTAGGAGAAGACTTGACTTGTAGGGTCAAGGTATTGTTATCGTTCCTCAAAAGTCTGGGATTGTCAGACTGTTTGGGAAAACTGGCTTGGAGGGTCAAGTGTTGTAATTCAAAGTGTTTTGAATTAGTGGATTAAAGCCTTCATAATGAAGGGACTGAATGTAGCCAAGTTAATGGTGAACCAAGATAAATCATTGTGTACTTATGCAGTTATTATCCCCGCTAAGTCTGATTATTTATTCATCATGTAATTCACATCAACATTCATCAAAACAGCAAAAAGAATTCGATTTTGGCAAACACAATTTTACCCCCTTCTCGTGTTTGCACCTTCAAAGATAAGCTTGAAAATTCAGATAAAGTTGAATATAGTCGTTAGATACATTAGCCAAGTCTTAGATCTATTTTAAAACAATTTAAACACATGTTTATATTCCTATCCAGAACGTTCTGGACCAACCCAAAACGTTTTTGCTTTTGAATCTAAAGGAAAACGTGAACAAGTGTGAGAATGAGTTGTCAAATGTCAGTTGGTACAATGTGTGATCAGAAGCATGCATAGCTTTCTACAAAACAGTGCTAGTGCAGTGCACTTGTGTCCGTGCTCAAAACTCATCAATCTAGAGATTAATATAGAGTTTGTTTTGATCATTTGGGCATTCAATTTGAGTCTCTTGACTGTTCATTTAATCTCAACTGCCTTATGTTCGATTTAGACATTCTTAACTTACAATTTGTTTTTCCCAAACTGATCTATCTTGACTTTGTCTTCTTTAAAGGATAACCAAAATGTTCTTCTAAACATTCTCCAAACAACTAGAATGTTCTGCAACTCAAACTTATGAAGTTTACATTTTAACATTAAGACACATAGTATGTATGATGATCAATAACTATTTTAGTCAATAGTACAATCAAGGCATGGACAATGATAGTAGAAGCAACATAAATGAATCACATAAGAAATACATGTAGACATTGCACTACATTTAAAACTTTTAGCTCTACTTCCCATTTTGAATACCAATAGTCTCACTTTCAGCTCCACCTCCATTAACCCTAGTATTATCAACAACATTCTTACTAGGCCCATTTTTGTCACAACCAACCCCATTTCCATTAGGCCCACTTTGATCAACAACTTGTGCTTTGTCAAAATGATTTTCAAGCCCAATCTCTTCTTCTAAGCCATCAAATTGAACATTTAAGGAATTATCATCACTTTCATCTCTACAGTCTTCATCATCACCTTCGTCACCACAATCTTCACCATCACCTTCGTCACTACAATCTTCACCATCATTAACATTCTCTCCCTCTATGGAACCGTTCTCATTATTCTGAACCACTTTACCTCCCTCACAAGGCCTTTTGTCAACAGTTTCAGTAAGATTTACATGGCTTTTTTCCAGTAGTTTCAACAGCCATTACAGAACCATTATCCTTATTAGTACTTAGTTCATCTTATTTTGCTTTCTCCTTATCAATTTTAATAGGCCCAATGTCATTTACAGTAACATTAGGCTTAATGTCATCCCCGACCTCACTTACTTCAACATTAGGCCCAGTGTCATCCCTAAGTTCAATTACTTCAACATTAGGCCAAATGTGTTGCCCTTTGTCATTTACTTCAAAATTAGACTCAATTTCTTCAATTATAATGGGCTGTGACAGTAGATGCACAATAAAGATATGCACATTTCCATGTTTTTTTGCAATGTGTAACATCCTACTTGCACCATATGAAGTCTACACGCGGGTAACCCATTTCCTTCATATTAGCTAATGCTTCGAAAAGTGACCACTATTCTGGATCACAAAGCCTAGTGGTCTCCACACCATGATAATCTGTATGAATAAAATCCTCCAAACAATTCCCATGATGTATCACACAATGAAATTTACTCTCCATAATTTTCAATTCCTAATAAAATATCGTGCACATACATAAATGAAAATGCTATCAAATGCAAAAACAATAGGGACAACAAGACAAGAAAAAGTAACCAAAACCCAATCACAGGGACCACAAAACACAGGGACCACAAAAGTTGAAAACTAAAGCAACCATTAAATAAACATGAAATAAGACATGTAAAACTTAATTTTTGAAAAAAATCAATAACTTTTGTTTCAAGTTTTAATAGAAAAAATAAAACCCTAAAAGAAAACAAAACCCTAAACCTTAAACAGATAAATGATATTGAAGATGAAAGAACCTAGTCGTGACGATCTTCTCTTCTTCCACCTTCGATGTCACCGTCGTCCTCCTTATTTGTGTAGTCTTCGTCGTCGTGCTCAAGTTTTTTGCCATCATCATTGTCTTTCCAGTTTTATGGGTTTGATTCATTTTGAATTATTTATGGATGATTTAGACTTCTTAGTCACAAAACTAATATGACGTATAGCCTCTACTTTAACGTTTTTTCTTTAAACTGATGGAAATGACCATACTGACTAATAGAAACGTAGTTATAGAAACATAGTTAGGGGATCAAAACAAAACAAAACTTTGTTAATAGACCAAAATGAAATCAATAACTAAGTTAAGGACCAAAAGACCAATATAGCGTATTTTATATTATCCAACTATCACCTTAGTTGAGTGCCACACTTAAATATGTATCATTATTCTTCCTTTGATTAACCTCACCATAACCTATTAATGTATTCATCCATTAGTTTATCTTTTATCACGACAGAAACATCATTCCTAATCTAACAATCACAAGTATACAAGTATCCCGTAACATATTCAAACAATTAAGTCAAACATCACACATACACAATTAAACATTGCATCTCCCAATAGTATTCCAATATATCGATAATATGATAAGCAACTTAAGGCTGATGTAACCTTATTAATAACGTCATGAATTACTAACGAGCATTAGCTCTTCTTAGGTGTTTATCTATAGTATAAGGCCAACGTAACCTCATTAACGATCTCAATAGTTACTAATGAGCATTAGCTCTCCTTAGGTGTTTATCTCTGTAGAGCCTAGGTCACTCTACACACAAACACAAACACAAAACACACACATATGTATATTAACTATTTTACACTAACTGTCTGACGTGTATGAAATTGTTCCTCCACCTTCGTTTGGATTAAAAAAATCATGAATAGTATGAATATATGAATGTATAACTACTTCCCTCCCTTTGATGGAGTTTTAAAGTTCCTCCAACAATAACCTTGCCAGCATAGTAATTACTGTTAAGTTGTCAGTAGTTTGAATATGTAGTTAAATAAAATTTAGGGTAACCTGATGGAATTATAACAACTTAGGGAAGTGATAATTTAACGGAAATAACATTTATACATTCATTCCAAAACTAAATTTAATTGGTCCCTAGTAATGACATAAAAACCCTAATTCAGTGTTTTGAAATATTTAAAAAGATTTGAGTTGTATTGCGATAATTTGGGCCTAACCCTAACATCCTAATAACTTTAAGAAACTAAATATATACATTAGACATTACGGAAGTAGAATTCAATGTCCCAAGGAAATGAGGTTTGCATTGTGACCCTTTTTAAATTTTATCATGTATTTTAAAATTAACTCTCAAGTGTGTTGACTTGAAGTATTTAGATAATAAGTACTTCATAATGTTATGAAGAATTAGTATATAAGTGAATTATAATTGTGAGTTAAAGTGTGGGTGATTTGTGAAACATTTAAAGTATAAGTAAGTATAAGGAATACACACAAAATTTATACTAGTTCACCCAAACTTGGGCTACGTCCAATCCTAAATTCCAACACTTACACAAGTCTGTCAACCTGAATTTTCTTTCCTATATTTTCTCAGCCTCAGTAAGCATACAATTCTTCTTCTTAGTCACACAAGATTTGCCTACAATCATAACTAAAAATGAGTCTCTTTTACAACCCAAACAATGACATCAGAAAGTTTACAAATATAACTTAGGTTTTGCATCAAGTTCTCATAACTTGAATATGAAGGAACAGATCTTCACGCTCGTGTGCACTTTTGATTTACTGATATACAATGTTCTCTAAGTGTGTTTGATGAACTTTTAATCAAGCTCATGCACTTTTTTGATAAGTGAGTTATATCTTGATGTAAGTTCTTGGATTTGAAGTTTTGAGCTCTTTTATATATATATATATATATATATATATATATATATATATATATATATATATAACATGGGAGTGAGCTTTGGTAAGTTGCAAAGGTATTCATGTGTTCGTTGGGCATAGGTTCCATTGCATGGCAACCTGTATAGATGAAGATCTTGAGTATTCATGAATATCCTGAACTTTAAGTTGACTTTAGAACGTTTGTCGATTTGTTTCTATTTAGTGTAGCGAATAGAGAAAAAGTGTGCCATTGCAGATCTTACCAAGATGATGGCTCCTCACATAAGTGAACAATGCAAGTACAATGATGCTACCAACATTTTCGTAACTTTTTTACTTATCTACTTTTCCTCAAAACTTTCTAATCTTGCAACTTTATGATGTTCATAACGTTGCACTTTGCATTTATTCATGTTGAACTGTTGTGATCTTCTTGGACTTCTCTCATTTATACCTTTGATAGCTTATTTATCACATCATATGAGTTCTATAGTTTATCAAAGTGAATATTCTTCTATGTCTTAAATGATTGTGCGTAAATCTTGAAGATTCTTCTTCTTAATTTTTTTGGATCATTTAAGAAAGATTTTTTTTTAACGATTCAGTACAGGAACATGACCTTGTTCATATTATTTATATCTTTAAGTGTGAACTTATTGTCTTATGTTTAAGATAAAACATTCTAAACTTCCACTTTGTTAAGATAGTGTTTCTTGAATTCCACTTCGTTCTTTTGTCCTTTATCTTATATGACTTTTCTGTCTTAACAAGATGTATCAAAATCTATCAATTATTTAATCATTAGGGTTTGTTACCATTGAAACTTCATAAAGGATTTTGCCTCAACAATCTCCTCATTTTTATGATGTCAAACTTAATGATTTATGATTGTAGATTTTGATTAATTTTGATCGCAATACATTTGGACTATCCTTTAATTGGATTACGCACCCTCAATTTATGCTTTTATGTATTTTTGTCCAGATTAAAGTCCCATGTATTTTTGAACTAGGTTAGCATACTTTCATTACTTCGTGCTCAAACTACAAAGATGAAAAATCTTTGTTCCATTACATCAAAAAGCATCAAGACATACCATAAAATATTTTGATACAAACAAGATGAAAATTGTAACACCCCGAGTTTAAAACACAGCGCGAGTGTATTTTTTTTTTAACCAAAATAAATAAAAGAATTTCAATTTAATTCAGAATGATTAAAATCAATTCAAATTAAATATCGTTCGACATTGTAATCCAAAATAGAAAAGTAATTAATTAATTACATCACGATTAATCAAGTATGATATTTTTGGGAATTTAATGTTCAAAATATACCAAAATAAAAATACATCAAAAACTGTATCCTGGACCCACCAAAATATTTATCAGAGTGCGGAAAATATACAATTATCCCAAACCAAAATATTATCAGAGTTGCGGAAAGAAAATATACAATAATCCCAAAATAAGTAAATACAGCCCTCAACACTAGGCCTTATACCAAAAAGTCTAGTCTGATCATGCACTAAGCTATAGTAGCAAGTGATTTCCACCGCCTCCTCCACAAGTCTCGTCTTCACCCCAGTTGTCCGTCCCTCTACGTTGTCCACGAATACTCCGTACGTGAAGATCAGGGGAAACTAACGACGTCTTCGTCGTTAGTGTAACCGTCGGTGGGACGAGTTTGGGTATCATCTGAGGGCAAAACCCAATATTCCACAATAATAGTAAAGGGTCACCGACCGAAACTAACAAATACCACATAGCATTTATGTCAACAATAACAAGCATATTCATGGCATGTTATATAACAACGATGATAAATAAGCATGCTCATTTTGAAAATACATGACATTTATACCTTTGCAAAACAACAACCAATTTAATATAAAATCATGTTGTAAGTACAAATAGCAATTCAACAATCACAACAATTCATTAGAAATTCAGATCTCGTAAGGTACTTACACACCTCGAAACCCACTCATCAACTCAGATTAAAATGTGACTCCCAGTCAACCACCCCATGCAATATGTATATGCCAATGTACAGAACTTCTTGGAATTACCAAGGTACAGTCGCTCACAGACCAGCACACGTGCAGTCTCTCACGGACCAGCACGATTTACCCATGTTAGCCTCTCACAGGCCAAACATTACCAGAGTGCAGTCTCTCACGAACCAACACACACGCAGTCTCTCACGGACCAGCACGATTTCACAAGTGGAATGGACCATCTAATACACGCGGAACCATTTCCGTAGCCCGGATAGAATAGGCCATCTAATCCACGCGGAACTACTCTGAACCCGGATAGAATAGACCGTCTAATATACGCGGAACTATTCTACAATCCTTCACGGTTACTAAAGTGTATTAGCCTCTCACAGGCCAAATACACAGAAGTTAAATCCTCACACGGATAGAATGGATTGTCTAATACACGCAGAACCATTCCGTAGCCCGAGTTGAATAGACCGTCTAATACACGCGGAACTACTCTGGCCCCAGATAGAACAGACCGTCTAATACACGCGGAACCATTCTATAACCCATGGTTACTACTTAACTTCGCGGCCTATCACTGTCACCGCATCAACTCTGTGGCCCATCGCGGTCACCACCTGACTATGCAATGCAAGGACATGCAAAGTTTTCTCTTCACTGAAAACAGTATGCAATTACCAGTTAAAAATCCAGCCACTCCATCACCACATCAAACCATCTCAAACCATCTCCACAATTTCATTATCACCACATCAACAAATAAATTCAAGAATCTCATCATCACCACCTCAAAACATCTCAAAAATTCCATTTTAATTCATCACAAGCCTTTCCAATGTTTCCTTAACTCTTAAAGCTCAAAAACAAATGTTTAAAACTGGAATTTAAAAAAAAAACAATCTGTATTCGAATACAACTTCCTTGTATTCGAATACAGAAGCTAAAACAGTGCAAAATCAACACTCTATATTCGAATACAGCTTCCTTGTATTCGAATACAAAAGCTAAAACAGTGCAAAATCAGCATTTTTCACCACATCAATAAATAATTCAAAAGCCTCATCATCACCACCTCAAAACATCTCAAAAACTCCATTTTAATTCATCACAAACCTTCCCAATATTTCCCCAACTCTTTAAGTTCATAAAAAAATATTTAAAACTGGAATTTAAAAAAAAACAATATGTATTCGAATACAGCTCCCTTGTATTCAAATACAATAGTTAAAACAGTGAAAAATCAGCATTCTGTATTCGAATACGAGGCTGTCGTAGCCGAATACAGATGTGAAGTCAATGGCAAAAATTGCAATTCTGTATTCCAATACGACACGGTCGTAGCCGAGTACAAAAGCTAAGTCAGAAGCAAAAATCAATCATCTGTATTCGAATACAGAGGGTCGTATTCGAATACAAGTTCAAAACTTTGAATTAAAACAAAAACTTTGCAGGCATGTATTCGAATACACCAATGCTGTATTCGAATACACCTTGGAATGCAGTGATATTTTCCAGAAACTTCAACACGTTTCCAAATTCTTTTCTTTGAAAAACCAACACAACACCAAAACATCATCACCATTTCTTTGAAACCACAAACTCAGAACATTTTTCACCAATAACAGATTTTCCAGAAAAACACTTCCACCATTTTAAATCCTTTTCTTTTGAAAACCATCATCAACACCAGATTGTTATCAACATAATAGAAAATAGAATCACCAACACCAGAATAACCTCACAGTTTTCTTTAATCACCAAAACAGAAAATCAACCACACCAGCAAAAACCTTACCCTCAAACATAACCACAAAACAGAACAGCCATTTTCAAACACTTGCATTTTGATCATCCTCAAAACAACATGCAAAGCATTTTCCAGTATTCCCACATAAACAAAACATCATTGATGTATTCAGTCAAAACAGCAAACATCACAGATCATCCAAACATCAATAACATGCATTTTCATCATTTTTAACAACATGCAACAACATTTTCCTTTCCAACTAGAAAAACTCAAATATAATCACACATTAACATGCATTTACAGCCCTAAATGCAATCTAGAAAGTGGAAGGTGCCCCTTACCTCTGTTACGTTTTCTGCTCTCGTTCACTTTATCGCGACAAAAGTCGGCGAAATTCTCGTTCGAGTTCGCCGCTACAAAAGTTAGTTCCCTAGCTCCGTAACGATGAGAGGAACAACTTTTGTTCTGGACACTTGTTGGTTCGGCGCTTGGATTTCCAAGTAATTTGACTTTTGAGCAACTCTTCTTACCACCAACACAAGAAAAACAGAATGGGGAAGAAAGAAATGAAACTAACAAATGCAGTGAAGAAGGAGGGAAATGTTTCTGCCTTCTTTCCTTGCTCCTCACTCATATATATAGGCCTAAATGTGCCACCTCACCCAACACATTAATATTATAATATTGCTTGACCATCAGATACTTAACCACTCTTGTCGTAATTAACAGATAACATGTTAATTAACTGCCCGGAATTTAATTACTCGTAATTAAATTAATTTATCCTCCATCCAATAATTTTAATTTAACCTCCAAAAATAAATAAATATATATATATTTACACAAAATATACATATATAAAATATTTTACCGATATTCCCCAAATACACTTAATATTAAATCCATAATTAAATTTTAAATTTAAGGGTCTTACAGAAATCCTAATAATTCCTAATCGTCTTCCTCTTTTGGCATAATCAAAAAGTAGCAAAATGGTGCTAATCACCCTACTTAGGAGGGAATGAGTCATCAGTGAGATCAGAATCATGAATTTAAGGATGGAGCACTCCAAGTTTTCGAGCAGCAACTTCGATGGCTAATTTGGGTTGTTTAGAAACAATTTTTGAGGGTCTTTGTAGCTCTCTTCATTGTTTTCCTTAGCAACTTTATCATGTTGGAAGCATTTGGCAGAATGTTCATCTTCTTGATCTTGTGTTGGGTTATTTAGTAAGTTTCTCTTTAGTATGTTGAGGAACATCAACTTGTGCTTGTCTTTTGGCAGAGGTTTTCCATTCATTAGAGACAAACATGTTTAGTGGTTCAAAAAGGCTAGAAATGTTTTAACGTTTGGAGTTTATTGATGACATGGATGAGTCAAAAATTGGAGGACCAAGTGTAGTGGGAATACGCTTGCTCATGATCTCCGAAGCTGAGGTTGGGGATTTTGAGAATTGAGGGGTCATGAAGTGGGTAGCTGCAAACTCTTTGACAACATCATCAGGTAAGGCAGTAGCTGTCAGTGGAGTTGGATCAACAAATATGGCTAGTTGAGGTAGAGTACTTTCTGTAGCCACATGTGTGTGCAAGGATTGATTTGCAGCAACTATATGACATTGATCAACAACTTGAATAGGTGGTGAGTTGCCTTAAGAAATGGAAAGAACTTCTATGGGAGGAACTTGTAGTGGTGAAACATTAGGGATTTGAATGGATTCTTCAGCAAAAAATTCTACACATTGAACATTCTCTGAGTTAGAATGTAGTGAATCCTTATGTTGAACTTTCTTAGTTTCACGAGAATTTCTCATGTGCTGTGAAGTTCTTTCGAATCATCGGCCATTATGACCTTAACATCAGTTTCATCATATTGCGATGGTTTTGTTGGCAGATCAGATATGGGAGCCTTTTAAGGATCAATTTCAGGTGAAGGAACTTTCTCAGGCTCATTTTCTAGATTTTGGCAATTTGGAAGAAATTTCATAAGTTGTTTTCAGTTTTCAATTTATAGGATTTCTTCCTATTTCTTCTTTTTGACATGTACAATGTTTCTTTGTACGTGGAGCAGGTGGTGAAGAGGATTTCTTTTTCTTTGTTTGGGGAAGGGGTGAGGATGGTTGTGATGATGATGATGATGATGTAGGGAGATCAGTTGAAATTTTTCTCATTTGATGAAGGGTTTTCCTAGTGAATATTTTAAAAGAATATTCAATGTCTTATTTATCTAGTGAACATTTGAAATGTTTGAATACTTTTGTTAATGTTATCCCATATGGTAGATTTTAGGGTTGAAGAGTGAGTCGACCATGTGTGGAAGGATCATGCATGGTAGATTTATTTTTATTTTTTGTTTGAGGTGATCATGAAACAAAAGTCAGTATTAGTGATAGTGTTAGAAATGCCAAGTCTAGCTAGTAATGTGTGAAGATACACTTTATATAATATTATAGGTAAGGGTTGAAGTTGTGAGGCTACCAGTGAGGCGTCAGGTTTTATTATTTCAATGATGATATCTTGTTTTGAGAGGTCAAGATTAGAAAACCAAGAAGGTTTGAAGTATTCATTACCTTCATTGGGAAGAGATCAAGCTTTTGAGAAGGATTTTGTAGTGTGTTCAATTTGTGTTGCATTAAAAGTCGAGAGAACAGCATTCTGACCATGGTGTTCCTTGACCTTTAAGGTAGCTTAGAACTTTCTGATGAGGAAATGGTAGTGTGGCTCAATAAGAGAAACAAATTTGGTCCATTGTTGGATGTTAGTGTATTTAAACAAATTCCATCCATATTTCTTTAGGTCCATAAACACATAGAACCTTCCTATGGCAATAAGGCGTGTTTGCCAATTCTTTTCAAAAATTTCACCATCTTGTTGAGAAGGCAGAGACCGTGGAGGTTTGGTTTTGGGTGTGGCCACAAGTTTTCCTTTGTTAGTGTTTTTGGGTTCATGAGGAATGGATTTGGTAACTGTTGTAAATGGTTTAGAGTCATCAATAGTTTTTGAACCAATTGTTTTGGATTTGCTTTGTAGAATGTCTGGAAGGGTTGTTTCAGAGTCATCATCTTATTGAAAGTCAACAAAGATTGGTTCCTCATTTTTATTTTTCTTTGTATCAATACCAACAAGGATGCACATGGATCCTCTTGAAGTTTTGGTTGGTGATGGTTTAGAAGATTCGTTTCTGGAAGCAATTGGTTTCACTTTAGCTTGGTTTTAGTAATAGGGTTGAGTGGTGGTTGATGATTGGATATGAAGTTTTGAGTGTTGCATGTGAGGAGGATCTTTTGGAAAAGGATCAAATGGGGTATGAATTATTACAGTTAAAGGTTGAACCTCTACCTACCACTTAGAGGGTGATCAAAAGTCATACGATGATGAAGGTGAGAAATCGGGTGATGAGGGAGGAGTGGGTAAAGGAAAACTCTAAGGTCCTTCGTCTTTAGAACGTTTGAGACCTCCCTTGGTTTTGGCCATTGTTGATGTAGTGAGAGGAGAAAAGGAAAGAGGTTGGTTGAGAAAGAGAGATACGTGATTAGAGAGAGAGAGAGAGAGGTACGAGTTTAAGGGAAATATGGAATTGGAATGTGTAGGAAATGGGAGTTCAATAGTGAAAAAATGAATAGTAACTAATGGGATATTACCTTGGGAAATGTACCTTATGATATAGTCATTGATAGAGAAAGAGGGAAAGTGGGCTATTTAATTTGTATTGAATGGATAAAAATCTTGTTTTTTTGTTTTTCCCTGTCTTTATGACAAGTGATCATGATTAGATTTTATTGAAAAGCCTCACGATGTACAAGGTTGGGTTAACCTTTCAGATTTTTGAGGTAAATCACAAATTAATTTTAGTTTTAGTGAAATTCGAACATTTTGAAGTATGAGCAAAATGCTAGGTTACGAACATTCTGAAAACTATTTTTTTTTATAAAATTAAACCTTTCTTCAACAAGAGGTTTTGTAAATATGTCAGCAAATTGATTTTTAGTGTAAATAAATCTTAGTTCAATCTCTTATTTGAACATGATTATGAATGAAGTGATGTTTAGTTTCAATGTGCTTTGATTTGGAGTGTCGAATTGGATTTTTGGATTGATTTATGGCACCGGTATTATCGCACATAATTAAAAGGTTGAAGTACCTTAGTAAGTAATCTTCCAACTACGTTTTCATCCATGTGCTTGTGTGCAGTAGTTAGCAATTGAAATGTATTATGATTTTGTGGTAGATAACGTAATTGTATTTTGTTTCTTGCATTGGCAGCTTGTGATGACTTATCTTAGAAATTGACAGGCTCTACTAGTGCTTTTTCTTTGAATTTTGTCTCGAGCATAATGAACATCATAATATGCTACAAAATCTTAATGTGACCCTTTTCTATACCAAAGCCCAAGATATGTAGTACCAACTAAATATCTAAAAATTTGTTTAACTACAATAAGATGAAATTCCTTGGGATAAGATTGAAATCTTGCACACAATCCTACAACAAAAACAATATCAGGTTTGCCAATAGTGAGGTAAAGAAGAGACACAATCATTCCTCTGAATTCCTTTTTAGAAATTGATAGTCCTTCTTCATGTTTGTCTAGATTTAATGAATGATGCATGGCGGTTGCCATAATTTTTGCTTTATTCATTTTAAATTTTCTAAGAAGTTCTTTGTTGACAAATAAAATAACTTTCCTTTGTTTGTTTGATTTGCAATCCAAGAAAAAAAATATGAGTTCACACATCATACTCATGTCACACTCACTTTGCATTAGGTTATAAAATTATTTACAGATGAGTTCTTTGGTGGATCCAAAAGTAATGTCATCCATATAGACTTGTACTATAAGTAACTCTGACCAATCACTTTTTCTAAAAAGAGTAGTATCTATTTTTCCTCTTGAAAATCCATTTTCAGTTAAGAATGTACTTAGTTATTCATGCCAAGCTCTTGGAGCTTGTTTCATATCCAAAAGTGTTTTTGTTAGTTTGAAAACGTGATTTGGTTTCAATTCATCTACAAACTCGGGATGTTGTTTGACAAAAACTTAATCATTTAAAAAACCATTTAAAAAAGCACTTTTTAACATCCATTTGAATTTTTTTATGCATTTATGACGAGTTTATTCAAGAAGAATTGTAATTGCTTCTAACCTTGCCACAATAGCAAATGTTTAATGATAATCAATACCTTATTCTTGATTATATTCTTGAGCAACATGTCTTGCCTTATTCCTAATTACTTTACCATTCTCATCCAATGTATTTCTAAAAATCCATCTAGTTCCAATGAAAAATTTGTCTTGAGTTAGAGGTATTGTAAGACCCTTAATTTTAAATTAATTTATGGATTAATTATCAAATATATTTTGGGGTATTTTGTATTTAAACTATTTGGACTTTTCAGTCAAGTTTAAATTATTTTACGTATTAAATACAAAAATATATTTGTTGAGATTTACTAAAATTATTTGATGGAGGATAATTTAATTTAATTACGAAGAATTAATATCGGGCAAATTATCTGTCAATAGAGTTGCGACGAGATTATTTAGTTACTTGAGGGTTAAGTTTTAATATATATATATATATATATATATATATATATATATATATATATATATTTATACATAGTAAGTGAGAGTATGTGTATATATATGTGTGCAAGAGAGAGGAAAGGAAAAAAATCAGAAACATAAGCAGTTTTCCTTCCCATCCTACCTGCCTGCGTGTCCTTCTTTCTTTTTCCTTCTTCTTGGTTCGGTTTGTGTTGGTGAAGAAAAAGGGATACTCAAAACTCACATTACTTCAAAATCCAAGCCTCAAATCGAAGAGTGTAAAGAGGGAAAGTTACTCCTCTCATCATTACGGTGCTAGAGAACCTACTTTGGTAGCGACGACGTGGACGAGAGTTTCGCTGGTTTTAGTCGCGGTAACGAAAACTAGAAAGAAAACGTAACAAAGGTAAGGGGCTCCTTCCAACTTTTTAGATTGCATGTAGGGACTTTAAATGCATGTTTGATGGATGATTATGTGTTATCTTGGCTGAAACAGTGATGGTTTGTCTTAAACAATAAAACTGCCATTGTTTTTGTGGTTGTTGTTGATGATCAAGATGCAATGTTTGCTGAGATATTGTTTTTTGTTATTGTTAATGAGAAAGAAATCATTTCTATTGTGTTGATGATGTTATGAGTTTTGTTGTGAAGGAAGTTTGTTGTGTTATTGAGTTGATGATGTTTTTGTTGTTGTTGGTGATGACCAAGATGCATTTTGCTGAGGTATTGTGGTTTAGTTGTTGTTGATGAGTAAGAAATCATTATGTTGTGTTGAGGATGTTCTGAGTTTGTGTTTAAAGAAGTTGTGATTGTGTTGGTTTTTCAAAGAAAAGAGTTTGAAACTGTATTGAAATTTACTGGAAAATCCCACTGTTTTCGAAGATGTATTCGGATACGGCAGTGGCGTATTCGAATACACTTCTGCAAAGTTCAAGTTTTTATTCAAATTTGGAAAACATTTGTAAGGCATGTGATGAATTATATGAGGTTCTTTGAGATATTTTGATGTGGTGATGAATTGTCTGGGTCCCATATTGCATTTGCATACTGATTTCAGTGAAGAGAAATAGAGCATACTCATGCATCGCATAGTCAGGTGGTGACCGCGATAGGCCACAGAGTTTGATGAGTTTGATGCGGTGACTGTGATGGGCCGTGAAGTTAAGTAGTCGCCGTGATGGGCAACGGAGTGGCCGTGATGGGCAACGGAGTGGCCGCGTGTTCGTGGTGCTCCATTCTATCCGTGCGAGGATTTAAATTATGTGTGTAGAGCCTATGAGAGGCTAACACAAGCAAATTGTGCTAGTCTATGTTGCGACTGCACCTTGGTAATTAGTACTTTGGCTTGTGATAGGCGGTACAATTATGATTTACACCCCTTCGAGGAGGGTTTGGTAGGTATGTGGTGACCGTGATGGGTCACGAAGTTAAGTAGTGACTGTGATGGGCTACAGAATGGTTCCGCGTGTATTTGACGGTCCATTCTATCATTTCGGGGATTTAACTTATGTGTAGGCCTGTGATAGGCTACACCAATAAATCGTGTTAGTCTGTGATGCGACTGCACCTCGGTAATTAGTATCTTGGCATGTGATATGCGGTACAATTATGATTTATGCACCTTTCAAGGAAGGTTTTCATCCTGGTAATTCCAGAGTTGTGTACATTGGCATAGACTCATTGCATTGGGTTGGTTGACTTGAGAGTCATGATTGTTATGAATCAATGTGTGCAAGTATCTTAAAAATTCTAAGTGCCTAATGAGTTATTGTGATTTGTTGATTGTATTTGGACTTGCAACATGAATTATATGTTAAATTAATTGTTTCTAAAAAATGTAGATGTTATACGTTTTAATAAGTGAGCATACTTATTTATCACTGTTGTTATAGGTTTGGAACATGCCAGATATGTACTTGTTATCTTTAACATAACTATTAATTGGTAATTGTTAATTTTGGTTGGTGACCCTTTACAATTATTGTGGAAAATTGGGTTTGCCCTCAAATGATACCCAAACCCGTATCACCGACGGTTACACTGACGACGGAAACGTCGTTAGATTTCCTTGATCTTCATGTACCAACTGCTTGGGTGTACGACCCCGCCTCAAGCAGGGCCACGTATACGGGGAGATTGGTGAGGACTAGCAGGATCGTCGGGGCAATGTCTTTTTTGGAGCACACTCACGCATGGATCGATTTTCCAGTACCTTCTGGATTGATACTGGAGGCGTACGGAGTATTTGCAGACGCAGAGGGTCCGAGAGTTGGGGTTGAGACGGAGGCCACAATAGGTGTGGTGACTCCTACTGCGGTAGCAGGAGGTGTGGTGCCTAAACCAGAAGCGGGAGAGAAGGACATAGGGCCGACGCCAGCAGCGGTTGACATTCCAGGACCGTCGAGGCCAGTAGAGGACTGCTTTGAGATTCCGGCTCCGCCGAAGCGACCTAAATAATGGATAGATCTGACTTCAGAGGAGACTGGCCCTTCTCTAGCTGATGAGGAATAGGACGTCACGTCGAGGCGAGCTGATGTGTCGGATGAGACTTGTAGAGAGTGCGGTGGTAACCCGTGCTACTATAGTTTTAGTGCATGATCAGATCAGACTAGTATTGTTGTATAGGGCCTAGTGCTTCGGTGGCTGTATTTATTTCTTTTTGGGATGATTGTATATATTACGCACTCTGATAGTGATTTTGGTGGGTCCATGATCGAAATTTTTGATGTGACCATGGGGGAGAGTTAGCATTCTTGGAGCAGCACTTCTGCGCAGGTGTCTGCCGAGAATACCTCAGGGGTATGAGCGTGGTCAGACTGATCTCATAGCCCCGATATATTTTCTATTTATATATTTGAATACTAATCTCCAAAACTATTTTATTTGGATATGTGATGATGTAATTATTTAATTACTTTTATCGTTTTGGATTACGACGTTTACTATTTTGGAATGTTTTAATTTTAAATTCTTTTAATTCTTTAGAATTAAGTTGAAATTCTTTTATTTGTTTTGAAAAAAAAAATACATTCGCGTTGTTAAAAATCGGGGTTTTATAGGTACCAAGTTCCAAACTTTGTTCTTTTCAAAATTAAGGTTATTCCTCTTTCATGGCTTCAATCCAGGATTCATCAACGATAGCTTCGTTTGTTGATTTTAGCTTATCTTGTGAGATCATAGCCATGTTTTTTCTGAATGATGATCTGGTTTTCACGCCACAAATGTACTTGCAATTATTTTATTTTGGCGATGATTAATGGTTATTCTCTAGCTCCTTGGAGCTAGTGGGTTTGGAATATTTTGATTTAAAACATTCTGATTTGGAACATTATGATACTGTTTATCTAAATTATTTACTACTATATGTTCATGTGTTATTAAATGTGATGATTTTGGTCCCTCATCATCATCCTTCCCTGGATGTTAGTACATCAAATTCATCAAAGATAATATGCAATGCTATCTTCATTAGTTTCAGATTTTAAATTGTAAACTCTATATCGTTTAGACATATCTGAATATCCTAAAAAGATATCCTTGTCTAATTTTGGGGTCAAACTTTCCCAAGTTATCCTTATTGTTTAGAATATACAAAGAACAACAAAAAATGTGAAAATAGGATATGTTTGGTTTCCTATCTTTCTAGAGTTGATAGAATGTTTTGTTTAAAAATTCTTCTTCATGGATTTCTTTTTGAAAGGAAAATTCTTTTGTCCCTTTTTGTTGAGTGAACAATCAGTTTGGTAATTTCCTAATTTGTTGCATCCATAACATGTGATTTGACTTTTATCTGTTTCAGCTTTTGCACTTTCCTTTCTATTTGGAAAGATTTTTCTTAGCTGATTTCTTCTTCTCATTAGTCTTTGAATATTTCTTGAAATGAGATCTAGTTCATATTCAACTTCATTTTCCTTTATTTCAGGTTAATCTATATCTTCTTTTTGTGATAATAAACCTTTGTCTCCTATATTTTCTCAGCCTTAGTAGGCTTACAACTCTTCTTCTTAGTCACACTAGATTTACCTACAATCACAGCTGAAACCGAGTCTCTTTTACAATCCAAAGAGGACTTTAGAAAGTTTACGAATAAAATTTAGATTTTGCATTAAATTCTCATAACTTGATTTGGATGGAACAAATCTTCACACTCGTGTACACTTGTGATTTGCTGATCTATTATCTTTGAGTGTGTTTGATGAACTTTTAATCAAGCTTCTGCACTTTGTGATAAGTGAGTTATATCTTGATGTAAGTTATTGGATCTTGAAGTTCTGAGCTCTTCTATATATACATATAACATGTGAGTAAGCTTTAGTAAGTTGCAAAGGTATTCATGTGTCTATTGGGCACAAGTTCCAACGCGTTGCAGCCTTTGATAACTTATTTATCATGTCATATGAGTTCTATAGCTTATCAAAGTGAATATTCTTCTTTGTTTTAAATGATTGAAATTCTTTTTCTTAATTTTTATGGCTCATTTAAGAAAGATTCTTTTTCTAATTAAATGCAGGAACATGTTCATTTGATTTATTTCTTTAAGTGTGAGCATGTTGTCTTATATTTAAGATAGAACATTATGAAGTTCCACTGTTGATCTTTCTAAAGTCTGTTTTGAGAAAGTTTCTAGAATTCCACTTTGTTCTTTTGGGCTTAATCTTGTATGACTTTTTTTTCTCTTAAGGGAGTTACTCAAAAGTACACATTAAATAACAAGATGTATCAAAATCTCTCAATCATTTAACATTTCATCTTTTTCTTTTCTCATTCTAAAGTATAAATAAATACTAAGAAGTGAAAGCGAAATATCACCTTTTATATTATCCTAAACTTATAAAAAATATTAGAGTGTAGATCTATTTTAGCCATTGAGAAAAATAACGAAAAGTCACATGTTTGCATTTGTTTTAACATTTGTTGTATAATGAAGTAATTGTTGATGCAAAATGATAAGCATGAAAGGTAAAAGGGAGAAGTGGTGTGTGATAGGAGAAGTAGTGCTTTGGTGCGAGACAATTAAAGGTTATAGGCTAGTTCTTTATTTATGGTTATTTTTATGTTTTTTTAATCATGATTTAATTAAAATGAGTTAAGCTGATGTGTCTAAAATGTTAATTCTTATTCGATAGTGTTAGTACATATAAACTAAGCAAAATTTCTAAAATGACATAAATTTTCTTAAGCAAAGGTGTTTATGTCATTTTATAAATACACATATATTACGCCAAAAAGATCATTTTAAAGCGCTTTTTTTAAACCTTTTTCAACACTTTTAAGCGCTCTAGTATCTAGTGTTGTAAAAGGATACAACAGCGCTATTAAAAATAAAACAAACGCTGTAATAGGTCCATATATAAAGCGCGCTTATACTATATTTACAACGCTTTTTCAAAAAAGCACTGTAATAGGTCCATATATAAAGCACGCTTCTTCTGTGGCACCCTAAATTCCAAATTTATTTTTTTAAAAAAATTTCTTTCAAATTTTAATTTAAAAATAATAGAATATAAATAAATAAAACTTTTGAATGATTTCTTTAAGCCAAAAGTATCACTTAATCATGGACAAGTCTTATTAATCCAAAGTTTCCATCAGCTTAATAATTTGATGGTCATAACAGTGATCAAATTAAATTCTTTTTGAAGCACACATACATAAGTTACTGATAATTAAAAATGTAGTCCCACCCGATGTCACTATCAAAACAAAATTTCCCAAAATTGCAGATGTTCAAATATGAAATTAACAGAAGGAAGATGATAAAATTCTTCAAGATGAGACGACTTCCTACACTCTGAGAGTATTAATCTTCACCTGCAACTTGCAGCTCGTCTGCGTCCATCGCAAACGCCAAACACAAACAATGAGGGGTGAGTATCGAAATTATGTTATAGTATAATGTAAACGAGAAGAACACGTAAGTAATCAAATTAACACAAACCTGATAAACATTCCAGAACATAATATCAAGGTTAATCTAATTCAATCACAATAAAATAGTCACAGGGAGAAAATGTTATGCATGTCCTATACTCTATATTTCTTCATCACTTGGTACCATTCTACTCTAAAGTACTTGGTTAGGAGGCCTGATACTATGCCACTACAAGAGTGGACAAACAATTCATGAATGGCCAAGTCCCCATAGATCCCCTCAACTCAACCTGAGACACATATACGCGACGGTCGGAGTACTCTTGTTTTGCACGGTAGCTCCCGACCTTAGGGAATAACCCACTAATCCACTTAGGAATTCCCAACTAGATGTACCCCCAAGGTCTATCAGTCTTACCTTACGGTTTGACTATAGCCCTCCACGACCAGGCTCATTCAATTGTACTTCCCCAAATCACTAGGTTTGTCAAACCCTCCCTGTATGATAACAAAATAATCCTCACTCCAAAACTACAGCATCTATCTCATACGTACTGGATTATCATAACTCAATAATTTTCAGTTGTACTTCACAATATTCATCATTATATATATATATATTAGTCAATCACAATAAAGCCTCAATATTTGGTCTACACTACTCACAATACATAGTCCAATCATATAATAAGAAATCAAACAGGTGGGACATGCAAGTAATATCATAATTTCAATCAAGTTACAAGAACACTCAAGTACATATCATTCATACAATAACAATCAGCATAAGGTTCATAAAACTAGACATTATGAAATCTTGATATACATAAATTCACAGCAATTCTATAGGTTGCTAAAATATATTTTAGTCCTCCCTATTACCATCCATATATTATTAATTAATTATTATCACTCAATAGGGCTCGACCATACGTAGTAAGCCTCGGAATATCTGGGAATTTCAGTATTCCCGTTCATCTCATGTCATTTTATATTCATAATATCGAACCTCATCTCACCCCTTACCTTGGCTGAAGATTTTTCTCAACGAAGCTGATCCGTTGATGTAATGTGTCGCGTCTTCGCCAATCACCGTCTCTAACAGCATAGTCTTTGAAATCAATGTATGATTTTGATATTAAGATTTGCGGCTGGATACAACAAGGCAGTAGTCAATTCAATTTTTTTCTTCCTAATAGAACGGGGAAACAGAGACACGGGATGCACTACAGCCTCCTTCATTCACTTATATACCTATCTATACGTACTAGTAGTATTATGTATATTATTAGGCTTATTATCAAACCTATACACTTAGCCCATGACCCTTATTATTATTAATATTATTATTATGATCATTATTATTCTTATTATTATTATTGTTATTATTACTACAATCATAAACCCACTCTACTAATGCTTAAGTTAATAGACTAATGTAGCAACACACACGTTTACTTCTTATTTTCTTTTTATATAAATATATGTATATATATATATATATATATTTTAAAATCAATTGAATATTATTAATATTAATAATTCAAATAAATCACCAGGGCGAACACATAGGACAAACACGAAGGAAATTATCGTACATGTCAACGTACAGATAATAATAGTTGTGCAATATATTTTATAATTAAAATATATTAACAAGAAATTGGGGTGTTACATCTTCTACTAGATTTACAGTGCTTTTTCACAAAAGCGAATAGGTCCATATATAAAAGCGCGCTTCTTATAATAGATTTACATCACTTTTTCAAAGAAGTGTTGTAACAGGTCCATATATAAAGCGCGCTTCTTATACTATGTTTACAGCGCTTTTTCAGAAAAGCATTGTAATAGGTCCATATATAAAGTGCGCTTCTTATACTAGTTTTACAGCGCTTTTTCCAAAGAGTGGTGTAAAAGGCTTAAAAGAGTACTGTAAAACGTTTAAAAAACCTCTGTAAAAGGATGTTTTATGGCATTTTTTAAAAAAGCGTTGTCTTTTTTATGGCATTATTATCAACATCAAATATCACATTCAGATTCTTCTTTCCAACATTAAAATTCACATTCACAATATCAAAGTTCATATTCACAACTATCAAAATTCATATTCTTCACAATATCAATTTCATATTCACATTCAACAATATCAATTACAAGTGTTTCACAGCAACAAATTACTATAAATTACAATTTCATATTCACATTCAATAATATCAATTACAAGTGTTTCGCAGCAACATATTCACAGCAACAAATTAATCATGACAATAGCAACAAATTACATACTGACAATAGCAACATATTCACAGTATGAATTACATATTCACAGTATAAATTACATATTCACAGAACAAATTACATCATGACAGTAGCAACAAATTACAAATTATATAACTTTCAGTTCGAGGGCAAACTGACATCATTCTTCTATGATTTCTTTGAGATCACTTTCAGAGTATGTTGGGTTAAAGTTATCAAAATACTATGCGATATAA
Organism: Cicer cuneatum; assembly: GCA_037974295.1. Taxonomy (NCBI): domain Eukaryota; kingdom Viridiplantae; phylum Streptophyta; class Magnoliopsida; order Fabales; family Fabaceae; genus Cicer; species Cicer cuneatum. Next base: position 41,906,668 of record JBBPBO010000001.1, read on the forward strand.
TATTTGAACATAAATAAGTTAGAATCAAATATATATATATATATATAGTTTATACATGAAAATCAAAATATAATGAAAATAATATACCGTTTCTGGAATTATATGTTGATTCAGATCAACAATCTCCTTCATGAACCTTATTATATACTATCTGTAGTCTATGTTGTTAGTTTGACGCGAACATTATAAAATAAAACATGTACGCCAATAAATATTTATGCATTGATTGTAAATGAAAATTTAAAGGCATATAATTAAGTTCTATAACAAAAATTTCAAACTTTTATTGGAAGCCATGTGATGTTGTTTGACTTATTCTTCGATACTGAAGCACCCATTTGAGCGCCGAAAACTTGCAGAGCACTATCAAATAAATGTGATTATTATTCAATGACCAAACACATTATTTATATATGTAAGAAATAAATCAATATTACTTACGTGTCGAAGAGTTCTTTATATCAAGGTGATTGTTGAAATGACCGTGCAATTAGTCTAAATAATATATAATTTCAGAAGTCGCATTTATGGCAAACAACACCCAATGTTGCCTACACCAACAAAAATTTGGTTGGCAAATTTGTTTACACAACTCATAAAGTATCATAAATTAAAAAAGATACAGATAAAGTATCTAATTACGTACCCTGAATTGTATGGTACCAGAAACAACTTGTCCTTCTATTTATTTTCTATAAGTATATCAACTACATATTTTTTTACATTAACTGGATCGAGCCTAAACATGAATAGTTTATGCGGAGATAAGAATGCAAATCTACTTGTCAATTTCCGCGTGCACACCAACTTCTCATACAAAAACCTTCAATGAAAATATAAAATTAGATTAATTATCAATAAATTAATGTGGCAGTGATGCAGTTAAAAGGTAATTTTTATCTTAAATAAAATATTTATATTACCTAATGTATATGCTGATGATAGTAGCACTTAGCTCTTTATGATCGAGAAGTTTGTATATTTGCTCTTTGCAAAGTATTTCTACATACTCATCTATGAATATACCTTTTTCCATGTTTATGATACGTGTATCATTATTGCTCTCCATATTCATCTTTGTTGTTATATCAAGACACTACCCAAATCGAGAAAGACGTGGTTGACTTATTTTAGGAGCAGCAACTGATTTTCCTCGATCCAATTTTTGCATGTTGGAATATTTAGTTTTACCACGGACCTGCACCTGCGGTGCAGCGGGTTAATTTTTTGTTGAATTTGAAAAAAATGAGGTTGATCAGTTTGTTAGTTATTATAGTAAGCTAATCATTTTGTATACATGAATTGATGTATATGTCAAACTTTTTCTACCTTTTCTGGTGAAGTGACAGACTCGTTGCGAGGGATCTTCTTATCATTCCCTTTAGCAAGAATCTAAATAAATGTGAAATTAAAAGTGGAAAAATCAGCAATTAAACATAATCAATCATAATCATACAACTAAACATACATAGCAATTAAAACATACCTCCTCAGTGCCAACAAGATGTTTCGGCCATGCCACATAGCTACCTATTGCTTCTCCAAAAATTTCATATCTCCATCGTTGTCGGGGATAGGCAACAGTGCAAGTGCTTCTAAAGCTATCACAGGTGATACTTTAACATGGCCGATAGGGACGGGATTGTTGTGCAATACTTCTCCCAATGTATTGTACAATGTTCCTTTCCAAACCATGTGACGGGTAGGGGAAGACATGTATAGTGAGCAACGAGAAACACTCAAAATTAATGGTTAATACATAAGTATGTGAAACAATTAGGTTGAATGAGTTTCTTATTTCGTTAAGTAATTAATTACCTTTGGTAGAATTTTATGACCAATGTTGCAACTTCCATCTTCACTGTCTATTTGCATTTCACGTTGAAGTTGCTTTTCCTTATCCTTTTTAACCAAGTATGCAACTTGCTCCGATAGGGTTTTCATCGCTTCTAATACTTGATCATTCGAGGGATTTGTGCGCTTCTCATGTGAAAAATAACTTTTAGGAGTCACGCAAAATCCCTTACCCCTCACACGACCAGAATATTCAGGAACATTGAATATCTTGCCAAGAATGTCCCTGCAGCTAACTTCTTTATTCTCATCTTGATTTTCAAGACATTGTTCCAAATTTTCCTAAAAGACATGTAGTATCAAAAAGATAAGTTCAATATCATTTTTAAAAGACAATATTAAAAATATTGAAGTGATAGTATACTTATACATTGTTAGACAACTTGTTGAACATTTTCCTTATCCACTATACCATCTTTATTAACACGAGCCTCCTTCCACAAGATATGACGACCCAATGGTTGATCGGATTTCATCTCTTGCAGCTGTTCGTTAAGACATAAACAAAATATTAGTTAGAAACTATAGTTTAATCTACCACAATGTATAAAAGTGATGTTTACTTACAATTTTTTGCTCTAAACGTGCATACCCCATACGCAATCTTTTGTATGGATGCATTGGGTTCTTTGCTCGCTCCCGATTTGCTGTACTTATATTCTATATATAAATAAAAATATAACGATCGTGTAAAAAAATTATGAATATGAATAAAACACACATGCTAATAAAATAAATATTACCACAAATGCGAGGTCTGAACGTTTAGCTACAAAAGAGGTCCACTCTTCAGTTGATATGTAGTGTTTATAAATGTTTGGAGCTTCAACATTCAAATTTCCACACTTGTCTCATAAGTAACAATTCGACAGATGAGATCTAAATCCTGTGTGAATTTTACTAGCAACTCTAATCATGTAATTTTTTCGCATATCTTCAATGTTAAAAGCGCTCTGCAAACCAAATAAATAAAGAGTTTGAATAAAAGTATTTCAATGGAAAAAATTATAAGTAACAAAAAAGTGGAATAAAAAAGTTAATTACTTGTACATCACTCCACAATATGTCTTTAGTATCCTTCAAAGCTTTGTCTCTCCAATCATCAATTGTTATTGGGATATTTTGACGAACAACATCACCGATGTAACTTACCATCATTGAACTGTTGGGCTCAATCGGCTGGCCACTTTCATTCCATCCCACCTAATAAACTCGTAGAGTGAAAGTGTTTGCTTTCAACAAAAAAAAATCTAAACAAAAGTATAGTATATGTACCTCAAATTTTATTCCAGTACTTCTTGCTTTGATGACTTCTTGCATTATAGTTGCCCCACGTTTCAATTCGTTGTTTTAGCCTTTAGAGTTGACAACTTCAGTGTTTACAACGTCAGTGTTTACAACTTTACCGTTTTGACGACCTAAATCGTTATTGGAATCCATGTATCTACACATTTCACACAGTATAAGTTCAACATGCAGATTAGTGACAACAACATATTGAATAAATACAACATGCACTCTACAGTTTACATAATATTTTAACAAACCCTTTTACAGCGCTTTTCCAAATAGCGCTTAAAAAGACCTACCTATTACAGCGCTCTTCCATTAAAAGACTATATAAAAAGCACCTTAAATAGTCTTTTACAGTGCCTATAGACACACTATATAAAAGGCGATATATGAGCATTTTACAGCGCTTTTTTCCATAAGCGCTGTAAATGTTTTGTACTTGTAATTTATTTTTTAAAAGCCTTTTACAGTGCTTATGGGCAAAAGCGCTGTAAATATTTTGTCTCTTGTAATTTATTTTTTAAAAGCTTTTTACAACGCTTATGGGAAAAAGCGCTGTAAATGTTTTGTTTTGTAATTGTAATTTATTTTTTAAAAGCCTTCTACAGTGATTATGGACCAAAGAGCTGTAAATGTTTTGTTTTGTAATTGTAATTTATTTTTTAAAAGCCTTCTACAGTGCTTATGGACCAAAGCGCTGTAAATGTTTTGAAATTGAATTTTTAAAAGCCTTAGAATATGCCTACATGCCTACAGGTGGAGAATAGTTGCATTCCTCAAATAGTTGCATTAGAATATGCCGTAGCTT
>JBBPBO010000001.1:41911122-41954875 GCA_037974295.1 Cicer cuneatum
CCCTACCTTTATGCTGAAGGGGCTTCAAGAGACCAGGCTCGTAAACCTGTGGGGTAACAGAATAAACCTTACGACCAGGTCGCTTCCTCTGTTCAAGAATCTGGTCGTGTATGCAAGAGTGTGAAGCAATGCTCCCTGTATTCCTTTCAAAACCTCCCCATTGATGTTGGTCTTCATGGGGCTTTGTGGCGCAATTCCAAATATGTATGAAGGTGGAAAATGAATTTCAAACTTACAATGTCACTGCCATTAGCAGAGGTATAAGGCTGCAAATCCAAGTCGTTAGTGAAATAAACATGACTATCAACCTTTTTGACAGTGTCTCCATCTTTTTTAAACCTTTTCAAATGAAATGCAGCAACTGAAGGTGCTTTATCAAGCATAAGCTGTTTCTCCATGGTAACTACTTTGTTGCAGCTACTACATGTAAACTTTGAGTCCATCTTTTCTACCATTGTGAAAGATTCCAGAGCACATTGAATGGTACTCACATCTTCTATTTCTAAACTCAAGTCAATAATTGGCTCGAAAGTATCAGAAGTGTGACCACAGCAGCAACATCGAAGCTGAATAATAACAAACAACATCAAAACAAGATTAAATCATCTAAAAATAACAAAAGCACGAATTAAGAAGTATATTTTAAATTAAGGTAGCTAGCAACCAAGGTTTTAAAATATTTATTCGACCTCATTGACAGAAATTGTGACTGAATCAACCATACTAATCTGCAATGTTCTCCTATATCAAGAATCATAGCTAAATTATGGTTTTAAATTGCAACTGTAGCTGTATTATTGAAATTTCAATTTCAATTTCAGCTACATTTTCCTACTTATTATGCAGCAATGTAAACATTTACGGCGTAGTTGTGGTGTGGGCTTCCACCAATGCTCCCTGTATTCATTTTCCTTTCAAAACCTCCCCATTGATATTGGAATTGCGCCATAACCATGGAATTGCGTTGTTGTTTATGACTCTGTTGATTGAATTTGGTTTCAGAATCAGAACCTTGCGCAACTGCACATAATCAACGAACGAACAAATGAATGAATAAACAATTGCAAACAAGGAATCGAAATCAAATAAAAAATGAAAGGGAATTGAAAGAGATTAACGACTTACAGGCTTGGAGGAAATCGTACTTTAAAATGGGAGAAGAACGAGGTTTGTTAGGGTTTGTGAACTTGCCGAACATCTTCGAATAAACTTTTTCCTCTTCTTCGTTGAACTCAAAGACGTCGAATTTGTTGATTGATGAAGAAGATGTGCGCTGAGTCATGGAGTGAGTGAATCGGAACGAGTTATGAGGAGGGAGAAACTCGTTACCAAAATTATAGAAATTTCATTGCGAATTTTGTGTGAATTTGGGATCCGGGAAAAGAAAGTATGTTTGTTATTTCAATTTCCTTTTTCTTTTATTTTCCTTTCCTATTTATTTGTTGAATTAATTGAATTGAAATGGGTAAAAGTTGCTTCATCAAGGTTTAATTGCAGATAAATTAAGTTTTTCTTGGCGCCATAACCATAGAATTGAAATGTATCTACTAGTTAGGTTCATAACACGACGATGTCGATCTAGTTTTAAATATAATAAATGATTAAAATAAGATCAAAATTTATGATAATGACAGAATGTATGAAGAATATACTATTTGTATTATATTTGTATAAAGAGAAAAGGTAAAGAGAAAAACTGATATGTTTGTTGTAGCTAAAACTAATATTTAGTGACAAACGAGAAGAGTGTCACAATAGGTCATTTAGTTAGTAGTTAACTTATAATTTTTTTTAAAGTTAAATTCATATATTGATATTAAATGAGAATAGGTGACACTCTCTATTTTCTGTAGCTAAAAGTAACTATAGTGACAAATAAAGAGGTGTCACTAAAAATTAAGTGTCAGAGTAGATCTCTTTTTTTGTAGTGGATGTAATATGTTAGTGAAATGTTAGAAAAGAAAAAAAAGAAAATAACATGTTGAATGATTGTATGAAAATTTAAAATATACAAATATAAGAGTTGTAACTAAAAACTAGAATAGTGAAAGCAAAGATCCTTTCTCCTTAAATCATATTTGGCTTTCTCATCGAGTAAAATGAAGAAGTGTAATTAGTTTGTTATGAGAATTCCAAATATAAGAGTTGTAACTAAAAACTATAATAATGAAAGCAAAGATCATTTCTTCTTGAATTATACTTGACTTGCTCATGGAGTAAAATGAAGAAGTGTAACTAGTTTGTTATGAGAATAAATCTTTAGAAATGATATGGATAAAAGTCCATTAAAGTAAAAGCGTAATATCTTATCTTTAAACTCCTAACAAGCATGCATATTTACTTATCTTGTTAATCGGGTAAAGGCATTTATGCTGGTTAACTAATTAGTTATATAAATTGTGTATATTCACTTTGCAACACCAATACCACTCAAGCATTACTGTGTTGCACGATGGCAGCCCTTAATACTACTCTTAAAAACAAATTTCAGGAGCTAGAAAATGCAAATCCAACACTCGAAAACTCACCCCCCAAGATACAAAAGGTGGCAGAGTATCTCCGAAGCAGAGAGAAAATTATGATGTATTACTTACCCAAATTGGTGTCAATGGGTCCCATACATCACGGTAATAAAAATCTGGAGTTAGGAGAGAAGTACAAGCGTTTTTGGGCGAAGAAGTACATGGAAAGCACTAAACTAAAACCAAACGCTCTACACCAAAGGATTGCAGATAAAATTGGTCACCTGAAGAGTCTTTTCGCCGACGAAATCAGTAATAAATATCCAGAAGGCTTCGATGAAGAGCTGTCTTGGATTTTGTTTGTAGATGGATGTGCTCTGCTTCATATATTGAAGAATGCCAAGCTAGAAAAAGCAAAAGATATGAATATTAAGGTTGACCAACTTGTTCTTGTGATGATGGATGTGCTTTTGTTGGAGAATCAGCTTCCTTATTTAGTACTGGAGCTGCTTTGGAATGAAACCAAGGGTAGTTTGATAAAGACAATGGAGGATTTTCTTCAATGTCATCATTGGACACAAGGGACTACTAGTGATTCTGGTCCCAACAATGACAAAGAAAACCCAAGACAACAGCATATCGTAGATGTACCGGACGAGTCACATCATCTTCTTGATCTTCAGCGAAAAATAATCTTGCATCAAAAGGTAAAAATCAAACTACTATACCTCTCCATGTATGCATTATGATTTTAAATTGCTGCGGCAATCGCGGTTACCTTATTTACATTCATATTGCGATGAAATACGACTTAAATGGTGACTTCCATTACAGACAGTTAATTTAAACCATGGAATGCATACTATCTACTTCCTCTGTCCAATTAATTGTAAGTGTCATACTAATGGATCCGGGTTGCAACTGCAATCTTATAACTATAGCTAGTCACACCTATTTCAATTGTTCGATCAAAGATCATATGATTCAAAATTTAAATTAATTAAAAGTTAAATTATAGTAAAAAATGTTAATAAGTGTTCCAAATATATTTGTTAAGAATTTAAATATAAATAAAAAATATATTGGAATTTGTGTAATTCATACTTTAAAATTATAAAAAATGTGATTTTCTATTCAAAATTTATTTTTTATTTTCTTAAGAAATACCTCAAAAAACTTGTAACGATCAAACTTAAAATATGTATAGAGGATTCCATCCTTGTCATAATATATATGACCTATTTGTTGATATCCATGGTAAAGTTCACGAATGAATGAGAGAAAGTTGATTAATTGATGTAGGATGCGTTTTATAGAGTGATTTTAACTAAATTAACAAACAGTATCTAATTTGTAATTAATACTAACTAACTTTACGGTTGTAAAAAAAATGCTAAATAACTTTTAATTATATTTAACAAACTCAAACTATATCTAATAAATCTCTAATTGTATATCTAACACTATTGGTAAAAGAATTGACCTTTTCAATTCTAACGGTTGTGTTAATTAATATTTTTTTAATTAAACTATCTAATTATATTCTGCTTTGTATTTATGATCATGTTAAATGTATCGAAATTTCATAAGCATAATTTAGTAAAATAAATATTATTCACCCTATTTTATTTGTACTTTTTTTAATGTGTGAAATAATTTTGGATTTGAACTCGAGACCTCCTTAATTTGTCTTTGATGTTCCTTAGCTCACCTGTATATGAGGGACTCCTTATGCATTATTAAATAGATGATACTTTTTTTTAAGAAAAATATGGTATTCATTCATTTAAATTGATAGAAATTATATCAATCAATACAATTTAAAGTCGTTAAAACTAAAAAGAATGAATTTGCGAATAAACTCACAATATTCAAATTAATAGCATAAAATGGCAAAATGTCTATAAATGTAACAAATTCTACAAATATGACAAAAAAATTAAGTGTTCAAAATACCTCAGAATACTCCTGCCTTCGAAGCCGTAACGTTGAAGACGTCAAAATTATCTACATTGGATCAAAACTGATTTGTCAATAGGAATCAAACATATACCGTATTAAAAGACGGAAAATCAACACAACGTAACACCAAGACAACAAATTTATCCACATGAAAGAAAAACTATATATGTGGGATGATAACGAATTTAAATAAATAAATAAATAAATAAAGGAAAAAACAACTGAAAAAAGTAATTTCAAGTAAAAAAATTTGCTCTAAATCTTCCCCTCGAGTGAAGAAAAAAACAATAGAGCAAAATAAAAAATGAGGAATGCGGTTGATAGGTTAATTAGATGGTACTGTTTTTTTTTTTTTGACACATAATTAGATGGTACTACTACAAAACATATAAAGCATTGATTAACGTTAAAATGCTAGTCTTACAAAAACGTTGAAATAGAGAATTTATAAAATAAATATAAAAAAAGTTGAAATGATCTAGTAACACTTATCTTTAGTTTTAGTATAATTTCGAAAATTGGTCTTATTATTCTTTTTTTTTATTAAATTATTATTATATTTTTATCATAACTGATCAAATGTTAGGGCAAAGGCAATAAAACTAACGAGAACAATTCAGAGGATAAAAAAAACAAGATGCAGAATCATACAGGAACTAATAGCATCATGGATAAGACCGAAGTCAAGCAAGACAAGAGTCCAATAGATAAAGACAATGAAACTAACGAGAACAATTCAAAGGAATCAAACGATAAGATGACGACATTCAGGAACATACAGGAACTAAGAGCATCAGGGATAAGACTGAGCTCAAGCAAGACACGAAGTCCAACACACATAAAATTCTACGAGGGTTGGTTCGCCGCAACATTGGAGCTTCCTGAGATCGTTGTCGACGACACAACAGCCATTACATTTTTCAACCTCATAGCATATGAGATGTGTCCTGATTTTGAGAATAATTATGAGATATGTTCTTTTGCATTTTTCATGGACTCACTCATCGACCACCCTGATGATGTGAAAGAATTGAGAGCACAACGGATTTTGCTCAATTCCCTTGGCAGTGATAAGGAAGTTGCCGACCTATTTAACATCATAAGTACTGATTTGGTAGCTAACATGGAAACATATTCAGAAGTTAGACTTAAAATAAATCAGCACTATTTGAATACATGCAAGGGTTGGATAGCGTTGGGTTTTCACACCTATTTCAACAACCCTTGGGCTATTATTGCCTTTCTTGCTGCGGTTTTTGCATTGGTTCTCACTTTCATCCAAACGTGGTTGGCCATTCACCCGATTTGCTAAACAATCATAAGTGTGGTTTGTTGCTGCATAACCAATAATAGATGTTGTTTTTGAGATATTGTGACATGCATAATAATTGTCTTCTTATAAGGCAAGTAGTAGTGTACTTCACTTCTCTTTGGATTGTGTTAATTTTTTGAGGATTTGTTGGGTTCAATTGGTTGTCTTGTATCCCTTCATGGCTACGAGTATTTCAGAAATGAAGAGTGGCTTCTATTTTTTTGGGTTTGAATTGTAATAATTTTTAGATTTCAAATACAATTTATGCAAATTTAGCTAAGAAAAAGGTTTAGTATATGATCAAATTAATAGTCCAACTAATTGATTATTTTATGTGTGTCTATATTTGTTGAGAGTAAATTTTATCACTTCAACAAATGAATTCAAAGATCAATCGATAATTAAAATTAGATCATTAAGGGGTTCTAAGTTGTTAGATTTATTGGTTAAAGTTGAGTTGATGAAATAAAAAAATTCAAACTTTTGTATAAAAATGCAAAGTTACACTAAATGAAATGAATCAATGCATTAAGAAGTTTGTTATTACCTACAGTTGATTTTGCCTTTATCCATGAACTTTCCGTAGGTAATTAAAAATTACTCACAAACACAGGTTCATAGATAAATAGCTCGTAGGTAAAATTTTATCCACATAAATGCTCTGCATCACGTTTACTCATTACATTTCCGTGGGTAATACTGACTCACGACTTCTTTGGAGGTAATGTAATCCATGATATTTCCGTGAGTAATGTCAAACAAAGAAAAAAAATATAACCCACGGAAATGTCATGAGTAAATTTAACCCATAACATTTTCGTGGGTAACATTAAAATAGAAAGAAAAAAACTAAAATATTAAATACATACTCTCATCCAACTTACATCTTAACTATATAACGATAAACTAAAAAATCGCAATACAAGACAATACAAATGCATAAATCAAAATGAATAAAAAACAAAGTAAAAAGTAATGATTTTATTGATTAAGTAGGAATTCATACATTCTTTGAATAGCCAAGTGATATGGTAATCCTTATAATCTAGAATTTTTACCTTAAAACGATTTCTAGAATGAAAAAGTTTTGTTCCTTAAACTCCTATTTATAGACAAATAGTAAAAACTACCACTACTAGAAATTAAGGTTTTACCTACAGATTTAAGCTAAAATTCCGCAAGAAACACCATTATCTGCAGATTTACCAACAGTAGTATTTCCCCATGTAAAATAATTGTTTCCCGAAGATTTCTAAAACTGCAGGCAAAGTACCTGCGGATTAGGTAAAGTACCTGCGGATTAATCCGCAGGTAAATCCGAAACTTAAAAGATTTTCATGCGAAACAAATCTGCCATATTATTTCTGCGAATTTATTCCAAATGTATTTCCGTAGGTAAATCCGCATCAAAACTGTTTTCAAAGAAAAATCCGCAGAAAATATAGTGCTGTTTTTTTTTGTTTTTTAATTTATTTTTAATTGATATGAAAATTTATATTATTATCAATACATTTTTGAATTATTTAATATAAGTTTTTAATTAGAATATTATTGCAAATAATTTAAAACAATTTATATCATATTCACAAAGCGTAACTAAATAATTTACGTATCATCACTAAGTAATCAAGTATAATCCAATACACAAGTCTGTTTTCAAAAAAATCAAGACACTTTAGGATGTAGACCTTCTAACATTAAAATGAGCAATAAGCAACAAAATGTAATCAAGTAAACTACTAGGCATGTTTGATGTACACTACAGACTGAAATAGCACCATGTAGCATCAACAAATCTGTAACACAGTGCACACCATATCTAGTGACGATCACATCGCAGCCTGCAAGTAGATAGTAACATGTTATAAAATACCATCATGATATCAATAAAACCAATTGCTAACAATTATCAGAGGAAAATACTTCAATTGTTTCTAAGATTAACTAACTACAACTACAACTTAACAAAGTACAAACCTTCTCTATACTATTCGTCAATTTAATACAAAGTACCAATTATATACTATTCAGTAGCTATCATCAGAAATTGTTTCTAAGATTAACTAACAGGGACTACATTTATGTTTACAAGCAATATGTTTCAAAGAGAACTGAAAACCCATAAAAGTAAGAAATAACTGACAAGTCATCATACGAAACAAAAATTCAATGCTATAACTTCATACATACCCACATGTTTATGATCCATTCTTCCTCAACGTTTGGGATCCCTTCAAGGATTTTCCATTTTCTAGTTCTGTTTCTGCTTCATTCCCTGAATTATCTCAGGAAAATTCTGCATTTGGAAGTATAGACCCTTTCATTATAAAATATACTTAATCAGTTTAGTTCATCAGGTTGTTAATTAGTTTAATCTGTTATTAGTAGCTGTATAATAGAGACAAGCATAGTCGGTTACTGTCATTTTTCAAACCGACAAGCAGCTCTGCCTCTTCACCACCTTTTACCACTACATCAAATGAACAAAAAAAAATTAACCCAAGACCGTTTGGGGACTCTGACTGACACCTAGCAACTAGCAAGAAGAAGAACCACATTTAAAGATGATCATTCACAGAAGACCTCCATATACATAAAACATGTGTGGAAAGCTAATTGTGAGACACAGTGTCTATGTCTGTGAGAAGTGAGGAAATCAAATTATATGAAGAAAAATAGTGATTTGGAATTATACTCTGGGGAAATAGTACCGCATGCGAGTTTCTTAAAACATTATAACAATGTCTTGGATGCATCAGACTGTTATACTTTCACAACGATATAAATAATGTCGATGTGAAGAATTCAACAATACAGATAGAAATTGAAGGAAAATTGAAGGAAAATTTATTACATTTTATGATGGTAGATTTTATGAAGTGTAGCTGCACATAATTATATCTTTCAAAAGTGGAACAGCCAACAAACCCATTTACTCAATTCTTCCAAATCATCTCATTTTATATCTTTCAAATATTGTTTTTTAAAATCGAACCGGCCATTGAACCGGTAGAAGTCCTGATTCATGGTAGAGTGGTTTAACCATAACTAAACTGCAGTTGAACCAACATATAATCTAATAATTACCTTAAATGGCATATAGGGTTTTATCCTTTAGGTCTGGAGGGAGGAAAAGGAACACCTAGAATAATAAAATTATATTGATATTATGTCAAAGATATGTTGGATGATCCTACATAGGACAAAGCATTAATTCTTAATTTCTTATTCATATTAACACAGGAATCTTAATCCTAATTGAATGAGTTAATAAAAAAATGATAAATGGAATATAATGGAGATGATATCAATTACGATAAATAATTATACGATCAAATATTTTCCAAAGACACAACAGCCTGCATCACAACATAAACAAGGAATATCATTTAGTTTGTGAAACAGACCGGTATGTTCACTATTGGAGCCCCGTTGAAGTACAAAGAGAACAGCTCTGCATCTAGGGTAGCACTCGTCAAAATAAGTTTGAGTTCGGGCCGATGGGGAAGGAGATCTTTAAGGATAATAAGTAGAAAATCTGTTATAAAAAAGGCATGAACATTAATATTCAGAAGAAATCTTCTGAAAGTCAAAGAGTTGATCAAATTCAGAGTTCTACCTTCATTCATCCCACGTTCATGAATTTCATCCACAATAACATGAGTTACGCCTGTAAGGTTTCAATCGGCAAGTAATCTTAATAAGATGCCTGTGGTGCAAAAGAGTAGATGTGTATCTCTCCCTTTCATTCCCTCCAGTCGAACTCTATATCCAACCTTTCAACAAAAAAGACTGCGTGTGAGCAAGCAATTGAGTAATACTTGAGTTCTAAGAAAATATAGTAGTAATTAGTTGGGATAGTATATTGAAAGTAATGGTCATTGGCAGACAAACTCACAGATTCACCCAATTTCTCCCCTCTCTCAACAGCAACCCTTTCAGAAACAGACATAGCTGAAATGCGTCTTGGTTGTGTGCATATAATATTACACGAAGCTCCATGAACTGATTCTATCTCAGACTCCAAAATGAATTGTGGAATTTGTGTTGTCTTGCCACAACCTGTTTCACCTGAAATGATGATTACCTGTAAAATTGAATTATAGATGTCAATTTGCAAAAAGATTGAAAATTGAAATTAAGATTATGAACTACTTTTAAAAATATATTTAGCTGCAACCAGCCAACACATACAAATCAAGTATAGGGTAACATAGAATTTAAACAAGAATACAAGATGCGTACTACATTTAGTAATTATTGTTAATAAAAGCATTTATTGTCCCAATTAAACATCGGTGGCTCAGCAAAAGAATTTCTGGTTACACTAAAAGTGGGCAAATAAAAGCTGCAAATATTTTTTATAATTCCAAGGGTCTTAAGGATCCCACGTGTACTGCCAAGGACATAACTGTATCATTCAAAGGTACTAAATATGCTTTTAGCCCCTTTAAATAAAGTGACTTCTGTTTTCTTGTCTGTTATATACGGATGAGAATGTCATGCAAGCATTACCACATGTCCGAATTTGTCTTGCATGGATTAAAATGTGGCAAATAAAATTACTTAAGTGTAATGATATGTCATCACCTTCCTCTCCACTTCCAAACCGTAAGTATCCAGTTTCCTCCTCCAACACTTCTAATTACGCTGCCCACTACACCCTTCTTCCCCAGCAAGCCAGCAATAGTCCTTAGAGTCATTTCCCTCATTTCCACCCTCATTCTCTCCTTTTAACTTTGCTGTCCATGAATGCAAGTATTCAGTGATCGTGATTCACACCTAACTTTGCACCTATTAAGAAATTGTTAATTGTAATTAATTTCCTCGATCTCATAAAAAAATATAAGTGCATTCTCAAAAGTGTAAGAAATTATTACAATTACAATAATGTAAGAAACAAGTCCAGAGGAAAGTGGTTGAAAGCATGAAAACAGTACCACATCCAAAACACTGACTCATCTGAAGCATGATTTTAAATCTAATTTAGCGGATCTATAAAAAATTGTCCTCCTGCATCATCGAACAGAAATTTTTCATTTAATATGTAAAATACTTCCATTTCTCAACAATAGAAAACCCTAATCAAACAATAGCAAGAACATTTAAGCGTTCAAAAAAGCAAGAAAACTTCAACATTCAAAAAAAAAACACGAAATCCGTGTAAACTTCCAAAACCCTAACATGTTGCGAAAAGAGAGGGGAAAAAACAAGAGAAACAAAAAGCATGTGTATATTATATAAAGCAGAAAGAGATAAAAAAAAAAAAGAAAGAAAGGGAAGGGTTTAAGAAACCTGATTCGTTAAGATATCGAAATATAAGGAAGTTGAGTTAAACGGAAGTGATGGAGGCCATGTTGTGAAAGCAAACAGCTTCTTCAATGGCCTTCGGAAACGGTTACGCGACCATGTTAGTGGCCGCCACGGAAAGGGGGAAAAATGGTGGGAGGTGAGAAGAGGAAGAAAGGGGGGTGTATAAAGCGTTCTTGTGAGGGGTTAGCTGAGCTAGGAGAGTGAAGATTGGTTAGATAACTCAACCGTAACAGTCATGCTCGCAGGGTCAGGTTGGGTTCCGTCTGCCACCGTTAATTTCTACAGCTTCTGTTTCTACTCTTCTTTTCCGTCGGTTTTCTATATATGAGTCATTTTTATTTTTTTAACTGAATATATATATAAATTGATCAGTTTTATTTTGATTGATTTTTTAACCTGAGAATTTTACACGGTGACTACATCTCTATTTAACTCTTTTTTTATTTATTATAAATTTTCGTCGGTAGAAATAATATTATTTAAAGACTATTCAATATTAAATATGTTTAATTTTTCAATCAAAATCCAAATTTTGATTTCTTATATTTAACGAAAAAACATATCTCCATTAATATAGTATATAAATATAAAGAGAAATATCAAGTCTGTTGAATAAATCATAATTTCATCTTTAAAAATAAAATTACTTTTAAAACTTGTCTCTTGAATAAATCATAATTTCATTTTTATAAATATCAAGTCTCTTGAGTAAATCAATATTACAATCCCACATCCGGTTTGGGTGGATATTGCGGTGCAAATTATATTGTCATCTCTAACTATAAAAAGATCATGAATAGTCTGAATATATGAATGTATAACTACTGCCCTCCCTTTGATGGAGTTTTAAAGTTCCTCCAACAATAACCTTGCCAGCATTGTAATTACTGTTAAGTTGTCAGTAGTTTGAATATGTAGTTAAATAAAATTTCTAAAATTTAGGGTAACCTGATGGAATTATAACAACTTAGGGAAGTGATAATTTAACAAAAATAACATTTATACATTCATTCCAAAACTAAATTTAATTGAGCCCTAGTAACGATATAAAAACCCTAATTTAAAATAAAACCCTAATTCGGTGTTTTGAAATATTTAAAAAGATTTGAGTTGTACTGCAAAAATTTGGGCCTAACCCTAACATCCTAATAACTGTAAGAAACTAAATATATACATTAGACATTACGAAAGTAGAATTCAATGTCCCAAGGAAATGGGGTTTGAATTGTGACCCTTTTTAAATTTTATCCTGTATTTTAAAATTAACTCTCAAGTGTGTTGACTTGAAGTATTTAGAGAATAAGTACTTCATAATGTTATGAAGGATTAGTATATAAGTGAATTATAATTGTGAGTTAAAGTGTGGGTGATTTGTGAAGCATTTAAAGTATAAGTAAGTATAAGGAATACACACAAAATTTATACTAGTTCACCCAAACTTGGGCTACGTCCAATCCTAACACTTGGTGATATTTTCCACTAAAATGCTTGAGACAACATCTAAATTCCAACACTTACACAAGTCTATCAACCTGAATTTTCTTTCATATATTTTCTCAGCCTCAATAGGCATACAATTCTTCTTCTTAGTCACACAAGATTTGCCTACAATCATAACTAAATATGAGTCTCTTTTACAACCTAGACAATTACTTCAGAAAGTTTACAAATAGAATTTAGGTTTTGCATCAAGTTCTCATAACTTGATTATGAAGGAACAGATCTTCACGCTCATTTACACTTTTGATTTGCTGATATACAATGTTCTCTAAGTGTGTTTGATGAACTTTTAATCAAGCTCATGCACTTTTTTGATAAGTGAGTTATATCTTGATGTAAGTTCTTGGATCTTGAAGTTTTGAGCTCTTTTATATATATATATATATATATATATATATATATATATATATATATATATATATATATATATATAACATGTGAGTGAGCTTTAGTAAGTTGCAAAGGTATTCATGTGTTCGTTGGGCATAGGTTCCATTGCATGGCAGCGTGTATAGATGAAGATCTTGAGTATTCATGAATATTCTGAACTTTAAGTTGACTTTAGAACATTTGTCGATTTGTTTCTATTTAGTGTAGCGAATAGAGAAAAAGTGTGCCATTGCAGATCTTTCCAAGATGATGGCTCCTCACATAAGTGAACAATGCAAGTACAGTGATGCTACCAACCTTTCTGTAACTTTTTTACTTATCTACTTTTCCTCGAAACTTTCTAATCTTGCA
Organism: Cicer cuneatum; assembly: GCA_037974295.1. Taxonomy (NCBI): domain Eukaryota; kingdom Viridiplantae; phylum Streptophyta; class Magnoliopsida; order Fabales; family Fabaceae; genus Cicer; species Cicer cuneatum. The sequence goes on from JBBPBO010000001.1 coordinate 41,924,413, forward strand.
ACTTTATGATGTTCATAAAGTTGCAATTTGCATTTATTCATGTTGAACTGTTGTGATCTTCTTGGACTTCTCTCATTTATACCTTTGATAGCTTATTTATCACATCATATGAGTTCTATAGCTTATCAAAGTGAATGTTCTTCTATGTCTTAAATGATTGTGTGTAAATCTTGAAGATTCTTCTTCTTAATATTTTTGGATCATTTAAGAAAGATTTTTTTTAACGATTCAGTTCAGGAACATGACCTTGTTCATATTATTTATATCTTTAAGTGTGAACTTATTGTCTTATGTTTAAGATAAAACATTCTAAACTTCCACTTTGTTATGATAGTATTTCTTGAATTCTACTTTGTTCTTTTGTCCTTAATCTTATATGACTTTTCTGTCTTAACAAGATGTATCAAAATCTATCAATTATTTAATCATTAGGGTTTGTTACCATTGAAACTTCATAAAGGATTTTGCCTCAACCATCTCCTCATTTTTTATGATGACAAACTTGAAGGTGCAAACACGAGAAGGGGGGGTTGAATTGTGTTTGACTTAACTTGAATACTTTTCCTGTTTTTATACTTTTAAAACAAAACATGATGTATAATTAAAAACAGAGTTAGCAGCGGATAAAAAGTAAAAATAAAACTCACAGTTTTTATACTAGTTCACCGTTAACGAGGTTACGTCCAGTCCCTTCACCTTGAAGGATTTCACTAATTCAAACCTTGAATTACAACCTTTATACTGACCCTCCAAGTCAGTCTTCTCAAACAGTCTAACAATCCTAGACTTCTTTGAGGAATGCAGCTCCTGTCTTCAGCCAATCTAACAATCCCAGATTGTAGAAGAAATCACAACACTATGAATCTAATTGCCAAGTAATTTGCTACCCCTGCTGACTCCCTCAGATTGTAGACTCTACTTCAACAACTTAGATTTAACACACAACACTATGAATCTAATTGCCAAGTAACCTGCTACCCCTTCTGACTCCCTCAGATTGTAGACTCTACTTCAAAAACTTAGATTTAACACACAACACTATGAATCTAATTGCCAAGTAACCTGCTACCCCTTCTGACTCCCTCATATTGTAGACTCTACTTCAACAACTTAGATTTAACACACAACACTATGAATCTAATTGCCAAGTAACCTGCTACCCCTTCTGACTCCCTCAGATTGTAGACTCTACTTCAACAACTTAGATTTCACACAGTGGAAAGAAAATAACAAGAGTACTTGCTTCTTGAAAGCTGGAACTCACAATTGACTTCTATGAAAATTTGGGTGTTTGCTTTGGAAGTGTATGACTCTTTTGTAATTTTCGATGCTAAGTATTCTGCCTTGAGCCTCCTTTTATAGATGCAGATTTGGGCCTCTTCCAAGCTTAATTTCGAGCTGAATCTTGCTGGATTCTCTTGCAAAAATAACTTGACCAATTGGGCTTCATTTAAATAAAAAACATATCTTTTTTAAGCTTCAGATTTCTTTCAAAATTAACTGGCCAATCAAATCCTTAGTTGCTTTCCCGCCACAGCTCATGAATTCCACAACACCTCACTTTATTTTTGTAACAAATCTTTTCAATCCTTTGATCAAAATAAATTAAATTCTCCACCGTATAATTTTCCTGATTAAATCTGGGCCATTGGATCTTCATGCGCTAGTCCACATCTGGACCAACCTAATTGATATGTTGTGATCCTCTGATTTCAACCATCCCTGGACCACACTTCCTGACCCTCTGATCTTCTGATTTCGGCCATCCTTGATGCGCACTTGATATGCTATAATCCTCTGAACTCGGCCTTTGCTGGACTGCACATCCTGTCCCTCTGATTTCGGCCAACACTAGGCTATGGTCTGATCTTCTGATCTGGACCAAATAATTAATTCTGAACCACTGATCTGGAAATCTTCCCTCTGATCTGAACCAATTCTGGACTTTGGTCTGGATTAAATTGAAATTAAATCTGGACAAGTAATATTTCAGTCTGGACATTTTACCTTTGATTTTGGATCAGGTCGGATTGATTCTGGAATTCATTTCTTCTAGTCTGGACTTAGTTTCATGCCCTGAATCATGCTATCTTATGGTCTAGGTTAAATCTGGATTGATTCTCTTGTTCTGGACCCTTTAACTTATCTTCTGATGAGTTTGGAACAAGTCTGGGCAGTTTTAATTTCTCACTGCCAGGCCATATTCTGGTCAGAATAACTTCTGGAATAAATCTGATATTTGATTCCTCTTGGTATGGAACAACTCTCCCTCTGGCAGGCTTTCCTCTGGTATGGTCCATTTCTTCTTCTGACATTTCTTCCTTCTGATCTGTGCCAGCCAATATATCTTCTGGTGATCCTGGACTATCTTCTAGTAATTCCAGGATGCATTCTGAATTCTTCAGTTTCTGGTGGCATTTAATTTAATAATTCAAGGTACAAAATAAGATTACATTGAGTGCTTTTGTAAACATCAAAATCCTATGATTTAGAACCAACTTGGTTCCAACAAAACTTAATGATTTATGATTGTAGATTTTGATTAATTTTGATCGCAATACATTTGGACTCTCCTTTAATTGGATTACGCACCCTCAATTTATGATTTTATGTATTTTTGTCTAGATTAAAGTCCCATGTATTTTTGAACTAGGTTAGCATACTTTCATTACTTAATTGTCCTCAAACTACAAAGACGAAAAATCTTTGTTCAATTACATCAAAAAGCATCAAGACAGAACATAAAATATTCTGATACAAACAAGATGGAAATCCTAATCATTCCTAATCATCTTCCTCTTTTGGCATAATCAAAAAGTAGCAAAGTGGTGCTAATCACCCTACTTAGGAGGGAATGAGTCATCAGTGAGATCAGAAGCATGAATTTAAGGATAGAGAACTCCAAGTTTTCGAGCAGCAACTTCGATGGCTAATTTGGGTTGTTTAGAAACAATTTTTGAGGGTCTTTGTAGCTCTCTTCAGTGTTTTCCTTAGCAACTTTCTCATGTTTGAAGCATTTGGCCGAATGTTCATCTTCTTGATCTTATGTTGGGTTATTCAGTAGGTTTCTCTTTAGTATGTTGAGGAACATCAAATTGTGCTTGTCTTTCGGCAGAGGTTTTCCATTCATTAGAGACAAACATGTTTAGTGGTTCAAAAAGGCTAGAAATGTTTTAACATTTGGAGTTTATTGATGACATGGATGAGTCAAAAATTGGAGGACCAAGTGGAGTGGGAATAAGCTTGCTCATGATCTCAGAAGCTGAGATTTGGGATTTTTGAGAATTGAGGGGTCATGAAGTGGGTAGCTGCAAACTCTTTGACAACATCATCAGGTAAGGCAGTAGATGTTAGTGGAGTTGGATCAACAAATATGGCTAGTTGAGGTAGAGTACTTTCTGTAGCCACATGTGTGTGCAAGGATTGATCTGTAGCAACTATATGACGTTGATCAACAACTTGAATAGGTGGTGAGTTGCCTTAAGAAATGGAAAGATCTTCTATGGAAGGAACTTGTAGTGGTGAAACATTAGGGATTTGAATGGATTCTTCAGCAAAAAATTCTGCACTCTGAACATTCTCTAAGTTAGAATGTAGTGAATCCTCATGTTGAACTTTCTTAGTTTCAACGAGAATATCTCATGTGCTGTGAAGCTCTTTCGAATCATCGGCTATTATGACCTTAACATCAATTTCATCATATTGTGATGGTTGTGTTGGCAGATCAGAGATGGGAGCCTTTTAAGGATGAATTTCAGGTGAAGGAACTTTCTCAGGTTCATTTTCTAGATTTTGGCAATTTGGAAGCAATTTCATAAGTTGTTTTTAGTTAATAGGATTTCTTCCTATTTCTTCTTTTTGACATGTACAAAGTTTCTTTGTACGTGGAGCAGGTGGTGAAGAGGATTTCTTTTTCTTTTTTTGGGGAAAGGGTGAGGATGGTTGTGATGATGATGATGTAGGAAGATCAATCGGAAAAATTTTCATTTGATGAAGGGTTTTCCTAGTGAATATTTTAAAAGAATATTCAATGTCCTATTTATCTAGTGAACATTTGAAGTGTTTGAATACTTTTGTTAAAGTCATCCCATATGGTAAGGCAAAAAAAATTTTAGGGTTGAAGAGTGAGTCGACCATGTGTGGAAGGATCATGCATGGTAGATTTATTTTTATTTTGTGTTTGAGGTGATCATGAAACAAAAGTCCGTATTAGTGATAGTGTTAGAAATGCCAAGTCTGGCTAGTAATGTGTGAAGATACACTTTATAAAATATTTTAGGTAAGGGTTGAAGTTGTGAGGCTACCAGCGAGGCATCAGGTTTTATTATTTCAATTACGATATCTTGTTTTGAGATGTCAAGATTAGAAAACCAAGAAGGTTTGAAGTATTCATTACCTTCATTGGAAAGAAATCAAGCTTTTGAGAAGGATTCTGTAGTGAGTTCAATTTGTGTTGCATTAAAAGTTGAGAGAACAACATTCTGACCATGGTGTTCCTTGACCTTTAAGGTAGCTTAGAACTTTTTGATGAGGAAATAGTAGTGTGGCTCAATAAGAGAAACAAATTTGGTCCATTGTTGGATGTTAGTGTATTTACACAAATTCCATCCATATTTCTTTAGGTCCATAAACTCATAGAACCTTCCTATGGCAATAGGGCGTGTTTGCCAATTCTTTTCAAAATTTTCACCATCTTGTTGAGAAGGCAAAGACGGTGGAGGTTTGGTTTTGGGTGTGGCCACAATTTTTCCTTTGTTAGTGTTTTGGGTTTGTGAGGAATGGATTTGGTAACTGTTTTAGATGGTTTAGAGTCATCAATAGTTTTTGAACCAATAGTTTTGGATTTGCTTTGTAGAATGTCTGGAAGGGTTGTTTCAGAGTCATCATCTTATTCAAAGTCCACAAAGATTGGTTCCTCATTTTGATTTTTCTTTGTATCAATACCAACAAGGATGCACATGGATCCTCTTGAAGTTTTGGTTGGTGATGGTTTAGGAGATTCGTTTCTGGAAGCAATTGGTTTCAATTTTGCTTGGTTTTAGTAATAGGGTTGAGTGGTGGTTGATGATTGGATATGAAGTTTTGAGTGTTGCATGTGAGGAGGATCTTTTGGAAAAGGATCAAATGGGGTATGAATTATTACAGTTAAAGGTTGAACCTCTACCTACCACTTAGAGGGTGATCAAAAGTCATACGATGGTGAAGGTGAGAAATTGGATGATGAGGGAGGAGTGGGTAAAGGAAAACTCTAAGTGTAAGACCCTTAAAATTAAAATTAAATTCAGATTTAATTTTAAGTGTATTTGGGAATATTTGTAAAATATTCAATATATGTATGTTTTGTGTAAATATATATATATATATATATATATATATATATATATTTGTTTTGGAGGTGGAATTAAAATTATTGGATAATGGATGAATTAATTTAATTTCGAGTAATTAAATTATCGGGACGTTAATTAAGATATTCTATGCTAATTTCGACGGAAACGGGTTAAGTGCTGGAGGATCAAAAGATATTTTAATACAAGTGTTGGGTGAGGTGGCGTAGATATTTATTAAGAAAGAAACAAATTCTTCTCTCCTCTGACTGTGTCAGTTTGCATTTATGTAGATATTTAAGTGAGAAGCTCTTTCTTCTTTCCTCTACGTGCCAGTTCTGCTTTATCATTTTCTTCTTCTTTTGATATTTCTAAGTGTTGGTGAAGAAAAACAGTTTACTCAAAAGTCATCTTTCTGGAAAATCTGAGAGTCGAATCAGAAAGTTTCGAGTACGAAAGTTATTCCTCTGATCGTTACGGAGCTAAAGAACTAACTTTCGTAGCGGCGAACGCGAAACGGGAGTATCATCGACTTTTGTCGCAGAAGCGTACGAGTTAAGGGAACGTAACTAAGGTAAGGGCACCTTCCACTTTCTAGATTGCATTTAGGGCTGTAAATGCATGTGTGATGAATGATTATTGGATTATGTTTTGTGAAAAACGTTATGTTATGTTTGGAAATCAAACTGTTTTTGATGTTCCTGCTGTTGCAGTGAAGGAAATTATTATGTTGTTGTGTGGATGATGTTTGTTTGTTGTTTTGGAGATGATCCAACTGCATGAGTGTTTTGTGTTGGACTGTTTTGTGGTTGACCTTCTGGTGTTGATGATGGTTTCAAAAGAAAAGGGATTTAAAATGGTGGAAGTGTTATTTCTGAAAAATCATTTGTTGTTGTTTAATGAAAATGTTCTGAGTTTTGAGGTTTCTAAAGAGGGGTAATTATGATTCTGGTGTTACGTTGGTTTTTCAAAAGAAAACAGTTTGAAATGTGTTGAAGTCTTAGGAAAATTTTACTGTTTTCGAAGGTGTATTCGAATACAACTTGAGTGTATTCGAATACAACCTGTCAAACTTCTGTTTTACTCAAGTTTTCAAACTTGTATTCGACTACGAGCCCCTGTAGTCGAATACAGAGGAAGGATTTCTGTTTTCTGATTCTGATGTTAATCATTCTAATTCTAGTTCTGTTTTCTGATTCTGGTATTAATCATTATGATTCTGGTTCTGTTTTCTGATTCTGATTCTGTTTTGCTTCTAATGATTCTGATAATCATGATATTTCCTGCTTCTGATGATTCTGATAATCATCATGTTTTCTGTTTCTGATGATTCTGATAATCATCATGTTTCCTGCTTCTGATGATTCTGATAATCATCATGTTTTCTGTTTCTGATGATTCTGATAATCATCATGTTTCCTGCTTCTGATGATTCTGATAATCATCATGTTTTCTGCTTCTGGTGATTCTGGCATGAATCATTCTGTGTTTCTTCTGATCAATTCTGGATGAAGTCTGGGTTATTCAAAATTCGACTGTCATGCCATGTTCTGGTCAAATTATCTTCTGGATTACTTCTTGCTTTTGACAACTTATGGCCTGGAACAACTCTCTACATGGCAGGCTTCACATTAGTATGGTCCAAAGAATCTTCTGATATTTATTCCCTCTGATATAGTCCATCAAAGATATCTTTTGGTCACTTCTGGACAAGTCTGGACTGTGTTGAAATTACACTGCCAGGCTATGTTCTAATCAGTATAACTTCTTGATTGCTTCTGATATCTGAATCATTCTTGTTTGGAGCAATTCATATTATGGCAGGCTTCCCTCTGGTGTTTTCCAGATGTTCTTCTGAATTTGTTTCTGTTTGATATAAGCCTCCAAAGTTATCTTTTGGTCGGTTTTGGACATTCTGGTTTATCTTCTGATAATTCCAGAAATGCATCTTCTATAAATTCAGAATGTATCCTCTGATACATTCATCTTCTGATGGTTTTTACTGTAGTAATAGAAGTTCAAAATAAGATTCCATCAAGTGTATTTGTACACATCAAAATCCAGATTATTTAGAACCAACTTGGTTCCAACATCATTCTGTGTTGTTTCTGATGATTCTGGTATGAATCATTCTGTTGTTTCTGCTTCTAATGATTCTGGTGTGAATCATTCTGTTTTGCTTCTGATGATCCTCATTCTGGTTCGGTTTCTGATGTTCTGAGGCTGATCATTCTGGTTCTGTTTTTGGCTTATGTATTCGAATACAGAGAAGCTGTATTCGAATACAGATTCGTAAATTCCAGAAAATTCAGTTTTTAACATTGTGTTTGAAATTTTCAAGAGGTTGGGAAAACATTTCAAATGTTGATGATTACTTGGCTGTTTGGTCATGTTTGTGATGATGATAATTTTGACTGTGCTGAGTTATTTTAAATATGATTGAAAGGCATGAATTTCCTGATTTTGCATACTGTTTCCAGAAAAGTGAAACACTGCATATTCATGCATTGCATAGTCAAGTGGTACCCGCGATGGGCCACAGAGTAATGCGCAACCACGTGCTGATCTGTTGAGCGATTGCACGAGTGCTGGACTGTTGAGCGTCTGCACTAGGTACTGATCTGTTGAGCGATTGTACCTTGGTATATAAGTGCTGGTCTGTTGAGTGACTGCACTGGTACTGGACTGTTGAGCGTCTGTACCCTGAAATGCGCAGCCACGTGCTGATCTGTTGAGCAATTGCACGAGTGTTGGTCTGTTGAGCGACTGCACTAGGTACTGATCTGTTGAGCGATTGTACCTTGGTTTATGTCAAACGTGCTGGTCAGTTGAGCGACTGCACGAGTGCTGGACTGTTGAGCGTCTGCACTGGTGCTGATCTATTGAGCGATTACACCCTGGTCTTGAGGGCCGTTAAATTGTGCTGGTCTGTTGAGCGACTGCACCTTGGTAATTCCAAGAAAATGGTATACATGAGCATAAACACATTGCATTGGGTGATTGATCGGTGGGTCACGTTTTGGGTATATGTGATGTTTGAAAATTGTGTGTGTAAGTACTTTATAGATTCTGGAATTTCTGATGAATTGGTGTGATTGCTGATTTGATGTTTGTGCTTACAACATAATTTTCATATTTATTTGGTTGCTATTTTGAAAAGTACGAATGTCATGTATTTCAAAATTGAGCATCCTTAATTATCATCAGTGTTTTATGATGTGACATGAATATGTTTGATATTGCATATATAAATGCTATGTGGTATATGTAAATTTCGTTCGGTGACCCTTTACAATTATTGTGGAAAATTGGGCTTTGCCCTCAGATGAGATTCAAACCCGTACCCTCGATGGTCACACTAACGACAGGGAACGTCGTTAATTTTCCTGAATCTACTTTGTGGGCTACGTAAAGGGATGAGTAGCTGGGTGAAGACAAGACTTGTGGATGAGGCGGTGGAGACAGTACTACAATAGCTTAGTGTATGATCAGAGTAGATTTATGTATAGGATTTTGAGCTCAGTGGTTGTAAATATTTATTTTTGGAATTATTGTAAAACTTTTCCGCACTCTGATGAATATTTTGGTGGATTGAGAATCCAGTTTGATGTATCTTTATTTTAGCATATTATAAAGATCAATTTCTCCCAAATATCTCATTCGATTTAATGGTGATGTTGTTGTTCTAATTACCTTACTATTTTTTATTACGAAGTCGAATGATATTTAATTTGAATTGATTTTAATTTCCTTGAAACGTAATTCCTGAAAACTCTTTTATTTACGTATTCGTTTTAAAAAAAAAATACACTCGCGCTGTGTTTTAAACTCGGGGTGTTACAGTTTGGTATCAAAGCATTTGGTTAAAGTTTTGGGTTAAAGCTCTGATTTAATTGTTGGTTTTAAGTCGTTATCTGATCATACATAGGAGCAAGTAGTTAGAGTGTCAAGTCTTATATAGTTGTGGTGTACTGAAGTAATGATGTTGTTGAGCTATATTTTGGAATTATTCTAAACGGTGTGAGGTTTCTACTTGATGATGGTTTTGTAGTGGAACAATGCCTCCAAGGAGAGACGACACCGTAAGAACCAACGACAGCTGGGAAGATAGGATGGCTGAAGCAATGAATAATATGGTTGCGTCTGTTGCTGCACAGACGGCTGCGAAGACTCAGCGTGACTTAGAGAAAAGAGAAAGAGAAATTCGTGCTGTTGAGTCAAGAGGACTAGAGGATTTTCGTCGTCATAATCCTCCAAAATTCAAAGGTGATGAGGGTCCGGAAAGAGCGGACCAATGGATTCAGGAAATGGAGAAAATCTTTGAAATGATTAAGTGCCAGGCAGCAGTAAAAGTCAATTATGCTACATATCTACTGCTAGGGGATGCAGAGTATTGGTGGAGGAGTACAAGGCTACTGATGGGGGCAGCTCATGAGGAGGTAAACTGGGATTCGTTCAAGAAGAAGTTTTTGGACAAGTACTTCCCGATGAGTACTAGGACCAAATTGGGTGACGATTTTCTGAAATTGCACCAGGGTAACATGACAGTGGGAGAATATGCGGCTAAATTTGAATCGCTATCCAGACATTTCAGATTCTTCCGGGAAGAAGTTGATGAACAATTTATGTGCCATCGCTTTCAAAATGGACTGAAATATGAAATTCAAGACTCCGTTTTACCCTTGGGAATACAACGTTTCCAAGTTCTAGTGGAGAAGTGTAGAGAGGTTGAAGACATGAAAAATAGGAGGGCCAACTGAGGAGGGAACTTTAATTCGGGAGGACCTAGCCGAATGAACCATCCAAACAGCAAAGGAAAACAAGTGTTTAAACCGTATAACAGACCCCAGAACAGCAGTAGAGGCCAGAATCGGCCAGGAAATCAGAACTTTGGAAGACAACTGGGATAAGGAGTCCGGTGCTTTCGATGTGGAAATGAAGGGCATATTGCTACAGCTTGTACCACAAGGGATCTTGTATGTTTCAATTGCCAAAAACCAGGACACGTTGCAAGGGATTGTCGGGCTCCGAAGGTGGAACCAACAGTGAACGCAGCTAGGGCCACTCGTCCTATTGCCAGGGGACGCGTCTACCACATGGATGCTGCTGCTGGAAGTCAAACTCCTAATTTAATCCAGCAAGACTGCCAGATTGCAGGTAACACATTAACTGCACTTTTTGATTCGGGAGCAACTCATTCTTTCATTGCTATGGATTGTGTGAATCGTTTGAAGCTATCTATGTCTGCTTTGCCTTTTGATTTGATTGTTTCCACACCTGCTCAGACTTTGACCGTAAATTCTGCATGTTTACGTTGTCCTGTAACAATCCAAGATAGAGATTTCTTGGTTAATTTAATCTGTCTACCCCTACAATCACTCGAGATAATTCTCGGCATGGATTGGATGTCTTATAATTATGTAGTCTTGGATTGTGCCCGCATATTAGTTCTTTTTCCCGAACCTGAAGTCGTTCGGTATTTGTTTGCTAACAAGCTCGGAGTATCACTGAAAGAAGGAACTTAGGAATTTTTATCATTGGCTAATGTGGAGACCAAGATGGATGTGAGCATAGAAGATGTAGTGTTCGTCAAAGAGTATCCGGACGTATTTCCAACAGAAATTCCAGGATTACCCCCAGTAAGAGAAGTGGAGTTCTTCATTGATTTGCACCCAGGAACTGGACCCATTTCAATTGCGCCATATAGAATGTCGCCATTGGAATTAAACGAGCTTAAGGATCCAATTGAAGGTCTGTTGGAGAAAGGATTTATCAGGCCAAGTGTGTCACCGTGGGGAGCTCCGGTGTTGTTAGTTAAGAAGAAGGACCGAAGTTCGCGCTTATGTGTGGATTACAGACAACTTAACAAGGCAACCATTAAGAACCGTTATCCTTTACCACGCATTGATGATTTGATGGACCAATTGAGGGGAGCAGCGGTGTTTTCAAAGATTGATTTGAAGTCAGGATATCATCATATTCGAGTAAGAGAAGGAGATATTCAAAAGACCGCTTTCAGGACTCGTTACGGGCATTATGAATATCTTGTTATGCCATTTGGAGTTACGAATGCACCAGCGATTTTTATGGATTATATGAATAGGATCTTCAGCCCATTTCTGGATAAGTTCGTGGTAGTATTCATCGACGATATTCTGATTTATTCAAAGGATGAAGAAGAACATGGAGAGCACCTACGCCAAGTTCTTGAAGTCTTACGCGAAAAGCAGCTGTATGCCAATTTGTCGAAATGCGAGTTTTGGCTAAAGGAAGTGAATTTCTTGGGATATGTGATAACGAAAGAAGGAATCGATGTCGATCCGGCAAAGATTGAGACAATTCTTGCCTAGAAACAACCCCAGACTGTCACGGACATAAGAAGTTTTGTCGGACTAGCAGGATATTACAGAAGATTTATTGAAGGGTTTGCCAAGATTGTAGCTCCTTTGACACAACTCACCAGGAAGAATCAGCCGTTTGCATGGACGGAGAAGTGTGAGGAAAGTTTTCAGTCGTTGAAGGAAAAGTTGACAACCTCACCAGTATTGGTTCTGCCACAACCAGAGGAACCATATGAGGTCTTTTGTGATGCATCTCACCAGGGTCTGGGCTGTGTTTTGATGCAACACCAGAAAGCTGAGCCTACGCCTCAAGACAATTAAAAACTCACGAGCGGAACTACCCTACTCATGATTTAGAGCTGGCTGCAGTAGTATTTGCGTTAAAGGTCTAGAGACACTACTTGTATGGATGCACCTTCACGGTGTTCAGTGACCATAAAAGTTTGAAGTACCTGTTCGATCAGAAGGAACTGAACATGCGTCAGAGAAGATGGATGGAAACTCTCAAAGATTTTGATTTTTCATTACAGTATCACCCTGGGAAAGCCAATGTAGTGGCTGATGCATTGAGCAGAAAAAGTGTGGCAGTATCTTCAATGTTAATGGCCAGACAACAAGAGTTGTGGGAAGCATTTAGAGATCTACACTTGGACGTAGAGTTTGCACCAGGAATTTTAAAGTGTGGAATGATAACAATTTTGAGTGGACTACTTGAGGAGATTGCGAACTTGCAAGATGAAGCATTAATTCAAGAAAAGAGGAACCTAATAGTACAAGGAAATGCAACTGAGTTCAGGGTTGGAACAGATAATATTCTGAGATGTAATGGAAGGATTTGTGTACCGGAAGTTATAGACATGAGAAGAACGATCTTGGAAAAGGCTCATAAAAGCAAATTGAGTATTCATCCTGGAGCGACCAAGATGTACCAGGACTTAAAACAGAATTACTGGTGGCCAGGAATCAAGAGGGACGTAGCGGAGTTTGTTTCGGCATGTTTAACTTGTCAAAAAGCGAAGGTGGAACATCAACGACCTGCTGGAATGTTGCAGCCTTTGGATATACCAGAATGGAAGTGGGATAGCATTTTTCCATGGATTTTATAACTGGACTGCCCAAGAGAAGAAGAAAGAATGATTCGATTTGGGTAATAGTGGATCGATTGACAAAATCTGCACATTTCTTGCCGGTAAGGACCATTTACAAGGTAGATAAGCTGATGGAAATCTACATTGCTGAGATTGTGAGATTGCATGGAGTTCCATCGAGTATTGTATCGGACCGTGATCCAAAGTTCACATCTCACTTTTGGGGAGCGTTGCATGAAGCGTTGGGAACAAAACTGAAATTGAGTTCAGCTTACCATCCACAAACAGATGGACAAACCGAGAGAACAAATCAGTCCTTGGAAGATCTATTAAGAGCATGCGTATTGGATGACAGAGGAAGTTGGGATGATGTACTTCCATTGATTGAGTTCACCTACAACAACAGTTTTCACGCGAGCATTGGAATGGCACCCTATGAAGCATTGTATGGACGCAAGTGTCAGACGCCTTTATGTTGGTATAAAGACGGAGTAAGTATGATTGTTGGACCTGAGATGGTGGAGCAAACTACTGAAAAAGTCAAGAGGATACAAGAGAAAATGAAGATTTCACAGGATCGTCAAAAGAGTTATGCGGACAAGCGTCGCAGACCTTTGGAATTCCAGCAAGGCGATCATGTATTTCTAAGAGTCACGCCTACAACTGGAGTGGGCAGGGCTACTAAATCCATAAAATTGACTCCAAAATTTATTGGACCATACCAGATTACTGCACGTATTGGACCATTGGCTTATCGGATTGCGTTACCTCCAATGCTGTCCAATATTCACGACGTATTTCACGTGTCGCAGTTAAGGAAATACATTTCAGATCCGTCACATGTGATCGAACCAGACACAATTCAGCTGAAGGATAACCTGTCATTTGAAGTTTTCCCTGTAAGAATTGAGGACAGGAAGATTAAACAGTTGAGGAGCAAGGAAGTCCCACTAGTCAAAGTGCTTTGGAATCCGACTACTGGAGACGCGACTTGGGAACTAGAGAGTAAGATGAGGGAACAACATCCTCATTTGTTTAACGACATGTAGTTTCGAGGACGTAACTAATTTAAGGGGGGTAGTAATGTAAGACCCTTAAATTTAAAATTAAATTCAGATTTAATTTTAAGTGTATTTGGGAATATTTGTAAAATATTCAATATATGTATGTTTTGTGTAAATATATATATATTTGTTTTGGAGGTGGAATTAAAATTATTGGATAATGGATGAATTAATTTAATTTCGATTAATTAAATTATCGGGTCGTTAATTAAGATATTCTCTGCTAATTTCGACGGAAACGGGTTAAGTGCTGGGGGATCAAAAGATATTTTAATACAAGTGTTGGGTGAGGTGGCGTAGATATTTATTAAGAAAGAAACAAATTCTTCTCTCCTCTGACTGTGTCAGTTTGCATTTATGTAGATATTTAAGTAAGAAGCTCTTTCTTCTTTCCTCTACGCGCCAATTCTGCTTTATCATTTTCTTCTTCTTTTGATATTTCTGAGTGTTCGTGAAGAAAAACAGTTTACTCAAAAGTCATCTTTCTGGAAAATCTGAGTGTCGAATCAGAAAGTTTCGAGTACGAAAGTTATTCCTCTGATCGTTACGGAGCTAAAGAACTAACTTTCGTAGCGGCGAACGCGAAACGGGAGTATCATCGACTTTTGTCGCAGAAGCGTTTGAGTTAAGGGAACGTAACTAAGGTAAGGGCAACTTCCACTTTCTAGATTGCATTTAGGGCTGTAAATGCATGTGTGATGAATGATTATTGGATTATGTTTTGTGAAAAACGTTATGTTATGTTTGGAAATCAAACTGTTTTTGATGTTCCTGCTGTTGCAGTGAAGGAAATTATTATGTTGTTTGTTTGTTGTTTTGGAGATGATCCAACTGCATGAGTGTTTTGTGTTGGACTGTTTTGTGATTGACCTTCTGGTGTTGATGATGGTTTCAAAAGAAAAGGGATTTAAAATGGTGGAAGTGTTATTTCTGAAAAATCATTTGTTGTTGTTTAATGAAAATGTTCTGAGTTTTGAGGTTTCTAAAGAGGGGTAATTATGATTCTGGTGTTAGGTTGGTTTTTCAAAAGAAAACAGTTTGAAATGTGTTGAAGTCTTAGGAAAATTTTACTGTTTTTGAAGGTGTATTCGAATACAACATGAGTGTATTCGAATATAACCTGTCAAACTTCTGTTTTACTCAAGTTTTCAAACTTGTATTCGACTACGAGCCCCTGTAGTCGAATACAGAGGAAAGATTTCTGTTTTCTGATTCTGATGTTAATCATTCTGATTCTGGTTCTGTTTTCTGATTCTGGTATTAATCATTATGATTCTGGTTCTGTTTTCTGATTCTGATTCATTTTTGCTTATGATGATTCTGATAATCATCATGTTTCCTACTTTTGATGATTCTGATAATCATCATGTTTTCTGTTTCTGATGATTCTGATAATCATCATGTTTCCTGCTTCTGATGATTCTGATAATCATCATGTTTTCTGTTTCTGATGATTCTGATAATCATCATGTTTCCTGCTTCTGATGATTCTGATAATCATCATGTTTTCTGCTTCTGGTGATTCTGGCATGAATCATTCTGTGTTTCTTCTGATCAATTCTGGATGAAGTCTGGGCGAAGT
Organism: Cicer cuneatum; assembly: GCA_037974295.1. Classification (NCBI taxonomy): domain Eukaryota; kingdom Viridiplantae; phylum Streptophyta; class Magnoliopsida; order Fabales; family Fabaceae; genus Cicer; species Cicer cuneatum. The sequence continues at coordinate 41,939,815 of JBBPBO010000001.1, forward strand.
CTGGGTTATTCGAAATTCGACTGTCATGCCATGTTCTGGTCAAATTATCTTCTGGATTACTTCTTGCTTTTGACAACTTATGGCCTGGAACAACTCTCTACATGGCAGGCTTCACATTAGTATGGTCCAAAGAATCTTCTGATATTTATTCCCTCTGATATAGTCCATCAAAGATATCTTCTGGTCACTTCTGGACAAGTCTGGACTGTGTTGAAATTACACTGCCAGGCTATGTTCTAATCAGTATAACTTCTTGATTGCTTCTGATTTTTGAGGTAAATCACAAATTAATTTTAGTTTTAGTGAAATTCGAACATTTTGAAGTATGAGCAAAATGCTAGGATACGAACATTCTGAAAACTATATTTTTGATAAAATTAAACCTTTCTTCAACAAGAGGTTTTGTAAATATGTCAGCAAATTGATTTTTAGTGTAAATAAATCTTAGTTCAATCTCTTATTTGAACATGATCATGAATGAAGTGATGTTTAGTTTCAATGTGATTTGATTTGGAGTGTTGAATTGGATTTTTGGATTGATTTATGGCACTGGTATTGTCGCACATAATTAAAAGGTTGAAGTACCTTAGTAAGTAATCTTCCAACTACGTTTGCATCCATGTGCTTGTGTGCAGTAGATAGCAATTGAAATGTATTATGATTTTGTGGTAGATAACGTAATTGTATTTTATTTCTTGCATTGGCAGCTTGTGATGACTTATCTTAGAAATTGACAGGCTCTACTAGTGCTTTTTCTTTGAATTTTGTCTCGAGCATAATGAACATCATAATATGCTACAAAATCTTAATGTGACCCTTTTCTATACCAAAGCCCAAGATATGTAGTACCAACTAAATATCTAAAAATTTGTTTAACTACAATAAGATGAAATTCCTTGGGACAAGATTGAAATCTTGCACACAATCCTACAACAAAAACAATATCAGGTTTGCCAATAGTGAGGTAAAGAAGAGAAACAATCATTCATCTGAATTCCTTTTTAGAAATTGATTGTCCTTCTTTGTCTAGATTTAATGAATGATGCATGGCGGTTGCCATAATTTTTGCTATATTCATTTTAAATTTTCTAAGAAGTTCTTTTGTATATCTTTGTTGACAAATAAAAATACTTTCCTTTGTTTGTTCGATTTGCAATCCAAGAAAAAAAATATGAGTTCACCCATCATACTCATGTCACACTCACTTTGCATTAGGTTATAAAATTATTTACATATGAGTTCTTTGGTGGATCCAAAAATAATGTCATCCATATAGACTTGTACTATAAGTAACTCTGACCAATCAGTTTTTCTGAAAAAGAGTAGTATCTATTTTTCCTCTTGAAAATCCATTTTCAGTTAAGAATGTACTTAGTCATTCATGCCAAGCTCTTGGAGCTTTTTTCATATCCAAAAGTGTTTTTGTTAGTTTGAAAACGTGATTTGGTTTCAAGTCATCTACAAACTCGGGATGTTGTTTCACAAAAACTTAATCATTTAGAAAACCATTTAAAAAAGTACTTTTTAACATCCATTTGAATTTTTTTACGCATTTATGAGGAGTTTATTCAAGAAGAATTCTAATTGCTTCTAACCTTGCCGCAATACCAAATGTTTAATCATAATTAATACCTTATTCTTGATTATATTCTTGAGCAACATGTCTTGCCTTATTCCTGATTACTTTACCATTCTCGTCCAATGTGTTTCTAAAAATCCTTCTAGTTCCAATGAAAAATTTGTCTTGAGTTAGAGGTACCAAGTTCCAAACTTTGTTCTTTTCAAAATTAAGGGAATTCCTATTTCATGGCTTCAATCCAGGATTCATCAACGATAGCTTCATTTGTTGATTTTAGCTTATCTTGTGAGATCATAGCCATGTTTTTTCTGAATGATGATCTGGTTTTCACGCTACAAACGTACTTGCAATTATTTTATTTTGACGATGATTAATGGTTATTCTCCAGCTCCTTGGAGCTAGTGGGTTTGGAATATTCTAATTTAAAACATTCTGATTTGGAACATTATGATCCTGTTTATCTAAATTATTTACTACTATATGTTCATGTGTTATTAAGTGTGATGATTTTGGTTCCTCATCATCATCCTTCCCTAGATGTTAGTACATCAAATTCATTAAATATAATATGCATGCTATCTTCACCAGTTTCAGATTTTAAATTGTAAACTCTATATCGTTTAGACATATCTGAATATCCTAAAAAGATATCCTTGTCTAATTTTGGGGTCAAACTTTCCCAAGTTATCCTTATTGTTTAGAATATAGAAAGAACAACAAAAAATTTGAAAATAGGATATGTTTGGTTTCCTATCTTTCTAGAGTTGATAGAATGTTTTGTTTAAAAATTCTTTTTCATGGATTTCTTTTTGAAAGGAAAATTCTTTTGTCCCTTTTTGTTGAGTGAACAATCAGTTTTGTAATTTCCTAATTTGTTGCATCCATAACATGTGATTTGACTTTTGTCTGTTTCAGCTTTTGCACTTTCCTTTCTGTTTGGAAAGATTATTCTTAGATGATTTCTTCTTCTCATTAGTCTTTGAATATTTCTTGAAATGAGATCTAGTTCATATTCAACTTCATTTTCCTTTATTTCAGGTTAATCTATATCTTCTTTTTGTGATAATAAACCTCTGTCTCCTATACTTTCTCAGCCTTAGTAGGCTTACAATTCTTCTTCTTAGTCACACTAGATTTACCTTCAATCACAGCTGAAACCGAGTCTCTTTTACAATCAAAAAGAGGACTTTAGAAAGTTTACGAATAAAATTTAGATTTTGCATTAAATTCTCATAACTTGATTTGGATGGAACAAATCTTCACACTCGTGTACACTTGTGATTTGCTGATCTATGATTATCTTTGAGTGTGTTTGATGAACTTTTAATCAAGCTTGTACACTTTGTGATAAGTGAGTTATATCTTGATGTAAGTTATTGGATCTTGAAGTTATGAGGTCTTCTATATATACATATAACATGTGAGTAAGCTTTAGTAAGTTGCAAAGGTATTCATGTGTCTATTGGACACAAGTTCCAAGGCGTTGCAGCCAATATAGATGAAGATATTGGAGATTCATGAACATTCTAAACTTTAAGTTGACTTTAGAATGTTTACTGAGTTGTCTCTATTTAGTGCAGGGGAAAGAGAAATCATGTGTCAATGCACGTCTTTTAAAGCTGATGATTGCTCACATCAATGAACAATGTAAGTATAGTGATGCTAACAACCTTTCAATCCTTTTTTTACTTTTGTATTTTTCCTTGGAACCTTCTAATTTTGCAACTTTATGATGTTCATAAATTTGCAGTTTGAATTTAGTCAAGCCGAATTGTTGTGATCTTCTTAGACTTTAGTTCTCATTTATTCCTTTGATAACTTGTTTATCATGTCATATGAGTTCTATAGCTTATCAAAGTGAATGTTCTTCTTTGTTTTAAATAATTGAAAATTTCTTTTTCTTAATTTTTATGGCTCATTTAAGAAAGATTCTTTTTCTAATAAAATGTAGGAACGTGTTCATTTGATTGATTTCTTTAAGTGTGAGCATGTTGTCTTATGTTGAAGATAGAACATTATGATGTTCCATGTTGATCTTTCTAAAGTCTGTTTTGAGAAAGTTTCTCGAATTCCATTTTGTTCTTTTGTGCTTAATCTTGTATGACTTTTTTTTCTCTTAAGGGAGTTACTCAAAAGTACACATTAAATAACAAGATGTATCAAAATCTCTCAATCATTTAACATTTCATCTTTTTCTTTTCTCATTCTAAAGTATAAATAAATACTAAGAGGTGAAAGCGAAATATCACCTTTTATATTATCCTCAACTTATAAAAAATATTAGAGTGTAGATCTATTTTAGCCATTTAGAAAAACAACGAAAAGTCACATGTTTGCATTTGTTTTAACATTTGTTGTATAATGAAGTAATTCTTGATGCTAAGATGATAAGCATGAAAGGTAAAAAGGGAGAAGTGGTGTGTGATAGGAGAGATTGTAGAGCTTTGGTGCGAGACAGTTAAAGGTTATAGGCTAGTTCCATATTTATGGTTATTTTTATGTTTTTTAATCATGATTTAATTAAAATGAGTTAAGCTGAAGTGCCTAAAATGTTGATTCTTGTCGGATAGTGTTAGTACATATAAATTAAGCAAAATTTCAAAAATGACATTAATTTTATTGAGCAAAGGTGTTTATGTCATTTTATAAATACACATACACTACGCCAAAAAGATTATTTTAAAGCGTTTTTTTTTAAACCATTTACAACACTTTTAAGCGCTCTAGTATCTAGTGTTGTAAAAGGATACAACAACGCTATTGAAAATAAAACAAGCGTTGTAATAGGTCAATATATAAAGCGCGCTTATACTAGATTTACAGCGCTTTTTCAAAAAAGCGCTGTAATAGGTCCATATAAAGCACGCTTCTTCTACTAGATTTAAAGTGCTTTTTCACAAAAGCGATTTAATAGGTCCATATATAAAAGCGCGTTTCTTATACTAGATTTACAACGCTTTTTCAAAAAAGCGCTGTAATAGGTCCATATATAAAGCGCGCTTCTTATACTATGTTTACAGCGCTTTTTCAGAAAAGCGCTGTAATAGGTCCATATATATAGTGCGCTTCTTATACTAGTTTTACAACGCTTTTTCAAAAGAGCGCTGTAAAAGGCTTAGAAAAGTGTTGTAAAACACTTAGAAAAGCGCTGTAAAACTTTTAAAAAAGCTCTGTAAAAGGATGTTTTATGGCATTTTTTTAAAAAACGCTGTCTTTTTATGGCATTATTATCAACATCAAATATCACATTGAGATTCTTCTTTTCAACATTAAAATTCACATTCACAATGTCAAAGTTCATATTCACAAATATCAAAATTCATATTCTTCACAATATCATTTCATATTCACATTCAACAATATCAATTACAAGTGTTTCGCAGCAACAAATTACAATTTCATATTCACATTCAATAATATCAATTACAAGTATTTCACAGCAACAAATTACATCATGACAGTAGCAATAAATTACAAATTACATATTGACAATAGCAACATATTCACAGTATAAATTACATATTCACATAACAAATTACATCATGACAGTAGCAACAAATTACAAATTATATAACTTTCAGTTCGAGGACTAACTGTCACCATTCTTCTTTGATTTCTTTGAGATCACTTTCAGAGTATGTTGGGTTGAAGTTGTCAAAATACTATGCGATATAATATTTGAACATAAATAAGTTAGAATCAAATATATATATATATATAGTTTATATATGAAAATCAAAATATAATGAAAATAATGTACCGTTTCTGGAATTATATGTTGATTCAGATCAACAATCTCCTTCATGAACCTTATTATATAGTATCCACAGTCTATGTTGTTAGTTTGATGCGGACATTATAAAATAAAACATGTACGCCAATAAATATTTATGCATTGATTGTAAATGAAAATTTAAAGGCATATAATTAAGTTCTATAACAAAAATTTCAAACCTTTATTGGAAGCCATGTGATGTTGTTTGACTTATTCTTCGACACTGAAACACCCCTTTAAGCGCGAAAAACTTGCAGAGCACTATCAAATAAATGTGATTATTATTCAATGACCAAACACATTATTTATATATGTAAGAAATAAATGAATATTACTTACGTGTCGAAGATGTTCTTTATATCAGGGTGATTGTTGAAATAACTGTGCAATGGATCTAAATAATATATAATTTTAGAAGTCGTATTTATGGCAAACAACACCCAATGTTGCCTACACCAAAAAAATTTTGTTGGCAAATTTGTTTACACAACTCATAAAGTATCATAAATTAAAAAAGATATAGATAAAGAATCTAATTACGTACCCTGAATTGTATGGTACCAGAAACAACTTGTCCTTCTCTTTATTTTCTATGAGTACATCAACTACATATTTTTTTACATTAACTGGATCGAGCCTAAACATGGATAGTTTATGCACACTAATTTCTCATACAAAAACCTTCAATGAAAATATAAAATTAGATTAATTATCAATAAATTAATGTGGCAGTGATGCAATTAAAAGGTAATTTTTATCTTAAATAAAATATTTATATTACCTGATGTATATGCTGATGATAGTAGCACTCATCTCTTTATGATTGAGAAGTTCGTACATTTGCTCTTTGCCAAGTATTTCTACATACTCATCTACGAATATACCTTTTTCCATGTTTATGATACGTGTATCATTATTGCTCTCCATATTCATCTTTGTTGTTATGTCAAGACACCACCCAAATCGAGAAAGGCGTGGTTGACTTATTTTAGGAGCAACAACTGATTTTCCTCGATCCAATTTTTGCATTTTGGAGGATTTATTTTTACCACAAACCTGCACCGCAGGTGCAGCGGGTTTATTTTTTGGTTGAATTTGAAAAAAATGAGGTTGATCAGTTTGTTAGTTATTATAGTAAGCTAATCATTTCGTATACATGAATTGATGTATATGTCAAACCTTTTCTGCCTTTTCTGGTGAAGTGACAGACTCGTTGCGAGGGATCTTCTTATCATTCCCTTTAGCAAGAATCTAAATAAATGTGAAATTAAAAGTGGAAAAATCAGCAATTAAACATAATCAATCATAATCATACAACTAAACATACATAGCAATTAAAACATACCTCCTCAGTGCCAACAAAATGTTTCGGCCATGCCACATAGCTACCTATTGCTTCTCCAAAAAATTTCATATCTCCGTCGTTGTCGGGGATATGCAACGATGCAAGTGGTTCTAAAGCTATCACAGGTGATACTTTAACATGGCCGATAGGGATGGGATTGTTGTGCAATACTTCTCTCAATGTATTGTACAATGTTCCTTTCCAAACCATGTGACGGGTAAGGGAAGACAAGTATAGTGAGCAACGTCAAAAACTCAAAATCAATGGTTAATACATAAGTATGTGAAACAATTAGGTTGAATGAATTTCTTATTTCGTTAAGTAATTAATTACCTTCGGGAGACTTTTATGACTAATGTTGCAACTTCCATATTCGCTGTCTATTTGCATTTCACGTTGAAGTTGCTTTTCCTTATCATTTTTAACCAAGTATGCAACTTGCTCCGATAGGGTTTTCGGCGCTTCTAATACTTAATCATTCGAGGGATTTGTGCGCTTCTCATGTGAAAAATAACTTTTAGGAGTCACGCAAAATCCCTTACCCCTCACACGGCCAGAATATTCAGGAACATTGAATATCTTGCCAAGAATGTCCCTGTAGCTAACTTTTTTATTCTCATCTTGATTTTCAAGACATTGAATATCTTCCACATCTGTCTCCCACATATTTTTTAAATCTTCAATTAAAGGAGCCAAGTATACGTCGATATCATTCCCCGGTTGTTTAGGTCCAGAAATTAATAGAGACAACATCATAAACTTACACTTCATACATAATCATGGAGGTAGGTTATAAATCAACAAAACCACAGGCCATGTGTTGTGTGATATTGTAAAACCCTTAATTTTAAAATGAAATTATGGATTTAATTTCAAGTATATTTTGGGATATTTGTAAAATAGTTGATATATGTATATTATATATATATATATAAATATTTTTTAGATTGAGTAAAATTATTGGACGAAGGATTATTTAATTTAATTACGAGTAATTAAATATCGGGCAGTTAATTAAGATTTTATCTGTCGACGTAATTGCGACGGGAGTAATTAGTTACTTGAGGGCCAAGTTTAATTATTATATATATATATATATATATATATATGAGGTGGCAAGAGTATGTGTCTGTATATATGTTTTCATGTTAGAAGCAAGGAAAAAAAAAGAAAGGGAAAAACAGAAAATCAGAATCAGAAAGAAAGAGAAAAAAAGTTTCTTTCCTTTCCCTCACCTACCCGAGCTGCCTTCTTCTTCTTCCTCTGTTCAGTTCTGTTTGTGTTGATAGTGAGAAGGGATACTCAAAAGTCAAATTACATGGAAATCCAAGCGTCGAAACAGAAAGTGTCAAGAGAGAAAGTTGTTCCTCTCATCCTTACGGAGCTAGTGAACCAACTTTGGTAGCGACGACGCGAGCGGGAGTGTCGTCGGTTTTAGTCGCGGTAACGTATACGAACAACTAAAAACGTAACGATGGTAAGGGGCTCCTTCCAACTTTCTAGATTGCATATAGGGTTGTAAATGCATGTTTGATGGATTGATTATTATGTTATGTTGTTAAAAACCGGGGATGATCATTGTTATGTTGTTGGAGTTAAGATGCATGCATGTTTGTGGGGACTGTTGTTGTTGTCTTGTTGCTGAGATATTGATGTCCTTGCAAGTTGCTGTGGATGATCATTGTTATGTTGTTGAAGATTAAAATGCATGTTCTAGATATGATGCATGTTGGATGCAGTTATTGTTGTTGTTCTATTTTTTTTTTGTTGTCATTGATGTTGTTGTCCTTGCTGTTTTTGTTGCTGACTTGGTTGATGCATTGATGATGCTTTTGTTGTTGTGTTGATGAGTAAAATCATTAATGTTATGTTGAGGACGTTCTGGGTTTCAGATTGCAATGCATTTTGTTTTCAGTGAAGAGAAAACATAGCATGTTCATGCATTGCAAAGTCAGGTGGTGACCGCGATGGGCCACATAGTTGATGCGGTGACCGTGATGGGCCGCGAAGTTATGTAGTAACCATGATGGGATATAGAGTAGTTCTGCGTGTATTAGACGGTCTATTCTATCCGTGCGAGGATTTAACTTCTGTGTATTTGGCCGGTGAGAGGCTAATACACGTAAATGTAGTGACCGTGATGGGTTATAGAGTAGTTCCACGTGTATTAGACAGTCTATTCTATCCGGGTTTCAGAGTAGTTTCACGTGTATTAGACGGTCTATTCTATCCGGGCTACGGAATGGTTCCGCGTGTATTAGACGGTCCATTCAATTTGTAAATCATGCTGGTCTGTGAAAGACTGTACCTGTGCTGGTCCGTGAGAGGCTGCACCTTGGTAATTCCAAGAGTTGAGTACATTGACATATACATATTGCATTGGGATGGTTGACCTGTGAGTCATGATTTGATATGAATTGATGAGTGGAAATTGAAGTGTGCAAGTATTTTATGAATTCTAAGTGCCAAATAAGTTGTTATGATTGTTAATCGTATTTGTACTTGCAACCTGATTTATATGTAAACTGGCTGTTTTGCAAAGATGTAGATGTTATACATTTTAGTGTGTGAGCATACTTACTTATCATTGTTGTTATAGCATTGAAATATGCCATGAATATAATTGTTATCTTTGACATAACTGTTATGTGGTAATTGTTAATTTCGGTTGGTGACCCTTTACAATATTATGGAAATTGGGCTTTGCCCTCAGATGATACTCAAACCCGTGCCACCGACGGATACACTAACGATGGAGACGCAGTTAGTTTTCCTTGATCTTCACGTACGGAGTATTTATGGACAGTACAGAGGGACGAACAGCTGGAGTGAAGACGAGACTTGTAGAGGATGCGGTGGAAACCGTGCTACTGTAGTTTTAGTGCATGATCAGATCAGACTAGACTTTTTGTATAGGACCTAGTGTTAATGGCTATATTTATTTATTTTGGGATAATTGTATATCTTTTCTGCACTCTGATAATGTTTTGGTGGGTCCAGGATACAGTTTTTGATGTATTTTTATTTTGGTATATTTTGAAGATCAATTTCCCAAAATTAAATTACTTGGTTATAATTATGATTTGGTTGTTTAATCACTTTTGTATTTTGTCGAAATTCTATTTTTTATGTTTAATTCATATTAAATTTTAATTATTTTTAATTCTTTTAAATTAAGTCGAAATTCTTTTATTGATTGAAAAGAAATACACTCGCGCTGCTTAAAACTCGGGGTGTTACAGATATGCTTTGAAGACCACGTGGATTCATTCCATCAATAGAAAGTGCAAGTCGTAGATTTCTTAACTCTCTACCGAAATTTGGATACTCGTGATCAATTTTTGCCCATTGTGGAGAATCTGCAGGGTGTCGTAACTTTCCATCTCTAACTCTTTCATCTGTATGTCATGTCAAGTGTTTTGAATCTTCTTCATTGCGATATATGCGCCTAAATCTTGGTATTATAGGAAAATACCACACGACTTTTGCTGGAGTTGATTCTTTCTTCTTATATCGAGAGATATTGCATTTCGGACAAACCTTTAGTAATTCATATTCGTTTCAAAATAAAATGCAATCGTTAGGACACGCGTGAATCCTTTCGTAACTCATGCCAATAAAGCACAAAATTCGTTTAGCCTTGTAGGTTTGACTGGAAAGTTCATTATCATCTGGCAACATATCTTTTAGGAGTGTTAATAATTCATTGAAGCTTTTATCAGACCATCCATTACTCGCTTTTAAGTTGTACAATTTTAATATCGCCGAAAGTCTAATGAATTTAGTACAACCATTATATAATGGTTTCTCTGCATCACTCAACAAACTCTCAAACATTTTAGGAAAATCCTGAAGATCTTCTTCTACTGCTTTTGCAATCTCCTCAACTCGGTCCCGCTCATATGTATTTGTGTCGAAATCATTTGAGTCATATGTCGCATCATTCTCAAAATAAGTGTTCCCTTTTTTTTTTCTCACCATGTCTTGTCCAACATGTATAGCTTTGATCAATTTCATGTCATATTAGATGTCCTTCTAATTCATCTGCTCTAACTCGTTTTCCAAAACAAAATTTTAAACAAGGAAAAATGATTTGATTTTGGTCTTTTGCATTCTTCACTGCAAATTCAACAAACTCCTTCACTCCATTTTCATACTCTTTTGACAATCGATTGGCAGACATCCATTTCCGGTCCATTTTATATGACCTATATGAATGCATTGTTACACAAATTTATCAATCTATAACATTATACCAATCTATATTATATATACATACAAGTCTAATTTCAAAACATAACAGAACAGATCAAACAGATTTTATATGATTTATCATGTAAGAATTTATGAAGGCAGTGTTACGCAATTTTATCAATCTATATCATGTAACAATTTATGAATGCAATATATATGAATGCAGTGTTACTCAAATTTATCAATCTATAACATCATATCAATCTATAGTATATATAGTCTAATATTGGAAAATGGAAACCAAGGTCCAAGATCATGCATACAAGTCTGATTTCAAAACATAACAGATTTATCATCTAACATTTTATATGATTTATCAGGTAAAAATTTATCAGTTTTAGAGACAACAACAAATTAATAAATACAGTACCTGAGACAACAATCACTCAGTAGAAATGGGCGCAAAGTAGAGGAGAGGAAGGTTCATAATACGGTTCGAAGGGAGAGAACATATTAAATATGTTTTTATTTATTTATTTATCAAGTATATATAACTTGAACTGCTTGTAATTTTACAGCGCTTTTGTCTATAAGCGTTGTCAAAGGCTTTTAAAAATTAAATTTCAAAATATTTACAGTGTTACAGTGTTTTTATACAAAGCACTCTAAAAAGCGCTGTAAATATAGTGTGGGAGCGCTATATTTTACAGCGCTTTTATGCAAAACACTATAAACATTATGTAAAATCGCTATGACCCTACAACAGTGTTTTTCTGTAAATCCTAAATCCTTCATGACCCTACAACAGCGTTTTTTCTAAAGCGCTTGTCATTAAAGTGCTGTTGTATCCTCCGTTAATTTTAAAATATTATACAACAGCGCTTTTAGTTATGAAGCGTTTTAAAATGCGCGCTGTAAAAGGCAATTTTTGGCGTAGTGATATTCTTTTCATTTTCTTCTAGCCAAACTATTAAATAATCAACATATTTTCGTTTCAGTTTCTCTTATTTTCAATTTCTTTTATTTCCTTCATCAACAAAACAATGTGTAAAGAATGTACAGACTAAGTTGTCGAAGTTTAATTTTTTCAGATACTAAAAGTTATCTTTATTTTTTTCTAGGACTAAATTGAGTGTCATAAGTTTTTCAATGGCTAAAATGGATCTTCACTCAAAATATTAAGAATCATTTCCGTATCTTTTTTTCCAAAATGAATAACTAAAAGAAATAGAGGAAATTATATGAAAGATCACTACAAGAAAACTGACTTCTTGTGACATACAAAATTTGTCATTAAAAGTCAAAAACTGTAGGTATAGGTCAATAATACTTTGAGTGACACTCAAATCCACCGTCAATTTTAAGGGGGCGTCTTGCTACACTTTGAAAAGTGTCAGTTCATGTTTTGAAGACTGTCACAACAAATTTTTGATTTCTACCTACCACAATGACTGTCACTAAAACCTAGATAAATATAAATAAAAAATTGATCTATTTCTACGATATTTTCTGTCACTAAAAACTAGATATATATAAATAAAGAATTGATCTATTCCTACGGTATTGTCTGTCACTAAAACTTATTTATCATTACTTATTAAATTAAATTTATTTTATCTCCCTACTAATTGTAATTCTAAATTATTAATACCAATAAGTAACTCCTAAATCCCTGTCACACAATAAAAAATATATATAATTAACAAAAATCATAAAAGAAAGATTGTGACTTAAATCATAATTTTACAACAGCTGGTAGTGTGTTATTACACTACGAAGATGGAAGGCTATCACAAATCTATTACCTCCTACCTCAAAATCTAAAAGAACCGTAATTAAAAAAAAGCTAACCAATTGCATGCATCCTAAGCTCACTGACATTTTCTAATTGATACTCTACTAAATCAGTCAATAGAAACACATCCTTTCTCCGTAGCTTTATATCAATAGTTGCATTCCTCAAATATCCTTTAAAAAACCAATTTCGCCATCATGCCTACAGGTGGAGAATAATAAATGTGTATTATAATTGAGACATCAAGAGTAGAAAGGACACTAAATATTGGATGCATTGCATTTGATGAACAAAGAAACCAATCGTAAGTGGTCTACCAAAGATGGCACATATATACATGTAAGTATTGACTTTAAGCCCACACTGTATGATGAAACATCCTATCATCCTGTTTTATTTCATATTTATTTGAGTATTCAACAGTAAAGTTTGTTTTGGACTGTTGTCAATTTGGCATCAAATACACTCAACTGAACATAGTTGCCACAATAACAACAAATTAGAAATTTAAAGTCAAGTGTATTTTGGTGTGTGCTGACATTAAAACAAACACACATTAATCCTCTTATCATATTCTCATGTATTAGAGTAAATCTAAAATTAAAACAACAAATTATTAATTGTTACTCTTGCTGCAAACCTGATTTTTTTCATCACTGGACATGCCAGACACGGATTTTCCAGAAGCACTAGAAGCCTGCTCTCTGCAACCAATAGATAATTTTATACAGTTCAACAAAATAAAACATTTTTCCAGCAACTAGCAATAAAATCAGCAATAGGAACACTTTCCAGCACTTATTATCTCCCACTCATAAACCATGATATTTCTATTGGTGCATGTAGCAACATTAGCAAGTTTCTTTTCCAACATATAAAATAAAATATTTATATATAAACATACTACCTGAATGCTAATACTTCCACAAATTCTGCGTCTACCTGAAAATTGAAAGAGCTTGGAACTATTAGTTCCTTGTGATTGATCAAATAGCAAATTTCATGTCTAGTCCACATTCAATAGATACCACAAAGAGATTACTTACTCCGGTTTCTTCTTTGACCTCTCTTACTGCTGCTGCACAAATGTCTTCTTTGACCTCTCTTACTGCTGCTGCACAAATGTCTTCTTTGGATGTGGAGCAAATAGTGGAAGAGATTTTGGATGTGGAGCAAATGTCTTACTGCTGCTGCACAAATAGATGATGAAATCAAAATAGAAATACAAGAGGAGAGACATATGTGAACATATCAACAGTAGAGACAAGTTATAACAACATTACCAACTGAATCAACTTAAGCTGACGCGAGGTGAATCCATCAAGCTTGAGAGCCGGATCTGTTTTAAAGAAAATCACTTGAAATTGTTGTTGAGTCTTTTTGAGTTCCTTGAATATGGTCTGATTGAGTTTGCTCCTGAAGTAACCCATCACGCCATTCACTAAACTTATTTTTCATCAAATTAAGTGTCACAGTAAACGAACATATGTTTCTATAATATACCAGCTATAGCACGACCTCATTGATCCCGTTCACATGCCACTGCCCATGCAAGTGTATTTCCTGTTGTAGGTCTTGTAGTTACCAAAAGAACTAAGTCGGCATCGGGAACACTCTCTGGGAAAGATGAACAAAAAGGTTATATCTTGAATTCATTAGAATAAATCTTACATTTAAATCTTAAAACAACAACAGTGAATGCAAATTCAACAAATAAAATGTACCATCGATATATCCACGGGGAAGCTGCACGCCTCCATCTTGTCCACATGCAGAATATCCACTTAACCGCAAGTTCCCCTTGACATGGTCAACAGCCAATGCTCTCCTAAACCAGTCAGCTGTATGACCTAATGCCTGCAGTAAGTCATCAAGGTTAATTGTCTCTATCCAATCTCTACACGAATGATTAATAATTTAATACAATCATAGTTCTAAGTTCTAACAATACAGCACTGCCCAAAGAGACATAATAAGCTGTAGCATTTGACGCAGCACCAAATAATTCTCCCATCGGAAAAAATTATCAGCCTAGAAAATTAAAAGTAGAAAACACTTAACCTTATGAAGGCGATGCTTTTTGTCCTCTCCTGAGATATCTTCAGAAGTGCAGTTATACATACAATCACCAACGATTGGAGGGTTACCATGAGGATTGCAAGAAGGGGAACCAAGAAAAGAACTTGTGGGAGGCTCTCCAAGCTGTTATTAAAAATACTTTTAGTAATAATTGAGATATAGAATACCAATGTTGTGGCTACAAATATAATTCAAAATATTGTTTTATTCATATATATTAAACACTCACTTTGACAATATCACCAACTTTTCGACAGTCTCTGTCAGGGGAGTGGCCAACAGCATCATAATTTA
>JBBPBO010000001.1:41955375-42131563 GCA_037974295.1 Cicer cuneatum
ACTGAATCAACCATACTAATCTGCAATGTTCTCCTATATCAAGAATCATAGCTAAATTATGGTTTTAAATTGCAACTGTAGCTGTATTATTGAAATTTCAATTTCAATTTCAGCTACATTTTCCTACTTATTATGCAGCAATGTAAACATTTACGGCGTAGTTGTGGTGTGGGCTTCCACCAATGCTCCCTGTATTCATTTTCCTTTCAAAACCTCCCCATTGATATTGGAATTGCGCCATAACCATGGAATTGCGTTGTTGTTTATGACTCTGTTGATTGAATTTGGTTTCAGAATCAGAACCTTGCGCAACTGCACATAATCAACGAACGAACAAATGAATGAATAAACAATTGCAAACAAGGAATCGAAATCAAATAAAAAATGAAAGGGAATTGAAAGAGATTAACGACTTACAGGCTTGGAGGAAATCGTACTTTAAAATGGGAGAAGAACGAGGTTTGTTAGGGTTTGTGAACTTGCCGAACATCTTCGAATAAACTTTTTCCTCTTCTTCGTTGAACTCAAAGACGTCGAATTTGTTGATTGATGAAGAAGATGTGCGCTGAGTCATGGAGTGAGTGAATCGGAACGAGTTATGAGGAGGGAGAAACTCGTTACCAAAATTATAGAAATTTCATTGCGAATTTTGTGTGAATTTGGGATCCGGGAAAAGAAAGTATGTTTGTTATTTCAATTTCCTTTTTCTTTTATTTTCCTTTCCTATTTATTTGTTGAATTAATTGAATTGAAATGGGTAAAAGTTGCTTCATCAAGGTTTAATTGCAGATAAATTAAGTTTTTCTTGGCGCCATAACCATAGAATTGAAATGTATCTACTAGTTAGGTTCATAACACGACGATGTCGATCTAGTTTTAAATATAATAAATGATTAAAATAAGATCAAAATTTATGATAATGACAGAATGTATGAAGAATATACTATTTGTATTATATTTGTATAAAGAGAAAAGGTAAAGAGAAAAACTGATATGTTTGTTGTAGCTAAAACTAATATTTAGTGACAAACGAGAAGAGTGTCACAATAGGTCATTTAGTTAGTAGTTAACTTATAATTTTTTTTAAAGTTAAATTCATATATTGATATTAAATGAGAATAGGTGACACTCTCTATTTTCTGTAGCTAAAAGTAACTATAGTGACAAATAAAGAGGTGTCACTAAAAATTAAGTGTCACACTAGATCTCTTTTTTTGTAGTGGATGTAATATGTTAGTGAAATGTTAGAAAAGAAAAAAAAGAAAATAACATGTTGAATGATTGTATGAAAATTTAAAATATACAAATATAAGAGTTGTAACTAAAAACTAGAATAGTGAAAGCAAAGATCCTTTCTCCTTAATATGCATGCTATCTTCACCAGTTTCAGATTTTAAATTGTAAACTCTATATCGTTTAGACATATCTGAATATCCTAAAAAGATATCCTTGTCTAATTTTGGGGTCAAACTTTCCCAAGTTATCCTTATTGTTTAGAATATAGAAAGAACAACAAAAAATTTGAAAATAGGATATGTTTGGTTTCCTATCTTTCTAGAGTTGATAGAATGTTTTGTTTAAAAATTCTTTTTCATGGATTTCTTTTTGAAAGGAAAATTCTTTTGTCCCTTTTTGTTGAGTGAACAATCAGTTTTGTAATTTCCTAATTTGTTGCATCCATAACATGTGATTTGACTTTTGTCTGTTTCAGCTTTTGCACTTTCCTTTCTGTTTGGAAAGATTATTCTTAGATGATTTCTTCTTCTCATTAGTCTTTGAATATTTCTTGAAATGAGATCTAGTTCATATTCAACTTCATTTTCCTTTATTTCAAGTTAATCTATATCTTCTTTTTGTGATAATAAACCTCCGTCTCCTATACTTTCTCAGCCTTAGTAGGCTTACAATTCTTCTTCTTAGTCACACTAGATTTACCTTCAATCACAGCTGAAACCGAGTCTCTTTTACAATCAAAAAGAGGACTTTAGAAAGTTTACGAATAAAATTTAGATTTTGCATTAAATTCTCATAACTTGATTTGGATGGAACAAATATTCACACTCGTGTACACTTGTGATTTGCTTATCTATGATTATCTTTGAGTGTGTTTGATGAACTTTTAATCAAGCTTGTACACTTTGTGATAAGTGAGTTATATCTTGATGTAAGTTATTGGATCTTGAAGTTATGAGGTCTTCTATATATACATATAACATGTGAGTAAGCTTTAGTAAGTTGCAAAGGTATTCATGTGTCTATTGGACACAAGTTCCAAGGCGTTGCAGCCAATATAGATGAAGATATTGGAGATTCATGAACATTCTAAACTTTAAGTTGACTTTAGAATGTTTACTGAGTTGTCTCTATTTAGTGCAGGGGAAAGAGAAATCATGTGTCAATGCACGTCTTTTAAAGCTGATGATTGCTCACATCAATGAACAATGTAAGTACAGTAATGCTAACAACCTTTCAATCCTTTTTTTACTTTTGTATTTTTCCTTGGAACCTTCTAATTTTGCAACTTTATGATGTTCATAAATTTGCAGTTTGAATTTAGTCAAGCCGAATTGTTGTGATCTTCTTAGACTTTAGTTCTCATTTATTCCTTTGATAACTTGTTTATCATGTCATATGAGTTCTATAGCTTATCAAAGTGAATGTTCTTCTTTGTTTTAAATGATTGAAAATTTCTTTTTCTTAATTTTTATGGCTCATTTAAGAAAGATTCTTTTTCTAATAAAATGTAGGAACGTGTTCATTTGATTGATTTCTTTAAGTGTGAGCATGTTGTCTTATGTTGAAGATAGAACATTATGATGTTCCATGTTGATCTTTCTAAAGTCTGTATTGAGAAAGTTTCTCGAATTCCATTTTGTTCTTTTGTGCTTAATCTTGTATGACTTTTTTTTCTCTTAAGGGAGTTACTCAAAAGTACACATTAAATAACAAGATGTATCAAAATCTCTCAATCATTTAACATTTCATCTTTTTCTTTTCTCATTCTAAAGTATAAATAAATACTAAGAGGTGAAAGCGAAATATCACCTTTTATATTATCCTCAACTTATAAAAAATATTAGAGTGTAGATCTATTTTAGCCATTTAGAAAAACAACGAAAAGTCACATGTTTGCATTTGTTTTAACATTTGTTGTATAATGAAGTAATTCTTGATGCAAGATGATAAGCATGAAAGGTAAAAAGGGAGAAGTGGTGTGTGATAGGAGAGATTGTAGAGCTTTGGTGCGAGACAGTTAAAGGTTATAGGCTAGTTCCATATTTATGGTTATTTTTATGTTTTTTAATCATGATTTAATTAAAATGATTTAAGCTGAAGTGCCTAAAATGTTGATTCTTGTCGGATAGTGTTAGTACATATAAATTAAGCAAAATTTCAAAAATGACATTAATTTTATTGAGCAAAGGTGTTTATGTCATTTTATAAATACACATACACTACGCCAAAAAGATTATTTTAAAGCGTTTTTTTTTCAAACCATTTACAACACTTTTAAGCGCTCTAGTATCTAGTGTTGTAAAAGGATACAACAACGCTATTGAAAATAAAACAAGCGTTGTAATAGGTCAATATATAAAGCGCGCTTATACTAGATTTACAGCGCTTTTTCAAAAAAGCGCTGTAATAGGTCCATATAAAGCACACTTCTTCTACTAGATTTAAAGTGCTTTTTCACAAAAGCGATTTAATAGGTCCATATATAAAAGCGCGTTTCTTATACTAGATTTACAACGCTTTTTCAAAAAAGCGCTGTAATAGGTCCATATATAAAGCGCGCTTCTTGTACTATGTTTACAGCGCTTTTTCAGAAAAGCGCTGTAATAGGTCCATATATATAGTGCGCTTCTTATACTAGTTTTACAACGCTTTTTCAAAAGAGCGCTGTAAAAGGCTTAGAAAAGTGTTGTAAAACACTTAGAAAAGCGCTGTAAAACTTTTAAAAAAGCTCTGTAAAATGATGTTTTATGGCATTTTTTTAAAAAACGCTGTCTTTTTATGGCATTATTATCAACATCAAATATCACATTGAGATTCTTCTTTTCAACATTATAATTCACATTCACAATGTCAAAGTTCATATTCACAAATATCAAAATTCATATTCTTCACAATATCATTTCATATTCACATTCAACAATATCAATTACAAGTGTTTCACAGCAACAAATTACAATTTCATATTCACATTCAATAATATCAATTACAAGTATTTCACAGCAACAAATTACATCATGACAGTAGCAATAAATTACAAATTACATATTGACAATAGCAACATATTCACAGTATAAATTACATATTCACATAACAAATTACATCATGACAGTAGCAACAAATTACAAATTATATAACTTTCAGTTCGAGGACTAACTGTCACCATTCTTCTTTGATTTCTTTGAGATCACTTTCAGAGTATGTTGGGTTGAAGTTGTCAAAATACTATGCGATATAATATTTGAACATAAATAAGTTAGAATCAAATATATATATATATATATAGTTTATATATGAAAATCAAAATATAATGAAAATAATGTACCGTTTCTGGAATTATATGTTGATTCAGATCAACAATCTCCTTCATGAACCTTATTATATAGTATCCACAGTCTATGTTGTTAGTTTGATGCGGACATTATAAAATAAAACATGTACGCCAATAAATATTTATGCATTGATTGTAAATGAAAATTTAAAGGCATATAATTAAGTTCTATAACAAAAATTTCAAACCTTTATTGGAAGCCATGTGATGTTGTTTGACTTATTCTTCGACACTGAAACACCCCTTTAAGCGCGAAAAACTTGCAGAGCACTATCAAATAAATGTGATTATTATTCAATGACCAAACACATTATTTATATATGTAAGAAATAAATGAATATTACTTACGTGTCGAAGATGTTCTTTATATCAGGGTGATTGTTGAAATAACTGTGCAATGGATCTAAATAATATATAATTTTAGAAGTCGTATTTATGGCAAACAACACCCAATGTTGCCTACACCAAAAAAATTTTGTTGGCAAATTTGTTTACACAACTCATAAAGTATCATAAATTAAAAAAGATATAGATAAAGAATCTAATTACGTACCCTGAATTGTATGGTACCAGAAACAACTTG
Source organism: Cicer cuneatum (assembly GCA_037974295.1). Classification (NCBI taxonomy): domain Eukaryota; kingdom Viridiplantae; phylum Streptophyta; class Magnoliopsida; order Fabales; family Fabaceae; genus Cicer; species Cicer cuneatum. The sequence continues at coordinate 41,960,523 of JBBPBO010000001.1, forward strand.
TCCTTCTCTTTATTTTCTATGAGTACATCAACTACATATTTTTTTACATTAACTGGATCGAGCCTAAACATGGATAGTTTATGCACACTAATTTCTCATACAAAAACCTTCAATGAAAATATAAAATTAGATTAATTATCAATAAATTAATGTGGCAGTGATGCAATTAAAAGGTAATTTTTATCTTAAATAAAATATTTATATTACCTGATGTATATGCTGATGATAGTAGCACTCATCTCTTTATGATTGAGAAGTTCGTACATTTGCTCTTTGCCAAGTATTTCTACATACTCATCTACGAATATACCTTTTTCCATGTTTATGATACGTGTATCATTATTGCTCTCCATATTCATCTTTGTTGTTATGTCAAGACACCACCCAAATCGAGAAAGGCGTGGTTGACTTATTTTAGGAGCAACAACTGATTTTCCTCGATCCAATTTTTGCATTTTGGAGGATTTATTTTTACCACAAACCTGCACCGCAGGTGCAGCGGGTTTATTTTTTGGTTGAATTTGAAAAAAATGAGGTTGATCAGTTTGTTAGTTATTATAGTAAGCTAATCATTTCGTATACATGAATTGATGTATATGTCAAACCTTTTCTGCCTTTTCTGGTGAAGTGACAGACTCGTTGCGAGGGATCTTCTTATCATTCCCTTTAGCAAGAATCTAAATAAATGTGAAATTAAAAGTGGAAAAATCAGCAATTAAACATAATCAATCATAATCATACAACTAAACATACATAGCAATTAAAACATACCTCCTCAGTGCCAACAAAATGTTTCGGCCATGCCACATAGCTACCTATTGCTTCTCCCAAAAATTTCATATCTCCGATGCAACGATACAAGTGGTTCTAAAGCTATCACATGTGATACTTTAACATGGCCGATAGGGATGGGATTGTTGTGCAATACTTCTCTCAATGTATTGTACAATGTTCCTTTCCAAACCATGCGACGGGTAAGGGAAGACAAGTATAGTGAGCAACGTGAAAAACTCAAAATCAATGGTTAATACATAAGTATGTGAAACAATTAGGTTGAATGAATTTCTTATTTCGTTAAGTAATTAATTACCTTCGGGAGACTTTTATGACTAATGTTGCAACTTCCATATTCGCTGTCTATTTGCATTTCACGTTGAAGTTGCTTTTCCTTATCATTTTTAACCAAGTATGCAACTTGCTCCGATAGGGTTTTCAGCGCTTCTAATACTTAATCATTCGAGGGATTTGTGCGCTTCTCATGTGAAAAATAACTTTTATGAGTCACGCAAAATCCCTTACCCCTCACACGGCCAGAATATTCAGGAACATTGAATATCTTGCCAAGAATGTCCCTGTAGCTAACTTTTTTATTCTCATCTTGATTTTCAAGACATTGTTCCAAATTTTCCTAAAATACATGTAGTATTAAAAAATAAGTTCAATATCATTTTTAAAAGACAATATTAAAAAATATTGAAGTGATAGTATACTTACACATTGTTAGACAACTTGTTGAACATTTTCGTTATCCACTATTCAATCTTTATTAACGCGAGCCTCCTTCCACAAGATATGACGACTCAATGGTTGATCCGATTTCGCCTCTAGCAGCTGTTCGTTAAGACATAAACAAAATATTAGTTAGAAACTATAGTTTAATCTACCACAATGTATAAAAGTGATGTTTACTTACAATTTTTTGCTCTAAACGTGCATACCCCATATGCGATCTTTTGTATGGATGTATTGGGTTTTTTGCTCGCTCCCGATTTGCTGTACTTATATTCTATATATAAATAAAAAAGATAACGATCGTGTAAAAAAATAAGATATGAATATGAATAAAACACACATGCTAATAAAATAAATATCACCACAAATGCGGGGTCTGAACGTTTAGCTACAAAAGAGGTCCACTCTTCAGTTGATATGTAGTGTTTATAAATGTTTGGAGCTTCAACATTCAAATTTCCACACTTGTCTCATAAGTAACAATTCGACAGACAAGATCTAAATACTGTGTGAATTTTACCAGCAACTCTAAGCACGTAATTTTTCCGCATATCTTCCATGTTAAAAGCGCTCTGCAAACCAAATAAATAAAGAGTTTGAATAAAAGTATTTCAATGGAAAAAATTATAAGTAACAAAAAAGTGGAGTAAAAAAGTTAATTACTTGCACATCACTCCACAATATGTCTTTAGCATCCTTCAAAGCTTTGTCTCTCCAATCATCAATTGTTATTGGGATATTTTGACAAACAACATCACCGATGTAACTTACCATCATTGAACTGTTGGGCTCAATCGGCTGGCCACTTATATTCCATCCCACCTTATAAACTCATAGAGTTTAAGTGCTCGCTTTCAAAGAAAAAATCTAAACAAAAGTATAGTATATGTACCTCAAATTTTTTTCCAATACTTCTTGCTTTGATGACTTTTTGCATTATAGTTGCCCCACGTTTCACTTCGTTTTCATAGCCTTTAGAGTTGACAACTTCAGTGTTTATAACGTCAGTGTTTACAACTTCATCGTTTTGACGACCTAAATCGTTATTGGAATCCATGTATCTACACATTTCACACAGTATAAGTTCAACATGCAGTTTAGTGACAACAACATATTGAATAAATACAACATACACTATAAGTTTAGCGACCACAAGATATTAATAACAATACTTGTAGTTTAGGGTTACGACGTCGCAGAAATACAAGTAGAAATAAAAGTTTAGGTTCCACAGAGTGCTTTAAAAAACTAAATAAAAAGTGCCTTAAAAACCTTTATGATTCGTAGGGATTGTATGTAGTGAGAATGGAGAATAATGAAAACAGAGAGTACGTAATGAATATGGACAGTAGGGTTCGCACTAGGGAGAAGAGGGTCGGGTTCGTATAGAGAGTAATGAAGATGGAGAGTACGTAATGAAGAAGGGTTTCACACTACCAAGTTCGTAGGGATGAGAATACGTAATGAAGAGGAAAATGAAGAGGCAATTTCTTATTATCAGTTTACATAATATTTTTAAAAAACCTTTTTACAGCGCTATTCCAAAGAGCGCTTAAAAAGACCTAATCTATTACAGCGCTCTTCCAAAAAACGCTTTAAAAGACTATATAAAAAGCCCCTTAAATAGTCTTTTACAGCGCTTATAGACACATTATATAAAAGGCGCTATATGAGCATTTTACATCGCTTTTGCCCATAAGCGTTGTAAATGTTTTGTCTCTTGTAATTTTTTTTAAAAGCTTTTTATAGCGCTTATGGGCAAAAGCGCTGTAAATGTTTTGTTTTGTAATTGTAATTTATTTTTTAAAAGCCTTCTACAGCGCTTATGGACCAAAGCGTTGTAAATGTTTTGTTTTGTAATTGTAATTTATTTTTTAAAAGCCTTCTACAGTGCTTATGGACCAAAGCGCTGTAAATGTTTTGAAATTGAATTTTTAAAAGCCTTAGAGTAATATGTATATCATTTTATAATGTGAGATAATATTATCCATACTCATGGATACCAATTGTCATCTCCAAAATGATTTTTTTCAAATTCTTCATATCAACTTGTATGATGAGTTCAGATTATAATTAAAAAATTTATCAAATTGTCATCTCTAAAATAATATAATTAAAAAAGTTATATGATGAGTTCAGATTACATGACTTATGGGAAAAATAATTATGTTTTCCTAATAATTAATTAAATACATGTATATCAATGCTAAATTACATGATCAGTTCAAGTTCTGGCAGAAAATCTGTATAAGCATAAAATAAAATACAGTTCAAGCTAAATGCTCAGTTCTGGCAGGTCAAGTTACATGAAATTAGTATAAATTACATGATCAGTACAAAAACACATAAACACCTTAAGATTCCCTTCTTATTTTCCTAGTGGGATTCACATTTGTTTGTCCCTTAACGATACGAAACGATGGATTAATCCAAATTCCCTCATCATTATCATCTCTAAGATATAAACCATCATTAGTTGAATCAATTTCACGTGGTTGTGATGTCGCAAAGAAAATATCATTACCAACATCTTCCACGTTGTTGTTATCATCACTTATTTTATTGGTTGATAGAACAACATACCATTTATCATCAGCAGGATCAGTGACATAAAACACTTGTTGAGCTTGCGACGCTAAAATAAAATGCTCATCTTTGTATCCCACCCTACTAAAATTGACAAGCAAGAACCCTGACTCATCAATCCAAACACCACTATTATTATCGACCCACTTGCAACCAAAGATGGGAACACGAAACATTGTGTAATCCAACTCCCATATGCGCTCGATAACCCCAAAATATGATAGATTTGTATATATTGGGTTTTTGTCTTTTGCACTTGAGATATGCTCGCTTCAGCTACTAAAGTGACTCCGGTATTTTGCATAGTGGTTTGATCATCTTGTTTTGTGGTATAAAATGTATAGCCGTTAATTACATAACTGGTGTAAGAAAATACATGTAAACTCGGGCCATTTGCTAGCCACCTCAATCTCTCTAAAATTGAAGCGGAGTCTATATCAAACTTTGAGTTAATGTGATTTTTTAGCCATGTTATAAAACTTCGATTGTGCTCCCGTGTTATCCAATTTTTATTCCTGTTCATGTTCAAACTAGATAACTGATCCATGTGTATTATAACATACGGTTGAACCTCATCATCATTGTGCAAAACATACAATTGTGCCTGCTTCCATTCTGTCTTTGATATAGTCATTACTCTTTTTCCAATTTATCCCTTCTCCTGTTATTCTTCCCGAATGACGAGACATAGGAAGTCCTGTGGATTCAACATTGGATAGATATTAAGTACAAAATTCAGCAGCTTCTTCGACAATGTACCGTTCAGCAATACAACCTTCTGGTCGACTTCTACTTTTTACGTACCCTTTTAATATTTTCATATATCGTTCTATCGGATACATCCATCTCATATAAGTCGGCCCACAAAGTTGTGTCTCCTTAACAAGATGAACAGTAAGGTGAACCATTATATCAAAAACCGAGGGTGGGAAATACATTTCAAGCTCACACAAAGTAACAACAATTTCTCTCTGCAATGTCGGGACTTTATGAGGATCAATCACTTTACTACAAATTTCCATTAAGAAGAAACATAATTTAGTTATGGCTCGTCGAACTTTTTCAGGTAAAATGGAATGTATACCTATTGGTAGCAAATGCTCCATGAGAACATGACAATCATGAGTCTTCAAACCTTTTAACTTGAGGTCTTTCATACAAATTAAATTTTTAATGTTTGAATTGTATCCTTCTGAAACTTTAACTTCGTGTAGAAATTTACATAAAACAATTTTTTTCCTTTCTAGATAGAGTATGAGCAGCTGAAGGTAGATATGTGCGATTTCCTTTCTTTACGGGACCCAATTCATTTCTTATTCTCATATCGACCAAATCCAATCTTGCATAAATGCCATCCTTAGACTTTCCTGGAACACTGAGTAACGTACCAATAACACTATCAAATACATTTTTCTCAATATGCATCACATTGAGAAAATGTCTTATATACAATGACTTCCAATATGGCAATTCAAAGAAAATTGACTTTTTCTTCCACCCAGTTTTGACAAGCTCTCCCGCAAATGGTTTGCCAAATTTATTGGTCAAACCTTGTACTTTTTCCAATATTTGATATCGAGTGGGTGCTTTTGGAGCAGTACCTTCCTCTGATTTTCCATTGAATGCATTTATCCACCCACGATAATGATGACTAAAAGGTAAAAATCTACAATGTCCAAGAAAGACGTTCTTCTTACAATGTTTCAACCGCATCCAATCTGTACTCTCTTCACATATAGGATATGAACATTAACCTTTAATGCTATATCTTGATAAATTACCATATGCTGGAAAATCATTAATTGTGCCGAACAACATAGCCCTCAAATTGAAACTTTCTTTCTTATACCCATCATAAACTTCCACACCTGTCTCCCACATATTTTTTAAATCTTTAATTAAAGGAGCCAAGTATACGTCGATATCATTCCCCGGTTGTTTGAGTCCAAAAATTAATAGAGACAACATCATAAACATACACTTCATACATAACAATGGAGGTAGGTTATAAATCAAAAAAATCACAGGCCATGTGATGTGTGATATGCTTTGAAAACCATGTGGATTCATTCCATCAGTAGAAAGTGCAAGTCGTAGATTTCTTGACTCTCTACCGAAATCAGGATACTCGTGATCAATTTTTGCCCATTGTGGAAAATCTATAGGGTGTTATACCTTTCCATCTCTAATTCTTTCATCTGCATGCCATGTCAAGTGTTTTGAATCTTCTTCACTACGATATATGCGCCTAAATCTTGGTATTATAGGAAAATACCACACGACTTTTGCTGAAGTAGATTCTTTCTTCTTATATCGAGAGACATTGCATTTCGGACAAACCTTTAGTAATTCATATTCGTTTCAAAATAAAATGCAATCGTTAGGACACACATAATCCTTTCGTAACTCATGCCAATAGAGCACAAAATTCGTTTAGCCTTGTAGGTTCGACTGGAAAGTTCATTATCATCTGGCAACATGTCTTTTAGGAGTTTTAATAATTCTGTGAAGCTTTTATCAGACCATCCATTACTCACTTTTAAGTTGTACAACTTTAATATCTCCGAAAGTCTAGTGAATTTAGTACAACCATTATATAATGGTTTATCTGCATCACTCAACAAACTCTCAAACATTTTAGGAAAATCCCGAAGATCTTCTTCAACTGCTTTTGCAACCTCCTCAACTCGGTCCCGCTCATATGTATCTATGTTGAAATCATTTGAATCATATGTCGCATCATTCTCAAAATAAGTGTTCCCTTATTTTTTCTCACCATGTCTTGTCCAACATGTATAGCTTTGATCAATTCCATGCCATACTAATTGTCCTTCCAATTCATCTGCTCTAACGCGTTTTCCAAAACAACATTTTAAACAAGGAAAAATGATTCGATTTGGGTCTTTTGCATTCTTCACTACAAATTCAACAAACTCCTTCACTCCATTTTCATACTCTTTTGACAATCGATTGGCAAACATCCATTTCCGGTCCATTTTATATGACCTATATGAATGCAGTGTTACACAAATTTATCAATCTATAACATTATACCAATCTATAGTATATATATATATATACAAGTCTAATTTCAAAAGACAACAAAACAGATCGAACATATTTTATATGATTTATCATGTAAGAATTTATGAATGCAGTGTTACACAATTTTATCAATCTATATCATGTAACAATTTATGAATGCAGTATATATGAATGCAGTGTTACACAAATTTATCAATCTATAACATCATACCAATCTATAGTATATATAGTCTAATATTGGAAAATGGAAACCAAGGTCCAAGGTCATGCATACAAGTCTGATTTCAAAACAGAACAGATTTATCATCTAACATTTTATATGATTTATCAGGTAACAATTTATCAGTTTTAGAGACAACAACAAATTAATAAATACAGTACCTGACACAACAATCACTCAGTAGAAATGGGCGCAAAGTAGAGGAGAGGAAGGTTCGTAATAGGGTTCGAATGGAGAGAACATATTAAATATGTTTTTATTTATTTATTTATTTATCAAGTATATATAACTTGAACTGCTTTTACAGCGCTTTTGTCCATAAGCGCTGTCAAAGGCTTTTAAAAATTAAATTTCAAAACATTTACAATGTTTACAGCGTTTTTATACAAAGCGCTCTAAAAAGCGCTGTAAATATAGTGTGGGAGCGCTATATTTTACAGCGCTTTTATAAAAAGCGCTCTAAAAAGCGTTGTAAACATTATGTGAGAGCGCTATATTTTACAGCGCTTTTATGCGAAGCGCTGTAAACATTATGTGAAATCGCTATGACGCTACAACAGGGCTTTTTCTAAAGCGTTTGTCATGAAAGCGTTGTTGTATCACCCGTTAATTTTAAAATATTATACAACAACACTTTTAGTTATGAAGCGTTTTAAAATGCGCGCTGTAAAAGACAATTTTTGGCGTAGTGATATTTTTTTCATTTTCTCCTAGCCAAACTATTAAATAATCAACATATTTTCGTTTCAGTTTCTCTTATTTTCAATTTCTTTTCTTTCCTTCATCAACAAAACAATGTGTAAAGAATGTACATGCTAAGTCGTCGAAGTTTAATTTTTTCAGATACTAAAAGTTATCTTTATTTTTTTCTGGGACTAAATTGAGTGTCATAAGTTTTTCAATGGCTAAAATGGATCTTCACTCAAAATATTAAGAATCGTTCTCGTATCTTTTCCAAAATGAATAACTAAAAGAAATAGAGGAAATTATATGAAAGATGTAATATGTTAGTGAAATGTTAGAAAAAAAAAGAAATAAAAAGAAAATAATATGTTGAATGATTGTATGAAAATTTAAAATATCCAAATATAAGAGTCGTAACTAAAAACTAGAATAGTGAAAGCAAAGATCTTTTCTCCTTGAATCATTGAATCATACTTGGCTTGCTCATCGAGTAAAATGAAAAAGTGTAATTAGTTTGTTACAGAATTCCATCAAAGTGTAGAATGAAGAAGTGTAACTAATTTGTTATAAGAATAAATCTTTAGAAACGATATGAATAAAAGTCCATCAAAGTGAAAGCGTAATATCTTTTCTTTAAACTCCTAACAAGCATGCATATTTAGTTATCTTGTTAATCGGGTAAAGGTATTTATGCAGGTTAACTAATTAGTTATATAAATTGTGTATATTCACTTTGCAACCCCAATACCACTCAAGCATTACTGTGTTGCACGATGGCAGCCCTTAATACTACTCTTAAAAAAAAATTTCAGGAGCTAGAAAATGCAAATCCAACACTCGAAAACTCACCCCCCAAGATACAAAAGGTGGCAGAGTATCTCCGAAGCAGACCGGACTTTAAGAAGTATTACTTACCCAAATTGATGTCAATGGGTCCCATACATCACGGTAATAAAAATCTGGAGTTAGGAGAGAACTACAAGCTTATTTGGGCGAAGAAGTACATCGAAAGCACTAAACTAAAACCAAACGCTCTACACCAAAGGATTGCAGATTAATTGGTCACCTGAAGAGTCTTTTCGCCGACGAAATCAGTAATAAATATCCAGAAGGCTTCGATGAAGAGCTGTCTTGGATTTTGTTTGTAGATGGATGTGCTCTGCTTCATATATTGAAGAATGCCAAGCTAGAAAAAGCAAAAGATATGAATATTAAGGTTGACCAACTTGTTCTTGTGATGATGGATGTGCTTTTGTTGGAGAATCAGCTTCCTTATTTAGTACTGGAGCTGCTTTGGAACGATGAAACCAAGGGTAGTTTGATAAAGACAATGGAGGATTTTCTTCAATGTCATCATTGGACACAAGGGACTACTAGTGATTCTGGTCCCAACAATGTCAAAGAAAACCCAGGAGACCAGAATCAACAGCATATCGTAGATGTACCGGACGAGTCACATCATCTTCTTGATCTTCAGCGAAAAATGATCTTGCATCCCAAGGTAAAAATCAAACTACTATACCTCTCCATGTATGCATCATGATTTCAAATTGCGGCGGCAATCCCCATTACCTTATTTACATTCATATTGCGATGAAATACCACTTAAATTGTGACTTCCATTACAGACAATTCATTTAAACCATGGAATGCATACTATCTACTTCCTCTGTCCAATTAATTGTAAGTGTCATAGTAATGGATCCGGGTTGCAACTCCAATCTTATAACTATAGCTAGTCACACCTATTTCAATTTATTTCAATTGTTCCATCAAAGATCATATGATTCAAAATTTAAATTAATTAAAAGTTAAATTATAGTCACATTGATTCAAATATACTTGTTAAAAATTTAAATATAAATAAAAAATATATTAAAATTTGTGTAATTCATACTTTAAAATTATAAAAAATGTAATTTTCTATTCAAAATTTATTTTTTATTTTCTTAACAAATACCTCAAAAAACTTGTAATGATCAAACTTAAAACATATATATTTAAAATATATATGTATGACAAGTAATAGAGGATTCCATATTTGTTGACAAGTAATAGAGGATTCCATCCTTGTCATAATATATATGACCTATTTGTTGATATCCATGGTAAAGTTCATGAATGAATGAGAGAAAGTTGATTAATTGATGTAGGATGCGTTTTATATAGTAATTTTAACTAAATTAACAAAAATAGTATCTAAAATTGTAATTAATATTAACTAACTTTTCGGTTGTAAAAAAATGCTAAATAACTTTTAATTACATTTAACAAACTCAAACTATATCTAATAAATCTCTAATTGTATATCTAACACTATTGGTAAAAGAATTGACTTTTTCAATTCTAACCGTTGTATTAATTAATATTTTTTTAATTAAACTATCTAATTGTATTCTGCTTTGTATTTATGATCATGTTAAATGTATTGAAATTTGATAAGCATAATTTAGTAAAATAAATATAATTCACCCTATTTTATTTGTACTTTTTTTTAATGTGTAAAATAAATTTGGATTTGAACTCGAGACCTCCTTAATTTGTCTTCGACGTTCCTTAGCTCACGTGCGTATGAGGAATTCTTTATGCATTATTAAATAGATGATACTTTCTTTTAAGAAAAATATGATATTCATTCATTTAAATTGATATAAATTATATCGATCAGTACAATTTAACGTTGTTAAAACTGAAAAGAATGGATATGGGAATAAACACACAATATTCAAGTTAATAACATAAAATGGCAAAATGCCTATAAATGTAACAAAGTCTATAGATATGACAAAAAACTTAAGTGTTCAGAATATCCCATAATACCCCTTGCCTTCGGAGCTGTAACATTGAAGACGTCAAAATTATCTACTTTGGATCAAAACTGATTTGTCAATAGGAATCAAACAAATACCACAACAAATTAAAGACGGAAAATCAACACAATGTAACACCAAGACAACGAACAAAAACAATGTTGCCCAAAGATGACAAGATGATGAGAAAATATGAAAGAAAAACTATATATGTGGAAAAATAATGAATTGAAATAAATAAATAAATAAAAAAGGAAAAAACAACTGAAAAAAGTAACTTCAAGTAAAAAATTTGCTCTAGATCTTCCCCTCGAGTGCAGAAAAAAACAATAGAGCAATAGAAAAAATGAGGAATGCGGTTGATAGGTTAATTAGATGGTACTGTTTTTTTTTTTTACACATAATAATTAGATGGTACTACTACATAACATATAAAGCATTTATTAACGTTGAAATGCTAGCTAGTCTTACTTGAAATAAGATTATCTGAGAATTTATAGAATAAATAAATAAAAAGTTAAAATGATCTAGTAACACTTATCTTTAGTTTTATTTTTTGAAGTGTAGCAGTAACACTTATGATGGAGAGAGTTAGTATAATTTCGAAAATTGGTCTTATTATTCTATTTTTTTGATTAAATTATTATTATATTTTTAACTGATCAAATGTTAGGCCAAAGGCAATAAAACTAACGAGAACAATTCAGAGGATAAAAAAAACAAGACGCAGGATCATACAGGAACTAAGAGCATCATGGATAAGACAAACAAGACACGAAGTCCAACATACAATAGCAATGAAACTAACGAGAACAAATCAAAGGATAACGAAAACAAAGGCAATGAAACTAACGAGAACAATTCAAGGGATAACGAAAACAAGATGACAACATACAGGAACATACAAGAACTAACAACATCAGGGATAACACTGAAGTCAAGCAAGACACGAAGTATAACAGACATAAAATTCTACGAGGGTTGGTTCGCCGCAACATTGGAGCTTCCTGAGATCGTTGTCGACGACACAACAGCCATTACATTTTTCAACCTCATAGCATATGAGATGTGTTCTGATTTTGAGAATAATTATGAGATATGTTGTTATGTATTTTTTATGGACTCGCTCATCGACCACCCTGATGATGTGAAAGAATTGAGATCAAAAGGGATTTTGCTCAATTACCTTGGCAGTGATGAGGAGGTTGCCAAGCTATTTAACATCATAAGTACTGATTTGGTAGCTAACGTCGAAAGATATTCAGAAGTTAGACTTAAAATAAATAAGCACTGTTTGAGTCCAACCAAGGTTTGGATAGGGTTGACTAATTACACCTATTTCAGCAACCACAGGGATATTGCCCTCTTTTTTTCGGCTTTAGCATTGGGTCTCACTTTATTCCAAACGTTGTTGGCCATTCCCCTGCCTCGCTAAACAATCATAAGTGTGGTTTGTTGTTGCATAACCAATAATAGATGTTGTTTTTGAGATATTGTGACATGCATAATAATTGTCTTCTTGTAAGGCAAGTAGTAGTGTACTTCACTTCTCTTTGGATTGTGTTAATTTTTTTAGGATTTTTTGGGTTCAATTGGTTGTCTAGTATCCCTTCATGACTACGAGTAGTTCAGAAATGAAGAGTGCCTTCTTTTTTTGTGGGTTTGAATTGTAATAATTTTTAGATTTCAAATAAAATTTATGCAAGTTTAGCAAAGAAAAAGGTTAAGTATTTGATCAAATTAATAGTCCGACTAATTGATTATTTTATGTGTTTCTATATTTGTTGAGAGTAAATTTTATCACTTCAACAAATGAATTCAAAGATCGATCGATGATTAAAATTAGATCATTAAGGGGTTCTAAGTTGTTAGATTTATTGGTTAAAGTTGAGTTGATGAAATAAAAAAATTCAAAGTTTTGTGTAAAAATGCAATGTTACACTACATGAAATGAATCAATACATTAAGAAATTTTGTCATTACCTACATTTGATTTTGCCTTTATCCATGAAATTTTCGTAGGTAATTAAAAATTACTCACAGACACAGGTTCATAGATAAATAGCTCGTAAGTAAAATTTTATCCACAGAAATGCCCTGCATCACATTTACTCATTACATTTCCGTTGGTAATATTTACTCACGACTTCTTTGGGGGTAATGTAATCCATGATATTTCCGTGAGTAATGTCAAACAAAGAAAAAAAATATAACCCATGGAAATGTCACGAGTAAATTTAACCTATAACATTTTCGTGGGTAACATTAAAATAAAAAAAACTAAAATATTAAATATATACTCTCATCCAACTTACATCTTAACTATATAACTATAAACTAAAAAATCGAAATACAAGACAATACAAATGCATAAATCAAAATGAATAAAAAACAAAGTAAAAAGTAATGATTTTATTGATTAAGTAGGAATTCATACATTCTTTGAATAGCCAAGTGATATGGTAATCCTTGTAATCTAGAATTTTTACCTTAACGACGATTTCTAGAATGAAAATGTTTTGTTCCTTAAACTACTCCTATTTATAGACAAATAGTAAAAACTACCTCATGCATGTATGCCACGAGTTCTTCTTTCTATTGGTTAGATTGACATTTCTTACAATCATTTAAACTTTCTTTGACAAATTTTACAACTGTTGTATTAGTCTTCCTTTCAAATGTGACTGTATGACTTCCCTTCGAGTATCATTATGTCCAATTATTTGAGGCGTCCTATTCAAACATTCATTTCAAGCACATCACCTAAAATAAAACTTAAGTTATTGAATACAAGGCCAATTTTAATCGACTTGTTTCTAGTACTCGAACTCTACAATTTGAATTTCCAATATAATAGAGGCCCTCGAAAAATGTTAGTGATCAAAATATTGACTCTCACATTTTTTGGTTTTCGATACTGTGAAATTCTAGACCATTCAAGTCATTAAAGTATGTGTTAATGACCTTCCAAAAAATAAAGAAAAACCTACAACGTGTCATTAAACATTATGATTACGGTGTCAAACGATGTCATTTTAGAACTCAATGGTTGCACACGTTTTCCCAATTAACTCCATTACTCTCCACGTCGACATAGTGAGTAGGGACAATTACTTTTATTTCAAAATTATTTTAAACGCGAAGCACATTTTTCTCACTCTTTTCATTTTTTTTATTCTCTTCATCTTTATTTCCAAACTTACTCCATTTTCTTCAAATATTTTGCACATTCGTCAGCATCAACAACGTCTTCAACTTTTCATACCTTAGCTTCCATGCCTCCCATGGCCACTCAAGCAGCTAAACTTATTTCAGTAGGACACAACCATTTCGCTCCTCAGCTCGAAGAAAACGAATTTAAGAAAACTATTTAGAGATCCCATGTACTTATTCCATTCTCATTAAACCATCAAAGTTGTTCATTCTTAGGACCTTTTCCTCCTTCAAACCATCTTCAACATGTTCAACCTTTTTTCCCCATCGGTCTTTAACCAAAATATTTACCTTTTTAAGGTCAAGTAAACCCTAGTTTTTTGTAGTCAGTTGTCAATGCATTTAAATCAATGCTCAACAATTTCAATCCTTCCAAGTCCAATGTCAAAAAAACCCTCTATAAAGGCCCTTTACAATGAGTGGTTGAGTCACGGTGAGAAACCAAAGTCTTTCCTTAAAAAATATTTAGGAATATATGACTTGATTGCACTTAGTGGGGACAATTTGATTTATAACTTATTCAAACACCTCATATGAGATGTATGAAGCAACCTTAGTCGAACACTTTGCCACCCTCCGACATAGTACACAGCTCCTCGCTTTCAAGACCACCAATCCAAACTTAACACCATCAGCCACTTACTAACACTCCAATGAGACCTCCCAATTTTTAACATTCCACAAACACCTACCCTTTCACTTCTGCATCTGACCCTATGATAACTCTTCATCATATGCATATTTCTCACTGTTTTTAGTCTTATTTATAGGAAATCATTAGTTAATTTAAGGAGTTATGTAATATATTTTTTTGATTTTAGTTTTTAGATTTAATAATATGTTTATGTTCGTATTTCCTTTATTAAGTAGATATTTTTTATGGTTTTATGTTATTTCTTTATTTTCCGTGCAGTCCTGAATTTTGGTGAGAAATCGACATGACCTATATGGAGTATTTCTACCATATCTGGAGTTGTAAATGTCCAATTGGAGTCAAAACAAGTGAAAATGAAAGCAAATATCCATAGCTACAACTTTCATGAAGACATCGGAACCAAATTCGGACTCGAAAGGGGAGCCAAATGCAATAAACGCCAGACATCAGATGTTGTGCGCCTGAAGCGCAAAGCACGCGCCCGAAGCGCATTTTGGCACCACTACTTCTGTTTTAATGCGCCGGGAGCGCGTGGCGCGCTGAAGAATACATAAAATCGAGTTTTTCTGAATTTTGGGGGGATCTTTTTGTCAATTGAGAAGCTCAGAGACTTGTGCCCTAGTAGAGAAGCTCAGAGACGGCTGTTCTACACTATTGAAGGAGTTTTATCAAGAATCATTCATGAATCCTTCTTGTAATTCTTCTTTAATCTCTATCTCTTTAATCTCTGTAATGAGTAACTAAGCCCTATTTGTTAGGGATGAGTGGAACAAGATGAAAGCTTTATTTGTCTGAATTGACTCCTGGTTAGACGAATAAATTTATTGAATTATTTTTATCATCTCTGTGCTTAATGCTTTTTATTGCCTGATCAACTTTAAAATGTTCTATGATTCGTAATTTGAAACGGAAGTGGACTTTACGAATGCTTGAGATGATAAATTCATGAGATTGTAGTCTAGGGATAGATGCAGGTCATGAAATCAATTGAATTAGTTGCAGAGACAACAATTTAAAAAGAGAATTTTTGTACTGTAAAGCTTAATCCTAATTTTAAACCCACTAAGGAATTAGGGGTTATTTTGGAATTAAAGGTTCTGTCACTAAGACATTAGGGCAAGAATACTAAAGAGAATTCGGTAATAATTCAATAAAGGAATTCAGTTACTAGGATCAAATTAGAAACCAAGGTTGGACTCAAAGTGAAACTCATCCCTGACATTTTTCTCATCATAAAAGTTCAATTTCATTACTATTGTTATTTTAAATATTACCTAAATCAATTCGGAAACTTTTTGTTCAATTTCAGTAATTAAAGATAATTCGATAGTAAAACGCAATCCTTGAGTTTGACACTCGATATTACCGTTTTTAATTATTACTTGCAACGATTCAGTACACTTGCTGAAACGCTATCAAGTTTTTGGCGCTGTTGCCGGGGATTGCCATATCACTATTGAGTTATAATTTATTTACTTAATTGGAATTTTTTGCTCTGCAATAAAATTTTTGTTTTCTTTTATTTACTTATTTTTTTTATTTTCTATTTTCTCACGATTTTTTTTCTAACCTTGTATGCGAGGCCAGTCCTCAGTTAAGCTTCTTTTTGATCCAGAAATAGAAAAGATCGCAAAAGCAAATCGAAAGGCGGTTCGAGAAAGGAGGAAAAGGGAAAGAAAGTTAGCAGCAGAAGAACAAAATCTAGGGGACTGCTTCATATTTGCTGAAATGGTTGATCCACCACCACCTGAACGTACCCTCGGGGAGTATGGGAATCGTGATTGAAACCGTGCTCGTTTGGCCATCCATAACCAACCGGTTACAATCAACAAATTCGAAATATGTCCCGCCCTCTATCGAGAGTTGAAGGAGATTCATTTTTCCGGTAAACATAATGAAGATGCAAATAGACATCTCACAAACTTCTTTGAACTATGTGAGACAGTGAAGGTGGACGGTAACAGTGAAGAAGGCAAGAGGTTGAGACTATTTCCATTGTCATTAAAAGATGATGCTAAGGAGTGGCTAAATTCTTTACCCTCCGGTAGCATCACCACATGGGACGATCTTGCAGACAAATTCTTGGAACAATACTTTCTCCCTGCTGTGTTTGTTAGAAAAAGGCAAGAGATTTCTGCTTACAAGCAAAAAGAAGGAGAATCACTTCGTGACAGTTACAGGAGGTTCAAGAGTTTACTAGCAGGATGCCCCAATCATGCTTATGACGACACCGCTCAAATGCAAATATTCTACAATGGGCTGAGGCCGAGCACTAGAATTATGTTGGATGCTACAACAGGTGGCTCTTTGAATTACAAGACCGCTCAGAAGCACAAAAAATTATCGAGATTATGGCATCCAATGAGCAAATGATGTTGTATGATAGAGGTGGTGGGTCAAAAAGTGGTATGCTGGAATTGAGTGTTATGGACGCCGGGTTGGCTCAAGCTACTCTCAAAACAGATAGAGGAGGTTATCACTGCCGAGATAAAAAAAAGGGGATTGAAGCTCTAAATATACAACCCTAAGTGACCCTTGTTAAATTATTGAAACATACAAGTTGTGATTTTTGTGGGGGAGCACATAAAAATGGCGCCTGTGAAGTACCAGAGGATGATGACACAGAAGAACCAGAAAAGGTGAATTTAGTAGGTAACAACGGAAAGCAAAATAATCCTTACTCCAGTACATACAATCCGGGTTGGAGAAATCATCCAAATTTTTCATGGAAAGATCAACAGGGTGGATCCCAAAGCCAACAAGGAGCTCAAACAAATCAAGCGCCACCGCGTAAAGCTGCTTGGGAGATTGCTATTGAGAAGTTGGCAACAAACACAAGTGTTTTCATTGAAGAGTCAAGAGCCATCCAGAAAAATCAATCAGCCTCTATCAAGAATCTTGAGACCCAAGTGGGTCAAATTGCTCAATAGCTAGCACAAAGAGCACTCGGAAACTTGCCTAGTGACATAGTTCCAAATCCACGAAACAATGTTAATGCCGTGACAACAAAGTGTGGCAAAGTAAGTGAACCAACACCACCTAAAAAAAAGGGTGGAAGTGCTTCAATCCCAACCCACTCGGAGGAAATAGTCACCCCGACATCAGCTGAGGGGGATATTGGTTGTGAAAATGAGGAAGAACTTGTGGTGTAGAAAAAGGAAGCCCTGCCAAAACCCGAAATTCAATTCCCATTCCCTCAAAGATTAAAAAGGGAAGAAACAGAAAAACAATTCGGTAAGTTTCTTGATATTTTAAAAAAATTGCAAATTAACATTCCTTTTGCAGAAGCACTAGAGCAGATGCCGACGTACGCCAAGTTCATAAAGGAGATTCTGTCAAAGAAAAGGAAAATCGGCGGTGAAATAGTGATGCTTACTGAAGAGTGCAGTGCTATTTTACAGAAGAAGCTACCACCTAAGCTCAAGGATCCTGAAAGCTTATCTATTCCTTGCGCTATTGGGAATAGAACTTTTGGGAAGGCCCTCTGTGATCTTGGGGCAAGTGTGAGTCTTATGCCTTTTTCTATATACAAAAGGTTAGGCATTGGAAGAGTCAAAGACACACAACTGATGTTACAGTTCGCAGACCGCTCAATGAAACATCCATATGGAGTGGTGGAAGATGTGTTGGTCAAGGTGGATAAGTTTATTTTCGCGGTAGATTTTGTGGTACTGAACATGGAGGAAGACAATGATATCCCCTTGATCTTGGGGAGAGCGTTCCTAGCAACAGGGCGAGCTAAGATTGATGTGGCGGATGACACCTTAACCTTGAAAGTAAATGAGGAAACAATCACCTTTAACATTCTCAAAGCCATGGAACACTCTAAAGAAAGAGAAGGGTGCAACCGAATCGAGATATTTGATTCGATAGTTGATGAAGAAGTTGGGCATCAAGTACCCGTTTTGCCGCTAGAAAGAGTGTTATGCCTACCCCAAGATGTTGTTAAAGATAGTGAAGACCCGAGGGAAAAAGAAGTTTTAGCCATGTTAGAAGCATCACTATCTCATTCCCCCGCTTCTGCACTAGATGGGAGGAGTTGAAGGGGAATGAAGAGGAACTCCTAGAAAAAAAAGAGACACCACTTATTGAACCCAAGCAGCTGCCTCCTCACTTAAAATATGTATTCCTTGGTGAAAAAGATAATAATCCAGCTATCATTAATGCAAGCTTGAGTGAGTTACAAGAAGAGAAGCTGTTGAGAATTTTGCGGAAGCATAAGGGTGCCATCGGTTGGTCCATTGAAGAATTGAAGGGAATAAGTCCGAATTTTTGTATGCACAAGATCCTAATGGAGGACGGTCACAAACCGGTTGTACAACCCCAAAGAAGATTAAATCCACCTATGAAAGAGGTGATTAGGAAAGAAGTGGTAAAGCTCTTAGAAGCCGGTCTCATTTACCCCATTTCAGATAGCTCGTGGGTGAGCCCCGTTCAAGTTGTACCAAAAAAGGGTGGAACGACCGTTATCACAAATGAAAAGAACGAGCTAATTCTTACGCGAACGGTTACAGGGTGGAGAGTTTGTATTGATTATAGAAGATTGAACAGTGCTACGAGGAAGGATCATTTTCCGCTCCCTTTCGTTGACCAGATGCTTGAGAGACTAGCAGGACATGACTATTACTGCTTCTTAGATGGATACTCGGGGTATAATCAGATAGCTGTGGCACCTGAAGATCAAGAGAAAACTGCATTTACATGTCCTTATGGGGTGTTTGCCTATCGGCGGATGCCGTTTGGGTTATGTAATGCACCCACTACATTTCAAAGGTGCATGATGTCCATATTCTCCGATATGATTGAAAAACATATCGAAGTATTTAAGGATGACTTTTCTGTTTTTGGTTCATCGTTTGACAATTGTTTGATTAATCTAGCCCTTGTATTAGAAAGGTGTGAAAAATCCAACTTGGTCCTAAATTGGGAAAAATGCCATTTTATGTAAGAAAGGGAATTGTTTTAGGCCACCGAAGTTATTGAAAAACTTCCCCTTTCCACCAATGAAAAAGGCATTAGAAGCTTTTTAGGTCATGCTGGATTTTACAGGAGGTTTATAAAAGATTTTTCTAAAGTTGCCAAACCACTTACAAACCTACTTGTAAAAGACACACCTTTCAAATTCAATGAGGTCTGTTTGAATGCTTTTAACACCTTGAAAAATAAGTTGATAACTGCCCCTATTGTCACTGCACCCGATTGGTCACTACCTTTTGAAATTATGTGTGATGCAAGTGACATTGCTATCGGGGTAGTCTTGGGACAAAGAAAAGATAATTTGTTGCATGTAATTTACTACGCAAGTCATGTTTTGAATCATGCACAACATAATTACGCAACAACTGAAAAAGAATTATTGGCTGTGGTTTATGCTTTTGATAAATTTCGATCTTACTTATTAGGATCAAAAGTTATTGTTTACACTGATCATGCTGCCTTGAGATATTTGTTTTCTAAGAAGGAATCAAAGCCAAGGCTACTCAGGTGGGTTTTGTTACTACAAGAGTTCGATATTGAGATTCGAGATAAGAAGGGTTCACAAAAACACTGTAGCTGACCATCTATCTCGATTGGAGAAAGTGGAGGATGATGATGACACTAGACCGATTCGAGACCAGTTCGCCGATGAACACATCTTCACAATTTCCGAGGCACCTTGGTTTGTTGACATTGCAAATTTTAAGGTAGGAAAGACAATTCCATCCGATTTCACCTACCAACAACGAAAGAAGTTCATCCATGATGCCAAATTCTATGTATGGGATGAGCCCTTTCTATACAAAAAAGGAGTGGATGGATTGTTGCGATGGTGTGTACCCGAGGAAGAGCAAGAAAAGGTACTGTGGCACTGCCATGACTCTGATTATGGGGGTCATTTTAGTGGGGATCGAACTACATCAAAGGTTCTCCAATCAGGATTGTTCTAGCCGTCATTGTTTAAAGATGCATTCAACTATGTGAAGAAGTGTGATCGATGTCAGCGCACCGGTAATATTTCAAAACGGGATGAGATGCCTCAAAATCCGGTATTAGAAGTAGAAGTGTTCGATGTGTGGGGTATCAATTTCATGGGTCCATTTCCACCCTCATTTGCAAAAGTTTATATTCTGGTGGCAGTGGATTATGTCTCAAAGTGGGTTGAAGCAGTTGCTACACCAAGAAGGAGAACTTGTTCTCCTCTTTAACTCAAGATTAAAGTTGTTCCCAGGAAAATTAAAGTCAAGATGGTCGGGACCATTTAGAATAATCAAAGTGTTCCCACACGGTGCAGTGGAGTTAAAGGATACACACTCGAACCGAAGTTTCAAGGTGAATGGACAAAGACTCAAACAATAATTAGGGGGAGAGTCAAAATTTCTGATGGAGTCCATCAATCTGATCCTCATTTGAAAAGGGGAATGTCAAGCTCAAGACATTAAATGAGTGCTTATTGGGAGACAACCCAAATTCGTATCCTTTGCAAGTTACTTTTAAACTTAATCTCATTTTATTTGCTTTATTTTATTGCTAGTATATTAGTTCTTGTTGTTTTGTATGCTCAAGGAACCACAAGTTGGGTTTAGGAAGTAGATTTTGCCTAGAGCCATAGCCAACAGCAGTGTCGATGTTTCAAGACTGCCTCTTTGCGCTTGAAGCGCTACTGGTGCGCTTGAAGCGGAAGTAAAAAATGTAAGTCTGGACAATCCGCGCCTAAAGCGCATTATGTGTAAAATGGCCACTGCCATTCAGCGCCTAAAGCGCGTCCTTTGCGCCTGAAGTGCATTTGTGTAAAATTACCACTGTCCAGTAGCACCTGAAGCGCGGCTTCTGCACTCGAAGCGCATTTCGCGCAGTTTTCCACTGTAAGTTAGCGCTTGAAGCGCAGCTTCTGCGCTCGAAGAGCATTTCGCGCAGTTTGTTACTGTGAGTTAGCGCCTGAAGCGCGTCTGTTGTGCCCGAAGCGTATTTCGCGTGAATTGCTACTGCCAACACATGCTTGAAGCACGCCTGCTGCGCTCGAAGCGCATTTCGCGCATTTGCTACTGCCAACTCGCGCCTAAAGCGCTCCTGCTGCGCTCGAAGCGTATTTCGCGCATTTCGTTACTGCCTATGCACGCCTGAAGCGCTGAATGTGCGCCCGAAGCGCTGAATGTGTGCCCGAAGCGCGTTTCACTTTGCCTTGTGTTTTAAAACGACCTACCCCTCCATTGTGTCCCCAAACCGGCCTCAAGCTCTCGAACATTCCTCCAATTACACAGTTCATCTCAAGCACCAGTTTTGAATCTCTAACACTTCTTATTGTTCAACCCAACAAAGGTAAGTCTTCTTAACTTCAAGCATTCAAATGTTCATTCATTATCAAGTAAGTTCCATATATCCTTTTGTTGGTTGATTGATTATATTTCAAAAAATTTATGTCCACTATTGCTGCATGCATTGTTACATGATTGTGGGTTATACATGCATTGTTGAATGAGAAGTAGTGTTAGGGTATGCCTTCAAGTAGAACTTGTGATGAAGGAACATTTGATTGCATTCTAAGTGTTTGATAAAATGCCATAGCCACCGTTGAATCTTAATTGATTAATTTTCATTGGATTAATGTGCATTGGATGAATGTGGAACAATAGTTATGGTTGTCTTGGTCAAGTGGATGAACATTCGAACTAACCCTCTAACGTTGAATACTTTGAACCTTGGTTGTGTATAATTGTTTTGCAGGACCAAATGGCAACCCATCAAAAAGAAAAACGAACAAAGGTTACAGAGGCATCATTTTCCCAACCACACGATGCGTCCTTATTCAAGAACATAGCAACACAAGAGTTTCATGCCAAACTCCCCACCATCAAGAAGTTCATGAGTGAGAAAAATTTTGATTTGAAGGAAAATGAATTTGTTGACATCCAAGCAACGATTGCTGCCAGGGGATGGGAGAAGTTAATTACATTTGTCACCAATGCGAGTAAACCAATAGTAGTGGAATTCTTCTCAAATGCTTCTGATCTGAAGTCCGCTCCACATGATGAATTTGTGAGCTATGTGAGGGGAAAGAGGGTTCCCTTTACACCTGAAGTGATCAATGAACTCTTTGGTTTGCCAAATTATAGGGATTGCCGCTTTCAAGTATATGAGGAGACAAACACAAAAATAGACACTCGAGACATTTTGCGCACTTTGTGTAGACCCGGCACAGATTGGGTAAGAAACAGAGACGACACTCCTAGAAAACTGCGCCCGTTGGATCTCACTCTAATTGCAAAAGCATGGAGCACTTTTGTTCATCATACACTTTTTCCCTGTTCAAATGTATCAGATGTGACAGTTCAACGAGCATGTCTACTAGCGACGATCATTAAAGGTGACATAATTAATGTGGGTCTGCTTCTTGCTAATGATCTGTGGGGGACAACTCTTCTTGACCCTCCAACGGGCTACTTCCATCACGGCTCTCTGATCGGAAAACTCTATGAACGGGTGAGAGTGTCACCCAAAAAGCGTGAAAAAATGGTGAAACCTGCTGCCCCCATCACTGCCAAATGGGTTGATAAACACTTTAGAATTCCGGCAGCTCTTCTTGGTGTTCCACAAGCAGTGATGTCGATGGAAGAAGATTCTGATGCTACAAGGCCACATGACCACCCTCGACACCCCCCACAGCTATCCACTGAGGAAATATTTGGAAGATTAGAAGATATGATGGAGCAGATGAGGATCGACTAGCGAAATAGACAGGCCAGGATATAATTGGGGATGATCAATCTTTATTGAGCCTTCGCATCATCACAGCAAACACCGGGTGGCATGTTCTACTCTGACTTGTTCTCACCTCACCAGTATACTGGTGACTCCAGTGGTGCCGGAATGGAGGACCCAAACAACGCTTTTTGAGTCACTTAACTGAGAGAAGTTTTCTTTCCTTTTTATTTTCTTTCTTTGTTTGTATTTTCTTTATGTTAGTAGTCGAACTATCTGTCTGTGTTTGGTCATTAAATGTGTACTATGATGAAGAAGTGTAATAACTTGCAGTATGTCTTAAGTTTTCTGTTTGGGATTCTCAAATTCAACTCTATGTTTCTTTGCTCATATCATTGATCCATTCGACGAATTTCACTAATATATACATTGTTGATTACTAAGTGGTTGTAAAATCTGCCATCAATTTTTCAAAAAAAAAAAAAAAGAAAATGTAGTAACACATTTGGCACGATTTTGAAAGTTCACACTCTCTCTTGTATATCCTAACTGTGAGTTTTTGGGCCTAAACACTTATATTTCTTGTTGTGTGATGATCTAGACATGTGTTAACCCTTCAGAACTTGCACTAATTCTGACATGCATCACTTGTGGTTTATGCATACACGGAGGCAATTTTGGTGAGATTGTGTGAAGAGAGAGTTGAACTGCATGAATGAATGCTAAAGTGTATGCATTGTGTTGTTTTTGTGCAGCAACTGAAATTTAAAGATCTACATTTTTTATGAAGACAAAAAGATCATTGATCAAAAAGCAAAAGGATTTTAAGCAACTTATCCTTCAAATTTATTTTTAGATAACTTATTTCAAGTACAATATTATGAGAACCTTCTTGATAGCATATGCATTAAAATATTTAATAACATAAACATATGTTTGAAAATAAAGTTTTTATAAAACTGGAAATCTGTATTCGAATACGAAGTGTCGTAGCCGAATACAGATTGCAAGTTAGTAGCCAAAACTGAATATCTGTATTCGTATACGAAGTGTCGTAGCCGAATACCGATTGCAAGTCAGTAGCCAAAACTGAATATCTGTATTCGAAATACGAAGTGTCGTAGCCGAATACAGATTACAAGTCAGTAGCTACTTTTAAACATTTGTATTCGACTACAGCTTTGTGTATTCGAATACAACTCAAGTCAGTGGCAAAAATCTCATACTTGTATTCGACTACAAGGTATTGTATTCGAATACAAAGTTCAAATTTTAAATATGAACTGAACGTTATTGAAGTGTATTCGAATACACTAAGACTGTATTCGAATACAACTTCGAAACAATGCAACTTTTCAATTTTGAAACATTGCATAAGTTCATCAAAACTCTTGGGAACCATTGCCACTGATCTGAAGTGTTACCTTGGAATATAAATACTTCAAAACTTCAGTTTTAAAGTAATCAATCCTACCACGAACTTTGAACAACTTTCTGAAATATTTTGTGAACTTTTCAAAGTTATATTTTCATACTTCAAGTACATGCTCTACATTTTCATATAATTGAGAAAGGTTCTCTATTGTACTTGAAAGTATATTTGATTTTTATCATTGTTCAAACTGTTATATCTTGTTGTTCTTAATTAAGAACATTGTTGTAAAAATCATTAAAGTTATTGTTTGAAGGAAGTGGTGTACTTTCTTCAAAGTGTTGTAAACTAAGATAGTGGTGTGCTATCTTAGGCAGAGTGTTAGGAATTTGTAATTGAAGTCTTAGGGTTAGACTTGTACTTATTCAAAAAGATAGTGGAAAATCTCTTGTGGGGTGCAAAAAGACTGGATGTACCCTTGGTTGTAAGGGGAACCAGGATAAATTTCTGTGTGTTTTTACCTTCTGTCATTTACAGCTTTCATTCACTAACACAGCAAATTAAACAAACTCAAAACAGTCACTTAAACAATTTCACATAACTCTAAAAACAGAAAAATTGTCTAACACCTAATTCACCCCCCTCTTAGGTGCAACTCTGTTCTTACAACAACCACGAAGCATGACGAATATTTAGTAGTAGTGGAAACCTTGAGAATATAGCTTGATGTGATTTGAGAAGATTGAGTTTAAATTACCCTTAACTGTACCAAATATGAAACTAATTGTTGCTTGGGGACAAGCAACAGACTAAGTTTGGGGTTGTGATAACTCTTCATCATATGCATATTTATCACTGTTTTTAGTCTTATTTATAGGAAATCATTAGCTAATTTAAGGAGTTATGTAATATATTTTTTCATTTTAGTTTTTCGATTTAATAACATGTTTATGTTCGTATTTCCTTTATTAAGTAGATATTTTTTATGGTTTTATGTGATTTCTTTATTTTCCGTGCAATGCTGAATTTTGGTGAGAAATCGACATGACCTACATGGAGTATTTCTACCATATCTGGAGTTGTAGATGTCCAATTGGAGTCAAACCAAGTGCAAAGGAAAGCTAAGATCCATAGCTACAACTTTCATGAAAACATTGGAACCAAATTCAGACTCGAAAGAGGAGAAAATGCAATAAACGCCAGACATTAGATGATGTGCGCCTGAAGCGCAGAGCACGCGCCCGAAGCACATTTTGGCACCACTGCTTCTGTTTTAATGCAAATCATGCGCCTGGGGCGCGTGGCGCGCTGAAGAATACATAAAACCGAGTTTTTCTGAATTTTGGGGGGATCTTTTTGTCAATTGAGAAGCTCAAAGACTTGTGCCCTAGCAGAGAAGCTCAGAGACGGCTGTTCTACACCATTGAAGGAGTTTTATCAAGAATCATTCATGAATCCTTCTTGTAATTCTTCTTTAATCTCTATCTCTTTAATCTCTGTAATGAGTAACTAAGCCCTATTTGTTAGGGATGAGTGGAACAAGATGAAAGCTTTATTTGTCTGAATTGACTCCTGGTTATACGAATAAATTTATTGAATTATTTTTATCATCTCTGTGCTTAATGCTTTTTATTGCCAGATCAACTTTAAAATGTTGTATGATTCGTAATTTGAAACGGAAGTGGACTTTACGAATGCTTCACATGATAAATTCTTGAGATTGTAGTCTAGGGATAGATGCAGGTCATGAAATCAATTGAATTAGTTGCAGAGACAACAGTTTAAAAAGAGAATTTTTGTAGTGTAAAGCTTAATCCTAATTTTAAACCCACTAAGGAATTAGGGGTTATTTTGGAATTAAAGGTTTTGTCACTAAGACATTAGGGCAAGAATACTAAAGAGAATTCGGTAATAATTCAATAAAGGAATTCAGTAACTAGGATCAAATTAGAAACCAAGGTTGGACTCAAAGTGAAACTCATCCCTGACATTTTTCTCATCATAAAAGTTCAATTTCATTACTATTGTTATTTTAAATATTACCTAAATCAATTCATAAACTTTTTGTTCAATTTCATTAATTAAAGATAATTCGATAGTAAAATGCAATCCTTGAGTTCGACACTCGGTATTACCGTTTTTAATTATTACTTGCAATGATTCAGTACACTTGCTGAAATGCTATCACCCTACCACACCAAGACCGATGAATCCCCCTCAACAAGAAGCTGAGACAATAGCTCAAGTCCTCATTAACTTAGTCTCTTATACATCATTAGAAGATTCCTATGCTTCTCCCTTACCCTTTTTTCCCTTTAAACCTATAACCTCCACCATCCTGCTAGACCTTATTTCCCTCACCACTTCATTCTCTCTGGCTTTCCGAACTTAGACATATTCGTTGCTTCTCTTATTGCCAAAATCACTTCAGCACGTAATCGAAATGCTTAATGTTTGGACCCTCATGATATTTCCAACTAGTGGAACAAAGTCCTCTCATTTGTCTCCTATTGGATAACGGACATCATGGATAATGGAATGCAATTGTCCTCCTTGAACAGTACAACTTTTAGAAAAATAGGTGAGATCATCTATCTATGGATCCTGCAGCTTTAGAAAGCCTAGAGCAATTAGTCCAGAAAGCTTATGAAAGCTACGCATAAGGTTCATCAAGGGAAAACTCATCTCCCTTTAGTGGTGTTCATTTGGAACTCCCAATGGTTGCTTCATCTGCACCATTGCAATTCCCTGTGCCCATTCCACATATTGAGATACCCTCCTTGGATGCTTCTACCATTACTGCTCCAGGATCTGTAGAATGTGCCTTAGAAAGTCATTATGCCACATATTCTGACCCAGTGTTTGATGTTGTTCAGTATGTCAAAAAGGAAGACTTTGATCGGCTGGAAGCTAGGACTGAGATGTTCATGGAACAAATAGCCAAAAATTGGGAGAACATTCAGAGTATCATGAGTTTAATCTTAGTTAGGCTTACTAACCCATATTTGTAGTTCCCTGTATTTTTCTTTTGTTTGCCTTTGGGTATTTTTTTGTACTCTTGTTCTTACTTTTCTACTTGTTGGCTACTCTACTCTTTTTGTTTGATAAAAAAAAAGGGAGAATATTTTGAACAATTTTAATGCATGAAAATTTCAGTTCAACATCTTTTTAAATTCAATTACTAATGCTTTTCATCCTTCTTGTTAGAATATCTCTCACATTTAGACTTGCACATATTAAGGGGGAGCCTTGCTGTGACATTCTATGTTATTCCTTGATTTTTACTCCTGTAAATTTAAATTAAAAATTATTCACAAAAATAGATGTTTGTCATCATAAAAAAAGGGGAGATTGTTAGAACCAAGTTGGTTTGAAGAACCATGACCTAAACGTATTTTGATGATAACAATGTTATTTTGTGGGAACAATATAAAACACTAATGTTTTGTTCTAGTGCACAATCTTCATAACATTTTATTCCTTATGAGTTCACACTACTTCCTCTAATGTTTGATCTAAGTTAAAGGAACATCAAGACTCCGCTTTTCATTTGTGTACTCTAAGTGTGTTGAACGCGGGTCTGGTGATTTTATTATTGCATGCAATAGTCTGATTAGTTTGGCTCTAAGGACTACAACAAGCATCTGACTATTTTTCCTCTGATAAGTGTGACAAGTAAGTGATCATCTTATTCTAATAAATCAATGCTCTAATAATTCAAAGCTCTGATAATAGTTAACACTCTATAAAAGACAACGCTTTTATGCATCCTTTGAAAATCACCCATAAGGTTTTTGAGACATAATATGATCACAATATCCTCCGCTCCTATAAGGATTTTTTTACAAGCTTTAATGGCGAATCAATCTCAGAAAATGGGGTACAAAACTTCATGATACATGTTGAATTCTTGAAATCATGACAACGACTAGAAACCCTAAAAATCTCTATAAAAAAATGTGAAACTCTCATTGACAAGTAAAAACAGCAATGTACCACAATAATCATTTTAATACTGCCTCTGCACTATGAGAATACAACATTGTAAACACCCTTTTGTGAGAGTTATTCGGAAAACTCTCAAACCATTCTTTTGTAACCTAGCCCAATAGTGGCTGTTGAAGGTGCAAACATGAGAAGGGGGTTGAATTGTGTTTGACTAACTTGATTACTTTTTCTGTTTTTGCAGTTTTACAACAAAACCTGATGTATGAATCAAACAAAGTTAGCAGCGGATATAAAGTAAAAATAAAAACACATAATTTTATATTGGTTCACCGTTAACGAGGCTACGTCCAGTCCCTTCACTTTGAAGGATTTCACTAATTCAAAAACCTTGAATTAAACAATACCACTGACCCTCCAAGTCAGTCTTCTCAAACAGTCTAACAATCCTAGACTTTTGAGGAAAAGAACCTTGAATCTAATTGCTAAGTAATCTGCTACCCCTTCTGACTCCCTCACACTGTAGACTCTACTTCAAAAACATAGATCTAACACAAGGGAAAGAAAAACATGAGTGCTTGCTTCTGGAAAGCTGAAACTCACAATTAACCTCACTGAAAATTCGAGTGTTTGCTTCTGGAAGTGTATGACTCTTTTTGAGTTTCGATACTAAGACCTCTGCCTTGAGCCTCCTTTTATAGATGAAGAATTAGGGTTGCTTCCTCGCTTAAGTTCGAGCTGTATCTTGCTGGATTCTCTTGCAAAAATACTTTGGCCAATCGGGTTTCACTTAAATAAAAAACATATCTTTTTTAGCTCCAGATATGCATTCGAAAATTACTCTAGCCAATCCTGTTTTTAATGAATTCTGATCAAATCTTTCTTCCCGCCAATACCTCCTGAGTACCCACATCTGGACCATACTACCTGATCTGTTGTGATCCTTTGATTTCGGCCAACACTGGACCACATATTCTGATCTTCTGATTTCGGCCAACACTGGGCCATATAGTCTGATCTTCTGATCTCAGCCAACACTGGGCCATGATGCTTAAATTTGGATCATTGATCTGAATATCTTCCCTCTGATTTGGACCAGTTATGGACTTGGTCTAGATTGAACTGAAATTAAATCTGGACATAGTGTATTTTAATCTGGACATTTACCTTCTGATCTGGATCAGGTCTGGATTAAATCTGGACATCATTTCTTCTGGTTTAGACTTAGTTTCATACTCTGAATCATGCCATCTTCTGGTCTGGGCCAAGTCTGGACCAAGTCACTTGTTCTGGACCAATTTTCTGAAGCTCCTGATCAAGTCTGGACTGATTATCATTTCACTGCCAAGCTATCTTCTAGTCATAATAAATTCTAGACCAAGTCTAACTTATGATTCCTTCTGGTCTGGAACAAGTCTCCCTTTGGCAGGCTTCCTTCTGGTCTGGTCCAGGTCTTCTTCTGGACTCTGCTTTCTTCTGATCTGAGCCAGGAAAGATATCCTTTGATGGTGTTTTGACATCTTGGTGTATCCTCTGGTGCTTTCAGGATGCATCATATGGTACCTTCTGGATGTATTATCTGGTGTCTTCGTGAG
Source organism: Cicer cuneatum (assembly GCA_037974295.1). Taxonomy (NCBI): domain Eukaryota; kingdom Viridiplantae; phylum Streptophyta; class Magnoliopsida; order Fabales; family Fabaceae; genus Cicer; species Cicer cuneatum. Next base: position 41,990,836 of record JBBPBO010000001.1, read on the forward strand.
GTGTATCCTTTGGTCGAATTTTATCCTCTGGTAATTCATCTTCTGCCTCTGGTGTCTTCATCTTCTGCCTTTGGAAACTTCATCTTCTGGTGGCATTTAATGTGATAATTCAAAGTACAAAATAAGTTTACATGTAGTGCTTTTGTAAGCATCAAAATCCTAAGTTCTTATAACCAACTTGGTTCCAACAATCTCCCCCTTTTTAATGATGACAAAACCTTACCTTATTTTGCTAGCTTAACTTATTTTTTGTTTTTCTCTTTACAAAGTACATAAATTAAAAACAAAAAAAAAATAAAAGACATAAATTAAAATTACAAGAAAATTAAAAACTCCTAAGAAGACTACTTGAACTAGTCAGATATGGAGATAATATTGAGATGCTTCTTGATGAACTCGAACCTATGTTCAAGTAATGCTTTGGTGAAGATATCAGCCTATTGATGATCAGTGTCCACAAACTGGATGCTTAAAGTCCCTTTTTGAACATGGTCCCTAATGAAATGGTGTTTTATTTCAATGTGTTTGGCTCTAGAGTGTAAGATAGGGTTCTTGGTTAGGTTTATGGCTGAAGTGTTATCACAGAACAAAGTGATATTGGTTTCGAAGATGTTGAGCTGCATCCTGCTGCTGATATATACTTAGCTTTGGCTGTTGACATGGCAAAGGTGCTTTGTCTTTTGCTTGACCAAGAGATCAAATTATCACCTAAGAATGTGCAGTTGCGACTTGTACTTTTCCTTTCTAGCTTGTCTCCAGTATAGTCGTAATCACAAAAACCTCTGAGTTTGTAGGTAGGGGTTTTCTTGTATAACAGGGTATGGTTGGTGGTTCCTTTAAGGTATCTCAAAATTTGTTTGACAATAGTTAAATGGGATTCCCTAGGGCCAGCTTGAAAACGGGCACAAACATAAAGAAGGGATCCAATCATACCTCTGTATGTTTTCTGGTCTACCTTTTGGCTGGTTTCATCTTTCTCAAGAGAGCAGGTTGGGTGCATGGGGGTGGCCATAGGCTTACATTCACTCATTTTGAACTTTTTAAGAAGTTCTTTAGTGTATTTAGATTGGTGATTGAATATACCTGATTTACCTTGGTGAATCTGAATTCCCAGGAAGAACTTAAGTTCTCCCATCATGCTCATTTGGAACTCTTTCTGCATTAGGTCAGAAAATTCCTTGCACAAAGTGCCATTAGTAGATCCAAAGATGATATCATCAACATAAACTTGAATAATCAAAATATCATTTTTAATGGATTTCCTAAATAGAGTATTATCAATCTGGCCTCTATCAATTTCATTCTTAAGCAGAAAGTTACTAAGTCTGTCATATTATGCCGTTGGTGCTTGTTTTAAACCATATAAAGATTTTTTAAGTTTAAAAACATGGTTTGGAAAATCAGAATTTTCAAATCCATAGGGCTGTTTGACATAGATTTCCTCACTTGTATAGCCATTTAAGAATGCACTTTTAACATCCATTTGATACATAATTATATCATGATTAGCAGCAAATGAGTAAAGAATTCTAATTGCTTCTAACCTGGCCACTGGAGCAAAAGTCTCAGTGTAATCAATACCTTCCTGTTAACTGTATCCTTGAGCTACAAGTCTGGCTTTGATCCTTACCACTTCACCTTTTTCATTGAGTTTATTCCTGAACAACCTCTTGGTTCCAATAATGTTTTTGTTTGGTCTGGATACCAGATCCCAAACATCATTCCTTTGGAATTCATTCAGCTCTTCTTGCATTGCAAGTATCCAACCTTCCTCTGCCAAAGCTTCATCAACATTGCTTGGTTCAATTGTTGAGAGTAAACCAAATAGACTGGTTTTTCTACTTGATGATCTGATCTTCAATGGTTCTGGTAAATCTGTAACAGCTTCTGATTCTGATAAATCAGCTTCGGGTTCTGGTAAATCTGTAACAGCTTCTGATTCTGGTAAATCTGCAATAGTTTTTGATTATGGTAAATATCCAGATTTCTCTTCTAACATATCTTGGCTGTTTCTGACTTGATCAGATTTATCTTTTGAAGATTTGTCATGTGTTGCTGACTTGTTTGTATCCTCTACCTTTCCAGGTACTTCTGTTTCTTTTGCTTCTGCTTCAACTCCCTTTGGTTATGATGAACCTGCACTATCTTTATCTTGCTTTGATTTGTTAAGATCAAGCAGTTTGTCATTAGATTTAATGATAATGAAACTCATATAATGAAAGTAAATACAACTAGTTCGTCAATTATGTTTCTAGTAAAACAACTTTTGGTTCTAGTAAGTCTGGATCAGCTTCTGGTTTTAGTGAACCTACATCTGTTTCTGGTTCTAGTATCCAACATTGGTTTCCTCCAGCATCAATTTCCTTTTGTTCTGGTCAACCATTAATTCTGCTTCTGGTGGTTTATGCTTGATACCACTAAACTGGTTTTACTATTTCAGCTGAACTTGTTCAGATTATTTGGATCACCTAGTTCCTGCAAGTACTTATCTAGCTTTGATTTTTAAGATCAAGCTTCTTGTTATCACATTAAACATAAATATCAAACAATAATAGTATTCACAGCAAGATGTAACCTATATGTCAGTAATTTCAGTTTTACTTTGAAAATCCTCTTGCTTCTAATTTTCAGATTCCGAATCTGTATGTCTGTGATTAAGTGATTTGGATGAAGGGTTTTGAATTCCCTTACAGGTTAGTAGTCTTGATGAATTTCAATGGAGTGTTTGAAGAACTCTCCTGATTCTGATTCTTCTCTTTCTGCTTCGGCTGATACACCATGTTCCTCTCGTGATTCTGGAACTTATAGTGATTCTGATAACCTTGATGATTCTGGTGATTTGGATGAATCTGGTGATTATGATGATTCTGATAATTCCTGTTCTGGTTCTGGTTCGGGTTCTGGTACTGATTTTGATTCTGGTTCCAGTGTTGGTTCGAGTTCCTCTGCCTCTGATACTGGTTCCAGTTCGGGTTCTAGTTCCAGTTCCTGTTCTGATTTTGGTTCCAGCGTTGGTTCTGGTTCTAGTTCTTGTACCTCTGATACTAGTTCCAGTTCTAATTCTAGTTCTAGTTCCTATTCTAATTCGTGTGATGTGTGTGATTTCTTTGATGTTTCCTGTTCCTCCTATGATTCTGGTTTTGATAGGTATTGTGTTGACCAGTTCTTCTTCTACCAGAGTCAATTTGCTTCTGTTTAGTAGATGTTGGAACATAAACCTTCTTCTGCTTGTGCATTGCCAACATCCATTGTCCAGGCACCATTGTTGGTGTCTCCTTTTGGTTGCTCAGAATATCTGCAACATAGACAATTTGATCTTTTGGTACCCAGAACTGATTGGGTCCAGGTTTGTTAGTTTTAACAGCTCTCTGATCTTGTTCAGATTTTACCATTCGACAAGATAATTCAGAGTGAAATTTCTTAGCACAAACAATACATAAAACATCATAATGAACAATTTTAGTTTCAGCAATAGTTTCTGTAGAACCAAGACCTCTCTTTCCAATGTTACTGTTTCCATAAATCATAGATGCATATTTACTTCTTTCCATTCCATTAGAAATAAAGTTTTGAAAAAATTGCTCATGCATATCAGATTCACAAACAGTTTTCGAAGTGGAACAAATATTACTTTTGAGAGTTTGGTTTTCAAATTTGAGTCTTGCAACTTCAGTTTTAAAATCCTTGTTTTTAGTTGCAAACTCAGAATTTTGATTCTTTAAAACTTGGACTTCTTTGGTCAGATTTTTCTTATCTCCCGTAAGAGTTTTTCAGTTTTAAAGACATCTTATTGTTTGCATTTAAAAAATATTTTATAGCATCAATTAATTTAGATTTAGTGAGATCAGAAAATACCTCATTGTCTTCATCTTCTGAATCTGTTCCAGAGCCTGAGCTGTATCCAGAACTTGAGTTGGTATGAGCCATTAGAGCCAGAATTGCTTCCTCTAATGTGCTTCCAGACTTGCCTGAATGACTGCTTTGATCATTCTTCCATCTGTCTGCTTTCATTCCTGAAACCGTGCCTTTATAAAGTCCAGAGGCAGACCTGATGTGTGCCATCATTGCTATTTCTGCCTCTTCTTCATCAGACGATTCTTCTTTTGATTCTGATGCATCCCAATCAGCATGCTCTTCTTGTCAGATTCTTCATTTCCTTTGCTGTTATGTTTCTTCTTGGAGCTTCTCCTCTTCCTGTTTTCCCAGATCGTAACCATCTGTTTGGTTAAGTAAGCCATATCATCACAGTCATTGTCGCTATCTTCTGATTCTGGTGCTGCCCTAGCAGCTTTCCTCTGTTTCGACTTCAGGGCCAAATTCTTCTTCTTCTTTGGTTCATCTGCTTCCAGTTCTATTTCATGAGACTTGAGTGAGCTGATAAGATCTTCAAGTCTTAAGTTTTTCAGATCTCTGGCTTGCTGAACTACAGTAACCATTGGTCTCCACTTGGTTGGTAAGCTTCTTAGAATCTTCTTGACATGATCTGTTGTTGTGTAGCTTTTCTTCAAGACCTTCAGTCCAGATATCAGAGTCTGGAATCTACAAAACATTCCATCAATGTCTTCATCATCTTCCATCTTGAACATCTCATACTGTTTGACCAGTATGTTAGCCCTTGCTTCTTGAATCTGCTGGCTTCCTTCATAGGTCAGAACCAAACTGCCAAATATGTTCTTTGCTGTTTCTTTATCTGTGCATCCGTCAAGAAGAATATGCAAAACTTGGATGGGAATTCAAATCTCTTCATCCAGACTCACTAATAAGAGAATATGCAAATTCAGAATCTGAAAACTAGAAAAGAAGAAATAAGTGGGTTTTTAGAGTAAAACTAAAACTGTTGATAATTAGGTTATATCTTTCTTTAAATTTAAGTATTGTCTGATATTATGTTTATCGTGATAACAAGAAGCTTGATCTTAAAAATCAAAGCTAGATAAGTATTGTGCAGGTTCTCAAAAATTTAGAAGAACAAATAGATCCACAGAATCTAAACACTTCAAAAGAAGTAGCATAGAAGTTTGGTTTTCATAAACAAGCAGAAACCACCAGAAACAAAATCGATGTTTTGGTTGTATTGATTTCATTCTTCAATTATCTGATTTATATTATGTTATATGACAAACAACTTGACCTTAAGAAGTCAAAGCAAGTTGATGATACTGTAGGTTTACCGTAACCAGAAGAAGCAGATGAATAAAAACCTGAAGATGACAAATCTTCAGAGGATGAATCAAGATAAGTCAAAAGGAAGATCTGGATGAAAGTACAAGTCATCTCAAGCAGGGTTTCTCCCAAATTTGAACTCCAAGACTCATTAACATGTAATAACTGCAATTTTGCAAATGCAGGCCCAAGCTAGTCAAACACAAACAACGAAGGAGGTGAGTTTCGAAATCATGTTGATAGTATAATATAAGTAAGAAGAATACAAAATTAATCATAAATAAATTGTATCATTACACAAACATCCTTCAAGGAAAAACATCACATTATAAAGTCAAAATCACTCAAGGAAAATCAACACATTTAACTATAATATCAAATCGTCTAAGAGAATTTATTATCGCATATGATACATATCAATCACAACAAAACAACCATAAGAAAATGCAATGTTATGCATGAGCTTAGATTCTACTTCACAATGTGGTACCATTCTAACTCTAAAGTACTTGGTTATGAGGCTTGATACTATGCCACCACCCAGGTGGACGGACAATTCAAATTTGATAAATGTGTGTTGCATCATAGCTCCCGGCATTTGGAGTACTACCTTCTAGTCACCTAGGAATTCCCTACCCGAATACCTCCAAGGTCTAACAATCTTGCCTTAAGGCTCAATAGTAGACCACCACGATCAAGATCAATTCAGTTGTACTTCCCCGAAATCACTAGGCTTGTCAGGCCCTACCTATATGACGACAAAATAATATCCACTTAAACAATTCTCAATATTTATTTTCACCCCTCGTTGGCCTATGATACTGGATTAAGACCGTCATCTCAAACACAAATTGGAATTACCACTATTTCATCAACTATAGAGTTACTTCAATATTCTCATCACAAATTTATAACATCACAATTATTAATCATACATCATCACCATCACATAAAATTATCACAATGCATCCATCTTTTATTATCACATCACATAAACTCATATAATTAAACATCTACATAAAATTCATTCAACACCCAGTATCACAATAATATCAAATACCACACATTTAAAGAAATTAAATCAATCAACACCTTACAAATATTTCTATTCCACATTTTAATCTCACAATTTTCTATATTTGCACATTAATTGATATATTTGCCCCAGATGCATCGTTGGAAAAAACGGGTTTCCCGTTCATCTCACAATATATTATACTCATGAATTCAAATGTTCTCTCCTCCCTTACCTTATTTCAACTCTTTCACACACAAATAAGATTCCACTAGCAAACAACCTTTGTTCTATGACTCGTTGTCCTTCAATCGATCTAACTCGACAGTTTAGGGGTAAACGTCAAAAATAAATTATGAGAAGACACTCTAAAAACTAAATTTCGAAATTCGGTTAGGAAAACTTACCATAAATCAGAAAACCAATCAGTGGATAATATAACCACTATTTACATGGTCGTTTTGGTGTTGGTTTCACTCAAATTGGACTTACGATAAAGAAGAACGGTGCAAAATAACAAATTCCAATAAACAGATAAGTCAGGTATTTTAGAGAGAAATTGGAATGATTAAAAATATAAGAAACTGTGTTTAATTGACTAACTAAATGTATGAAACAAACTGAAATTTGGACGAAAACGAAGAAATTTTTTTGAGACAGTTATCGATCGCTGATATCAATTTTCCTTTATTTTTCCTCCAATTCCTCCAGAGAGCCGCTGCCGCAGGCATACCTTTCTTTCTTCTTCTTTTTTTTTTCAATTATTTTTTTGTTCATTATTATTTAATTAGGCTTGACTTTTGCATAAAAGCTTAACCCATAAAAAATATTTTACTTCAATCTTTTACTTTTTTTATAAAATAAAATCAACAATTATCAAAACTAATTTTTTTCTAACACTTTTTTAAACAATTTCATTAATAAAACATTACGGATATTTCAGAACTAATATTTTATAGATTAAAGTAATTAATCTTTTAAAATACAATAATAACCAAAATTCTCATATTCAAAATAATAACTATAATTATTACTATAATATTTTCCAAATAATCGCATAAAAATAATACCATCTTTCAAGAATAGTCAACACGATAACATAAATAAATATAGCATCATTAATTTATATTAATTACTAAATCACAATAAATATGTATAAAATCACCATTCATAGCAACTATATAAAAATAAAGGAAATCAAAAACAATATTACTGTTATCCCAAGATAATTATTTATAAAATAAATCATTAAAATAAGAAATACTTTGAAATAATTAAAATATAGTATGTGAAGGTGCAAACACGAGAAGGGGGTTGAATTGTGTTTGCCAAAGTTGAAAACTTTTTTCTGATTTGAAGAAGGCTGGTATGAATTACTTGGATAACAAGCAATCAGATTCAGAGGCAGCGAATAATGAAAGCATAAATATTTGGACACATAGATTTATCCTAGTTCACCACTAACTTGGCTACATCCAATCCCTTCATTCAGAAGGCTTTCATCCACTAATTCAAATACCTTGAATTACAAAAGACCTGACCGTCCAAGTCAGTCTTCCCCTGATCCCCTTAATACTTCTGGATCAAGTTTTATGTTCTGGACCATGCTATCTTCTAGTCTTGACCAAGTCATTTGTTCTGGACCAGTTATCTTCTGGTCTGGACCAAGTCTGGATTAAGTCTGGACTGAGTCATATTCTTGACCATGCTATCTTCTGGTCAGGACTAAGACTGAACCAAGTCTGACTTGTGTTTCCTTCTGGTCTGGAACAAGTCTCCCTCTGACAAGCTTCCTTCTGGTCTGGACCAAGTCTCCTTCTGGACTCTGCTTCCTTCTGATCTAGGCCAAGAAAGATATCATCTGATGATGTTTACATTTGATGACATCCTCTGGTATCCTCTGGAGGTATCTTCTGGTATACTCTGGATGTTTCCTCTAACTGAACCTTTTGGTGACATTTTTATCCTCTGGTTGCTTCCTCTGGATGTATCCTCTGGTGGTGTCATCCTCTGATTTTGCACAGCCTCTGATTAATTCTTGTAAGTCAAAATACGATTTACATAAAATACTTTTGTTAACATCAAAACTTTGATTGAAAAAACCAACTTGGCTCCAACAGTGACAACTGGACATTTCTAGGTAACAACTTAATATCTTGGTCAAGTAAGAGACAAAACTTCACTGTAATGTCAACAGCAAAGGCTGAGTACATTTTTGCAACTAGCTGCAATTCTCAACTACTTTGGATGGAGCATTAACTTGAAGATTACAAAATCCTATAATCAACATTCCATCTATTATGTTAACACTTCTGCCATTTGTCTAACCAAAAACCATATCTTACATTCTAGAGCTTAACACATAGAGATCAAACACCACTTCATTAGAGACTTTGTTCAAAAAAGGGTACTAAACATCCAATTTGTAGACATTGAACCCCAGTGGGCTGACATATTCACCAAACCACTATCTGAAGATAGGTTTAACTTCATCAAGAAAAACATAAACCTTACCTTCATACTTGACTGATGTTGTCATAACTTCAAGTCTCACTTCAAGTCTTTTTGTCTGATGACAAAAGGGGGAGAAATATATTTGATAAAGTGGGGAGAAAATGATACTTAGACTTAGGGGGATCCCTAAGTTAGGGGGTCAAAGAAATAGAAAAAAGGTTGTTATTGAAAAGACAAGTTTTGTCATCATAAAAAAGGGGGGATTGTTGGAACCAATTGATTTTATACTAAGTTTTTATGATAACAAAAGTATTTTATGAGAACAATATATTTAACTTCAAAGAGTATGAAAGAATATATGGTCAAGATTTGTAGAAGATTTGATCAAGATTTATCTACAACAAAATATAAACAGAATCCATGTGAAGTATTTACAAATGCAATCTGAACAAAATACGAACAAAATCAATCTAAAGAATTTACAATCTCAATCTAAACAATATAGGAACTAAATCAATCTGAAGAACTTACAAACACAATCTGAACAAAATACAATTCATAATTAAACAAGGACTAAATTAAAGCCCAAATTTTAACTATAAATATATACTCAAGGATAAAGAAGAAAATCATCGAAAAGCATAAAAGAGTAGTCTTAGAGTTCAAAGAGAGAAACACTTCTTCAAGTTATAAATATTTTATGAGTGTTCTTTTCTTAGAGAGTGAGAGTTATTATTATTATCAGCTTTGTTAGAAGTAACTACTCAAGTTCCAATCTTTTGTATCCAACCCGATAATGATTTAGTTCCTTCTTCAATCTGGGGTTGTTAGGTTATTAGGAAAAGACTTGGCTTGTAGGGTCAAGGTAGTTAGTTTTTTCTTCAATCTGGGGTTGTCAAGTTGTTAGGAGAAGACTTGGCTTGTAGGGTCAAGATGGTTAGTTCCTCAAAAGTCTGGGGTTGTCAGGCTGTTTAGGAAGTCTAGCTTGGAGAGTCAGGTGCTTTTTAATTCAAGGTAATTGAATTAGTGGATTAAAGCCTTCTTAATGAGGGGACTGGATGTAGGCAAGTTTGTGGTGAACCAGGATATATCTATGTGTCAAATTATTTATGTTTTCGTTGTTTGCTACCTCTAATCCCGATTGCTTCTTATCCAAGTAATTCATAAAAACCAACAAGCCTTCATCAAATTAGCAAAAATTTATCAACTTTTTCAAACACAATTGAATCCCTTTCTCGTATTTGCACCTTCACTATGTTGGTGGTGAACCAAGATAAATTGGCTAGTGTTTCATGTCTTTATCTCTTTTTTTGTTTTTGTTGGAACCAAGTTGGTTCTAAGTACTTAGGATTTTGATGTTTACAAAAGCACTCCATGTAATCTTATTTTGTACTTAGAATTATTATATAAAATGTTACCAGAAGATAACGTCACTAGAGGCAGAAGATGACACCACCAGAGGAAGCAACCAAAGGATAGAAATGTCACCAAAAGGTTAGGCCAGATAATGCATCCAGAAAGTACCAGAGGATGCATCCTGAAGGCACCAGAGGATACACCTCTAGAGGATGTCAAAACATCATCAGAGGATATCTTTCCTGGCCTAGATCAGAAGGAAGCAGAGTCTAGAAGGAGACCTTGTCCAGACCAGAAGGAAGCCTGCTAGAGGGGGTCTTGTTCCAGACCAAAAGGAATCATAAGTCATACTTGGTCCAGAATTAATTCTGACCAGAAGATAGCTTGGTAGTAATTATAAGAATCATTCCAGACTTAATCAGAGCTTTAGATAACTGGTCCAGAACAATGGACTTGGTTCAGATTTGGTCCAGACCAGAAGATAGCATGGTCCAGAGTATAAAACTAAGTCCATGTCAAAAGAAATGATTGTCCAGATAAGATCCAGACTTGATCTAGATCAAAGGATAAGTTTCCAGATCAAAAGGTAAAATTCATGTCCAGATTAAATAATAAATTTCAGAGGATAAATGTAAAATGGTCCAGACTTAAGTATCATGGCCCAGTGTTGGCCGAGATTAGAAGATCATAAAATAGTCCAGATCAGATCATATGGTCCAGTGATTGGCCGAGATCAGAAGATTAGAACATGTGGTCCAGTGTTGGCCGAGATCAGAGGATCACTGTAGATCAGATTGCATGGTCCAAATGTGGTCGATATCAGAAGATCATACGGTCCAGATTTTAATCATGATGATAATCAGTGGAGACTTGATTAAATTTGAATAAGACTTGATTAAATTTTAATAGAAATTTGATCAAAGTAAATTGAAGTCTTGTGGGAATTCAGAAGCTATTGGCGGGAAGAAAGATTTGATCCAGCATTAATCAAGAACAGGATTGGCCCAAGTTATTTTCGAATGCATATCTGGAGCTAAAAAGATATGCTTTTTATTCAAGTGAAACCCGATTGGCCAAGTTATTTTTGCAAGAGAATCTAGACAAGATACAGCTCGAATTTAATCATGGAAGAGACCCTAATCTTCATCTATAAAAGGAGGCTCAAGGCAGAAGACTTTGCATAAAAAATACTTGAGAGTCATACACTTCCAAAAGCAAAATACTAGAGTTTTCAGTGAGGTCAATTGTGAGTATCCGTTTTCCAGAAGCATGTACTCTAAGTTTTTCTTTCCCTTGTGTTAGGTCTAAGTTGTTGAAGTAGAGTCTACAATCTAAGGGAGTCAAAAGGAGTAGAAGATTACTTAGCAATTAGATTCAAGGTTCTATTACTCAAAAGTCTAGGGTTGTTATACTTTTTGAGAAGGCTGACTTGGAGGGTCAGTGGTACTTTGTAATTCAAGGTTTTTGAATTAGTGAAATCCTTCAAAGTGAAGGGACTGGATGTAGCCTAGTTAACGGTGAACCAATATAAAATTCTGAGTTTTTATTTACTTTATATCCGCTGCTAACTCTGTTTTAATTCATACATAATAGGTTTTGTTTTAAAACTAAAAAGTATTCAAGTTAGTCAAACATAATTCAACCCCCCTTCTCGTGTTTGCACCTTCAGTTTTTTCTTTATCACATTTGTATAGCATCCTCTATTATAACAAAATTATTTAAGACCTTAAAAACACAATTCAAACCCCTCTTTGTTGTTTTTTCACTTGTCAAAACAATGGCTCAAAACTTATGAATTAGGTTGTCGGTTTTCACCTCAACATGTTTTGAAAATGTGTTGCCATGATACCCTTGAATTGCAAAGTTCTTTGAAGTACTGAAAGATGAAAGTAAGTCATCAATGGCAGCAAAAGCATCTTGTTTGAGATGGCTTTGTAAAGCATCCACATTGAAACCAACGCTCCTTGAACTCCTTATCACCCTTGAAGCGAGACAAAAATTGTCCAGTTTCTATATGGATTCGACACTAAGTTTATCAGGTGATTGTTGTGAAGGTAATTCCCCTTCAACCTCAAGACTCTCTTCATGTGGTTCATCTTCGCCTTATTTCTTTAAAGGACAAGGACCATGGAACTTACAACAACCTTTGAAGTAGGTTTGACTTTATTGGATGTAACCTAAGTCACATGGTTGATATTTTCACAAACGTGAGCACTATCTTTTTTGTGTGTCTCAATGTCTACATGTTCTTTTCGAGGAGATTTCATATCTTTAGTAGGTTGGATGGGTGATTTGGTTTCCATAACTATGTTTTTCTGAAAATCCAAAAAGCTTAGTTAGATAATAGAAATATGATTACCTTTAAAAACAACAAGTAAATAGTTAATAAAAAACCTCAAGTGGTTCAAATGATGATTGATTCAAAGGTACTTTTGATGGAGATTAAGTTACGAATAGGAATTGTTTCATTCACATCATTATTTACTTCATCAACATTTATGTCATGAACTCTTTTACTATGTTTCGAGCATTCTTGTTCTTTTTTAAATTGGGATTTCCGCTTTAAAGGAATTTTGGGTATTTCATCATGTTGACAAGTAAAAGGATGATAAGATGAAAGGGACTGTAAAAACATAAAATAGTAAGAAAATATAGAAACATATTTCTCTAGTTACCTTCTTCGAAATTGTTTTTACAAGACCTTGAGATTCAAGAGTATTAGGAAATAACATAATAAACAAGTGGTAATGAAGGTTAGAAAATTACCTTAGCGGCTGAAGAGTGAGTGGAGGAAGGTGCAATTTTTGACTTGGCTTCACTTCTTTTTCTTTAGGACTTCTTCTTCTTTTGACGATTCAATCAACGGAATAGGATCTCGTTCCTCCTTCTTCTTGTTGGTTTTCTTCAAAACGTTGGTGATTATAACATCTGTTGAAATTGATTGAAGTTAAATTTAGTATGAGAGAATATGGTACAAAGAGTATGGGAAAATTTTCCTTTTGGTTTAGAAAACAATTTTCTTGCGTGCAAGTCAATTCCAAGATTAGAACGGGTATTCAAAAGACGGTACCAACTAGCGATTACTTGTAAAGAAGGTCTTGTTTTTATGGGGGCATAAACCATTCAAGACCTGTAAGAGGTTTTGCTACTCCTAATGGAGCATTCTGTAAAACAAGAAATTTAGGAGAAATGAATTCGAGCTAACTAGTGTTCCAAGACTTAGTTTTAAATTTATTTATCACATTCAGGTTTTCTTTTCTAACTCTAAAATTCTCACTTAACTCTCCAGCTACATACTTCACAGTTCTACTAAGTTCTCTAATTTTGTAAGTAGTCTTAAAATATTTGTCAAATTTAGTAATTTCTTCGAGATGCATACCTGAGCTCTTGGTGCTAGGATTCCCTATCTGCAAAGAACAAGTATCAGCAGGTTGACCTTGGAAGCATTCAGAAAAGGACTACCAAATGTTGTTGAAATATGATTTCCACCAAGTGTTGAAGCTAATTGTAGTATAAAATCAATTGGTGAATGGAAGGATAATACTCTAACTTCAACTTCTTTCTCCTTTTCTCACTGAGCTCGAAGTTAGAATATAGGATATCTTTCGCAATTAAAATAATAGAAGTAGGTAACATTTGAGAAAAACCAAGCTGCCTCGAAAAAAGTTGAGGTTGGTATGGATATACTCTAGTCTCTTTATCACTAAGGCCTGAAGGGAGCAATCTACCTATCAGAAAGTCCCTCCAATTCTCTATGGTTCCACTTTGTGCAACTAAAGTTTCACAAGAGAAAATTTGGATGAACCAAACAGTTCCCATGCTTTGATCAACAAAAGGGGCAAGACAAGTTTGATGTTTATTTAGATTAAGTAACCATTCAAAACATTATTTAAAAAAAGAGATAGATTAATTATCTGGAATAGCCTTAGTAAGGAGAACAATTTTTTGACCATATGGAGTTTGAGTGGGTAAAGAGACACTGAAACTTGGAAGACTCGGAGGATAAATAGCATTCGGCACAATTGTAAAAGCCAAAGGGGATCTCCAACGTTCGAGATCAAGTCTTAGTTTTTGAAAGAGTCTCAAAAAAATCACCAAGACATTCAAAAAAGCTTAGCTAAAAGAAGTTTGATCAAACTAATGTTATTTCCCTCGTGAAGGAGTCTAATTAAAGGGAGTAAAGCTTTACCTACAAATATTGACTTAGAACAAAAATAATAATGATGAGGCCAGAAAAAAAATGCAATGTGCTCTATATCAGACACATCACTAGAGCAAACATTTTTGTTTTAAATGAAATAGATGTAACTCAAATGTTCCATAATTGGTTCAAGACTGCTATTAGAAACTAACTCAGGGGTCAGAACTCGACCTATTGGCTTGAGACCCATAATGGTAGAAATATCAAAATGAGTTACAGTGACCATACTGTTGGTACCAAGTTTCTTTTCCTCTTATGATTTTGATGTTAACTAAAGTATTTTATGAGGACAATTTGTTTGGACTAATGGCTTCATTAAGTCTGCAACAATTAGAACAAGAAAACCAGATGAAGGTACCAGAGGAAGCGACCAGACGAAGTGACTAGAGGATAAGAATAGAGGAACAAAAAAGCACATGCACTGCCTCTAAACATATGCCTCTGAAAGAAACTTGCCTCTGAAGGTTATGAATATTGCCTATGATTGTTGGCTCTAAATTTTGGGTCTGCAGACTGCCTTTGAAATTGGGTATGAAGAATGCCTCTGAAGACTTTATTTGAAGCATGTCTTTGAAGCCTTTGTGTGCCTCTGATGTGCATAAACACAACTTGCCTTTAAAGAGTCTATATCAAGCAATCATTAACTCTAAAGGGATTGTTCTAGCCATGCATTCAAAGCTCATATTCCGCTAATCAAAATTTGTAACACACTCAAAATGTTGCCTCGAATACGCAGCCTTTAATGCTGCATTGTCTTTGATGATTCAACAATGTGATTTGCCCAAAGACACTAATTCTAAGAAAGGCAATTCTGCCTCTAACTTTTATCATCCAAGAAGTAAAACATCTCATTCCAACATGAAAATCAATGGCTCTAATGGAAAGTCAATGTCTCTGAATGAAAGAATTCGTTTTGAAGAAAAGACTTAGCCGAATCAGAATTTATGAATATTCAAGAACAAACCCAAATTCGTTCCTGCACCAATCAATCAATAGTATGAAAGAAGATTCGCGTAAATAAGTTTTTGAACACAATCTAAAATTAGATACGATTTAGAATTATAATTGAAGGAAATCTTTGACCAAGGTGAAAAGAAAATATGGTCAAAATATTGTTCACAAGAAGATATAGTTAAAATATTGTTCACAAGAAGATATGGTCAAAATATTGCTCACAAGAAGATATTCAAAATATTGCTCACAAGAAGATACAGTGAAAATATTTTTCACAAGATATGGTCAAAAATATTTTTCACAAGAAGATACGATCAAAATTTTGTTCACAAGAAGATATGCTCAGAATTTGTTCACAAGAAGATATGCTCATAATTAGTTAACAAGAAGATATGTTCAGAATTTTCTCACAAAAAGATCTGCTCATAATTTGTTCAGAAGAAGATAGGCTCATAATTATTCACAAGAACATACACCAACAATTATTCACAAGAAGATACACTCATAATTTGTTCACAAGAAGACACTGATAGTGGCTTTAATGTTCCTCAAGCAATCTGTGGTTTTTAGGTTGTGTTAAGAAGACTTAATTTTTAGGGTCAAGGTGTTTGTTTGCCTCAAAAAGTCTATAGGTCTCAGGTTGTTTTGAGAAGACTGGTTTGTAGAGTCAGATGTTGTGTAATTCAAGGATTTGAATTAGTGGTTAAAATACAAGGACTGAATGTAGCTATCAAGTTGGTGGTGAACTAGGATATATTTGGTTGTGTCACTTTACTTTTGCACTCTTTACTTTACTGTTGCCTCTGATTACTTAAGCATGATTTTGACTTCCTTTGTTTTAGTTAAAATCACCAACCTGAACCTGTCGTTGAATAAATAATAAAAAAGAATTCAACTTAGACAAATACATTATAACCCCCTTCTTGTGTTTTCACTATCACATACCATATGGAGTATGAAAAGTTTAATTATAAGGACTCAAAAAATAAAAAGCGTTTAATTATAAGTTTGTATTTTGGGTAGAGGAAGGTGTCAGACTCTAAGTTTGTATTTTGGACAGCTAACTCAGAAAACCTTACGAACTCAAAATTTTGTAAGCATTTAGAATTCAAGATTTCAGTTTTAGCAAAAGCACTCGTTCAACTTTAAATTACTTAGTGCTCAGTGCTTTGTTTTAGTGTGATGTGTTGGAACCATGTTGGTCTGAAGAAATATGCCCCTTACTTGTTTTAATGATAAAAAAATCGTTTGTGAGAACAAATTAATGCACTAACATTTTGATTAAGTGTGTAGGTCCTATATCAAGTGTTTGTTTAATAGATTCTTATATCTATCCTATGATAATTGGACGAAGACAAAGATATAACACGAATTTGCTTCGCTCCATTTCACTAACTCTTGTGACATGTGCCTTTGTTGTTGCAAGCTTCGGATGACTCTAGTGATGAGAGCAACTTTGTGTTCCGTTTGCCTCTAGAAACACAAGCAATGCCTTGGTTCAGTTACCTTCGATGAATGAAAATATCTTTTGGATCATCTGCCTCTAATGAATCCAATAAACGTTTATTCATTTACCTCTAATGAATCCAACAAGCGTCTGTTCATCTTACTTTGATGAATTCAACAAGAAACTGTTTGTCTGCCTCAAACGAATTCAACAAGCACCTGATTGTCTACCTCTGATAAGCATCACAAGAAAGTGATTGCCTCTACCTCTGATAATCACATCAAGCATTTGATCATCTGACTCTGAGTTATTATGTATCATATGAAAAAGTCAACGCTCCAAAGAAGACAAAGCAATTGTTTATCCTAAATCTACTACTTGTTTGAAAATCTTAATACATGCTCTGACCATCGTATCCTCTACTTCCCAATTGTTTTAAACAAGATACGCTAAATCATTACAAGATCAATTTTTGGAAAGTTTCTATGGAAAATCAATCTCAAAAAGATACGATATGAAACTTCATGAACTATGTTGATTTCTTGCAATCAAGACAGCGGTTAAAAACCCTAATCGATCTCTATAAAAAGACGTTCATCCCTCAAAGGAAAAAACAACGAAACATAGAAGCTATAAGCACATCTACACTTTCTTGTGTTTTTCGTTCTACAATTGGCATTAGAACTCAGTCTCAAAACGGAGCACTTCGCCGTGTTAGAGTAAAGATCCTCTTTTTTTATGGCTAACTGTGGCGTAGAAGTTATAGTTGGAAACCTTATCAGGCCTCCTTTGTTTGATGAAGAGAGATTCGAGTGTTGGAAAGACATATTTAGATGATTCTACATCTCTCACGATCTTGAACTCTAAGACATAGTTGAAGATGGCTATGAGACTCCAAAAGATGTCGTTGGTGTTGAATATCCAGAAAGAATTTTGACCTTGACCAAAAGAAACAATACAAAAGACATTTTAAAGGCATAACTTTCATGATGAATGTTATCACCTTAAATGAGTTTGAAAAATGTAGCAACAAAGAAACATCTAAGAGTGTCTTTGATGCTCTGGATCTTAACTCAAAGGAAATGAGAAGGTACAGGAAGCCAAAGCTAATGTACTTGTCAGAAAGCATGAACTCTTTCATATGGAAGAAGATGAAGACATAGAAAAAACATTTTCTAGATTCCAATATCTGGTTTTTGGACTAAATATTTTCACAAGTCTTTCTAGTAAATGGAGACCAAAGGTAGCGACTATTCAAGAGGTTGCGGATCTAAACAAACTGCCTTTGGAAAAGCTGATTAGTTCACTCAAATCCCATGAGATTGAACTAGTTAAAGATGAGCCTAAAAAGAATTCAAAGTCCTTGGCTCTCAAATCCCCAGAAAAGAAGACAAATTATAAGGCTCTACAACCAACTGAAGACTTAGAGGAAAATGAATGGGAAAATAAGATTGACAACTCAGATGATGAAGAGTTGTCCTTTATCTCAAGAAAAATCCAGCGCATGTTGAACAACAAAGAAATCCTTTCCCAAAAGAGATTTCAAACGGCCCCAGAATAGCAGAGAAAAAAGTTAAAAGCTAGACAAAAAGAAGCTTGTCTGCTATGAATGCAAGGAACGAGTAATAAGCTAGAATTTATCTATTTTTATAGCTTTATTTAATAGGTTAATTTGATGTTTTTAATTCGGTTTTAGCTCTATATTACTACCTTTTTTATTTGTTTACATTGCAAGGAGATGTGAAGGATAATTTTTACTACACGATAATATCGTGCATATGTGGTCTTATCAAGTTTTTGGAGTCGTTGTCGGGGACTTTGCTTTTGATATTAATTCTCTTTTCATATATCGATTAGACTAAATTTTTTCATTTTTTATTACAGATTTTTCTCTCTTTGAATGCGAAGAATCTAAAGTCTTGGGAATCTTGTCAAACCAATACCCGAGATAGAAATATTTTTCCATAGGAGAAGAGATAAAAACATTTCTGAACAAGAAAAAGATTTTAAAATGGATGAAAATAGAACCTTGAAAGAATATGCCTCTCCTAATACTACAGTACATCATTCGAGTATTGCGCGCTCGATGGTAGAGGCTAACAATTTTGAATTAAAACCTTTGTTGTTATCTATGGTACCATAAAACCAATTCTTGGGTACTCCAACGGATGATCCAAATCTCCATTAGTCTATTTTTTTAGAGTATTGTGACACTCTGAAAATGAATGGAGAGATGGCTAATTGTCCATACATTCTACAATGGACTCTCATACACTACAAGAATAACAGTAGATGTTGTTGTAGGAGGAGCATTGATGAACAAGAGCATAGAAGAAGCCTATGCTCTAATTGAAGACATGGCACATGACCACTACCAATGGTCAAATGATCGATCTCCTCAGAAGAAAGGAGGCATGTATGAAGTTGATGCATTAGATCATATTGCTTCTAAGGTAGATGCATTGTTTAAAAAATTTGAAAAATTGAATGTAAATGTTGTCATACCAAATGTTTCTCCTTGTGAAATTGTGGCATTATTGGTCATGTGGCTGTTGAATTCCAAGTTGGAATGTCTTTTAATGATGGGGTAGGTAATGAGCAACTTAATTATCTTAACAATCCTAAAAAAAGGGACCCTTTTTCCCATACTTATAATTAAAGGTGGAGGAATCATCCAAATTCTTCCTACAAAAATCCTCCCCTTAATCACATCCCCCTACCAATGGTTAGACCTCTCAATTTCCAAGGACCAAGGTCTTTCAAAAGCCCCCAAAAGTCTAGCTTAGAAAATTTTCTGGAATATTTTGTGTTGACTCAAACCAAACAAGATGAGGAGTTTAAAAATCAAAACCGATCGGTGAATGAAGCACTTAGGCAGTTAGCATCTAAGATAGATTCCATGGCCACACAATAAAATGTTGGAGACACAAATCACCAAAGTGGCTCAATAAGTTGCTTCATCCTCTAGATTTTCCAGTGTATTCTCGAGGCAGCCTGAACCTAACCCCAAGGGACAATTAAATGATGTCACCTTAAGAAATGAAAAACAATTAGAGGAACCTATAGGTAGTGATGTGGAAGTGAATGTTAGGGATGAGGCTGAAAGAGCCCAACCATTAAGTGAAGGGCAGATGAGGAAAAAGAAAAAACTTATGTGCCTCCGGCACCATACAAACCACCTATACCATTTCCCCAAAGATTCGCCAAGGCTAAAATTGAGGAGCAATTTAGGAAGTTTGTGGAACTTTTGAAAATGTTACATATAAACATTTCGTTCAATGAAGCATTGTCTCAAATGTTGTCATATGCTAAGTTTTTAATAGAAATTTTGTCAAACAAAAGAAAACTTGACGATAGTGAGATAGTTGCTTTAACCGAGGAATGTAGTGCCATAATTCAAAATAAATTTCCTCCCAAACTTAAGGATCCTAGAATTTTTTCTATTTCTTGTGTTATAGGTGATATGAGTTTTGAGCGTTATTTGTGTGATCTTGGCGCTAGTGTAAGCCTCATGCCTTTGTGCGTTTGTAAGAAGCTTGATGTGGGTGAGTTAAAGCCCACAAACATTTCCTTATAGATAGTTGTCCGATCTATCAAGTATCCAATGGGAATATTAGAGGATGTTCATATCAAAGTAGGACAATTATTTATATCGGCTGATTTTGTGGTGTTGGAAATGGAAGAGGACTCCCAAGTCCCAATTCTTCTTGGGAGACCTTTTCTAGCCACAACAGGAGATGTTATTGATGTGAAACATAGGAAGGTTGTCTTCAATGTGGGTGATGAAAAAATGGAATTTAATTTGTCTAACCTTATGAAAAGTCCTTATCTTGAAGATTCTTGTTGCAGGGTCAACTTAATTGATCATTGTGTTACGGAGTGTCCTTTAGGACCACTCTCGCAAGATGGACTAGAAGCATGCTTGATTGGAAGCATAAGTCATGAAGACTTGTCAAAGGAAGCTGATGCATATGCTAACCTGTTGGATGAAAATCCTCATTTTCCAAACTTAAATTTTGAGGCATTAGCAGTAGAAAATTTAGCACCTCTCCCAAGAGAGGCTCCACAGGTAGAACTTAAGCCTTTGCCCTCAAATCTCATGTATGAATTCCTTGGCAAAAATTCTACATTTCCTATCATTGTATGTTCTGAATTAAATGGAGAAGTAACTAAAAAATTGGTTGGAGTCCTCAAGATGTATTCAAAAGCTATTGGGTATACTATTAAGGACTTAAGGGGAATTAATCCATCCATTTGCATGCATAGGATACTACTTGAAGAGGACTATAAACCATATATTGAGCATCAAATGAGGTTAAATCCTAACGTGAAAGAAGTTATGAAAAAAGAGGTACTTAAACTCCTAGATGCTGGGGTAATTTACCATATCTCTAATAGCAAACGAGTTAGTCCCGTTCAAGTAGTTCCAAAAAGGGGAGGTATCACTGTTGTTAAAAATGAAACAAAAATGAATCCATTGCAACTAGGACAATTACATGGTGGAGGATGTGTATAGATTACAGAAAACTAAACAAAGCAACTCGTAAATATCACTTTCCTCTCCGCTTTATTGATCAAATGTTAGAAAGGTTAGCAAAGCTTTCACATTTTTGCTATTTGGATGGTTATTCTGGTTTTTTTCAAATTCCCATTCATCTTAACGACCAAGAGAAAACCACATTTACTTGTCCTTATGGCACTTATGCTTATAGGAGAATGACTTTTGGTTTGTGCAATGCCTTTCTACTTTTCAATGTTGCATGATGTCAATTTTTTCTAATTTTATTGAGGATATAATGGAAGTATTCAAGGATGACTTTTCTGTGTATGGATCTAGCTTCAATAATTTTTTGGCTAATCTCGAAAAGGTACTTGAAAGATGTGAACAAGTTAATATTGTGTTAAATTAGTAGAAATGCCACTTTATGGTTACAGAAGGAATTGTTCTTGGACATTTGGTGTCCAAGCGAGGTATTGAGGTAGACAAAAGCAAAAATTGAGGTAATAAAGCAAATGTCACCTCCCACCTCCGTAAAATAAGTGAGAAGTTTCTTAGGGCATGTAGGATTTTACCACCGATTCTTTAAAGATTTTTCTAAGATTTCTAAGCCTCTAACCAGTCTACTACTAAATGATGTAGGTTTTGTCTTTGATGAATTTTGTCTTGAGTCATTTTGCAGGTTAAAAGAAGCATTGATATCCGCCCCGATTATGCAACCACCTAATTGGGGTCTTCCATTTGAAATAATGTGTGATGCTAGCGAATTTGTTGTAGGTGCAGTGTTGGGACATAGAAAAGACAAGAAATTTCATGCTATCTATTATGCCAGTAGGACTTTGGATCAAGCTCAAGTTACTATGCCGCAACCGATAGAGAGCTATTGGCAGTAGTGTTTGCCATTGACAAGTTTCATTTGTACTTGGTGGGATCCAAGATAATTGTCTGCACAGACCATGCAGCCATTAAATATCTCTTGAGCAAGAAAGATGCTAAGCTGAAGTTGTTTCCGGTTAAACTTTGTTCGAAGTGGTTCGGGCCATTTCAAATCCACAAGGTGTCGCCATTTGGAGCTATAGAAATTTGGAGTGAGGCCACTGAAGTTTTCACTGTGGATGGTCAAAGGTTGAAGCATTATGTAGTTGGGAATCCAATAGAGAAATGGGTAAGTCTTATCCTTCGATCTCCAACTTAAGATTTACAAAATGAAGGTCATGCTAACGACCATAAACAAGAACTGCGTGAGAGGCAGCCCATGGTTTTAATTTTTCAAAATTTTCTTTTTGTTTTGTAGGCTGAGCTAAAACAAGAAAAATGCAGAAAATAGGAGAAGGCATCATAGATTACTTCCTGGCAGTAATGGCCATTATGGCCATAGAACGTGCACAAAGCCATTTTCCACCACCACTGTAATCTTGTGAGCTTTCCTACCCCTTTCATAACTATTTTACTTTTTACATTGAGGACAATGTCTGGTCCAAGCATCGGGGATACTTTTTCTTGTTTGCTTGTTTGCTCAGCATGTTAATTTTAGTTTTTTTTATAAATAATTTATCCTTTCTTGAAAGAAAACCTTTTGAAGTCCTTGATTGGGAACTATAATTTCTGTGTGTGTTGTTGTTAAATAGGCAATGAACTCACCTTCGGATACCACACTATCAGTTTGTATTATTCTTTAACATCATGTTCTCATTTATTTAACTACTAAATGTGAGTTTTGGGCTTATATAGGGGCTTGTGTTACATCATCAAATATTATGCCCCTTTTCTTTGTTATGAGAGATTATTCACCATTGAATGTGTTCTCTAGAACTTGACTTGCAATCGTCTCAAGGCTAAATTCTCTTCTGATCATGTTTGAAGAAAAAAAACACTGTAGGATTAGTTTTTTACAAGCCTTAGAACTTATTTTGTGTTTTTTCATACTTTCCATTAGTTGCCCACTTTGAGCCTTACATGAATTATCATTCTTGGTCCCTTGCTTTATCGATAAAATCATTCTTAGGTGCCCTTTTGAATAAAGTGGAGCCACTTAAAATAATAATAATAATAATAATAAAAATAATCATAAATAAAATAAAAAGGAAAAAAAATGTTGTTAGTCCCAGTCTGAAAGGACACAATAAGGTGTTTTAGTTGGAGTAACATATTTTACTGATGAATGAAGTTTGGGCTGATGAAAGATTGTTTGAATATGCTAAGCTCAAATTATTCAAAAAGGGAATCTATAATCATATGTTTAATTTGATATAGCCGTTGAATATCCCTTTTTGGGATTTTCCCACCTATTGTCCCTTGGCCCCGTTGCAACCTTGAAAAGTGTTTTTGATTCACATATACTCTCATGAGAGATATAGTGGAGATTTGGTTAATAATCAAACCCTATGGCAGGAAACATTGCATTGAGTGAATGCCTAAGTCACTAATGTGGAACAGAAGTTGGTTATCCTTTGGTTTTGGAATTCGCCTATTGCCTACACTTGAACTGAATGTTGAGTTCCCTATTCATGGTGTCTACTTGTCCATAAACTTTACCTGAAACAATTGTTTAAGGACAAGAAATTATTCAAGCAGGGGGAATTTGATAAGCTATAAATTATCTATTTGTATAGCTTTATTTGATAGGTTAATTTGTTGTTTTTAATTCGGTTTTAATTCTATTTTACTATCTTTCTTGTTTTGTTTAGATTGCAAGGAGAAGTGAAGGAATAGGTGAAGATTTTTGGTGCAAAAGAGCCTTGAAGTCAAGTGGTACAATCATGGTGCATCATGATCAAGAAAATGAAAGAAACTCAAGTTCCAACAAGCATTACTTCCTGGCCGTAATGGCCATTACAACCATAATGGATGAACGAGAAAGAAAAAAAACGAATTTGTCACTCCAAGTCAACAAGGATTACTGCCTAGTAGTAATGATCATTCTGGTCATAATCTACTCATCTTCTGCTGTTGAATCTATTACTGCCTAGCAGTAATGACCATTATGGACATAATTTGTTCATCTTCTACTATTGAACCTATTACTGTCTGGCAGTAATGGCCATAAACTGCTCATTTTCTGCCGCTGAACCGTTTTTGTTCTATGAAATTATGATGGTTTCTTATAATTAAAGCTCATGAAGGCACCTAGGGCTATAAAAAGGCAAAAATACTCAGTTTTAGACACATATTTCTACTCACAATCTCTTGTTACTCTTTCATTTGTTCTTGTATTTCTCTTAGAAATTTTCTAGTTTCAATAATATTCAGTTTTCTATTTCTATTTTGTTATTTTATTCTGTTATTTTATACTTCCAATGTTTTAATATTTAAGCTTTGATTCTACTATGATAATATGTGAGTAGATCTTTCTTGTCTTGGGATTGTAGGATTTCCAATGTTGGATCTCTAACAATTTCTATTTCTTTTTGTCATGGGTGTTGATCATTTAATCCAATCTTAGTAAGAATCATATTCATACTTAGATATCAAATAATATACCAAAAGGTATATTTGATATCTGACCCCTAAGATTGGATAAGAGAATCAAATCATGAAAATAGATTTTGATTATCTTGAAATCATGAAAGCTATCTTCTCTTAAAGGATTTTTCTAATACAACAATCGCGAAAATAGGTTGGTTATTAGTTTACAATACACTTTTGTTCGTTGAAAGAAAAAATTAGTTATAATTGTTTATTTGATTTTGAAGAGTTTAACACCCATAACTCAAAGAAGGTTAATTTTATTGTATCCATCATTGTGAAAACTACAATCCCAAGGCTTTATTTTTATTGCAAATTTTAAAACAAAAAGCATTATCAACATTTACTGTTTTAGCTAATCATCATAGTAAAGAGAGACTAGTACACATAACAAAGTCCTTGTGGGAATGATAATTTTTACTACGCTTTAATATTGTGCACTTGCGGTCTTATCAATGAGGCCATTTCAAATCAAAATGTCCTAAACTTGAGGATGGAAAATCCTAAATGAAAGATTTCAAGACTAAGAACAAAGGTGTTATGGCCATCCGATGAAGAGTGTAACATCCTCTAAATTTATTATTTAAAATAATTAAGACTTATAAATATATATATTTCATTATTAATTTAGGTGTGATAATTATTTGCCTTGTTCGACTTATTGTAGTTGATAAAATTATTAGAAAGAATTATTTGCCTTGTGTGATAATTATGTATATATATATATATAATTATATTTTTAGTACAAGAAGAATTTGAGCTAAGGGTTTGTGGCTAGGTGTGACCCAACCCATAATAGAAATTTGGGCTTGGAGTTGGTGGCTTAGTTTTTGTATGATCAAGGTTAAGAAAATAATAATAATAATAATAATAATAATAATAAATAAATAAATAAATAAAATAATATTTTCTCCCTTCTATTCTTTATTTGGGCCCAACACTACCTACCCAATAATCTCCACTTTAAATTTTCCCTAAAGTCCACAATATTTCATACTAAGTAATAGTAAGCAGAAAAAAAATACCGAAACCCTAGCCGTCATCTCTTTCACACCTCATCTCTTTCTTGCAGCAAACTTTTCGTGTGAACAACTTCGTGGGGGCTTAGAGCTTCGTACTAGGAAGAAAAGCAGTCAAGGTAAGGGCTTTTCCCCACACAAATTTGAGTTAGACCGTTAGTTGGATGACATAGAACTAATAATTGTAATTGCTTGCTTTTGAAAGAAATAAATGTAGACTAATAAAATAAAATAATGGAATATGAAATCCTTTACGTTGAGTTCGATATGTAATGTATGTCTTTTTAAGAAGTAAAATATGAATTTTTATATTATACATGATAGACTTTTAATTTTTATGATGGATATGAAGCAAAATATGATTTTTCTTATGTTATATATATGATAAAATTTTGATTTTGATGATGTATTATGAGTTGGAGTTTGAAGTTTCTTGTAATATATAAAGTTTTAATCTTTATGGTGTAAATGAAGTCAAGTCCCGATTTTTATGCGTACGTGGTGAAAATTATTATTGAATGATTATTTGTCTATGAATATATGATTCTCATGATAAGGATGTGTGATATGTGATCTTTGAGATGTGAATAAGATGATGGTTTTAAAAAAGTGATTTTTTTGAATGTATATGACATGATTCTTAGTGGGCTGTGTGCGAGTATAATTGTGATAATATATGGTCATGTCATGGCATATGCATCTTCGTGGGAGTTGCCTTAGTGGCAGGTTTATTTTCCCCATTGGTATGGGTGATCTTTCTGTGTGGAAGTTGCCTTAGTGGCAGGTTTATATCCGGATCATATAGTTTTAGGAGCATGCATTATGCATATTTTTTATATACGATTTACTGTTTGCGCATTTTTTTTTTAAATTACAAGTTTTTACCTTTATATGTTTTGTGTTATTCTTCTATATGTTTAGCTTTGGTTTGATGTGGATGATGGAAAAACATTGACCCTTACAACATTTTAGGTACTAATGAGTTCGAGGAGATTCAAGAGTAATTGATGAGTATTAACGTGCGGCGAACGTGGGGTAAAAATGGGGTTTTTAAGACAATTTTGTAATAATAAGTATTGCCGCAAAATTTTTATGTTTTTTTTTTTTTAATTTTTGTCACTAAACTTTTAAATGCATTCGAATTCTATAAATACGGAAGTGGATTTTTGCTTCCGTTAGGAATAATTGATTTTTCATTTATTTTAGCTTGAATAAACCTTTTTTATAATATTAAATAAATGTGATTGTTACTAATTATTTAAAAGCATAAATGTGATTGTTACTAATTATTTAAAAGTATAAATGTAGATATTCTTCAAAAAAAAAAAGAATTATCGTAAATTTTGCTAAAAGTATTTTTTTTTAGTAACGTTTTGGACCAAAAATCCGGGGCGTTACATTATGGTATCAGAGCAATAATCCTCAAAAAAAATTTGGGGGGACGATTATGTATGACGCATGCCTTGATTTATGTGTGATGTTTGACCTTGGTATATTTTATTCTATGATTTATTACTAATTTCGTTATATATATTCATATAGGGAAAATTAACATTTTGCATTGATTATTTGGTCTCTTTTAATACTGATTGATTTTTTTTCCTTCTTCTCAAAAATAGAAATTTTCCTTCAATTAATTGCAATTATGATATGCCTTAAACTCTTAATCGTATGATTTGAAATAGTTTTAATTTGATTCAATGCAATAATTAATTACGATTTTATGATGGTATAAATTATGAATTTATTGCATTATAATTTGAAATTATCTCGATTTAATTTGATTCAATGCAATAATTGCTTTTAATTTTATGACGTTGTGAATTTACTCTCGTGATTTGAATTTTTTAATAATTGTTGTTTGAATGTTATGAATTTATTATTCGTGAATTAATGACGTTATGAATTTAATATTATGATGTTATGAATTTACTCTCGTGATTTAAAATTTTTTTTTAATTATTGTTTGTATGTTATGAATTTATTATTCGTGAATTAATGACGTTATGAATTTAATATTATGATGTTATGAATTTACTACTCGTGATTTGAATTTTTAATAATTGTTTGTATGTTATGGATTTAATAATCGTGATTTAATGACATTATGAATGTACTATTATGACATTATCAATTAGTTGAAACTGATTGATGTTTTTTTTAAAACTATAAATGATTAGTTGTTATTTTGTTATACAGTGAAATTATTGCGTAATAAATTAGATTGATTTGATTTGAAAACATAGGACATTTAATTGGTCTCCACCTTAATTATGAAATTAATTAAGCCAATTGAATTTATAATGATTATGAATGTTCCTTAATTACTTAATTTTGTGTTATGATCTAAATTTTTGTAATAAAGACAATGCGGTAAATCTCTAACTGGTATAAAATTGTATGATTCCCACAATATAAGTGAAGGGTAACACCGTAAAAAGTTGTATTAGTGGAATTCTGGCTAAGGAAAGACTTGGTTATTAAGTGGTCCATTGACCCACCTCTCTTTCCTGGGAACCCCACTAGTACACAAATTATTGTGTGACCCGAACCTATTATATAGTCGTGAATAAAATAATCCTTACGACCCTAAGGTTACAATGAGATCGCAGTATTATCCTGATTAGATAATTTGTAGGAAGAATGGCTCGTCGCGCGAATCGACCAGTGCCCCAGGGAGAAAGTGACATCACTGAAGCAATCCAAGCCATGAATGCAATGGCTGCCGCAATGGCCCAACAAGCTGCAGTTCAAGCTCAACAGGCTGCAGACCAGGCTCTATGTAATGCGTAGAGGGACCTTGGCAACAACAAGACTAGGCTCTAACCAGGCTCTATGGCAACAACAAGACTAATTGAATTCCTTAGGCAAGATCAGCCAAAATTTAAAGGGGAGTATGACTCTAACAAGGTCGACCTCTAGCTGTAGGAGATCGAGAAGATCCTTGAGATCCTCCACTACCCAGATGACACGAAGGTGGAGTATGCCACCTATTTGTTGATTGGTGAAGCTGAAAACTGGTGGCGAGGGGCGAGGCAAATGATGGAAGGAAATCACGAATAGGTGACTTGGGAAGTTTTCAAGAGAAAGTTCTTGGAAAAATATTTTCTGAAGAGTGCCAGGGCTGAGAAGGAGGCACAATTCCTGAGACTATATCAGGGAAGTCTCACAGTGTCTGAGTATGCCGCAAAGTTTGAGTCCCTAGCAAAACATTTTCGCTACTTTCGTAACCAAATGGATGAAGGGTACATGTGTGAGAGGTTTGAAAGCGGGCTCAGATATGAAATTAAGGAGTCTGTGGGACCTCTAGAGATACGTCAGTATTAGATGCTGGTGGAGAAGTGCAAAAAGGTGGAGATCATGGAATGGGGTCGCCTGAACAGAGGTGCTATTGGGGGACCAACGAGACCTCAGGAAAACGGTGACCAACAAACCCCCAGTCCGAGATGTCGAATTTTCTATCGATGTTATTCCAGGTACTGGACCCATCTCTATCGCTCCTTACAGAATGCCCCCCTTAGAGCTATCAGAACTAAAGAACCAATTGGAAGACCTTTTGTCTAAGAAATTCATTCGGCCTAGTGTGTCACCATAGGGAGCCCCCGTGTTTTGGTCAAGAAAAATGATGGAAAGTCGAGATTCAGTGTTGATTATCGACAACTCAACAAAGTCACAATAAAAAACAGGTACCCTTTACCTCGCATTGATGATTTAATGGACCAACTCAGAGAGGCATAGGTGTTTTCTAAGATTGATCTAAAGTCGGGATACCACCAGATTCGAGTGAAAGAAGATGATATATCCAAGACAGCCTTTAGAACGCGATATGGGCACTATGAGTACTTGGTGATGCCTTTTGGAGAAACTAATGCACCAGCTATCTTCATGGATTATATGAACTGTATCTTTCGTCCGTTCTTAGACAAGTTTGTGGTGATCTTTATTGATGACATCTTGATCTATTCCAAGAGTAGGGAGGAACATGAGGAACAATTGCGTCAAGTTCTGCAAGTACTGAAGGAGCAACAACTATATGCCAATCTAGGAAAATGTGAATTTTGGTTGGAAGAAGTAAAGTTCTTAGGACACGTAATTTCTAAGGAAGGGATCGCTGTCGACCCATCCAAGGTAGATGGCATGGAAACAACCGCAGACAGTCACAGAGATTAGGAGTTTTCTGGGCTTGGTTGGGTACTATAGCAGATTTATTGAGGGATTTGCCAAGATTGCTGCTCCGTTGACACACCTTACGAAGAAGAACCAGATTTATGCTTGGACTGA
Organism: Cicer cuneatum; assembly: GCA_037974295.1. NCBI lineage: Eukaryota > Viridiplantae > Streptophyta > Magnoliopsida > Fabales > Fabaceae > Cicer > Cicer cuneatum. The sequence continues at coordinate 42,020,689 of JBBPBO010000001.1, forward strand.
GGAATGTGAGAAAAATTTCCAACTAATGAAAGAGAAACTAACTACATCTCCAGTGTTAGTGTTGCCACAACCAGAAGAGCCTTACGAAGTTTATTGTGATGCCTCATACCAAGGATTGGGTTGTGTACTGATGCAAAACAAACAAGTAGTGGCCTATGCTTCGAGGCAATTGAAGGTGCATGAAAAGAATTATCCCACTCATGACTTGGAGTTAGCTGCAATTGTCTTTGCATTGAAAATTTGGAGACATTATCTGTATGGGTGTAGTTTTGATGTATTTAGTGACCATAAGAGTTTGAAATACTTGTTTGATCAAAAGGAGCTTAACATTAGGCAGAGGAGATGGATGGAGTTTATTAAAGATTATGAGTTCACATTGCATTACCATCCAGGGAAAGCGAACGTGGTGGCTGATTGTAAGACCCTTAATTTTAAATATTAATCTTGGAATTAATGTCAAGGGCATTTTGGGAATTTTTGTAAAATATTTAAATATGTATGTTTTGAGAAAATATATATATACACAAATATTTATTTTGAAGTATGAATTAAAATTATGGGATGTAGAATTAAATTAATTTAATTTCAAGTAATTAAATTAATCAGACATTAAGTAAGGATTAGTGGCTAATTGCAAGACAATTAAAAGCTGGAAATCAGACAAGTGGCAAGTGAGGTGGCACCATGAGAGCCTATAAATATGAGTGAGAAGGATGGTGAAGTCAGAACACCATTCCTTCCTCCTCACTGCCCATATTGCATGTACCAACCCCATTTCCCCTCTCATTCTGTCTCTGTTATACCCAGTTTCCCGAATTCAAATTGAAGAGAGGGAATTCCTCAAGACTCCAATAACTGAGAATCCAAGCCTCAAACCTGAAAACCCCCAGTAGTAAAGTTAATCCCCATCTCAATACGAAGATAAAGAACCCAGTTTTGCAGCAGCAAACTCAGGGAACAGCTTCGCCGTTTTTAGACGCAGAAAAGGGAACGCAGCAGGAACAAGAGAAATAGCAGAGCACGCTACGAGTGTAAGGGCACCTTCCATCTTTTAGCTGCATTAGGACCACGAATGTGTGTTATTTCAGTTCTGTGTTTAAAAGAAAAACTATTTTTCGAAAATGACATTTTGAAAGAAAATGCATTTTGTTGATAAATGATTATTCTGATAGTTGTTGTTGGCTGTTTTACTGGTACAATATGTTGTTTTTACTTCTGTGTGAAGGCTGGAAAATGTTTGCATGCCATTTTAGTTATGATTAAAAACGCATGTTATAAAACTGTCTTGAAAATGGCATTAAAATGCAAAATGCATCCTGTTGGTGCTTAGTTGTTCTGTGATGTTTGCATGTCATTCTGTTGTGTTTTGAGAAAACTGAATGCATGCATGTTTGCTCTTGTGTTTTGAGAAAACTGAATGCATGCATGTTTGCTCTGGTGTTCTGGGAAAACTGAATGCATGCATGTTTGTTCTGATGAGTGAGAACACTGAAATGTTGCATGATGTTCTGATGGTTGGAAAAGTCTGGATTGATTTTGATGATTGATCATCTGTCTTTGTTTTGGATAAACTGGTGTTAATGGTTCTGATTCTGTTTTATGTTGTGGGATTCTAGTGATGAAAATGACTCTGATTCTGGTTGTTTTGTGTGGTTCTGGTGATGTTGATGATTCTGGTTGTTTTGTGTGATTCTGGTGGTGATGATGATTTTAAAGGAAAAAGGGATTTTAAATGAGGAAAGGGTTTTTTGACAAAGTGCAGAATCTGTTTGATATTTGGTTGTCATTTTTTTTTAAAGAAAACAGTTTGAAAAGGGTTGAACTTTCACTAGTTTTCGAAGGTGTATTCGACTACAACATGTGTGTATTCGAATACAACCTTCCAGGTATCTGTTTTATTTAAAGTTTTCAAACCTGTATTCGAATACGAGCCCCTGTATTCGAATACAGAGGAAAGATTTTTGCTTCTGTATTCGCATCTGTATTCGACTACAATCATGTCGTATTCGAATACAGAAGTGAAATTTTAACACTGTATTCGCATCTGTATTCGACTACAGGCATGCTGTATTCGAATACAGAATGTTGTTTTTCACTGGTTTCAGTTTCTGTATTCGAATACAAGGAATCTGTATTCGAATACAGATTCGTGTTTTTCCAGAAGCACTGTTTTTAGCTTCTGTATTCGAATACAAGGAAGCTGTATTCGAATACAGATTCGTGTTTTCCAGAAAATCAAATTTTAAACTCTGTCAAGTGGATTTTAAAATGTGGAGAAAACTCTTTGAAGGTTTAAATGATTAAAAATGGAATCTGTGAAATGGTTCTAAAGGGGAAGGGATGATGTTTTGAAAACCTTTAAGAACATGGGAGGAATGCTGAATTTTTTCAAGGTTTGGTCTTCTGTATTCGACTACAGACATGCTGTATTCGAATACAGAATGTTAAAACTGCAGTTCATGCTTCTGTATTCGAATACAGGGGGTCTGTATTCGAATACAGATTCGAGTTTCCAGAATTTCCAAGTTTTAAGAGTGTTTTGTAAACCCTGAGTGTCTGGGGAATGTTGGGATTGTTGTGGGGAATTCAAATGGAACTTTTGGTGATATTTTGAAGTTGTGGTGATGAAGTTTTTGAAACTTTACTGATGTAATGAAAGATGTTGTTTTGTGCACTGAGACTGCCCCTGTATTCGAATACCAGATGGCTGTATTTGAATATAGGGTGTGAATCTGCACTGTTTTTGGCTTCTGTATTCGAATACAGAGGAGCTGTATTCGAATACAGATTCGTAAAATTCCAGAATTCCTCAGTTTTAAACTCTGTAATTGAATTTTAAGAGTCTGGGAAAACTTTCCAAAGTGTTAATGATTAATGGACTGTTTAATCATGACTGTGATGTTGTTATTTATGACTGTGCTGAAATATTTAAACATGATGAAGAGCATGAATTGTCTGATTTTATATTATGTTTCTAGAGAAGTGAAACACTGCATATTCATGCATTGCATAGTCAAGTGGTACCCGCGATGGGCCACAGAGTAATGCGCAACCACGTGCTGATCTGTTGAGCGATTGCACGAGTGCTGGACTGTTGAGCGTCTGAACTGGTACTGGACTGTTGAGCGTCTGTACCCTGAAATGCGCAACCCCGTGCTGATCTGTTGAGCGATTGCACGAGTGCTGGACTGTTGAGCGTCTGCACTAGGTACTGATCTGTTGAGCGATTGTACCTCGGGTTATGTCAAACGTGCTGGTCTGTTGAGCGACTGCACGATGTGCTGGACTGTTGAGCGTCTGCACTGGTGCTGATCTGTTGAGCGATTGCACCCTGGTCATGAGGGCCGTCAAATTGTGTTGGTCTGTGAGCGACTGCACCTTGGTGACTCCAAGAAAAATTGTATACATGAGCATATACATATTGCATTGAGAGATTGACCGGTGGGTCACGATTGATTGTATGATGAATGGTTGGAAATTGATGTGTGTGAGTGCTGTCCGGAATTTGAAATTATGATTTTAATGACTGTGATTTGCTGAGGTGTTGCTGGTACTTACCACATATATCATAATAATTGGCTGCTGTTTTTGAAAAGATATATATGTTATGCAATTTCCAATGAGCATTTTTATTGTCATCATATATTATGCCATGAATACATGTGTTGTTGTGAAATATATGCTATGTGCTTAATTGTTAATTTCGGTCGGTGACCCTTGCTATTATATTGTGGACTTTGGGCTTTGCCCTCAGATGCCTCCCAAACCCACGCCGCCCGTGGGTACCCGAACGACGGAAACGTCGTTGAATTTCCTTGATCGCTACTCGCGCACTGCTTGGGCATTTGATCCCCTCTCAAGCAGAGCGACTTATACGGGGTGGCTGGTACGGACAAGTAGGATTGACGGCATGGAAGACTTCGTAGAGCGCACTCATGCGAGCATAGAGTTTCCCATGCCTTCCCACTTGGTGCTAGAGGCGCACGGAGTTTTCAACGACGCTGAGGAGTCTGTTGAAAGGGTTGAGACGGAGGCCACTGTAGGGGTGGTGACTCCCAACCCTGTGATTGGAAGGGAGATACATGAGTCTGATGCGGTAGAGAAGCGTGAAGAGCTGAGACCAGTAGCGACTGAGATTCCGGGTCCATCTAGGATCTCCGATGATTGCTACGAGATTCCGGCACCGCCAAAGCGGCCACGAGTGTGTATTGACTTGACTTCCGAGGAGACCGACCCCTCTCTGCACGAGGAGGAGGAGGAGGTTACGTCGAAGCAAGCTGCAGAGTCAGAAGAGACTTGCGTGGGATGCGGAGGGAATCCGTGCTACTGCAGCTTCAGCGCATGATTAGTTAGACTTAATGTATTATGATTTGGGTTGAAATTGTAATTTGTCTTATTTTGGAAATTCTGTACTATTTTCCGCTGAACCATGTACTCTGATATTTGCTGTTGATGTATTATGACAATGATATTTTGGGATGTATTAATGTTTAAAAAACTAATTTCCAAGATAAGTACTTAGTGATAATCCTGATGAAGTATTTGGTTTACATTCATCAATTAATCTATAACGTACTATTTTACGAAGAACTTTATTTTAATTCTTTTGAAATAATTTTGGGAGAACTCATTTTAATTATTAATTTTTAAATAAAAAAAATGCACCCGCGCTGTGTTTTAAACTCGGGGTGTTACACTGATGCCCTCAGCAGGAAGCGCGTTCATCTCTCGTTTGTAACAATGAAGGGGTTGGAGTTGTTAGAGAAGTTGTGACTTGAATCTTAATTTGGAATCTCCATTGGGGAAAGTGCAATGTGGAGTGATCATTATAGATAGTCAATTGATGAATGAGATTAAAGTTCTCCAAGTTACAGACGTGTTGACTCAAGAGAAAAGGAAGTTGATCGAGGTTGGCAGGGCACCTGAATTCAAGGTGGGCCCAGATGATATTTTGAGATGTAATGGACGTGTTTGTATACCCGAAAATACCAAATTAAGGAGGACTATCTTGGATGAGGCCCACAAAAGCAAGCTGAGTATTCACCCTGGTACCACCAAAATGTATAAAGACCTTAAGCAGAAGTTTTGGTGGCCAGGAATGAAGAAACAAGTAGCAGAATATGTGGCTTCGTGTTTGACTTGTCAGAAAGCTAAGGTAGAACATCAAAAGCCAGGGGGACTATTAAGGCCATTAGACATACCAGTATGGAAATGGGATAGTATATCCATGGATTTTGTGGTAGCATTGCCTAAGACTCAACGGAAGTTTGACTCCATTTGGGTGATTGTCGACAGGTTAACCAAATCTGCCCATTTCATACCCGTGAGGACTAATTATGATGTGACTAAGCTTGCAGAGATATACATTGCAGAGATTGTCAGACTACATGGGGTACCTTCTAGCATTGTGTCAAATAGAGATCCGAAGTTCATTTCTCATTTGTGGCGAGCATTACATGAGGCGTTGGGTACTAAGTTGAGATTGAGTCCGGCCTATCACCCTCAAACTAACGGACAAACAGAAAGAACTATTCAGACCTTGGAGGATTTACTGAGAGTGTGTGTGCTGGATGAGCGAGGAAGTTGGGATAATATATTGCCTCTCATTGAGTTCACCTACAACAACAGCTATCATGCAAGCATTGGGATGGCACCGTACGAGGCTCTGTATCGGCGTAAGTGCCAAACCCCCTTGTGTTGGTATCAGGACGGTGAGAACTTAATTGTGGGGCCAAAATTGGTACAACAGACCACAGATAAGGTCCGTCTGATCCAAGAAAGGATGAAGGCAGCACAAAGCAGACAAAAGAGTTCTGCCGACCAACGAAGGAAACCGCTGGAGTTTCAAGAGGGTGAACATGTATTTTTGAGAGTGACGCCTACTACTGGAGTTGGTAGGGCACTGAAGTCTAAGAAGTTAACTCCTAAATTCATCGGCCCATACCAGATCCTCCGACGTGTGGGTCTAGTAGCTTATCAAATTGCCTTGCCTCCGAGTTTGGCCAAGCTACATGATGTGTTCCACGTGTCACAGTTGAGGAAATACATGGCTGATCCTTCCCATATTATCGTGCTAGATGATATCCAGTTGAAGGAAAACCTTTCTTTTGCAGTTCCACCATTGGGCATTGGAGACAGGACTACTAAGCACCTACAAGGTAAGGAGATCACATTGGTCAAGGTAATTTGGGACCAAACAACAGGAGATGCAACTTGGGAATTAGAGGAAAAAATGAGAGAGCTCTACCCTAACCTTTTCATGTTAGACTAGTTTCGAGGAAGAAACTGTTTTTAAGGGGGTGAGTATTGTAACATCCTCTAAATTTATTATTTAAAATAATTAAGACTTATAAATATATATTTCATTATTAATTTAGGTGTGATAATTATTTGCCTTGTTCGACTTATTGTAGTTGATAAAATTATTAGTAAGAATTATTTGCCTTGTGTGATAATTATGTATATATATATATATATATATATAATTATATTTTTAGTACAAGAAGAATTTGAGCTAAGGGTTTGTGGCTAGGTGTGACCCAACCCATAATAGAAATTTGGGCATGGAGTTGGTGGCTTAGTTTTTGTATGATCAAGGTTAAGAAAATATTAATAATAATAATAATAATAATAATAAATAAAAAAATATTTTCTCCCTTCTATTCTTTATTTGGGCCTAACACTACCTACCCAATAATCTCCACTTTAAATTTTCCCTAAAGTCCACAATATTTCATACTAAGTAATAGTAAGCAGAAAAAAATACCGAAACCCTAGCCGTCATCTCCTTCACACCTCATCTCTTTCCTGCAGCAAACTTTTCGTGTGAACAACTTCGTGGGGGCTTAGAGCTTCGTACTAGGAAGAAAAGCAGTCAAGGTAAGGGCTTTTCCCCACACAAATTTGAGTTAGACCGTTAGTTGGATGACATAGAACTAATAATTGTAATTGCTTCCTTTTGAAAGAAATAAATGTAGACTAATAAAATAAAATAATGGAATATGAAATCCTTTACGTTGAGTTCGATATGTAATGTATGTCTTTTTAAGAAGTAAAATATGAATTTTTATATTATACATGATAGAGTTTTAATTTTTATGATGGATATGAAGCAAAATATGATTTTTCTTATGTTATATATATGATAAAGTTTTGATTTTGATGATGTATTATGAGTTGGAGTTTGAAGTTTCTTGTTATATATAAAGTTTTAATCTTTATGGTGTAAATGAAGTCAAGTCCCGATTTTTATGCATACGTGGTGAAAATTATTATTGAATGATTATTTGTCAATGAATATATGATTCTCATGATAAGGATGTGTGATATGTGATCTTTGTGATGTGAATAAGATGATGGTTTTAAAAAGGTGATTTTTTTGAATGTATATGACATGATTCTTAGTGGGCTGTGTGCGAGTATAATTGTGATAATATATGGTCATGTCATGGCATATGCATCTTCGTGGGAGTTGCCTTAGTGGCAGGTTTATTTTCCCCATTGGTATGGGTGATCTTTCTGTGTGGAAGTTGCCTTAGTGGCAGGTTTATATCCGGATCATATAGTTTTAGGAGCATGCATTATGCATATTTTTTATATACGATTTACTGTTTGCGCATTTTTTTTTAAATTACAAGTTTTTACCTTTATATGTTTTGTGTTATTCTTCTATATGTTTAGCTTTGGTTTGATGTGGATGATGGAAAAAAATTGACCCTTACAACAACATTTTAGGTACTAATGAGTTCGAGGAGATTCAAGAGTAATTGATGAGTATTAACGTGCGGCGAACGTGGGGTAAAAATGGGGTTTTTAAGATAATTTTGTAATAATAAGTATTGCCGCAAAATTTCTATGTTTATTTTTTTTTTAATTTTTGTCACTAAACTTTTAAATGCATTCGAATTCTATAAATACGGAAGTGGATTTTTGCTTCCGTTAGGAATAATTGATTTTTCATTTATTTTAGCTTGAATAAACCTTTTTTTATAATATTAAATAAATGTGATTGTTACTAATTATTTAAAAGCATAAATGTGATTGTTACTAATTATTTAAAAGTATAAATGTAGATATTCTTCCAAAAAAAAAAAGAATTATCGTAAATATTTCTAAAAGTATTTTTTTTAGTAACGTTTTGGACCAAAAATCCAGGGCGTTACAAAGAGCATGCAAACATGATTGTGATGGCAGATACTCATTATGATTTTGATTCTTACTTTGGTTCTAAATCTGCTGATGAATAAATTGAGGTATTCTCTCACATGTCTCATAGTTAACTCATAGATATGTAAAATGAGTTTCTCAGCAAGAATCATAAGGTTTCTTCAAAACTTAAGTCCCCCATAAATTCTTGAAAAGGTTTTAACCCTAAATGGCCAAACCTAAATCTAGTAGCTAGGGTTTGGGATTTCAAAAAATTTCTTGTGTACAACGAGGTTGTGATCATGGTTTTAAAAAAGCATTGAAAACCTAAAGATTTTTTTTTTAATTTTTGTTGAAAATTTTAAGGTTTTGGAAAAGTTAATAAAAATATTGAAGTTGCATCTTTGGAAATTTTCTTACAAGTGTTGGTATTGTAAGAAAACATGGAAGACATTGATTTTGATTTTGTGTGGACATATTTTAAGAAGAGAAAAGAGACAGCAAGAAAGTCATAATATTTGGAAATAATGATGACAAGTTGTATTTTAAAACAAGTGTCTAGTTGATTTATCTCAAAAAGGATTTGAGTGTTGAAATCTTTTTTGTGATCGTTAATCCTTAAATGAATTTTAGATATATATCTTTTAGTGAATAATGTGGGAAAAACCCTAGAATGGTACTTTCGGAGTAAATAGTTGAATTAGGTTTATGTTTTAAAGTGTCGAGAGTTGGTGTTAACTTAAGATGATTCTTTATTTAAGGTACGAGAGAACTTAGAGGAACCAACACTTGTAATTTGGAAAGCTTGCAATGTAAGGGCTCCTTCCAAGTTTGTAGTTCGCATGTAGGGAATTATTTGTGTGATTGATGTTTTGAAATTTTTGATAAATGCATTTGATGTGATTATGTATTTGTAACTAATAACATATGTGTTTACTATGTGTTATGAATCTTATTGATGATAATATGTCATGAATATGTTTTGCGAAAAAGTGTTGAAAAATTATTACAAGTAGAGTATTAAAGTAAAGTCTTTTAATAGATGCATTTACATAATAATTGATATGAAAGAGTTAGAGTATGCTCATACATTTCATAGTAAATGGTTCTAGGTGTTGATGGTATACGGGGTGATTCCTAGTGGTGATAGTCCACCTTATTATTACAAGGATTATTGAGTCGTGCTAGTTAATTGTGACTGCCCTTAGTAAATTGTGAAAGTCAGTTGCGGCCGTACCTCAGTAAATAGTACTAGTTTGTATTGAGGTTGTACATTTATGATTTACGCCCCTCAATGAGGGTTTGAAATTCAGAATCATGTGCACTGACATTTAAGCATTGTATTAGGGTGCTTTTTCACACAAGTCATATTTGTTTTATGATATATATATGTGTGTGTGTGTGTGCATGCTTTGTTTATTTCTTGATATATACCATGTCATACTTGTAAAATGCTACTTGTTAATATTAGTTGGTGACCGTTTAGAATTATTATGTATATTAGGTTATTCCCTAAAAAGAAGCGGACTTACATGCTACATAAGGTTACGCTGAAGACACATATGTTCTTGGACTTCCATGATAGTGCTTTCCCTAATGCTTGAGATTACGAACCCATTTCAAGAAGGGCAATTTATATGGGAAGGGTTGTAGTGACTAATAGTAGGGTTGGTGCAGTGTTTCATGTAGGAATTACTCGTGAGAGGATTGTAGAGTACCTTCGGAGTTGGTGCTTGGGGCTAGCGGAGTAGGAGTATATTCAAGAATAACTATAGAAGGAGAGGTTGAGACTACCACAAAAGTAGAGGGGCTAATTCTGGACCAGGAGCTGAAGACGTTGCAGAACCACTTGCGCCCAAAGAGGATATGGGATTCCTTTAGGGACCTTCAATGTCGTGGTTGGTGTCTCCTCGTGTTGAATCGAAGCTTTCTTTCTTCGTGGACGATCATCTGCCTCCAATGTTCGAGAAGGAAAGTTGTATATATCCTAGCTCTGCCCAAAGCCACGTATCTCTTGGGTGGACCTAACTTTTTATGAGATCAATCCTTCCATGGTCGAGGAGGAGGATGAGGTTACATCTAGTTGGGACACTACTTTAGAGGATACCTATGTTGTGTGTGGAAGCCATCCTTGCTAATGTACCCGTTAGTTTATGATCGTTCTAGGCTTGTGTATGTTGTGCCTGTCTTTTCGTGGTTGTACTTATTTTATTTATGGATGATTGAATTAATGATATACTTTGACAATTGTCTTAGTTGGTCGGTCCATGCTCCATTTTTTTACGTGACCATGAGGGGTTAGCATTCTTAAAGCATCAATTCTGCGTAGATGTCTCAAGGTGCAAACACAAGAAAGGGTGTCGAATTGTGTTTGGCTAAGTTGGATTCATTTTTATTATTTATTCAAAAATTAGTTCATGTTGGTGATTTTAACTAAAATAGAGGTAGTAGCAATCAGGCTTAAGTAATTAGAGGCAACAGTAAAGTAACAAATGCAGAAGTAAAGTGACACAAGCAAATTTATCCTAGTTCACCTTCAACTTGGTAGCTACATTCAATCCCTTCACTTAGAAGGCTTTAACCACTAATTCAAATCCTTGAATTATACAACACCTGACCCTATAAGTCAGTCTTCTCAAAACAACCTAACACATATAGACTTTTTAGGAAAACAAACGCCTTGACCCTACAAGTCAAGTCTTCTCCACTCAACCTGAAAACCACCGATTGTTGAAGGCAACTACACCTTAACCCAACAAGTCAAGTCTTGTCAACACAACCTAAAAACCACATATTTCTTTAGGAACACTAAGTGTATCTTCTAGTGAACAAATTCTAAGCATATCTTCTTGTGAACAAATTTTGAGCATATCTTCTTTTGAACAATATTTTGACCATATCTTCTTATGAACAATATTTTTTACCATATCTTCTTGTGAACAATATTTTGACCATATCATCTTGTGACCTATATTTTGACCATATCTTCTTTTCACCTTGGTCAAAGGTTTCCTTCAATTATAATTTTGAATCGTATCTAATTCAGATTGTGTTCAAAAACTTATTCACACAAATCTTCCTTCATACTCTTCATGATTGGAGCGTGAATGGATTCGGGCTTTTTTCTTGAATATTCAGTGAAGGTGCAAACATGAGAAGGGGGGTTGAATTGTGTGTGCCAAAGTTGATACCTTTTTGCTGATTTGATGAAGGTTGGTTGGTTTTTATAAATTATTTAGATAAGAAGCAATCGGGTTCATAAGCAGCAAACAATGAAAGCATAAGTTATTGGACACATAGATTTATCTTGGTTCACCACTAACTTGGCTACATCCAATCCCCTCGTTCAGAAGGTTTTCATCCACTAATTTAAATACTTTGAATTACAAAACACCTGACCTCCAAACCAGTCTTCCCAAACAACCTGACAACCCCAATCTTTTGAGGAACAATACCACCTTGACCCTACAAGCCAAGTCTTCCCAAACAACCGGACAACCCCAGACTTTTGAGGAACTAACCACCTTGACCCTACAAGCCAAGTATTCTCCTGACAACCTGACAACCCCATATTGAAGAAGGAACTAAACCACTATCCTGTTGGATACAAAAGATTGGAACTTTAAGTGTTTGCTTAAAACAAAGCTGATAATAGTAATAACTCTCGCACTCTAAGAAAAGAACACTCAAAAAATATTTCTAACTTGAGCAATTGTTTCTCTCTTTGAACTCCAAGATGAATTTGAAATTTTGAGCTTATGAGTTCTTCTACTCTTTTCTGATTTTCGATGTTCTTCTTCTTCAACCTTAAATATCTATTTATAGTTAAAATTTGGGCTTCAATTTAGTCCTTGTTTAATTATGAATTGTATCTTCTTCAGATTGATTATGTTTGTCTTTTGTTCAGATTGAGTTTGTAAATTCGATAGACTGATTCTGCTCATATTTTGTTGTAGATAAATCTTAATCAAATTTTCTACAAATCTTTTTCAAATCTTAACCAAATCTTCTTCAAATGTTGACCATATCTTCTTTTCAACTTGGTCAAATATTTTCTTCAATTATAAATTTAAATCAAATATTATTTTAGATTTTCTTCAACTATAAATTTGAATCAAAACTTATTTTAGATTTTCATCAATTATAAATTTGAATCAAATCTTATTTTAGATTTTCTTTAATTTATAAATTTGAATCAAATCTTCTTTCATACTTTTTGAAGTCAAATATATTGTTCTCGTAAAATACTTCTATTATCATCAAAACTCTAAGTATAAAACAAACTTGGTTCCAACATTCAGCAATTCTGATTCGGCTATGTCTTTTTTTCATAATGAATTCTTTCAATTAGAGCCATTGACTTTCCATCAAATCCATTGACTTTCTTGTTGGAGTGAGATGTTATGTTTCATGGATATTAAAAGTCAGAGGCAGAATTGTGTGACATAGAATTAATGGCTTTGGGCAAATGACATTACTGAATTATCAGAGTCAGTGCAACATTAAAGGTTGCATATTAGAGGCATCATTTCTTGTGTGTTGCAATTTTTGATTAGCGGAATATGAGCTTTGAATAAATGGCTTGAACAATCTCTTCAGAGTTAATGTTAGCTTAATATAAACTATTTATAGGCATGCTAAGTTTGTGCACATCAGAGGCACACAAGGGCTTTAGAGGCATGCTTCAAATTCAGTCTTTACACCTAGTTTTAGAGCCAATCTTCGAGCCAGTTATCATAGGCAGTCTTCAGAACCAAACATTAGAGACAATGTTCATAACCTTCAGAGGCATGTTTCTTTCATACACATATGCTTTTGTGTTCCTCTAATTTCATCCTCTAGCCACTTCCTCTAGTGACTTCCTTTAGTCGCTTCCTCTGGTACCTTCCTCAGATTTTCTTATATTAATTGCTGCAACTTAATAAAGCCATTAGTCCAAATAAATTGTTCTCAGAAAATACCTTTGTTAACATTGAAATCACAAGAGAAAAATCAATTTGGTTCCAACAGTGTCTACCTCTTCATCCACTTGCACTCTATTGACACCCTATGTCTGTAACAACAGAAACAAAAATTTATCAAAAAATTTGTTGAAAATTTACTAAAACATATTACACAAAAATATCTCAATTGCCAAGAGTATCAACCAAAAATATTACAACTTTATAATGACAAAAATATCTAGAAATCTAATGCCACTTGGTCAAAGATTAATGCACCTAGAATATAAAGACATCGAGTCCTTAACACTTGACGTTATATTGTGAGGACTTTCGCGAAGATCTTTTCAACATTACCACACAACATGTTGGGTGCACAGTGAGAATCATAATTCAACCATATAAATAATAGGCTAAATAGCACATGTGGTCCTTTAACTTAATTTCAGTTAACGTTTTAGTCCTTTATCTTTTTTTTTTCCCGATTTGGTCATTTATTTTAATTTTAAGTGACAATTTGATCTTTTATGTTTTAAAATGTCAACAATATTATCCTTTTTTTTACAATAAATTAAAAAATACATCAAAATTTTCAACCAAAACTCAAAATTAATTACATTCTTTAATATAATACAAATTTTATCAAATTCGTAACTCAAATCTTCAAATAAACTCATATTTTCATTTTTTATTTGATGTTGTTAGAGCTGAAATTTTAAAAATCAAATAAAGAATAAAAATATGAGTTTATTTGAATATTTGAGTTACAAATTTGATGAAATTTGTATTATATTAAAGAATATAATTAATTTTATGGGTTTTGGTTGAAAATTTTGATGAATTTTTTGAATTTTTGTAAAAAAAAGGATAATATTGTTAACATTTTAAAACATAAAAGATTAAATTGTCACTTAAAATTAAAATAAAGGACCAAATCGGGGAAAAAAAGATAAAGGACTAAAACGTTAACTGAAATTAAGTTAAGGGACCACGAGTGCTATTTAGCCTAAATAATATTGAATGAGCGTAATAAATGTTCAAGCAAAACATATAACCTTTATTTTTTTATGTACCAACTCATTACAAATTTCATTAATTCGTCTTTTATCATTTATACCATATAATATCAACAAATAACATAAAACCAATCAGACAACGATTTCAACATCTAACTCATATATCACAACAACATAACTAACAATCAAGAAATAGATCACTTATAGTCGAATGACCCAACTAGTGCAATAAACATATTGGAGCAATAGTCCAAGAGGGACAAGGTTGAAGCAAAATTTCTTAAGTGGTACCAAGGATATGAAAGTTACGTTGTTGGTGGTCACTCGAAAATGATGGGTATGGATGGATGAATGTCAACCTGATAAAGGATTACAAGTAAGGATCTAACTGGGCAACCATTATGGAACTGCGGAGAAGATAAGGCTGCCATTGAGAATAAATTATGATGCTTGGGTGTTAATGGAGGTGGCTTGTATTGAAGCTAAGGGGCGCTGCACATCAGGGGTGAGCAAAACCTTATGATAGATAAAGGATAACTTTGAGGAATAGTGGATACCTTGAAGGGTAAGGTTGATATTTGCGTTAAACTAAATTCACGACCTAAATTGTTAAGGATGAATCTCGTGAGGATTAAATGTGTGAGACTAGATATTCTGTTGGTAAGTGACAATGTATGCATGGTTAGAATGATAGTAAGTATATATGGTGATTTGAGATGAAACTATAGGTGGGTAAGTGTGAATTTGGAGTGATATTTGGGAAAACGTAAGGAGTTAAGGCTTGATGTGTTCAACCATATGTTACTATTAAGTGGAATTGGATGTATAGAGTACGAAAAGTACTTTTCTATACTAGATCGGGGGTGTTACATAAATTGTCTTCCATACTAGATCTCCTACTTGAAAGCTTCTTTTCTTAACTGTCTTATCATAGAACTAGTTTACCCTTTCTTTCCGTCGAATTATATTATTCAACACCAACATTTTTTTCTTCACTTAAATCATTCAATTGGTCATACATCACGTTCTAGTAATTTTCTGTTGGTAACTCGTTATGTCTTTGCAATCTTAAAGATTGTAAATTTATTTCAACAGAAAGTACTACATCTTGGCCATAAACTAACCTAAAAGGTTTTGTTAGAACCAAGTTGGTTCTAAGTTTTAGGATTTTGATGTTTACAAAAGCACTCAATGTAATCTTATTTTGTACCTTGAATTATTAAATTAAATGCCACCAGAAATTGAAGTAATTAGAAGCAGAAGATCAAAGGATTCCAGAAAATGAATTCTGGAATTACCAGAAGATACTCCAGGATCAGCATAAGATATCTTTGTTGGCCCAGATCAGAAGGAAGCAATGTCAGAAGAAGACATGGACCATACCAGAGGAAAGCCTGCCAAAGGGAGAGTTGTTCCAGACCAAAAGGAATCAAATATCAGATTTATTCCAGAAGTTATTCTGACCAGAAGATGGCCTGGCAGTGAAAAATTTAAACAGCCCAGACTTGTTCCAGACTCAACCAGAAGATAAGTTAATGAGTCCAAAACAAGAGAATCAATCCAGATTTGACCCAGACCATAAGATAGCATGATTCAAGGCATGAAACTAAGTCCAGACCAGAAGAAATGAATTCCAGAATTGATCCAGACCTGATCCAAAATCAAAGGTAAAATGCCCAGACTGAAATATTACTTGTCCAGATTTAATTTCAATTTAATCCAGACCAAGTCCAGAATTGGTCCAGATCAGAGGGAAGATTTCTAGATCAATAGTTTAGTTTTAATTATTTGGCCCAGCGATGGCCCAGATCAGAAGATCAGACCATGGCCCAGTGTTGGCCGAAATCAGAGGGTCAGGATGTGTGGTCCAGCAATGGCCGAGATCAGAGGATTATAGCATATCAAGTGCAAGTCCAGGATGGTCGAGATCAGAATATCAGAGGGTTAGGAAGTGTGGTCCAGGGATGGCCGAAATCAGAGGATCACAGCATATCAATTAGGTTGGTCCAAATGTGGACTAGCGCATTAAGATCCAATGGTCCAGAATTAATCATGAGGATTAACGGTGGAGATTTTAATTTATTTTGATCAAAGTATTAAAAAGATTTGTTACAAAAATAAAAGTGAAGTATTGTGGAATTCAGGAGCTGTGGCGGGAAGCAACTACGGATTTGATTGGCCAGTTAATTTTGAAAGAAATCTGAAGCTTAAAAAAGATACGTTTTTTATTTAAATGAAGCCCAATTGGTCAAGTTATTTTTGCAAGAGAATCCAGCAAGATTCAGCTCGAAATTAAGCTTGGAAGAGGCCCAAATCTGCATCTATAAAAGGAGGCTCAAGGCAGAATACTTAGTATCAAAAATCACAAAAGAGTCATACACTTCTGAAGCAAACACTCAAATTTTTAGAGAGGTCAATTGTGAGTTCCAGCTTTCAAGAAGCAAGTACTCGTGTTTTTTCCTTCCATTGTGTCAAATCTAAGTTGTTGAAGTAGAGTCTACAATCTGAGGAAGTCAGAAGGGGTAGCAGGTTACTTGGCAATTAGATTCATAGTGTTGAAATTTCTTCTACAATCTGGGATTGTCAGATTGGCTGAAGACAGGTGCTATATTCCTCAAGAGTCTAGGATTGTTAGACTGTTTGAGAAGACTGACTTGGAGGGTCAGTAGAATGGTTGTAATTCAAGGTTTGAATTAGTGAAATCCTTCAAGGTGAAGGGACTGGACGTAGCCTTGTTAACGGTGAACCAGTATAAAAATTTTGTGTTTTATTTTTACTTTATATTCGCTGCTAACTCTGTTTTTATTCATACATCAAGTTTTGTTTTAAAAGTGTAAAAACAGGAAAAGTATTCAAGTTAGTCAAACACAATTCAACCCCCTTCTCGTGTTTGCACCTTCAATTGGCATCAGAGCTCGATCTCAAGGTTGAGCACTTAACAGTGTTTGAGGAAAGGTCCTAGGGGTTCAACATGGCAGAATCCAGAGAAGAATTGGGAGGCAACATCAACAGACCACCACTGTTTGATGGAGAAAGGTTTGAGTATTGGAAGGACAGAATGAGATGTTTTGTCATATCTCAAGATCATGAACTATGGAAGATGATAGTTAAAGGATACACTGCACCTACTGATCCAGAAGATCCAACTAAAAAACTAGACATAGATGATATGAAACCAGATCAGAGCAGATTAAACAAACTTCATCACAAGTCCAGAAACATCATGATCAGTGCCATCACATTCAAGGAATTTGACAGATGCACAGATAAAGAAACAGCAAAGAGCATATTCGACAGTCTAGTTCTGACCTATGAAGGAACCCAGCAAGTTCAAGAAGCAAGGGTTAACATATTGGTCAAACAGTATGAGATGTTCAAGATGGAAGATGATGAAAACATTGATGGAATGTTCTGTAGATTCCAGACTCATGTCAAGAAGATTCTAAGAAGTTTACCAAAAAAGTGGAGACCAATGGTTACTGCAGTTCAGCAAGCCAAAGATCTGAATAACTTAAGACTTGAAGACCTGATCAGCTCACTCAGGTCTCATGAAATAGAATTGGAAGAAGATGAACCAAAGAAGAAGAAGAATCTGGCTCTGAAGTCGAAACAGAAGAAAGCTGCAAAGGCAGCATCAGAATCAAAGGATAGTGACAGTGACTGTGATGATATGGCTTACTTAACCAAAAAGATGGTTAAGATTTGGGAAAACAGGAAGAGAAGAAGCTTCAAGAAGAAACATAACAACAAAGGAAAGGAAGAATCTAACAAGAAGAGTATTGTTTGTTATGGGTGCAATAAACCTGAACATATCAAGTCAGAATGTCCAAATCTGGAAAAAGGCAAACAGCACAAGAAGAGTTCCAAATACAGAAAGAAGGGTGTGATGGCTGCCTGGGATGTATCAGAATCAGAAGAAAAATCGTCTGATGAAGAAGAGGCAGAAACAGCAATGAAGGCACACATCAGGTCTGCTTCTGGACCTCATAAAGGTATGATTTCAGGAAGGAAAGCAGGCAGAAGAAAGAATGAACGAAGTAGTCATTCAAGCAAGTCTGGAAACACATCTGTGGAAGCAATTCTGTCTCTGATGGCTCATACCAAATCAAGTTCTGGATACAGCTCAGACTTTGGAACAGAATCAGAAGATGAAGACAGTGAGGTATTTTCTGATCTATCTAAATCTGAATTAATTGAGACTTTAAAAGACTTGTTAAATGCAAACAATAATATGTCTTTAAAACTGAAAACTCTTAGGGAAGATAAGAAAAATCTAACCAAGGAAGTCCAAGTTTTAAAGAATCAAAATTCTGAGTATGCAATTGAAAACA
Source organism: Cicer cuneatum (assembly GCA_037974295.1). Taxonomy (NCBI): domain Eukaryota; kingdom Viridiplantae; phylum Streptophyta; class Magnoliopsida; order Fabales; family Fabaceae; genus Cicer; species Cicer cuneatum. Next base: position 42,039,121 of record JBBPBO010000001.1, read on the forward strand.
AAGATTTTAAAACTGAAGTTGCAAGACTCAAGTCTAAAAACCAAACTCTCAAAAGTAATAATTGTTCCACTTCTGAAACTGTTTGTAAATCTGATATGCATGAGAAATTTTTTCAAAACTTTATTTCTAATGGAATGGATAGAAGTAAATATGCATCTATGATTTATGGAAACAGTAACTCTGGAAAGAGAGGTCTTGGTTTTACAGAAACAATTACTGAAAGTAAAGCTGTTCATTCTGATGTTTTATGCATTGTTTGTGCTAAGAAAGGTCACTCTGAACTATCTTGTCCAATGGTAAAATATGAACAAGATCAGAGAGCTGTTAAGACTAACAAACCTGGACCCAATCAGTTCTGGGTACCAAAAGATCAAATTGTCTATGTTGCAGATGTTCTAAGCAACCAGAAGGAGACACCAACAATGGTGCCTGGACAATGGATGTTGGCAATGCACAAGCAGAAGAAGGTTTATGTTCCTGCTACAACAAGACAAAGGCAATCTAAGTTTGATGGAAAAAGGTCAGGTAAACTCAACCAGAACCGGAATCAGAACCAGAACTGGAACCAGAATCAATACTGGAACTGGAACAGGAATTGGAACCAGAACTGGAACCAGTATCAGAAGCACAAAAATTGGAACCAGAACCAATACTGGAACCAGAATCAGAATCAGTGTTGGAACCAGAATCAGAATCAACACTGGAACCAGAATCAGATCAGGAATTACCAGAATTACCAAATTTATCAGAATCACTGGATTCACCAAAATTACCAGAATCAAAACATGTTCCAGAATCATCATAGGAACATGGTTTATAAACCAAAGCAGAATCAAGGAAACTGCTCAAACAGGCCAGAAGAAGAACTGGCCCTAATGGCTCGAAAAGAAGCTAAGTCTGAATCTGAGTCCGACTCTGACTCTGATTTTGACAAAGAAAAGTCAAGGTCTGATCAGCAACACAAAACTTGGTATCTTGACAGTGGCTTCTCCAAGCACATGACAGGAGATAAATCTATGTTTCTGGATCTGACTATGAAGAATGGAGGCAAAGTTTCCTTTGGAGGAAACCAGAAAGGTCAGATTATTGGTACAGGAACTGTTGGTAACACTTCTTCTCCCTTGTCTATTAAAAATGTTCTGTTAGTTAAATGGCTAAAACATAATCTTCTGAGCATAAGTCAATTAAGTGATTGCAACTATGATGTTATTTTTAATCAAAAAACTTGCAAAGCTGTTAGTCAACTTGATGGGACTGTTTTATTTACTGGCACTAGGAAGGATAATGTTTATAAAATTGATTTGTTCAGTCTTGCTAAGCTACAGGTTAAATGTCTATTATCTGTAAGTGAGCAGAATCTGATTTGGCACAAGAGGCTAGGGCATGCAAACCGTAGACTTATATCCGAGTTGAGCAAACTCCAGTTGGTAAGAGGGCTTCCCAAGGTAAATTCCAAAACTGAGATTCTGTGTGAAGCATGTCAAAGAGGTAAACAAACTAAAAGCTCTTTTAAAACTAAAAAATGTGTTTCTACCTCTCAACCACTTGAACTGCTTCACTTATATCTGTTTGGTCCTATTCAAACAGCTTCCCTCAGTGGTAAGAAATATGGTTTTGTGATTGTTGATGATTACTCAAGGTGGACTTGGGTAAAAATTTTAAAGAACAAAGATGAATCTCACAAAGTATTTATTTCTTTCTGTAAGCAAGTTATGAATGAACAAGGTATTAAGATCATAACCATCAGAAGTGATCATGGAGGTGAATTTGAGAACAACTATTTTGAAGAATTCTGTGATGAGAATGGGATCTCTCACAACTTCTCATCCCCCAGAACACCTCAACAGAATGGAGTGGTACAAAGGAAAAATAGATCACTGCAGGAGATGGCCAGAACCATGCAGAATGATATGAAGGTTGCCACCTACCTTTGGGCAGAAGCTGTCAACACAGCCTGCTACATTCAGAATAGAGTCTACATCAGGTCCATCTTAAATAAAACTCCCTATGAACTGTGGAAAGGTAAGAAACCCAATATTTCCTACTTTAAGCAATTTGGCTGCATCTATTTTATGTTAAACACAAAAGTTACCTAGCTAAGTTTGATTCTAGATCTCAAAAGTGTATCTTTATTGGCTACTCTGAGAGATCAAAAGCCTATAGACTGTTTAACAAAGAAACTAACACTGTGGAAGAATCAATCCACATTAAGTTTGATGATAAACAGCTTGACTCTGAAAAGTCAAAGCAAGATGAGGAAATTGCAGGTGAACCAGAGGCACAGGAACCAGAAGCTGAACCAGCAGCAAAATCTGAGAAAGATCAAGATGAAGAAGAACATGCTGACTCTGAAAACAAGTCAGAGGGAAAGAATGGATGGAAGTACAAGTCTTCACATCCAGAATCTCTCATTATTGGCAGTGCAGCAGAACCTTTAAAGACCAGATCATCAAGTAGAGAAACCAGTCTGTTTGGTTTACTCTCAACAATTGAACCTAGCAATGTTGATGAGGCTTTGACATAGGAAGGTTGGATACTTGCAATGCAAGAAGAGCTGAATGAATTCCAAAGGAATGATTTTGGGATCTGGTACCCAAACCAAACAAAAATATTATTGGAACCAAGTGGGTGTTCATAAATAAACTAAATGAAAAGGGTGAAGTGGTAAGGAACAAAGCCAGACTTGTAGCTCAAGGATACAGTCAACATGAAGGTATAGACTACACTGAGACTTTTGCTCTAGTGGCCAGGTTAGAAGCAATTAGAATTCTCTTATCATTTGCTGCTAATCATGATATAATGCTGTATCAAATGGATGTTAAAAGTGCATTCTTAAATGGCTACATAAGTGAGGAAGTCTATGTCAAACAGCCCCCTAGATTTGAAATTCTGATTTTCCAGATCATGTTTTTAAACTTAAGAAATCTTTATATGGTTTAAAACAAGCACCAAGGGCATGGTATGACAGACTTAGTAACTTTCTGCTTAAGAATGAATTTAATAGAGGCTAGATTGATAATACACTATTTAGGAAATCCATTAAAAATGATATTTTGATTATCCAAGTTTATGTTGATGATATCATATTTGGATCAACTAATGGCACTTTGTGCAAAGATTTTTCTGACCTAATGCAGAAAGAGTTCCAAATGAGCATGATGGGAGAACTTAAGTTCTTCCTGGGAATTCAGATTCATCAAGGTAAATCAGGTATACTCATTCACCAATCTAAATACACTAAAGAACTTCTTAAAAAGTTCAAAATGAGTGAATGTAAGCCTATGGCCACCCCCATGCACCCAACCTGCTCACTTGAGAAAGATGAAACTAGCCAAAAGGTAGACCAGAAAACATACAGAGGTATGATTGGATCCCTCCTTTATTTAACTACTTCTAGACCTGACATCTTGTTTAGTGTTTGTGTCTGTGCCCGTTTTCAAGCTGACCCTAGGGAATCCCACTTAATTGCTGTTGAACGAATTCTGAGATACCTTAAAGGAACCACCAACCTTACCCTGTTATACAAGAAAACCCCCACCTACAAACTCAGAGGTTTTTGTGATTCCGACTATGCTGGAGACAAGCTGGAAAGGAAAAGTACAAGTGGCAACTGCACTTTTTTAGGTGATAATTTGATCTCTTGGTCAAGCAAAAGACAAAGCACCATTGCCATGTCAACAGCTTAAGCTGAGTATATATCAGCAGCAGGATGCAGTTCACAGTTACTCTGGATGAAACATCAACTTGAAGATTACAACATCTTTGAAACCAATATCCCTTTGTTCTGTGATAACACTTCAGCCATAAACCTAACAAGAACCCTATCTTACACTCTAGAGCCAAACACATTGAAATAAAACACCATTTCATTAGGGACCATGTTCAAAAAGGGACTTTAAGCATCCAATTTGTGGACACTGATCATCAATGGGCTGACATCTTCACCAAAGCATTACCAGAAGATAGGTTCGAGTTCATCAAGAAGCATCTCAACATTACCTCCATATCTGACTAGCTCAAGTAGTCATCTTAGGAGTTTTTAAATTTCTTGTAATTTTATTTTTTGTCTTTTATTTTCTGTTTTACTTTCTGTAATTTGTAAAGAGAAAAAAAATACAAAAATAGTAGGACCTCTTTTTGGCTGATGACAAAAAGGGGGAAAGAGAGAAAAAGGAGAAATAAGTAGAAAATGAGAGATAAAAACAAAGGAGGAGCGAAAAAGAAATAGATGAAAAGGGAAAGAGTTGAAAAGGAGAAGAATCAGGGAGAGAAAAAGAAAGAGTGAAAAAGACGAAGTTGAAAAGGAGAGGAATCAGGGAGAGAGAAAAAGAAAGAATGAAAAGAGAAGGAGTTGAAAATGAGAGGAAATATGAAGAGAGAAAAAGAAAGAGAGAATAAAGGAGTTGAAAAGGAGAGGAGAAGAAAAGAAAAGAAAAAGTGAAAAGAGAAGGAGTTGAAAAGGAGAAGAAAAAGTAAGTATCAGACTTAGGGGGAAAGATTGGTCTGAGGGGGAGTAATTCAAGTCTTCGAGTTATAAACTAGCAAAATAAGTTAAGGTTTTGTCATCATCAAAAAGGGGGAGATTGTTGGAACCAAGTTGGTTCTAAGTTTTAGGATTTTGATGTTTACAAAAGCACTCAATTAATCTTATTTTGTACCTTGAATTATTAAATTAAATGCCACCAGAAACTGAAGTAATCAGAAGCAGAAGATCAAAGGATTCTAGAAAATGAATTCTGGAATTACCAGAAGATACTCCAGGATCACCAGAAGATATCTTTGCTGGCCTAGATCATAAGGAAGCAATGTCAAAAGAAGACATGGACCATACCAGAGGAAAGCCTGCCAGAGGGAGAGTTGTTCCAGACCAAGAGGAATCAAATATCAGATTTATTCCAGAAGTTATTCTAACCACAAGATGGCCTGGAAGTGAAAAATTTAAACAGCCCAGACTTGTTCCAGACTCAACCAGAAGATAAGTTAATGAGTCCAGAACAAGAGAATGAATCCAGATTTGATTCAGACCATAAGATAGCATGATTCAAGGCATGAAACTAAGTCCAGACCAGAAGAAATGAATTCCATAATTGATCCAGACCTGATCCAAAATCAAAGGTAAAATGCCCAGACTGGAATATTACTTGTCCAGATTTAATTTCAATTTAATCCAGACCAAGTCCAGAATTGGTCCAGATCAGAGGGAAGATTTCCAGATCAATAGTTCAGTTTTAATTATTTGGCCCAGTGATGGCCCAGATCAGAAGATCAGACCATGGCCTAGTGTTGGCCGAAATCAGAGGGTCGGGATGTGTGGTCCAACAATGGCCGAGATCAGAGGATTATAGCATATCAAGTGCAAGTCCAGGATGGTCGAGATCAGAATATCAGAGGGTTAGGAAGTGTGGTCCAAGGATGGCCGAAATCAGAGGATCACAGCATATCAATTAGGTTGGTCCAGATGTGGACTAGCGCATTAAGATCCAATGGTCCAGAATTAATCATGAGGATTAACGGTGGAGATTTTAATTTATTTTGATCAAAGTATTAAAAAGATTTGTTACAAAAATAAAAGTGAAGTATTGTGGAATTCAGGAGCTGTGGCGGGAAGCAACTAAGGATTTGATTGGCCAGTTAATTTTGAAAGAAATCTGAAGCTTAAAAAAGATACGTTTTTTATTTAAATGAAGCCCAATTGGTCAAGTTATTTTTGCAAGAGAATCCAGCAAGATTCAGCTCGAAATTAAGCTTGGAAGAGGCCCAAATCTGCATCTATAAAAGGAGGCTCAAGGCAGAATACTTAGTATCAAAAATCACAAAAGAGTCATACACTTCTGAAGCAAACACTCAAATTTTCAGAGAGGTCAATTGTGAGTTCCAGCTTTCAAGAAGCAAGTACTCGTGTTGTTTTCCTTCCATTGTGTCAAATCTAAGTTGTTGAAGTAGAGTCTACAATCTGAGGGAGTCAGAAGAGGTAGCAGGTTACTTGGCAATTAGATTCATAGTGTTGAAATTTCTTCTACAATCTGGGATTGTCAAATTGGCTGAAGACAGGTGCTATATTCCTCAAGAGTCTAGGATTGTTAGACTGTTTGAGAAGACTGACTTGGAGGGTCAGTAGAACGGTTGTAATTCAAGGTTTGAATTAGTGAAATCCTTCAAGGTGAAGGGACTGGACGTAGCCTCGTTAACGGTGAACCAGTATAAAAATTATGTGTTTTATTTTTACTTTATATCCGCTGCTAACTCTGTTTTTATTCATACATCAAGTTTTGTTTTAAAAGTGTAAAAACAGGAAAAGTATTCAAGTTAGTCAAACACAATTCAACCCCCCCTTCTCGTGTTTGCACCTTCAGGTTTAGTACTTGTGGTACCTTTAGGTGAATTTTTGTATGTCCAAAGAACTTGATTCAAGATTTCATGCCAATTTTTGAGGCCTTTGGTTAATATGCATATTTATTAAGTTAATCTGAATTTTACTAATTGCTTCAATTTGTCCATTTGCTAGAGCATAATAAGGAATTGAAAACTTTATGTTTCTAGATTTTGCATATCTTACCATTTATCTTCCTACAAACATTGTTTCCCTTTTTGTAGTTAGGGTTTGAAGGATTCCAAAATGACACACAATATGGTCTTCAATGAAATCTATTAAATATTTTTCTTAAACTTCCTTTAAGGGAATTGCCTCTACCCATTTCGAGAAATAATCAACAGATACTAATATGTACTTGTGCCCTTTAGAAGATGTTGGATATAATTGACCAATTAGATCTAAGGTCCATCCTCAAAATTGTCAAAGTTTAATGATGAATGTAATTCATCTGCTGGCACATGTTGAATATTGGCATATAACTCATCTAAGCTTCAGTTTCACTTAAACACCTTGCTAATGTACCATCAGATAATTGTGTATATATCTCATCTCCAAGTACTATATAAAATAAGGCTTTGAACTTCAACTTTCTATCATGATTCAAACTAGGGGTTTCTTAAGAATTCTACTATGTCCATCCTCCAATCCCCAGGTTCAATCTCATCTATATTTAGAACTTCAAAATTACATTCCATGATGTCTCTTCGAATTTCTATGATCTTATTGAAATGTTTTCTTAAGATCTTATAACCAGACGTAGTTTGAGCCAATTCATTTGCTTGGAAATTTTCATTCGAGGGATATACTCCAATACTACTTCATCAAATTTCATCAATAATTGAATTGCAATATCATAGTATTTTATCAAATTGGGACTTTTGCATTTGTAATTCTTATTTAACTGATTAATCACTAGTTATGAATCTCCTCGAATAAGCACATTTTTGCTTTAATTTCAATCAGCAATTCAAGGTCTGCAATTAAGGCTTCATTATTAGAACATTTGATAAAGAACTTAAACATGAATTTAGTAGGACACTCCTTGGGGGATATAATAAGCATGCCAATTTCACTGCCTTTACTACGGTCTGAACTGTCAAAATACAATTTCCAAGGCAACCTACATAATCTTGTTCAATTTTATCATCATCAACAAAATAATTGGCCAAAAAATCAACAATTACTTGGCCTTTCATTGCTATCAATGGAACATAAGTTAACGTGAATTTGGTTAAGGCCAAAGCCCATATACCAATTGCATTATGTAAAATAGGTTTAGACAACATGTGTTTTATTATGATATCATAATGAGAAGTTACAACGGCTTCAAAAGGTTTAACTTAGTACAAGAGTGATACAAAGGTAAACATAACTTCTCAATAGTACTATATCTAGTTTCAGCATCAACAAGTGTCCTACTTAAATAATAAATGGCTCTCTCATTGCCATTCGAATCCTCTTTTGCAGGAAAACTTCCAATTGTTTCCTTTCAAGCTGACACATATAATATCAATGGTTTCCCTTTCATAGGAAGCGTCATAATTGGAGGATTGGTTAGATATCTCTATCTTTTTCAATGCTATTTGATGCTCTGCATCCCATCAAAATCCATCTTCCTTCTTTAGCTTAAATAATGGAGTAGCCACCTTTGTTCTATCCGAGAGATTCGAAATGAATCTTTGAAAATTTACAAAATAATTTGTGAGTTCTTACTTGACAATTGCGCACAAAATCTATAATAATATTTTTTTTCCAAAATTTGACAAAAGATGTAAGTTTTGTTACATAAGAATTTTTTACACAATTTGCAAAATTATCAAAGTAAGCAAAAAATATTTTTGTTTTTCTTTGATTATTATTTTCTAAACCATTTTTAAAAATGATTGAATCTTTGAACAAGATTCTTGAGATTTGAAGGTACAAAAAATTCTTCACAAAGAACTTCAATTTTGTTATTCAAACTAAAATTGAATTAAACAATGAATATCTAAGAGTAAGAAAAAGATAAATAACACCGAGATTTATACTAGTTTGGTCACTCCATCCTCGTTTGTGACCTACATCTAGTCCCCTCATCAATGACGAGATATTTTCTTCCTTTCTTAAGCGGAACACTAAGTGTTTGTTGTTTTGTTTACAAAATTGAAATTCCTCTAGCTTATGAAATATAGAAACCCCTAAATCTTCGGTGTCTTCTATTGATCTTGCTAAACAAGAATTTAAATGATTCAACCACCTTGATTATTGGACAATTCAACCATTTGAATCTCCCTAATCTTGTGTTGAGCTTCAAACACAACTTGAAAGTCTTGAATTAAAAAACTCCATAAACCCTTTGCAGTGAAAAAACTTCACCAAATATTTTCCTTTAAGTACCCATTTATCCCATAATTGAAACTCTTGAAATACACAGTTACTTACAATGTAACCTAACAATGGTATCCCTTAAAATTGATTATAACTCATTAATGCATTCTAAGAGTTTTCAAAGAGATTAATTAGAGAAGAAATGAATGTTCAAGTTGAAAAATATGAGTGTTATTACCTATATAGATAAACGATTAATGATTAAAAACCTTTTTAAAAATAATTTTTTTAAAATGTAATTTGAATTACTTTTAACTAAAATTCGAATTACAACTCCTACAATATATAATTCGAGTTACCTGCTGTATAAGCTGTAATTTGAATTACACGGCATGATAATTTGAATTACCAAGTGCAGGAGTTGTAATTCGAATTATGTTGACCCATAAACCCTTACAAAGGTTAGAAATGGAAAATACATTGTTTTCCAAGAAATGTGTTGTTTTTAAGAAATTGCTTTGGATGAAAACATTTTGGCATGAGTAGATTACTGAGGGATACATATTGACAAAAAAATTATAAACTATCCTACTTTTGACATTAAATCAAAACACCTAAGTCTAGAAAGATAAACATACACTCACACTTTATAGTTCGAAAATAATTTAAATAATTTTTCAATTATTTTTAGGTTGCAAGGTGATAACTCCAAAATAACATCTTAAATTTTTCTACCAAAAATTTGGCATGAACCTCTCTATTTAAATAAGATTTTTTTCAAAAGATTGACAACAACACTAACAATTTATTTTTAACGACGAGGCATAAACAACTTCACATCTTTTAACTTGATTACAACTCTAAACTTTTAAACTAAAACATTTTCATAAACTCAAATTTAAAAAATATTCACAACTTCAACTTCAAAAGTATTTTTTCCCAAAACTAAGTTTTCTTCTTCACTACAAAAATAAAACATTTGAAACTTTAATAATTAAAGTTTTCAACTTCAACTCCTTACTTTTTTAAAAGCTTCAAACAATTGAAATTCTAACTTACTAATAAGAAAATTTCATTCCAAAGCTTCTTTTTTCTTCTTATGAAATATCCAAAAAGCTACAACACTTTTAACTTGTTGAAACAATAACCTTTCAAATACGTCTTTTTCTCTAAGTTTCCAATACAACTATTGAAAAATTTATACTTTTGTTTTTAAAATCTTCTAAAAAAAATTCTTCATGATCTATTTTTCTCTATTACTTTTTTCTTAAAATATTTGAGATAAAATAAATCGAAATATTTCAGAGTTCACCCTATTGCTAACTTGATGTCAACATTTTCAATTTTTTTTTAGACTCAAAGAACTAACTACATAAACTTAAGGATTTTTAAACAATATTTTCTTCAAAATTACAGACCTAAAACTCAATTTTTCAATTACAACCTAAATGACATATATTAATTTATTGAAAATCACCTACTTACTTTAAAATTCCAATTCACAACTTTTGAGTTTAAAATTTTAACTTCTTTTCCCAACACATCAATTTTCCAATTTTTCATTTTTGTTCAAAAATATCCCATAGTCATAACCAAAAAAAAAAATCCTAACTATCTAACAATGTTTGACACGAACACTTTAAACATAATTTTCAAAGTCCCTTACAAACTCTAAATGAATTCACATTTAAAAGTTCTAAATTTACAAATGTACATGAATTTAGTTTGTGTAAGATCTAGAAATCAAATTTCAAAACTTTATATTGATTGAGTTTGTGTACATAAAGTGTAATTCTCACACGCTTATCTATGAAATGCTAATGGAGACATTGTATAAGTTTATTCTACCTTTGATCAACTTATTTCATATTTAAACATAAGGTGAGAGAGATAGTGGTGAAGAGGAAGATTATTTTGACTAGAACACCATATTCATTCCTTTAAATTAGTATAATACATCGAAAAATATACAATTCATAGTTGTTAAACCAAAAATGATGAATTAGCACACAAACTAACAACATTTAGGTTAACAGTATAAAACAGAAAAATGCCTACAAATGTGATAAACATAAAGTGTTTAGAATATACATACCTCCAGATTTATAACATTGACGATGCCAAAGTCATTTATCAAATTTGTAAATGGACGAAGCTAATATGTTAATCAAACAAACACCGCAATAAGATGAAAAATAAACGCCGCTCTAGACGACGAGCAAAACAATGTTGCGCACAAATGACTAAATAACATACAAAACATGAAAGATAAACTAAATATATTTGGTAACCGTTTTTTTAGTTAAAAGGTAAAAATAAACTTAGTTTGAAGAATGATTTTAGGCCAAAAATAGTTTTAAACCACCGTTCTCCAATGATGAAGAAGAAGAAAAGACTAAGGCGCAGTTTGGATAAATAAGTTATTTAACTACATATACCATAAACATTAACGTATACATTATTTATACAACACTAAGTAAAATAAAGTGAAACAGTTTTTATATAAACTATAAGTTATTTTCATAAATTATCTATAATAGCTTATGAAAATTAACTAAAACCAGTTTACAAATATGTTATAAATTATTTTCATAAGCTATTTCACAAATATTTATTCTACTACGTAAACTCAAATAAGTCGAAAATGAAAATTAACACCATTAAGAAGAAGGTTAGAAAATGAAAATTGTTGTTGAAAAATAAATATGAGAAAAAGAAGATTTTGACTATTGAGAGTTAAAATTATAATTTGTATCACATAGGTGTAAGTGGTAAGGGGGTGTACATAGCAGAAATTATAGTTTTGTATGTTTATCTTTGTTTTCGAAGTTTCATACTCTTCTGACACCTTCAACTCCACCCCACTCTACTTCCGAGCTTAGAGATGCTGAGACCTCTCCTTCTAAAACGTTCCCTTCGTCTCCACCAACACCACTACCACTCTTCAAACCCTTCACATTTCCACCCTCTTCGAACCCTCACAACCCCTCCAAACCCCTTCCTTCGTCGATTCTCCACTTCACCGGAACCCTCTACGGATGCCGAAACCCGTAAGTACTTGGGCTACGCCGCCCTCCTTATCTTCTGCGGCGCCGCCACTTACTACTCCTTTCCATTACCGGAAAGCGCCAAGCACAAGAAGGCTCAGATCTTCCGGTACGCTCCATTGCCGGAGGATCTCCACACCGTTTCCAATTGGAGTGGGACCCACGAAGTTCAGACCCGTTATTTTCACCAGCCAGAGAGCCTCGAGCAGCTCGAGCGGATTGTCGGCGAGGCCCACCAGAGGAAGACACGAATCAGGCCTGTAGGTTCGGGCCTTTCACCTAACGGGATTGGGCTTTCGAGAACTGGGATGGTGAACTTGGGCCTGATGGATTCGATATTGGAAGTTGATAAACAGAAGAAGATTGTGAGAGTGCAGGCTGGGATTAGGGTGCAGCAGCTTGTGGATGGGATTAAGGAACATGGACTAACGCTTCAGAATTTTGCTTCCATTAGGGAACAGCAAATTGGTGGCATCATTCAGGTTTTTTAATTTATTTTTAGTCACTTCTGAGTTAAATGGGTTGTATCATGTCTGCTATGATCACATGCGTCATGCGTTGCTATCGAGTTGGCCTGGAACTTTGAACACATTTTTAATCTAAAGTGTCCATAGTAGTTATAGAATCTGCACGGGGAGAAATTTGTCTGAAGAATATATATGAATGTTGTGTATCAACAGTTAAATACCGCAATGATAAAGCTAAACATAACATCTATCATCAAGAGAAATGGTCGAAGAAAGAACATTCAATCTCATTCTTATTTTCGAAGTTTGACACATAGTTGATCATGATAAATAGCGTCCTCTTCTCATTCGCAACTTCTGAGTTGTATGTATCATGTATGTACTATTTCATAGTTGAACTTAAGAGTCATTGTTCACACTTCACACATAGTTTACAATATTCAAAGTGTTAAAATATGAAGCATGTTATGAACTTATTTTTTTGAGTCAAATTAGCCACTAAAAGATATCATATCACATTTTCATATTAGTGCTTCAAGAATTGAGATTACACTAAAAGTTCTTGAATGACATTTTATCTGTCAAATTGGTTTATAAATGTGATTCAATTGATCAAATTATTGGCAAAATACATTTGAGAACATCCTGAAGTTTTGATGATTCAGGTATTAGTATGACATATGCAGTATCCTGGAGTAGTTTTTGAAGCATTTGTTTGAGTATGGAATATAGCTGGGAGCATGCAAATGTTAATTGAAAAGGAAATCAGAAATTTCTGCTTGTTTTTTTTTTATTAAAAAAAATTTAATGTGCTTGATGTGTTTTAGTGAATAGAATTTTGTTCTTTGCTACCGCTGTTTATATCAACTGTGCTTCTTTGGATTCATATGCTTAAGGTTGGTGCACATGGCACTGGTGCAAACTTGCCTCCTATTGATGAACAAGTCATTGCCATGAAACTGGTCACCCCTGCCAAGGGGACAATAGAAATTTCGAAAGAGAAAGATCCCGAGCTGTTTTATCTTGCTCGTTGTGGTCTTGGGGGACTTGGCGTTGTGGCCGAAGTCACCCTACAGTGTGTTGATCGACAGGAGCTTGTGGAGCACACTGTTGTCTCAACCTTGGATGAGATAAAGAAGAATCACAAGTAATTGCTGAACTTTTTTTTGATATATCAAACAATTACCATCTTGCTACCACATTAATTTTCTGTCATGTTTTGGAACACGAAACTAAGATCAAGAACTTGTTAAGGGCCTGTTTGATTAAACTTTGAGAATATTGTTTTTTAGATTGTATAAAAAGATGATTTATTTTAAGAGATTATGTAAAACGAAAGCTATTTTTTGTGCATTTACTCCTGAAGCTATTCATTACAATTAAAAATCTAATATTATTTTGTAACATTTGGATTGTCTTTCAAAAGGTTAAACATGCTCTAATCTAACAACTTTGAAAATGGTTTTTTTATGAAAAAACTGAAACCAAAAGGCTCTAAGGTTACTCCCAGCTGATATATTAGTATTTACAAGAACAAGAACAAGGGGAAACTCCTAAGTTGATCTTGATTAAGATGTAATCTGATAGAAACAGAATTTACAGAATGAAAATGGAATTCTATTGAATGAAAGTAATGAGCAGCAAGCTCTACAATGGTGAAATCAGCAAGAAAAAGAAAACAACCAGAGTTCCAAGGACTCCCACCAGAGCATAATCTGCTCCTAATCCAGAGAGAGACTCTCCTAACTGCCTAACAATATCTTTCTCAATGCATTTCTAACTACCCTTCCTTCTCTTTTATAACAGAAATATCCTGTAAAATAAGGGAGGGAGGTTACTAACTAACTTTTATTCCCTCCCTCTCTTCATTCTTCTAGAACTGTAAGTGTGTGACTTGGGCCCAATGATTGGATCGTCGAACCTATTGGGCCTCAGTGCCCTATCATAATCACATTATATTATTCCTCAATAGATTTTTGTTACCAAATTAATTACTTAAAAAATTTCTCACCAAACTATTTGCTATTTTTGAGAAACTAATTTGTGACTAGAATCTCATGAGTGACGCTAATTTGTTTAGAGCTGGTTTAATGATGATGATGATGATAATGATAATGATAATGATAATGATAATGATAATGATAATGATAATGATAATGATAATGATAATGATAATGATAATGATAATGATAATGATAATGATAATGATAATGATAATGATAATGATAATGATAATAATAATAATAATAATAATAATGAATTCAGAGCAACTGTTAAATTAATTATTCATAGGAATATGCAACACCACATTGTTTTTCTGTTTATAAATACATCGAATTGCAAGTTTATGTAACATCAAATTGCTTTACAAAATAACTCCAAAGTTGTCTGAGAACGACAACACTGATAACCATAATTATCATGAATGGTGCTCGAACATGACATGGCATTTATCTTGAGGGGGCCAAAATGATTTTGTTTTGATATTATATTCTTGTTAATATTTTACTTGTGTGATTGTATATAGCTCACTTATTTATATCTGCTGCATGAATGTGGTTTTATATTCTATTTTTGTTGCCTTTGGTCTTATTGATTGAGGATCTGCCTCCAAACCAAAGATTTAGACTATCCATATTTTTATCTTACGTAGGAAATTGCTATCTGAGAATAAGCATGTCAAATACCTTCATATCCCTTATACTGACTTAGCCGTGGTTGTGAGATGCAATCCTGTTTCAAAGTGGAAAGGTCCCCCCAAGTTCAAGCCAAAATATACTAAAGATGAAGCCATACAGCATGTCCGCGAACTTTATAGGGAGTCCCTCCAGAAATATAGGTACAGTTTCACCTAGTTATTGATTGTGTGATTTATTAATCTATTTTACTTGGAAGAATTAATATAGATTGTTAGAGAAGATTATTTTTGAGTACTTTTTACCAATTAAGGTCAAGTACTAGTGGATGCTGTTGTTTTCTCTACTATGGGGTGCAATTCGTTATGGATTTTTGTATGTCTTATTTTCCTTGAATTTCTGTTTTTTTTTTGTCTTTTTTATATCGATAGGACACCGAGAATTGGGCCTTAGCCCAATAGATAGATTGTTTAGAGAATAAGAGTTAGTTGCTATATTCCCTTATTTTATGGCTATGTAGTCGGTAGCAGATAGCGTAGCGGCCAACTCCCAAAACGCTATAGCGGTATGGCCGCTACGTCGAAGTTTAGAAAAACATTACAAGCACTTTCAGCTATACACATATGATGGCTAAAAAATTTGATTAATGCACAAAACTAAACAACATATTTATAACTAATCACCAAATCAGAAACAGAAAAACAGGGGAGATGAAAAGAACTAAGATGATGCCATAATAGGGGACTGTTAGCACAGAAACAGACAGAAATTGAAAAACAGCAGAATAATGGTCGACGAGATGGAAGGAACAGGGAGGAGACGAATGGTTGCAGAGTAGAGGGGAACGTTGGTGCAGAGATAAGGGAAACTTTCTTGAGAAGAATCAGCCACAGGAAAGAAAGGAACAGGGGGGATGGTCGCTAAGAAGAAATTTCGTAGGTTTCCAAAAACAGAGCACTGCATTTGTAATGTTTGGAGAAGAAAGGTTGTGAAAATTCCAGTAAAAAGTTACCTGGAGATAAAAAGACAAAAATCAAGGGTAGACTTTGCGCTCGTAAAATTGAGGACTTCTTAGACTTTGCACTCATTAAAATTGAGGGTATTGTAGACTTTGCGCTCTTAAAAAACTGTTGCAGCCTCCTTTTTCGTGTTTCTTCCTCTTCTTCTCTGCAATTGTGCCGCTACAGCTCCAACCCTAAATTGCGCTGCAACACCATTTCGTGTAGGCCGCGAAGGCCGCTATTGACTACATAGTTTTATGGGATTCTGTTATAGATTTCTGTTATAAGAAGGAGGGAAGAGTAGTTATGTAATCATTCAGAAATATTGTTACGTTGGTTAAGAGAGTTTTCTCTCTGGTTAGGAGCTTAGCTCTGGATTAGGAGTTCTGGAATTCTAGTTTATCTTCCGCATTTTGCTGTTTTCCACCATTGTAAGAGCTTCAAGCTCAACATTTTCAGTTCAATAATATTCAGTTCCTTGCCTTAAAATTGTGAGCTCTATCAATGGTCCAACCTGCCGGATTATCGAGAGGAGCTAGCGAACTCATGACACCGGAAATGTCCGAACATTTGGATGCGTTGGAAGTGCAAGTTGTGACTGGAAAATTATTTCTGACGAGCATTTGAGGAGCTTCATCAATCGATGCTCGCTGAGTTTGCGAAACTGCAAGATCGTCGTTCTTCAAGAGGTGCTCATTCTTTCGCTTGCATTGAAGATTCAATTTCTAAATGTAAATAAGGTGGTGAAGACGCTGAAGGAAGAGCCAAAACAGATCCAAGAAAAGGAGATGAGGAAAACAGAAATCAGAGAGGAGAGAGTGAAGAAGAGCTTTTCAGTTGTGGTCGATCCACCACCACTGTAGTTGCCAGACACCGTACTGATCATGGTGGCCATGAAAAAGGCAGAAGAGGTGATAGGGTTCTGTGAGTGTCGCATTCGAGACGTCAAAGAAGGTGAAGAAGAATCATTTCACAGGAATCAGTCGCAACAGTGGAGAGACAGATCGCGTACACATATATGATATCCTGCAACCTTCATCACAGCCACCAGAATCGCTGGACTCCAGCGGACCAGCAACAGTCCTTCCACGGTGAGCACTGCCGCCCAAACCGCTAGATCTGGCCATATCTGTGGATGAGAAGGGATACAAGAAGCTGTGTGTCGAAAAAGAGAGGGAAGGTGCAAACATCTCTGGGCGAGCCTCCGTCAACCACAAAGTCGTCGGACTCCGGTCAACCAGCGTCGGTGCCACCTCAGCTGCCGGGTACTGAATCACTGTCACTGTGTTTGCCACCGTGCTTGCTGTTGGAGAAAAACTGAAGGAGGAAAAGACAGACGGAAAGGCAGAATTAGAAGTCTGCAAAAGTGATCTCATCGTTGACCTAATGGGTCAAGCCCAACTTGAACATCTTATTTGGACCCAACAAGTCCTGCAAGAGAAGTGGTTACAAAGCTGTCTATTAAATAAGTCTACAGTCACGTTAATGTGTTGGGGAAGGCTTTTAAAACATGGGCTGAAATAGAGTGCACTAGAGTTAGCCCACAAACAAAGGGGGAACAAGTTGTTATTATTCAGCCAAGGGAGAACAGTGCCTTACGAAATGGACCAGGAGAATTTCATTTTCCTATGAATGGTATTGTTTACCCACCTTCCATGGCTTGCTCAATTTTGTATTTGATAGAAGCAAGTTTTTGTGCTGAAGAATGATTTGACAGCAAGGGTGCATATTTCAGCCTTGAGGACAAGGCTATTTTTCAAGGGGTCGGTAGTGATAGGACACTGAGTATTGGGCCTTAGCCCAATAGGTAGATTGTTTAGAGAATAAGAGTTAATTGCTATATTCCCTTATTTTATGGGACTCTGTTGTAGATTTCTGTTATAAGTAGGAGGGAAGGGTAGTTATGAAATCATTCAAAAATATTGTTAGAGTTGGTTGGGAGAGGAGCTTAGCTCCAGATTAGGAGTTCTTGAACTCTGGTTTATCTTCTGCATTTTACTGTTTTCGACCATTGTAAAAGCTTCAAGCTCAACAACATTTTCAGTTCAATAACATTCAGTTTCTTGCCGTAAAATTGTGAGTTCTATCATATAATATGATTTTTAACTTGCACTCAGAAGCAGGACTAAACAGACTAAATGAATTAATCAAAGGTCTATTGCTTTCGTAATCCACCCTTTTGTAGGTGGTGAAAATCTTACTGGTTTCATGTAAATTTGAAGGCGTGGAGTGGTAAATGTTAATGCATTTTTTTATTATTAGAGAGTTGGTCCAAACATTAGTCGATACTCTGAATGTGATTTAATCTCATGTTTCTATTCTTTTTCTGTTACAATGGGTGTAATTGGTATCTTTATTAGCAGCTTACTGCCATTGACTTTGGCATAACTGGACTAGAAAAGAATGAAAATAGGGGGAGTGGGGAAAGAATGTGATGTATTTGTTCAGAATACTTTCCTCTGATCAAGCGATCGAGGGGTAGATGATGATGATAAATGAGAAACGCCCCTCCTCAAGGAATTTGAGACACTGTTATTACCCTCTCCAGATCTATCTTTTGAATACCATATCTTTCCTGATCTGGTTTCACACTCCTTTCTCTTATATATAACGGAAATTCTAACCGTATGCATTTCAATCAGTTAGGTGGGATGTAATCCCCTGCTGTCTGTATTTTTCCTAGTGTGGACTTTTTTTATTGACGACCTCGTATCGATACTCTGCCCAATGATTTTCACCTTGTCCTCGAGATGAAATTAGGAAAGTTTCTGTTGGA
Organism: Cicer cuneatum; assembly: GCA_037974295.1. Taxonomy (NCBI): domain Eukaryota; kingdom Viridiplantae; phylum Streptophyta; class Magnoliopsida; order Fabales; family Fabaceae; genus Cicer; species Cicer cuneatum. The sequence continues at coordinate 42,057,728 of JBBPBO010000001.1, forward strand.
TTGCTCTAAAGAGATACCAAGAATTCTCACCTCGGCAAGTCTTTCCAGTCTACAAACAATTCAGCTTCCCCCTTGAGATTGTATGCAAAATCCAACAAATCCAAAGTCTCTATCTGTATTTTCCATTTGTCTATATGTGGTTTGGGCAACTGTTGAAGACTGTTGTTGTAGGTTGGTACAACCTTCTTCATTCAACTGACATGAAACAAAGGAAGAACGAACTCTATGTGTGACAGGTAGTTTCCAGCTGATAAACAAACTCTCCAATGCTTCACATGACTTGATTGGGTTCATAGGATCTTGATACGAGTTTCTGATTGCTTCTATTTGTCAAGGATCGAAGCCGGCTTGGCCTGCAGACACATCCAATCTCCCACCTGCAAAATCCGTTCCTCTTTTTATTCTTATTGAACTGCAGCTTCATTCTCTTCTGAGTTTCGTTTAAATTATGCTGCAGCTCATCTTAAATTAGGTCCCTCTCAGCTTAGAGTAGTTTCACTGCTTCCTCATTGATGGGAAGTATATTTCCTTTGGAAAGTCTTCCAAAAAGGCTTTAAGGGCTGTAATCATGGCCACAGCTTGGGTTTATACCCTGTGAAAAACTCTGGATATTCTGTTTACCAGGAATGGAATGTAAAGTAGGAAACTGTGATGTATGATAAAGTACACTTCACTTTCATTAAGCAACCCTGAGGCAGTAGATGATGCACGAGAAAACCACCCTTCATGATATTCAAGAGACCCTAAACCTCTCCCCATATGCCTAGTGAACTTTACACCTCTCCTAATCAAGTTTCTCATCCTTTTCCCCGGTTTATGATAAAAAGTCCTAGCTAACTATAGTTATTAATTACAATCATTTAGGTCATAGGTGGGGTGTTTTACCCTGTCTGTTTGTCTATTTTTCCTAGTGTAAACCACTCTTATCAGATTCGCCAAAATTTCCTTTGTACTGTGATATGGGACACAAGGTCCTGTTTCACCTACACTTTGCTTCAGTTTGTTGCGAAGCGTGTGTTTGGGTGCAACTTTGAGCCATTGTTCTCCAAATAAACAGGGAAACAAGGGAGAGCATCTGCTGCTGATCTCAAATTAAAAGGAGGTGAAGTGACCTTGTTGCCCTAGAGATAAAGAGGTGAGGATAAAGAAAGGGAAGAAGGGAGATCCCTTGTTATTCTATACAAATAAAGAGGAATTTTTTTAAAAGTAAATTATTGAAATTAGGCGCCTTTAGGTCTATCGACTTACTGGTATGTGGACAAAAACTGACAATGAATGAGAGCATATTAAAAATGTAAAATGGAGATTAAGTTCACAGGTATTATTATCATTTAACGGCACTATCAGACTTTCGTTCTCTTTTATATCTCTAGTTAATTGTGTTATTATTTTACTGTTTCCATGCTGTGAACTTTTCTTTTCAAGTCACATGGGGTTTTGTTTGTGTTTACAGAATGGAAGGATCTAGGAATAAATCATCAGATGATGAACAAAATATAGATGAGCTTTCTTTTACAGAATTAAGAGATAAGCTAATTGCCCTAGACCCTCTCAATAAAAATCACATCGTCAAGGTCAATCAAGCTGAGGCCGAGTTCTGGAAAAAGTCAGAAGGATATAGGGTTGGATGGAGTGACGAAATATTGGGCTTTGATTGTGGAGGCCAACAGTGGGTATCAGAGACATGTTTCCCTGCTGGTAAACTGGCAAACCCAAGCATGAAAGATCTTGAATATATTGAAGATCTGAAGAAACTTATAGAGAAAGAAGAGATACCTGCTCCTGCTCCAATTGAGCAGCGATGGACTGCTAGCACCAGGAGTCCATTGAGTCCTGCTTCAAGCCCGTCGGCCGATGATATATTTTCTTGGGTAATAAAATCATAACCCGGATCAACAGTATAGATATAATTCTAAATTCTGATGTATCTGAGGATGAATGGACTGATATGATGCGACTATGGCCATAGTAATTCCGCTTAGCTTTATGTTTGTCTTGATGTTTGTACTGTTTTAGTTAACAAAATTTAAAAAGACAAGACTCTAGTTATATCTCTAATATGTTTGTTCAGAAAAAGTCTTATTTCTTAGACGTGGTGATCTTTGATCTAAAGCCTAAGTCAATGTTTAGATGATCTTCATTCTTGTGTAGAGAATCTTTTGGGTTTGCAGTTGGCATTTAAAAATTTCAGTAGCTTTCTGAAAAAGATTAAATGATTTTTTGTTGAAAGCTAAAACTCCAGCTACTCCATACATGCATTTTTGTAGTGGACAAATATAATTTATTTTCTTGAAAAGATCCAACATGCAAAAAATCCAGTACTTTATATTTTTACTCAACTTTTTATAGTATTGTCTTTGATTTCCAATAGTTTCATGTTTGTGAATGAATTGAAATATCAATCATTGGCTTCTGCCATGACCTTTAACATTATAATGCTGTTTGAAATATTTTTGTGGACAATCATACCTCTTATTTATTTCAGATTGGTATAATCATGTACCTGCCTACCATGGATGCTCGCCAGAGAAAAGATATAACAGATGAATTCTTCCATTACAGGCATCTGACTCAGGAAAAATTATGGGATAATTACTCTGCTTATGAACACTGGGCAAAGATTGAGGTTATGATCAAAGCTTCATAAATAGTGAACATTATCCAACATAGTGATTGAATCTCATATACCAGTTATCATCATAATCTAAATCCATTGATGTTTCCCAAATTTCTTCATATATAATTACCAATTTGATTTGTTATACATAATATCTTGCATCTATGTTCTTACTAGGTAAAATTTTCACACCCACACCCACACCCAAACGAGTTAACATGGTCATGTCCATATAGAGTTTGTGTTCTAACTGAACTCTAAATTGAACATCTTATACTTCAATGCTAAAAAGACCAAACTCAGGTGTTAAAGGTTCATCTTGCTGATATAACCAAATATTTCAATAGGCAAAATGAAAATAAAGTATTTCAAGTATAGTTAATCTTTGTGCTTATTATTTGTCTTAGGTTCCGAAGAACAAGGAGGAGCTTGTAGCACTCCAAGCAAGGCTGAGAAAGCGGTTTCCAGTGGATGCATACGACATGGCCAGAAAGGAATTGGACCCCAATAGGATCCTTTCCAATAACATGGTTGAAAAGCTCTTCCCCCAATCAGAAACCATATGAAATTATGGGTTGGTTATTTACCTAAACATTTCCTATTTAGTATATCTTCAACTTTAAGTTCTTGACTGCAGCCACACATTTGGAACTTCAGGATGCAAAATATTAGTTACACTTACACAATCAGGATTATTGTTATTATACATCAGTACATTCGTTCATTTTATTGCCTGCGTGGAGAGATGCCTTGAACTCAAAAGCCAGTTTAAGAGTTGTGATGTAATGTATTAAGAGCTGGATTAAATTTTTACTTTGTTGTTACTCATCCCATTGGAAAGAGGAAGAATAAAGAAGAGGAAAATCTGGAAAATGAAAGTCTGTTGGCGATAGACTTTGTATGAATTGCTTATGTTTAGGATAGGAATGAACTGTATCCATATTGTTTAGTACATGTGCATCAAATTGATAGGGAACATTTCACTACCCTCTTGTTTTTCCAAGGCATGCTGTGCTCATTTACATTTGGAGGTTCTAGGTAGGATCTTACTATCGTGTGTTATGACCACAGGATTTGTTCTCCCTCTTCTTATAGTAAGATCTCGATGTTGACTCCATTATCCCTAAGAGTTGAATTGGGAAACAGAAAGTTTAATTCGAATCCAAATTGCATTATGATGATCCTAGTCACTAGTGAATGACTTATAGTAGCTAGTGGAAGCTTCTTTGTCAAATTGTTGTAACTTGTAAGTTAATTTGTTTTCCACCGTGGAGTGTTTCCATATGTATTCATTCATACATCAATATCAATAGAAAAATAAATGAATTTGTTATCAATTCATGTTCTATATAGACAATGTATGCAAGTATTATTAATTGACTGCTAGACAGACGCTTACGATCAACAATGTAATAATAGATGGTTCAAATATGGACCCTCTTCCTCCTTATTTGAACCAACAATGTCCTGACATAGGCCTAAATATAATAGACAAACAACAATTTCTGACAATAAACAATAACTAGAAAAGGAAGTATATAGAATGCTAGGGAAATGGGTTCAACGCTCTATTGGAGTGGGAAGAGTTGTTGTGTTTGACAACTTGATTGTTGATAAAAATGCTGTAAAACATCACACTGATGTTTTCGGCTAGACCTCCTTTCTTTAAATATTAGAATGCTATTATCCAGATGTCATCAGAGCTTTTTATTGTTAAGCAAGGACTTTCTCTGAAAAGTCCCTGATCATCTCAAAGGTTAAGGGGATAGAGATAAAATTAACCCCAGAATCCCTGGCCTCCATCCTAAACCTTCCTATCGAAGGCCCTGTTGTTTATGGAGATAAATGGTATGAAGCTTTGAATTTAAACAAGACAGAGTTACTCTCTGATCTTTTCCAAGAAGGGTCTACGCGTCAATTTTCAACCTTCGTCAAACCCCTTCCAAAAAATTTCAATAGCATCAGCCACCATACCTTACTTCCTCACTGTGGAAGTCATGAGTATATGTCAAACAATGATGCCTTCATAATCCATCATCTCCTAAACTGCAAGCTCCTCAACCTTCCTCACATCATTATCCATCATATGATAGCTGCTGCAAATTAGGACTACAGAAAAAACAATGTACCTTATGGGATGATTCTGACCAGAATCTTCAAGCACTTTCAAATCCTCTCAGCAATGAGAAAAGTCTGATCAAAATCTCCAAGTTTTCTTTCAAGAATATTTCTCATATGAAGAAAACATCTTATGAAACAAGTGTTCCTTCATCATTCTTTCCATCTTCACTAAAAAGGAAGCGCTCCTTAAGGAGAAAAGATGATGCTCTAGCTCCAGCCCCAGCCTCACCACAGCCCTCACATGAACTTCCTGAAGCAGTAGCAGAAACTGCTCAAGAACGTTCGGCTGAAAACCGAGAAAGTTCACCTGCCCAACCAAACCGTCTCCACACTTTCTCTATTTTTCTCCAACCTTCAACCTTATCCTCAACAGACTTTCTCCATTACTTCCAGTTAGGGATGGGAATAGGCTAGGCCGTCCGACAGGGGCCTATGACCTGGCCTACTTATGGCCTGGCCTGGCCTGACCTATTTAATAATAAGGTCAGGTTCATGCTATTTTTAAAGCCTATTTTTTTAAATAGGTCAGGTTCAGGCTTATATAAAAGCCTATTAGGTCTGACAGGCCGACCTATATATATATATATATTATTTATTAATGTTATTTTTTATTATTATTTATTAATATTATAGTTTCCTATTTTAAAATATATGTATATATATATATATCTTATTATTTATTAATGTTATTTATTAATATTATTGTTTCCTATTTTAAAGCCTATCAATTAGGCTATTTTAATATTATTTTATTATATTAGATTTGATTATAATTTTATTAGTTTTTCTTATATAAAACTTTCTAATTTAGCCTATTAAATATTTTAATGTGAATAAGGCTTTTAAATAGCTTTTTAGGGCAGACCAAATTTTTAAAAAGGCCAAGCCAGGTCGAAAAAAAAGCCTATGATAGGCCGTAGGCCAGGCTTAGGTCTAAAAAATTAATCGTAGGCCAGGCTCAGGCCTTTCAAAGTCTGGCCTGGCTTGGCCTATTCCCACCCCTACTTCCAGTCACCTATTGACGATATGTGCACCCTCATTCCCAACCAGCACATTTCCTCCATGTCACCATTATTCATTTCACCCCAGAAAACTAGCCTCTCACTCTTTGGAATAAGTTAATTTTTGACTTTTTCTGATACACCTGGACCCTCCATTAACCAGAAGTCCATCTCTAATCCCTCACCACCTGCCTCCACTCCTCCAAACTCCACTCATCCTGCCCCTTCTATGCCTCCTCCACCTCCACAAAAGAACCTAAAAACTCTGAGATCATGGCTGCCCTCCAAACCATTATGGCACGCCAGACTCAACAAGATTCAGAGTCCACCCTACTACGCACCTGGATGACAGAACAACTTGCTCCAAAACTTGGACTTGTTCCTCCTCCTGTTCATCCTTCTCTTTCTCCTCAACCTGTTGCTGATCCTGCCAAGTCCTCTTTTTCAGAAGGATCTTCACCATCTTTGGCATCTTATGATCTTTTTCTCATTCCTTTTTGTTATGACAAAAAGGGAGAATTAATTTGAAGATTTTAGATTAAGTTTAAGCTTTTTGTAATTAGATAGAAGTCCTTTCTGTATATGGTAATTCTGTGTATCTTCTGACTTCATCTCACTATGTACTTATCAACTGATTTCATCTAATGAAAAATCTTTATTATGCATCTGTTTGCTATCTATTTGCTTTTGAATTTGCATGATTTTTAATCTTCTGTCAAAATTAAATCGCTGCACAAATTGAGGGGGAGCTTTTAAGCTCTTCATAAAATTATAAATTAGAATCAAAGTAAAATCTAAATTAACATGTTTGTCATCATCAAAAAGGGGGAGATTGTTAAGACAAACTCTCATTTTTAAAGTTTTGATGATAAACAAAAGTTAATTAAGAATGTTAATTATGATCCTAAAATGTTATGTTAATTTAATTTGTACTTTTGAGTGTATTTATTTAAAGATAGGATTCAAACAAAGCCAAGAAATCAGCATAATAAAGAACAGAGAACATTCTTGACATAATCTGGAAAACGGAGAATGTTCTCCAGGCCGTGATAGCATAAAGACCAATCATTCTCCATCACTTAATTGAAGTTATTGTCTATGGAATTTACATCAGTATTAAGACTACATAACAAAGAACATATGTGATCAATTACAATCAAAAGAAACCATTCGAATCACAAAGAAAAAAGGCCATGAATCAAGCTGCCCAAGCAAGACTAAACAGTCTCCAGTTTTGCTGTCAAGACTGATAAACGATCTTGACAATGTACAAGGCATCAAGACAACTTCCAGTATGTTCAGAAATTCTTCCAGATTGATTATCAATCTCCAGGAAACCCAAAATTAAAGCTCTAGATTGATCATCAATCTCCAGCAACGACACTTCAGTTTTCTACAACAAACTTTTTGTGATCTCTTCGAATCTGTTTCAATCAAGTTCAAGACTCAAATTCAAGCTACAAAGCATCATCGCATATCTGCAATATTGAATGATCATTAAAGCCAAAAATTATAGATCAAGAATAAAGAATTATGCCCAGTCAAAACAGAAATTAAAAATAGTCAAAAGTTAGATTATTTTTAATCAGAAATATTGCCTCTGGTTAAGCCTGACAAGGGAAATACCAACAACTCTATTGACCTCCATTTAATGCTCTCAAGCCTATACAAGGAAGGCCAAAGCTCAAGGAAAACGCAGAAGTTCAAGTGCTAACAAGTCTCTCAAAATCATTCACATTTACATACTTGAAACTCTCTCATCACTTAAAAGAATCAGTCTGATTAAGTTCTTATTTACTCTGATACATTTGTAATAAATTCTTTGTAAATAATTGAATCTCAAACAAGAGTTGAGACATATCATATTCTAACAAAACAATCTCATCATTATTGTAAAACTCAAACTATAAGACTTAAGTATAGTTTGGGGTAGATTGTAAGAAATCCTATCAAAGGTTGGTAGGTGATTTGATTAATCTCTTTCTGGGTGGAATTAGATTAAAGTCTGTAACAAAGATCAAGGTTGATCTAAACTAGGTACTGTAAAACCAAGAAGGTTCTTATTTTAAACACTTAGTGGAAAATCTCACAATTGTGAGGACTTGACGTAGCCCAAGTTAGGTGAACCAAGATACATCTGTGTGTGGTATCTCTTATCCTTTATCTCTTTATTCAGTTTGATTGTTTTTCAAGAATAAAAATACAAACTATTTTTCTATTTTATAACCAATCAAGAACGTTCTTCGTTTTTCTAATAAACCAAGAACGTTCTCCGTTTTTCTGCTTTCTTAACCAAGAATATTCTTGAGTTCAAATCTTAAGTTTTTTCAGGAAATTTTAAAAACAGAGATTTACAAATCAAACCCCTTTCCTTGTAAATCAATTTTGCTACTTCAAAAAGATCAATGGTCCAGACTAGAAGATAAATAGTCAGTTGAAAAGATCAATGGTTCAAATTAAAATATCAATGGTCCATATTAGAAGATCAATGATCCAGATCACAGAATAGTACAGATCAGATCACATGGTCCAGAATTAGCCGAGATCAGAGGATCACAGAATGGTACAGATCAAATCACATGGTCCAGAATTGGTCGAGATCAGAGGATCACAAAATTGGTACAAATAAGATTACATGGTCCTGAGTTGGTCGAGATCAGAAGATCATACGGTCCAGAATTTAAATTATGATGCAAATCAATGAAGACTTGATTAAAATTCGAAGAAGACTTGATTAAATTTTGATAGAAATTTGATCAAAGTATTAAGGGGATTTGATTTAAAAAATCACCGAAGATTTGAAGAAATTCGAATGCAATCTGAAGCTTAAAAAGATATGGTTTGAAATTAAAAGAAACAAGATTGGTCAATAGAATTTTCAAATGCAATTTGAAGCTAAAAAGATACGATTTTAATTTAAAAGAAACAAGATTGGCCAACAGAATTTTCTAAGGAAATCTGAGCAAGATTTATTTCGAATTTAAGCTTGGACAAAGCCCTATTTGCAGCTATAAAAAGAGGCTCAGGGAGCAGCATCAAGGATCGAAAAACACAAGAACTCAAGCTTCATATTCAACACAATCCGAGAGTTCAAAATAGAGAATCACTTGAGTGCAAAAGCAAAATTTTCTAAGTGTTTTCGAGAGAGAAATTCAGTGCAACAATCAGCTTTCCAGAAGCAATAAAAGTGTGCAAGAATCAGCCCAACAATCAACTTTCCATAAGCAAATTTGCAGAGTTCCAACCTTTGTAATCTAACCCGATAGTGGTGCAAATTCCTTCTTCAATCTGGGGTTGTCAGATTGGTAGGAGAAGACTTGACTTGTTGAGTCAAGGTGTTGTTTTTGTTCCTCAAAAGTATGGGGTTGTCAGGCTGTTTGAGAAGATTGGCATGGAGGGTCAGGTGCTGTAATTCAAAGATTTGAATTAGTGGATTAAAGCCTTCAGAATGAAGGGATTGGATGTAGCCAAGTTAATGGTGAACCAGGATAAATTGATGTGTTCTTATGCTGTTATTTTCCGCTGCTAAGTCTGATTATTTATTCATCAAGTAAATCACATCAACATTCAACAAAATAGCAAAAAGATTCAAAGTATGGCAAACACAATTCAACCCCCCCTTCTCGTGTTTGCACATTCAATTGGCATTTGAGCTCGGTCTCAAGACTGAGCACTTTACACTGTTTGAGGAAAGACCCACGGGTTCAACATGTCTAGAATCAATAAAGAAGCTATTGGAGGAAACATCAACATACCACCTATGTTTGATGGGGAATGGTTCGAGTACTGGAAAGACAAGCTGAAGAGTTTCTTTTTCTCACAAGATCCCGAACTTTGGGACATGGTGGAAGATGGCAATACTGCTCCAAGAGATACTGATGGTGTTAAAATTCCCAAGAAAGAGTTTGATGCTGACCAGAAGAAGATGTTTAAGTTACACCACAAATCTAGAATGTTCATGATCAATGCAATCACATTCAAGGAGTTTGACAAGTGCACTAACAAAAAAACGGCAAAGAGCATCTATGATAGTTTGGTTTTGACTTACAAAGGCAGCAAGCAAGTTCAAGAAGCAAAGGCCAACATTCTAGTCAAGAAGTATGAGCTGTTCAAGATGGAAGAAGATGAAGACATTGAAGCAATGTTTTCTAGATTTCAAACTCTGGTTTCAGGATTAAGAGTACTCAAGAAGAGTTATACCACAGCTGACCACGTGATGAAAATTCTTAGAAGTCTGCCAAACAAGTGGAGACCAAAGGTCACTGGCATTCAGGAAGCAAAGGACTTGAACACTCTGAAGCTGGAAGAATTAATCAGCTCCCTCAATTTACATGAAATAGAGCTTGAAGAAGATGAACCCAAGAAGAAGAATAAAACCCTAGCCTTAAAGTCCAAACGGAAGAAAGTTCTAAAAGCAGAAGTAGTAACAGAAATAGAATCAGAAGATAGTGATTTTGAGGACCAGAATCAGAAATCAGAAGCAGAAGACATTGCCTTCATAACCAAAAAGATTCTGAAAATGTGGCAAAACAGAAGGAAGAAGTTTCCCCAGAGGAATTCCAAGCATTCCAATAGAGTAAATGATGAACAAGATAAGAAGAGCATCATTTGCTATGGATGCAATGAACCGGGGCACATCAAGTCAGAATGTAAAAATTTGGGGGAATGGAAAAATCAGAAGAAAGACTCCAGACCCAAGAAGAAGAATCCAATGGCAACATGGGATGATTCTGATGAATCCTCTGAAGATGAAGAAGCAGAATTAGCCATGATGGCTCACATACATTCTGCCTCTAGAATCAACTCTGAAAGTAAATCAGAAGAAGCAGAATTGGTACTGATGGCTCATAGTCATTCTGCCTTTGGATATGACATTGATGCTAACTCTGGAAGAGAATCAGAAGATGAAGAAGCAGAACTAGCTCTTATGGCTTGCACCAGCTTTGCCTCTAGATCCAACCCAATCTCTGATTCTAGAAGTGAATCAGAAACAAAATTGGCTCTGATGGCTCACAGAGACACTGCCTATGGATCCGATACAGAATCTTATTCTGAAAGTGAATCATCAGAAGATGAAAAAGAGTTATTTTCTGAACTCACTCGATCTGATTTAATTACTGCAATGAATGATATTTTAATTATCAATAACAAACTGTCTTTAAAACTGAAAAACTTAGGGAATAAAATAAGACTCTAACCAAAGAAATTGATGTTTTAAAGAATCAAAATGCAGAATGTAAAACAGAAAATGCAACTCTTAAAACTAATATTGTTGAGCTTAAATCTGAAAGCCTAACTCTAAAAAGTAATATTTGTTCAACATCAAATATTGTATGTAATTCTGATATGCATGAACAAGTTTTACAAGAATTTATTGTTAATGGTATGGAAAGAAGCAAATATGCTTTTATGATATATGGAGTTAGTAACAACGAAAAAAGAGGCATAGGATTTGATGAAACTGTAACTAAACCTATTTTCTCTGATGTTTTGTGTGTTCTTTGTGCTAAGAAAAGTCACTCCAAATTGTCTTGTCCTATGATAAAATCAAGGAAAGACAAGAAACCTTTTAAGACTAACAAACCTGGACCCAACCATATTTAGGTACCTAAAAACAAAATTATCTTTGTTGCAGATGTCCTCAGCAACCAAGTTGAAACACCAGTCATGGTACCTAGACAGTGGATGCTCGCGACATATGACAGGAGAAAAGTCTATGTTCCAAGAACTAACCTTGAGCAAATGAGGGACAGTGGCTTTTGGAGGAAAGAAAAAAGGCCAAATCATTGGTCGAGGCACAGTTGGTAATGGTACTTCTTCCTCTATTAAAGATGCACTACTAGTTAAAGGTCTTAGGCATAATTTATTAAGTATTAGTCAATTAAGTGATAGTAATTATGATATTATATTTAATCAAAAAAACATGCAAAGCTATTAGTCAGAAGGATGGATCAGTACTCTTCACAGGTTATAGGCAAAACAATATTTACAAGATAAATCTGTTTAGTCTAGAGAAACAAAAAGTTAAGTGTCTAGTGTCAGTAAATGAAGAGAAATTAATTTGGCATAAAAGATTAGGCCATGCTAGCCTTATATTAGTTTCAAAACTAAATAAACTTCAACTAGTGAGAGGTTTACCTAAGCTAAACTACAAAACTGAAATTATGTGTGAAGCTTGTCAAAAGGGAAAACAAACAAAAAATTCTTTCAATCCTAAAAACTCAATATCTACCTCAAAGCCCCTTGAGGTATTACACATAGATCTATTTGGACCAGTAAAAACATCTCTAAGTGGTAAGAAATATGGGTTTGTCATTGTAGATGATTACACTAGGTGGACATGGGTAAAAATTTTAAGAAGTAAGGATGAATCCCACAAAGTGTTTATCACTTTTTGCAAACAAATAATGAATGAAAAAGGTCTTAAAATTATAACAATTAGAAGTGATCCTGGAGGAGAATTTGAGAACAAATTCTTTGAAAATTTCTGTGATGAGAATGGAATCTCTCACAACTTTTCTTCTCCTTGGACACCCCAACAAAATGAAGTTGTAGAAAGAAAAAATAGATCACTCCAAGAAATGGCCAGAACAATGCTAAATGATATGAATGTTGCAAAACACTTTTGGGCAGAAGCAATTAATACCGCATGTTATATTCAAAATAGAGTCTATATTAGATCCATATTGAATAAAACACCATATGAACTTTGGAAAGGTAAAAAGCCTAACATCTCTTACTTTAAACAATTTGGCTGTACTTGTTATATGTTGAACACTAAAGATAATCTTGGAAAATTTGATTCTCGATCTCAAAAGTGTACCTTTATTGGTTACTCTGAAAGATCCAAATCATATAGAGTGTTTAACAGGGAAACAAATATTGTGGAGGAATCCATACATGTTAAATTTGATGACAAACAGCTTGACCTTGAAAAGTCAAAGCAAGATGATGATAATACAGGTTTACTAGAACCAAAGGAAGCTGATGCAGACAAACCAAGAGAGCTTGAAAAGGTGGAGGATGAAAGCAAAACAGAAGAACCCGAAAATCTTCAAAGGATGAATATGAAGATAAGTCAGAATGAAGATATGGATGTAAGTACAAATCTTCACATCCCGAAACGCTAATCATTGGGAGTGCAAGTGATCCCTTAATGAAACCAGTTTGTTTGGCTTACTCTCATGTATTGAGCCTACTTCTGTTGATGAAGCACTGAGGGAAGATGGATTGATTCTTGCTATGCAAGAGGAGTTAAATGAATTTGAAAGGAATGATGTTTGGGATCTAGTTCCAAGACCAGAAAAAAAACATTATTGGAACCAAGTGGGTTTTCATAAACAAGCTGAATGAAAAAGGAGAAGTTGTCAAAAACAAGGCACGACTTGTTGCACAAGGCTACAGTCAGCAAGAAGGTATTGACTACACTGAGACTTTTGTTCCAGTGGCCAGGTTAAAAGCTATTTGTATCCTACTTTCCTTTGCTGCTAATAATAACATGTCATTATTTCAAATGGATGTTAAAAGCGCATTTTTAAATGGTTATATAAGTGAAGAAGTCTATATCAAACAACCTCCAGGTTTTGAAAGTTCTGAATTTCCAGACCATGTTTTTAAACTTAAAAAATCTTTGTATGGTTTAAAACAAGCACCTAGGGCATGGTATGATAGATTTAGTAACTTCTTAATTAAAAATGACTTTGAAAGAGGACAAGTAGACAATATTCTTTTTAGAAAATCAATAAAAGATGATATTATGATTATTCAAGTTTATGTTGATGATATTATCTTTGGATCTACTAATGGCACTCTCTGCCAAGAATTTTCTAAATTGATGCAGCAGGAATTTCAAATGAGCATGATGGGAGAACTTAAGTTCTTCATAGGAATACAAATTCAGCAAAGTCAAAAAGGTATATACATTCATCAATCAAAATATACAAAAGAACTTCTCAAGAAGTTTAAGATGAGTGGCTGCAAACCTATGGCGACCCAATGCACCCTACCTGCTCACTTGAAAAGGATGACTCGGGCCAAAAAGTTGATCAAAAATCTTACAGAGGTATGATAGGGTGATGAAGACATAGAATGCATAACCAAGGAAGGAAACATAGAGGATATTCAAGGTCTTGGAACTCCAATGACAAGAGCAAGGTCAAAGAAAGCAAAAGAGGTTCTAAATAGCTTGATAACCACGTTATTTGAAGCAAGTACAAGTCATGAAGAATTGAAGCCCAAGATAATAAATTGTTTAATTCAAATTGAAGAAGTTAAGGAATGAAGGCGACATCTATGTGTTATCAGATTTTAATATTAGTTTTAATTAATTAGTAGACTGAATTAATAAGAAAATTTGGGTCTAATTGTAGAAACATGAATTGGGCCAAATTTATAGAACTTGTAAGGAGTGCCACTATAAAAGGCAAACCTTATTTTTTTTATTGGCATATTTTGGAACATTATTGTTGTGAGGCTTTGCTCTCTAGAGTTCTTGAAAGAATTCACTTTGAACTTATCAAGGTTGTTAATCCTTATGGCGTTCTTTTGGCTTATCAATCCTTAGGTTGTGGCGCCATTCTTTTCTTGGTTTGTTTGTTAAATAGGAATTTGAATCTCCTTTACATCAAACCCTATTACTCAAATTCTATCAATTTTCGTGTTCAGTAACATGCAATCATATCTTGAGTTCTACGTACTTGTTTTTGGTGATTCAACAGTCTAACTTGCATTTCGGAACGTCATCTTTCACCTCATTTTGGAATCGTCTGATTCTGACTTTCGGAGCCCCGGTTATTGCGTTCTCCAGCAGAACGTGTTGTTGGCTCAAATTTATAAGTTCCTACCTAGAACGATCCTTAAAGTGATTCATGACAACCAGGATCATATCATAGGGTCTCTCCTTTACCTCACTGCTTCTAGACCTAACATTATGTTTAGTGTATGTGCATGTGCACGATTTCAGTCTGACCCTAGGGAATCCTATTTAACTGCCGTTAAGAGAATTCTTAGATACCTAAAAGGCACTACCAACCTCACCATGTTCTACAAGAAAACTCCTACATACAAACTAACATCACATGGAAACTTGAGAGAAAGAGCACAAGTGGAAACTGCACATTCTTGGGAGATAATTTAATATCCTGGTCAAGTAAGAGACAAAACACCATTGCAATGTCTCAGCAGCTGGATGCAGCTCTAAACTCATTTGCATGAAACATCAGCTGGAAGACTACAACATCATGGAAGCCAACATCCCTTTATACTGTGACAACACTTCAGCCATCAACCTAACAAAAAACCCTATCCTTCATTCTAGAGCCAAACACAAAGAAATCAAACACCACTTCATAAGAGATTATGTTCAAAAAGGGACACTCAACATCTAGTTTGTAGACACAGACCATCAATGGGATGACATATTCATTAAACCACTACCTGAAGATAGGTTTGACTTCATCAAGAAAAACCTTAACCTTACCATCATCTCTGGCAAATAGCTTAGTTTAATTCTTTTTGTTATTTAATTTTTATTTTCGTGTATTGTTTTTCGAAAAAATAAATAATTCAGAAGATGAAAAAAAAAGTCAGAAGATGAAAAAAAAAACAAAGGATCTCCTTTCTTCATTCAATCCTTTTTGTCTGATGACAAAGGGGGAGAAGATGAATTTTATAAAGAATCTGGGGCATTAGACTTAGGGGGAGAAAACTTAAAAGTAAACTTGTGTCTTAGGGGGAGTCAAATTCAAAAGAAAGAAAAATAGTTATAAAAAATACAAAGTTTTGTCATCATAAAAAAGGGGGAGATTGTTGGAACCAAGTTAGTTCTTGCAATTAAAGTTTTGATGTTAACAAATGTATTTTATGAAAATCGTATTTTGACTTAGAAGAAAAAATCAGAGGATGACACCACTAGAGGATACACCAGAGGATGACGTCACCAGAAGATAAAAAATGCCACTAGAAAGTTCGGCCAGAGGATGCCAGAGGATACATCTAGAGGATACTAGAGGAAACATCCAGAGGATACCAGAGGATGTCATAAAAGGAAAACATCAGAGGATAGAATCAATTAGAGGATATCATCAAAGGGAAGGAAACCTGGTCCAGACCAAAAGGAAGACCTGGTTCTCCATTTTTCTGCTTTCTTAACCAAGAATATTCTTGAGTTCAAATCTTAAATTTTTTCAGGAAATTTTAAAAAGAGGGATTTACAATTCAAACCACCTTCCTTGTAAATCAATTTTGCTACTTCAAAAAGATCAATGGTCCAGACTAGAAGATAAATCGTCCAGTTGAAAAGATCAATGGTTCAGATTAAAATATCAATGGTCCAGATCATAGAATAGTACAGATCAAATCACATGGTCCAAAATTGGCTGAGATCAGAGGGTCACATAATGGTACTGATCAGATCACATGGTCCAGAATTGGTAGAGATAAGAGGATCACAGAATTGGTACATATCAGATTATATGGTCTAGAGTTGGTCGAGATCAGAAGATCATATGGTCCAGAATTTAAATTATGATGCCAATTAGTGAAGACTTGATTAAAATTCGAAGAAGACTTGATTAAATTTTGATAGAAATTTGGTCAAAGTATTAAGGGGATTTGATTCAAAAAATCACTGAAGACTTGAAGAAATTCGAATGCAATCTGAAGCTTAAAAAGATATGGTTTGAAATTAAAAGAAACAAGATTGGTCAATAGAATTTTCAAATACAATTTGAAGCTAAAAAGCTACGATTTTAATTTAAAAGAAACAGGATTGGCCAACATAATTTTCTAAGGAAATCTGAGCAAGATTTATTTCGAATTTAAGCTTGGACAAAGCCCTATTTGCAGCTATAAAAGGTGGCTTCAGGCATCGAAAAACACAAGAAGTCAAGCTTCATATTCAACACAATCCTAGAGTTCAAAAGAGAGAATCACATGAGCGCAAAAGCAAAATTTTTGAAGTGTTTTCAAGAGAGAAATTCAGTGCAACAATCAGCTTTCCAGAAGCAATAAAAGTGTGCAAGAATCAGCCCAGCAATCAGCTTTCCAGAAGTAAATTTGCAGAGTTCCAACCTTTGTAATCTAACCCGATAGTGGTGCAAATTCCTTCTTCAATCTGGGGTTGTCAGATTGGTAAGAGAAGACTTGACTTGTAGAGTCAAGGTGTTGTTTTTGTTCCTCAAAAGTCTGGGTTGTCAGGCTGTTTGAGAAAAATGGCTTGGAGGGTCAGGTGTTGTAATTCAAAGATTTGAATTAGTGGATTAAAGCATTTAGGATGAACGGACTGGATGTAGCCAAGTTAATGGTGAACCAGGATAAATTGTTGTGTTCTTATGCTGGTATTTTCCGCTGCTAAGTCTGATTATTTATTCATCAAGTAAATCACATCAACATTAAACAAAACAACAAAAAGATTCAAAGTTTGGCAAACACAATTCAACCCCCCTTCTCGTGTTTGCACCTTTATGTTTAGCATCAAAGAGAATTCAGATGGACAATTAACATATTTAAGGCCATAGTTAGAAAGCCATTGGGGGTCCAGAAGGACCTATTACTGCTTTTGGTTTAGAATGGATGAGAAGGAGGGTAGGATGTTGCCTAGGTTGGACAAAGCTAGATTTGACATGAGCTTTCATAGGGTGATAATTGACTAGTTTGGTAGCAAGAGGTTGAGCATGAGGTGGAATATGTGTTGAACTAGTTGAATATGAGGATCCGAGAGATGAGCTAGGTGTTGATGAGATGGTGCGATTATTGTTCACATGATAGGTGCATCTACTTACTAAATCTATTTTTTTTTATGTCCGTAAGTCAATTCTTAAATTAGTAAGTCGATTCACAAAATTAAAAGTCCCTTAGAAAATTTTTTTGAAGTGTTTTATAGTATGCCAAAGTAATATCATTATGCTACAAAGTTAACATACATGCTAAAATAAGATGCAACAAAACTTGTGCATGATAAAATTTTCTTTTTAATTATTTCTTTCTGTTGAGGTAGTTTATGCAAGAGCTAGAGAGTGGAAATCAACGAAACAAACACACATCACCTAGATTAACTAAAGTTTGACATCACTCAAATCACCAAGTCTCAAACTAATTAGGAAACACCTTCCGGTTACAATTTAATATATGGTAAACCACCATTTTAGTTCTTGAAAGTGTTAGGCGTTGTTACCTTGGTTTCTGACTCAATCAAAAACTCAAATTAGTCATTTAATTATTAAAATAGTCTCTAAAAGATACAATTTATTATCATAAAAAAGGATTGAAAAATATAACTTACTGTCAAAATAATCTCCTAACCGTATAACGTCAATGACTAAATTGAGTAATGTTTTGATAATTCGAGGATTAATTTAAGTTTTTGAATCAATTATGAATCAAAAATGACAACACCTTACACTTTTATTGACTAAAATGATGGTTTCTAAGACCAATTTCTAAATTTTCTAATATGGCAACTCTTATTTCATTTTTTTATATTTGTAACTGGTACTTCATTCTAATGATACTAATTAACTTGTTCTTAGAAATTTTTAAAAATTACGGATAGTTATACGGACTCATTAGATTACTCTTGTCAAAAGACTATGTATAAAGATCAAGATACAAGCTCAAAGTGAAATCAACATTCAAGTCACATATTAGGAAACTTAGAGTCTAAAGTACTTGATAAAAATCCAATTACATTTCAAATACTATGAGAATCATCTATATTTAGCATATGCATCAAAAGTATTTTGTAAAGTGTCTAAATACATAAACAAATTTTTAAAAAATAAGTTTTTGACAAAAATCAAAGTTGTATTCGACTACAGCACCTCGTAGCCGAATTCAAACGCTAAGTCAGTAGCAAAACCTTCAGTTCTGTATTCGAATACGACATATCATAGCCAAATACAAATATAAAGTCAGTAGCTAAAACTGAAGATCTGTATTCGAATACGGAGAGTCGTAGCTGAATACAGATAACAAGTCAGTGGCTAAAACTGGACTTTTGTATTCGACTACATCATCTCCTATTTGAATACAACTCAAGTCAGTGGCAAAAATCACATATTTGTATTCGACTACGAAGTATCGTATTCGAATATGAAGTTCAAATTTTGAATAAAAACTGAATGTTACAGAAGTGTATTCGAATACGCTGAGGCTGTATTCGAATACAACTTCGAATCAATGCAATTTTTTAGTTTAGATCTCATCTGGATTATTGCATAAGTTCATCAAAACTTCTAGGAACAATTGCCACTGATCTGAAGTGTTGTCTATGGAGTATAAATACCTCATAGCTACATTGCTAACCTGACTAATCCTACTGTTAATCTTAGAACAACTTTCTGAAATATCTTAAACTTTCAAAGCTTCATTTTCATATTTTCAAGTACATGCTTTTCACTTTCATATCATTAAGAAAGATTCTCAGTTGTACTTCAAAGTGCGTTGGATTATTATCATTATACTTAGTGTTATACTCTTGTTCTTAGTCACAAAAATCATTTAAAGTTATTGTATTATTTGAAGAAATTAGTTTAGTTTCTTCAAGTTCTGTAAACTAAGATAGTGGTGTGCTATCTTAGGCAAAGTGTTAGGAATTTGTAACTGAAGTCTTAATGTTAGACTTGTAACTTATTCTAACAAATAGTGGAAAATCTCTTGTGGTGTGCAAGAGGACTAGATGTATCTCTGCTTCTCATGTCCTCTTATTAACAAGCCATCAAAGCATATTATATGGCCCTCCAACAAAAGAGACAACATCACATTGGCTTAATAACAAGGCTCTAATATCATATTATGATTGACAAGAATTAATTTTTATTAATTAAGAAAAATAATAACTACGCAATATTTATACTAGAACCAATATTTACACTAGAACCATTAACTTTTAACGGCGTCCAAAATAATAATAATAAAAAAAGGATTCCATAACATGGTCCACAATTTTCACCAGACCATACATCTCTTTCTAGCTTTAAAACTCAACAAACCATATGTTAAGCATTCTCCATGTTCCAACACATGAAACAGATTAAAAAGGAATACCAACAACGCAATAGCAACATATAATATTGAAAAACCACGTATAAAAATAAAAAAAACAGTGAAGACGGATGTAAGTACACATTCAACCCAAAATTTCACTCAAAATATATATATACATATATATATATATATATATATATATATATATATATTCACATCGAAATTTATTATCACGCAATCACACATTAATCATCCATCAATCACACATATACAATCCCTATATGCAAACTAAAAATTTGGAATGAGCCATTACCTTCGTTATCGCTTTCTCAACCGTTTTCCGCTACTGCGATCAAATACGGCGAAACTCTCGCTCGCGTTGACGCCTCAAAAGTTAGCTCCCAAGCACCGTAGTGTGGAGAGGAGTAACTTTCCCTCTTGCCACTTCTCGAATGGAAGCTTAGATCTAGAAGATAAATGAGGATTTGTGTTTGCAATTTTTTTTTCTACCAACACTTAGTGGTTTTGGAAACAGGAAAGAAGAACAAGAAGAAGTTCGCGGGCAAGGAAGATCTTTTTCTTCTCATATATATATATATATACTCCTTACCACCAAATATATATATATATATTAGAATTAACACCAACCCACAAATATCTAAATACCCTTACACACATCACTTCACTCACATCTCAAACTATTTCGATAAAATATCTACTCTCGTCGCAACTCTATTGACAGATAAATTTTTTTTGATAAACTGCTCAGTATTAAATTCTTCGTAATATAATTTATTTATTCTTCGACAAAAATTTTAGTCGGGTCTCAAAATATATATATATATATACATATATTAAACATATTACAAACATCTCAAAATATATTTTTGGTACTTAATCCATAAAATAATTTAAAATTGGTTAAAAGTCCAAGTAGTTTTAATACAAAATACCCTAAAATTTAATAAATTAAAATTTAAAATTAAGGGTCTTACACACCTTCTTCTAAAATACATACTATTAGCATATCCTCCAGAGTCTAAATGGTCCTTTCAGTTTGACCATCAGTCTGGGGATGGTAGATAGTACTAAGGTGTAATCTAGTTCATATGGACATTTGAAATGCCTTCCAATTCAACCACACTATTTCCTTTATGAACCACTTGGTCAGTTTAGAGATGTTCTAATTTGTCCTAAAAGGCAAGAAATGAGCTAACTTGGTCAACTTGTCCATATTCACCCAAATGGAATCATACCTTGTTTGGGTATGAAGAAAACCTACCACAAAATCCATGGAAATAGAATCTCATTTCCATTTAGCTAATCCAGGGACTGCAATAGTCCTACTGACCTCTGATGCTCTATTTTCACCTTTTGGCAAATAGGGCATTGGCCCACAAAAGTAGCCACATTAACCTTCATGTTTGGCCACCAATAGTTTTTCTCAAGGTCTTGGTATTTCTTTGTAGATCCATGATGAAGGTCTAGTATCAACCTTTTTAATTCTGAATGTTTAGGTACCAAAATTCTGTCTTGGAACAAAATTGTCCCGTCTCTTGCCCTTGAAATTTTTTATTGGTCTTTTATAAGTTGTAACTCCTCATCCAACTCTTAGGAAGGCCTAATTTGGTCTCTAAAGTCACTAGTTATTTCTATTTTATTTAAAAGAATTCTCTTTGAAGGAATGCCATCTTCATATTTGAGTCTCAATATTTTCTAGTAATGCAAATTCTTCGACCATCAAATGTGATATGTGTAGACACTTCTTTCTCAAGGCATCATCCACTACATTGGCCTTGCTTGGGTAGTATTTCAGGTCGAAATCATAATCTTTCAAGAACTCTACCCACATCATTTGCCTCATATTAAGTTCCCTCTAGTTAAAGAGGTACTTTAGACACTTATGATCACTAATGACATCAAAATGTGCTCTATATAGATGATGCCTCCATATCTTTAAGGCAAACACTATGGCAGCCAATTCTAAGTCATGAGTGGGGTAATTCTCATCATGGGGCTTTAGTTGCTTTGAAGAATAAGCCACTACTTGGCTATTTTGCATCAATACAAAGCCAAAACCTTTCAATGATTCATCACAATACACATTAAATCCTAGGGCCGGATTTGGAATGGCCAACACAAGGGAATCATTTATTTTGGTCTTGAGAGTTTGAAAACACGTTTCACATTCTTGATCCCACCCAAAGGAAAATCCTTTCTGATCAGAGGCAGGGCAATTTGGGAGAATTTTCTAATGAATCTCCTATAGTACCCTGTTAGTGCTAAGAAGCTACTAACCTCTGTTACATTCCTAGGTTGTTCCCATTCCAGCATTGCCTCTACATTGGAGGGATCCACTACCACTCCTTCGTTAGTGATCACATGGCCTAGGAATTTCACCTCTAGCATCCAAAACTCACATGTACTAGGTTTTGCTTAAATTTTCCTATCTCTAAGCATTTGCAATACTATCTGAAGAGGACTCACATATTCCTCTAGGGTCTTCAATTATATTAGTATATCATCTATAAAACCTACTACAAATTTGTCTAAATATGGCCTAAAAATTCTATTCATATAATCCATAAACACAGATAGGGTATTGGTTTCTCCAAAAGGCATAACCAAAAACTTATACTGCCCATACCTAGTTCTAAAGGTTGGTTTTGGTATATCCTCTGATTTTATTATTATCTGATGATATCTAGATCTCAAATCAATTTTTGAAAATATAGTGGCTCTTCCTAGCTGATCTAAAAGGTCATCAATACTGGGAAGAGGATATTTATTCTTAATGGTCACATTATTTAATTTCCTATAATCTATACATAACCTCATGCTACCATTATTTTTCTTTACTAAGAGCACAAGGGCTCCCAAGGGAACATACTTGGTTTGATAAACTTTTTTTTTTATCAGATCCTTTAGTTGGTTTTTCAATTAAGTCAATTCTAATGGGGACAATCTGTAGGGGGCAATGGAGATTTGTTCCTGTTCCAGGGACCAAGTCTATTGAGAACTCTATTTCTCTTTCTTAAGGTAGGGATGTCACATCCTCTTGAAAGACATCCTCAAACTCACTTACTATAGGAATGTTAGATAAGTCCACTTAAGACCCTGAGTTAGAGGATAATAGTAAAAATATGTCTTGAACCTCATGGGATAGACATTGGAAGAGTTGAGAATTATTGAACAAGGAAGGGGTTTTTGTTTCCTCTGCTTGGGGAATTCCTAAAGAAATGATAACTTTCCTTCCATGGAAGACCAGAGTCACTAAATGTTCTGACTCCAATCCATTCCTAATATGATGTTCAAACCCTTAAGGGGCAAACAAACTAAATTTACTAGAAAAATTCTATCAAACAGGGTGACTGGACACTGGTAACATATTAAAGAGGTTTCAATTGAATTGTTAGTTGTAGTGGTTACAACTAAGGGAAAAGACATTTCAAGCACAGGAATATTATGTTGAAAAATAAAATCAAAAGAGATTAATGAGTGTGATGCACTAGTGTCAAACATGACAGTCAAAGGGATTTGATTTATAAAACCAGTACCAGTAACCATATTATGAGTCCTACCTTTCTTGGCATTGAGAGAGAAAACGCTCCTAGTGTTAGGCTTATTTGGGTTGGACTCTGCTTGTTTCTGACGCACTAGGAAGTACATGACCAAGATGCTTGCAATATAACATACTTGCTTTCCATCCAAACACCCTCCTCCATGTTCTCTCCCACTTAGAGCATCTTTTTTCCTTTGGAGAGTTTGAAGTTTGGGCTTGTTTTCCTTTCCCCTAAAGGGCCTTTACCTTCAGTTGCTGGCCAAACTTTTGTTGTTGTTCCCTCTTCTGTTGCCATTTTGATTACCTTTCATCCTGGACTTTCTTTAGGTTTTCCTCCCTAATGTAACATTTATGTACCAAGGTGGAATAATTGGTTAGTTCCAGGTGACCAATATTCCCTATGATCTCTAGTCTTAGTCCCTAGTCAAACAGATTTATTTTCTATTCAACAGTGGGTGCATATTGACTATTGAGCATGTGAGAGAAAATATGGCCAGTTCTTCAAACTTGGCAACATATTTAGCAATGGACATCTCCCCTTTGTTTCAAGTGCACAAACTCCAGATCTTTTAGTCTCATGGCACTTTTTGGATAATACTTCTCTAAAAATGCCAGCTCCAATTGCTCCCAGCTTGTAGGGTTTCTTGGGTTTGGAGGTAGTTTATTTCACTTCTCCACCAATGTTTAGCCTCACCCTTCGGTAGGTGGGCAACAAATGATACCTTCTATTCCTCAGTGCAAGGTATCACTTCAAAGGCCTTATTTATCTCATCAATCCAAGCTTGAGCCTCAGTGGGATTATGGTTGCCTTTGAATATTGGAGGTTGGAGTTTAAGGAAATCATAAATGGCATTATTTGGGTTTTGATTACCACCTCCTTGCCCAACCATTTGTTGAACTAGGTTATATGTGGCAGTTGCTTGCATCTGAATAGCCTCCATAACCATTTCCCAGGGTTCAACAACTTGGGGTTGGGGAGCTCTACTTGTTTCAAGTGTAGCCTCCTTCCTTGGCCTACCCCTTCTTCTAGGTCATTCTTCCATATTTATGCATATAGTACCTCAAATACTAAGGTGATGAGACTTAATATTGAGTGAAATGACATTTGGAATATAAAGTAAAAGTAAGTGATCCTTATTCATAACCCACAACCCATAGTCCTAATTGTTCAACTTAGCTCTGATACCAAAATGTAAAACAAAGTACCAATTATTTAGAATTCGGTATTTTAGTCCATACATCTTAATAAATTAGAGGCAAGTGAATATATAGAGTAATCCAAATCAAATTCAAAGCAATTGAACTACATAACCGTTATAGTTTACAATTGTTCAACAGATTCATGAAGTAAAACATTCAAACTTAAATTTTTAATTTTAATATCTACATAAACTTTTAATACAACTCAAGTCCTAATACATTATAACTAAGCAAATAAATTTCGATTTTTCCCTCTGGTATCTATCAAGCTGCACCCGAACTATCTCTAACTGCTAAAATTTTAAAACAAGTGGGTGAGAATAAATCCCAGTGAGTTCTAAAAATCAAAAAGGAAGGACAGTAAAATATTCCTCTTAATGAGGCTTAGAAAACATGAAATATTATGCACTTTATGCAATAAAAAAATTTTATAAAATGTGTCAAATGACACCTGATTCTGATTTTAAAATCAATGGAAATAAATGACAGAAACTTTTCCTTAGAATATGAAAAAGTTGCCCAATTGTCTTAGTGTGGGTCATCAAAACAATTGAGACATAATGATAAGTTGGTCTAGCCAAGACCCCAACCATTGTCTAGCCAAAACAATTGAGACATGATGATAAGTTGTCCAATTGTCTTAGTGTGGGTCATCAGTTTTGAGTCGTTCTCCCTTGCTTCACTAATCGAGTCTGATTTCTAAGAGTGTAACGGCAGATTTGGACATGCAAGGTTCAAAAACAAGTTTAAGGAACCATAAGAAGCTTTTGGTTTTGAAGGATTTGAAAAAGTAGGGAAAATTGGATGTTTGGAGATTGGGATGAACAGTAAAAATGAGGGTTTTCTTTGAGTTTGCTCACGGGAAGAAGAAGAGAAAGTGTTGGAAATGTGGAGGACTTTTCCCAAAAATGTAAAAATGAGGGAAAAAGAGAGAAATCATCCCTTTTGCCATTTGGACTCATTATAATATTACTTTATTGCCCTTTCTTTATTAACTTATGTTTTGAATCAATTTTCATTATTTCTAATTAAATTCTACATTTTCGTAAATATTTTTATTAGGCGGGTTATTAAAATCATGATATGATAAGGACCTCAAGAGTATGAAGATGATCCATATTTTAATAAATTAAGATGAACTTTATTTATTTTAATTTGGTTTGTAATATTTCTTCGTTTTCTTTGATTTGGAATTGTAATAGTTTTATTATGGATTTAGTTTATGTTATGTGTAAATGAAGATACTTTACTTCGTTACATTTAGTTTATTTTAGAAAAAATACGATTAAAGTCCAATATGGGCCTAGAGAATGGTATCACTTATGACCTATTTAGGTTTAGAGATAGTTTTACTATAAATATGCATTTGTAACCTCATTGAGGGGAGATTTTGAGCATTATTGTTGTGATGCTTTGCTCTCTAGAGTTCTTGAAAGAATTCACTTTGAACTTATCAAGGTTGTTAATCCTTGTGGCGTTCTTTTGGCTTATCAATCCTTATATTGTGGCGCCATTCTTTTCTTGGTTCGTTTGCTAAATAATAATTTTGAATTTCCTTTACATCAAACCCTAGTACTCAAATTCTACCAATTTTCGTGTTCAGTAACCTGCTATCATATCTCAAGTTCTACGTACTTGTTTTGGGTGATTCAACAACCTAACTTGCGTTTCGGAACGTCATCTTTCACCTCGTTTTAGAATCGTCCGATTCTGACTTTCAGAGCTCCGGTTATCGCGTTCTCTAGAAAAAAACGTGTTTTTGGCTCAAATCTGTAAGTTTTCAACCTTGAACGATCCTTAAAGTGATTCATGACAACCAGGATCATATCAAATCAAGAACTCCTCCCTCTCGTGAAGTCCACCTAACAATATATCACCAAATATTCCCGCATGAATTTGTGAAGTTTGTCTTGACGATTGACATCACCAATGCATGCATGGAAATACTTCACAAAAATTCATGCATTATTTCACCACATCATATCATATGAATTAACAGCATCATTGAATAATTATCTTTTGTACTACTCAAACATATTATTCAATAAAATTCATATAACACAAGGTAATCAAAATATCAGAAGCAAAACACCAACAATCATGCTCTAAATAGTAAAATAGCAAAATCAAGTGCATCCTACACATGTTATACTAAAAGTACTAAAAGGTGGAATGAGCCCTTACCTTTTAATAATTATCTCTATAAAGTGCGACTAAAATTCTTGCTTGTACTTAAGTCTTCAACCAATAATATGACTCGGTCTAAAATAAGTTCCTGCGGCCCACTTTCCTAATCCACATAGAGTGTGTTTTTCTCACCAAAACAATTTGACAATAATCATCTAAAAACTAACAAACACACATAGTTTAAATTTTTTTTATCAAAACTCTACTCATACTATTATTTAAAAATCAAAGTAGACATTTCCAACTCTTGATTTCTAGAAAATCCATACAATATCAACACACTAGTTTTTTTGAAGCAACAAATATCATATCAACTCATTTTCAAACATAACTCATATTTTGTTTTCACAATTTCCAAAAACAAAATTGCCATGACCTATTTGTATCTTTTAATTTTTTTCCCTTAAATATTTGACTTCAAACAATCAGAAATATATGAGAATTCTCAACACTTTTAATCAAGAAATGAGAGAGAGAAAATAACGTTTATCTCAAACCAAATGGATCACTGGCTTTACAATGAATAGAGGAAGCTTTTCTCTTCAAATATTTTTTTTTCGTAGAGGAAGCTTCTAACTTGATAAAAACTGTAAGTGTGAACCTTTCTTTAAGACACCAACAATTTGTGGAGGGTACATGAGATAGTTCGGAATTACACTGATGTATATATATATATATATATATATATATATATATATATTTTGTTGATGTTAATTGATATATGTACTTTTTGTTTACATATTATGTGTTATTTGATTTTTGTCTATAAACACGTTATTTTTGGATTGGTGATCTTTGCTATTAATTTTTTTGACCAATATACCACTCTCTTAGTTGAGGAAGACGTTTCAGTCCCTTAAAGGGAGTCGTGAGTAAAACAGCCGCACTCTAAAAACAAGCGTGTTAGTAGTTACCATTTGACTGAGATTATCTTTCAGATGTTGCGATCAGCTTAGTATTTTATTTTATTTTCTTACCATCTGTTAAATATTCTAACTTTGTCATATGTAAAGATGTTATTAAAGAATAATTTGTGTTTGACCTTAGGCAGGGTTGAAGCCTCTCATATGTTTGGGGTTGCATTGGCTACCTCAACAACATTTATTTTTACCAAGTCTAGTTAATATTTAGCTACTCCAACAATATATATTTAGTTACCCCAAATAAATTTATTAGTAAAAAATTAAGAGAAAAAAAAATCAAAAAATTATCACTTGATCAATATATTTATTCGTATTATTTTTACATTTTTAACCTCTACTACAACTTCAAATAAAACATATTTTGCTATAAAATTGTCATCATCCGACTCATGAATAAAATTTACGATGAACTTATTACAAATAATTTAGTTATGTACGTAATATTACTAGTTATTGTAGATTCAATAATAGATAAGATTAACTCTTTAAAGCGTTGTTGTGGTGTTTTACTTTTCGAAATGTTTATTGTTGACTTTTGTTTTTTTATCGCGGTTTTAGAAATAGTTACTGTTAACTTTTATTTTCTTATTGCGGTTTTAGTTTACTTTTTATATAAGTAAAAGTTATTATAAATTTCTCGTTCACTAGTTAAATTTAATATATTAATTTGAAAAATATATTTTATTTTTCTTTAAATATTTGGCCTCCTCATAGTAAATAGGCTAGTGTGTAATTCTTGCATAGTAACTTGTGCGTCATTTTTTAAAAGCATTAGAGATTACTTTGATTATTTGTTTTATATGAAGAAAGAAGGTTTTGAAAAGAAAAAAAGTTACATATATTGTATAAAAAAAATAGGAATGATTACTTTGAAAAATATCTTGCATTATGAGGATGGATTTCATTGTTGACTCTCTAAAAAATTGGAATCTTACACTCGACACGTGGTGCATATTGCCTAAGTCTGGTGACAAGAATGAAGTTGAACAAATTCACTTAACGAATTTGAATTCACTTAAAGAATTCGTCATGTTTTATATATAATTAACCAAATTTGCAGAGTAGATCATGTCGATCAAGACACATTGTTTACTTGTTGACTAATTCAAGCACGAGTTAACATTCAATGATAAAAACATATATTATAATGTGAAATTCTATATATTTTTATATAAATATTATAAAAACTTTGAAACTAGTGAAAGAGTTATATTTTTTTCCGATGTCACAAACTGAAATTCAGTTTCCAATATCTCATATGAGATAAGTGAACTCAACTAAAAATTAAAAATAATTTAGTAATGAAGTTTATACATTATTATTAATACAATGACAATAATTTAGTAATGTATAGTATACAAATTCAATAAATGAAAATAAAGTGTTAAATTATTAAGAAAGCAAATGGAATTTAAATTATTAGTATCTTAATATTTTTTATTGATATGTTGGACAATAAATTTAAAACAAACTTTTAAAAAATATAGTTTTAAACAAAACATAATATTGATTAAATATAAAAATATTAAAATAATAAAACACTAAACTAAAGATAAAATAAAAATAAATGTTTTATAAGGAATTGTGGTGATTAAATCTAATTTATAATAAAGGGAATTTTTTTACTAATTAAAGTGGAACTAATGTTCATTTTACAAATATCCCTAATAGTGTGTTTGAATGGGATAATCAGAAATTCTAAGAAAATTAGAATTCTAGGCAATTTAAATGTTTTAATTGAATTCATTTTATTTTTAAATTTTGTTGTTTGGTGTTCTTTTAAAATTGGGATATTTTTTATAAATTTTAAAAGTTTTGGGGCCAACATGAAAATTAAATTTAGGCCAAAACTAAACTTTTGAAATAGTTGAGGGACTACTCAAAATTTTAGGGACCAAGTTGCAAAATTTGAAATTTTAGGGACCAATTTGCAAAAAATAAAATAAAAATATAGGACAAATATGAAAATTTTGAAACATATAAGGTCAAAATTGTTAAATTATAGGGGCCATGTCATGATTCATATATTATAAAGTAAAGAAGAAATTTAAAATTCTTAGATTTTATGTGGTATTTGAAATTTGTTAAATTCAAGACAAAATACCTTATGAAATCTCTCATCTTAAAAATTATTCAAATTTATTATTCAAATAAAATAATTCGCATTGAAGAATTTGAATTCTCTTAAAAAATTTACATTCTTTAAAAAATTATATCATCCAAATACGGATTTATGGTAGGTACCTTAAATTTATAAAGCTAAACTTTTACTGCTGAACTAACATTTTAAGTATATGGTAGCATATTTTAATAACTTTTAATAATAAATTGAAATAGAATTTAGCCAATATTATGTACATGTATTATATATAGATATTTCTCTAATATTATTTATTTATTATTTGTGAATTTCATATTATTGACTAATTCAAAAAAAAATTAAAATTAGACTTATT
This sequence comes from Cicer cuneatum, assembly GCA_037974295.1. Lineage (NCBI taxonomy): Eukaryota > Viridiplantae > Streptophyta > Magnoliopsida > Fabales > Fabaceae > Cicer > Cicer cuneatum. The sequence continues at coordinate 42,087,778 of JBBPBO010000001.1, forward strand.
TTTGTTTTAGAAACTTTTCTTACTTTCGACAAATGAAGTAACATATTTGTAGAACATGTATTTTTCAATTTTGAGTATAATATAATATAATATAATATAATATAATATAATATAATATAATATAATATAATATAATATAATATAATATAATATAATATAATATAATATAATATAATATAATATAATATAATATAATAATTAATATGTGTTCCATAATGCGATTGGTGCGATCACTACTAATAAAAAAAACTCCTTCCCACTTTTTTAAAAGAAATATATGTAGAAATTTTTCTTATATTTACTGTTTGACATTTATCCACGAATTTATGAATTATTATTAATTAAATAATTTGAAATTGATTATTTTGTCTCTCAAAATTATTCATTGTTACCAGAAAGTAGTAGCATATTTATAAATATATATTATTTAAATTTGCAATGGAATCTCATTATTATTATTATTATTATTATTATTATTATTATTATTATTATTATTATTATATTAGAGATTTTTGTTGCATTTTCAATTTTCACATTACTTATAAATTTGTTAATTTTAATTAATTCAAAAAATTTAAATATTTGATTTTGTTTGATTAAACAATTTCCTTAAATTTGCAAATATAGTAGCATATTTATAATTTTTTTCTTAATTTAAAATAGAATCTACAAATTATTATATAAACATATATCAATAATTTTTTGTATATTTTTAGTGAAGTTCATATACGTTCATCAGACACAATATATTTCAATAATCTATTATGCAAAATACTTCGGGAGGAACTATGGACTAAGATGTACATTGCCTACACGTAGAAAAATGACAAAAGAATATGCCTGGCCCACATCTAATTATGAATTTAGTCATAAATTAGAAATAATAAAATGAAAGCTTAAATATATGATAGGTGCATTTGTTTTAGTTTTTGTATTTTTTTATATTTGTAAACATTTTTGTTTTGTTTTTGGTTTTTGTTCTTTTGTTTTAGTCTTTGTAAAAATTGGTTTTTATTGAAATTAATTTTTGCAATTTCATATATTGTTAATAATTGAGGTCTAAAATCAAATATAATATATATTGCAGGAATTCATTCCCATAAAAATCAATTTTACATGAACTACACAGAAGTGTAAGGATAAAAACGAATTTTTTTTTACAAGAATCATAATCAAACGAAAAAACTTAGATTAAAACCAAAACAACACATAATTACATGTATCAATTATGGATAGAGATCCGTTAACTTCAAGATTAATTTTGTAATGAATTACTCTGCTTAATAACTCAATATAAATGTTGAATTTAACTAATTCAACCGTTGATTATTGACATGATATATTAATAATTAAGCACCCAAAATTTTATATAAATCCAAAATTCATAGCTTTGTAATCTAGTCATCCATATTTACTTATATTTTTTAAAATATTAATATGGGTCCATTTGAAACTATTTAATGAAATATTAAATAATTTAAAAATTTGTGATGTTAGACTTACCGATCAACTGTAACTTTTGATTTGACAGTTAAATTAGTAAAATTTATTATTTATATTAAATTATTAAACAAAATAATTTATCACATAATTACTCATAGTGTTAATGAATTTCCCCATCAATAATATTTAAACATAGAATGAATTATTGCTAATACAATAGGCTTTTAGCTGTAACGTATTTTCTTTCGCTCTGCAAATGTCTAAAAGAGGCAAGGGAACAAAAAGAGGGTTACATGGAAAGAGATAGTGCCAATATTGAACATGAGGTCATAGTCACACTTGAATTGTTTTCATGCAAGACAACCAATCAATTTGTCCACAGCCACATCATTTTCGTTAAAAAAACAATATGTTAATAGCCAATGAATTTTGTTATGTTACATGAACATTTATAATTTTTTTATATTCATTATTAACGTATGAAATTATTCTCTATTTCTTCATATTTATCAAAGATTTTTCTTTTTATATTTTTTTTCTTTATATTAAATCATCAACATATCACATTATTTTCTATTTTTTTTTCTCTCAAAGTATTTATTTAGCGTTTGAGTGTACACCAATAATTTTTAATAATTTTTCACTGGATTTTTCCAATAGCCTACATAACCTTAGATAAAATAAAAGTAATCAACAATTATTTTCATGCTCCCAAACATTAAAATAAGAAAAATTATGATTGTACACCCATACACCTTTTTTAAACTTTGAGAGAGCAAGAGACTAATGTACGTAATATATAAGTAATGTGATAAAAAAAAGGAATAATCAAAATGTTAGATCGTGTATAACAAAATTAGATGTGTACAAATATAACTGCCCTAAAAATAAAAGTATGAACACAAAATATAATAGTGTAATATAAAGGACATACATCTAATAACTAGTAACAGCATATTAATGTGTCAACAAATAAACTATAAATAAATGATTGTAAATTAAACCATATTGACACAATCCTTAAAAATAGGAATTTGGATTTCCTACGGAAAAAGAAGACGCATTTATGCAATCGGGCATATAGGTATTCATTTAATTTTGATAAAACAAATTAAAAAATACCAATTTTAACTTTAATAGTTTAAAATTTAGAATTTACATCTGAACCTTTAAATTTTAATCAAATGACTATAAATATTTCAACCGTGTGAAATCATTTGTAGGAGAGCCAGATCCTACAACTAAAACATAGTATCTAAATTGAAATAATTTGGGTTAGGAGAAAGTGGGACAAGAAGTGAAATTACAAAAGCCAAAGGGATTATTCATTCACAAAAAGATGGATTGGGAATGATATTAGCTAACTTTGGTAATATACAAAAAAAAAAAAAAAAACAAAGGAGTTGACAGATGAAATGGTGGTTTGAAAAGATTGACCTGCGTCTCCTCCATGCACCCTTTCATTTTACACCCAAAGATAATAATAAACTGATTAGATTCTCTCGTCTTTTATCCTCATATCGATCTCCTATGAAACCGCACTCCAAATGCTGATTGAACATTTTAAAGACCTACAAAATAAATAAATAAAACCAACATAGACAAAAGAGCCAAAAACAAAAACAAAAACAACAGTGTAATGAAATGACTTAATTAGTGAACACTACATTTAATTTCAATTTCAAGTAACAAACAATAAAAGAAAAAGTAAATTTTATGCCCCATCATCAAACAGTGTTCATGTCTATATCTATCCATGTCCTTCTTTCTTGTCCATTGTGCATGAACCATCATCTTCTTGTCTTCTCTTTGAACCATTTTCCATCATCAACAGTGTAATTCAAAACAACCTCAATTATATATTAGAAATTTTTGTGCCACTTTGACTTAGCTATTTCTAGCCATATATAGCTAGGCTTAGAAATCATGAGAGTGATGATACATTGTTGGGTCACATCCACCACCTTGACGATTCATGGCTTCCCTATGACTATTGTGTCCACTATCATCATCGTCACCACCTCCTCCCATTCGGGCAGCACCAAGGTTGAGGTACACCAATCTAGAATCCAAATTCAGGTTTCCAATGTTATTATTGTTGTTGTTATTGTTGTTGTTTCCACTGCTACTGCTGCTATGATCTTCACTCATTGGAGGGTAAATTGGTGCTGCTGATGAACATGCATTGTTGTTGTTATTAGCATTGTTTTCTTCACGCGACATAACAAGTGCTGCGGATTGAACAAGTTCCAAACATAATCTTAACTTGTTTGGTTCAATGTGGGTTAATCCAGGAACAGCACCTTTGAAGAGAAAATCAGAGGTTAGGGTTCTTAGTATATCCAGAGGTGTGACACCATCAACGGTTCTAACTGTGGGGTCCGCATGATGGTCAAGCAAAACTGCCACCATTTCTGGCGACACCATCTCTGCTGCGACATGAAGCGGAGATTTCCCGGCTGGTCCAGCAGGGTAGTTAACATCGGCGGCGCCGAGTTCGAGCAAGGCTTTCACCACTTCTCTGCTGCAACTCTCGACTGCATAGTGTAATGCCAATGCATTGTCGAGGTTGAGTCCTTCTCCCATGACCATGAGTTTGACTAATTCGACGTCTGAGGAGTCAAGAGCCCGCCTCATCCGGCGGATTTTTTGGTCCTCGAGGTCGCCGAGGTCGTGGTGGAGGGGGTGATGATGGTGGTGGAGTGGCATTAAGGAGCGGCATGCTAAGGAGGTTTTTAGACGAAGCTCTTCGATTTTGGCAACTACGTCGATGGGGAGGTGCTTTGCAAGGACTTCAGGTGGGAGTCCTGACTTGGCAACAAGGTGGGAACATGTTGTCCAAAGTTGGTGCATTTCTTGCTTTCTTGAAGCTATTAGTACTTTCATCACATCGTCTATTGAGGCTTTCTCTACCGTGCTCACTAGTTGCTTCTGTTAAGTAACAACCCCAAATGTATTAAGCAATGCGAGTTAAATAAGAAACAATAAATAATCAATAAATTAACAAATAAAATAAACGAATGAAGCGAAACCCAAAGTAATCTATTTTCCCATGTTCTTAAAATTTGGAAAAAGTTAAGAAGGGATACTTGAATATTGATGAATGTGGCCACCAAATAATTCTAAGTTAAACTAAATACATGTATTTGAAAGAAAAAAAATTAATGCAAATATGATTAGTCTGTTGAAATGACAAGTACAATTAATTAATAATATTGATTATTTAAAAAAAAAAGGGCAAATATTATTTCATTTATTACTTTTTAGATATTCTAGAATAAATTTTTTAACATGTGCCTCGACTATAATAAATTGAGAAATATTATATTAACACATTTTTAGATATAAATACAGTATGGTTCACATTTATAGAAGAAGAAAGAGAGAGAGTATGACCCACATTTATGTGATCATAATATATATAAAAAGTAAGTATTGTATTTGTGTTCAAAAGTGTGTTCAAATAATATTTCTCGATAAAATTTTCGGACCTGAATCATGTAAACATTTAATTGAAAAGAAATATTTTTTTTTTAAAAAACTCTAAGCACTAAAGAAATCGTGAATTTGCTTTGGAAGACTATTGGAAAATTTTCATGACACTAGGTGGACGGAAAAGTGTGAAAGTTTTGTAGATTAAAAATGAAAAAAATAAAGGGAGAGAAGAAATGTCGAAGGGATGTTTGCTGAAAATTATTAGTACGTTTTGAGCAGCAGACACTGCTCTTTTTTGGTTTTAGTTTGTTCTCTTTTGTATCCCAATCCCAAATGAGGAAAGCGATCATCTTTGGGAAAGATTTTATGTGCTCCTTGTGCCGAAGACAAGATTGGATATCTATCATCTTAATTTAGAAATCTTGGTTATGCATCCTTTCACACCAATTCGAGAAACCCAAAGATATGGTACATGAAATCAGGCAAGGGACGTCAAACACAATTATATATAAATTTTTAATTTTTGATAAAACAAATTCCAAAATGACATTGATAATCTCAAGACTCAATCCCAAGTGAAAGTGAGAACATCTTTAAAAGTAGCTAGGATTCTTAAGATAAAAAGCACAAGCAAAAGAGAAAGAGTAATTTACTTGTCCGTGTTTATCAAAGCAATTAATGAGAATAAATGGATCTAGAAGCCAACAAGGATCGTAATGTTATGAAGGAATTTCATGGAAGAGAGGTGAATAATGCATCAAAATCTCACTCCTTCCATTAAAATCAACCATAATATAATTTTATCAAAAATTAAAAATCACGCATCTTAAGATTTTTTATATATAAAATTAAAGAATTACCCAAAAGAAGGGGAACAAAACCCCAAAAAGAGGTGGACTCAAAAAATTGAATAAAAAATAAAATAAAAATATAGTATAAATGAAAATACCCCTTCCCACATTCCAAAAACCACACCCTCTTCCCTTTCCTCCGCTTGCACTAATTGTCCATATATATTCCCAAGACCCAGAAAACATAAGACTGGTCACATAAATCAGGAGACACACAGAAACAGAAGACACAGACAAATAGATCAGAGAAAGAAAGAGTGTGTCTTGTTTTATTTTAAGTAAATGAAAAGATATAACAATAAAGAAATAAAATAGTAAACCTGAGTGAGCAATGCAAGCTGTTCAACTCCAAAGTATCTAGCGGCAGCGAGTGTGTCAAGGGCAAGATCAACGGCTGAGGAACAATGCGTGTGCCAGCACCCTCTTTCACCACAATTAGGCCTAGGCTCATGTTTCTGAGGAACAATAGAAACTTGTCCACTGTACAGAAACTGCAAAAGGAGGAGGAACACCTCATATCCAACCGAATTCACCGGAATAACACCGGGTCTTGGATTAGATTGTCGAGAAGATCCTCCTCCTGTTGGGTCAAGACCCGGCGGTGGGTCGGGCCCACAAAAGAATTTCCTGAAGAAGAGACTCCTTGCTGCTAAGATGCAACGATGAGCGTGAACCAACCGACCTTCGACTTGGAAAGTTACGTCGCTGAAGGCTTGGCCGTTGATGAGAAGGTTGAGGTAGTCAAGGGATAGAGATCTTAGAGTCTCTTCAAGGGACATGATGTTGTTGTTCTTCTTCCTGTTTCTGTTACTGTGTCTCAGTGACTCAACTAGAGAGTGAAGAGAAGAGAGTACTCTATTGAACAGTTTGGGTTGGTCCCTAACACTATATGATAATAACTCTTCAAAAAGTGTGTCTGTGAGTGAGAGAGAGAGAGAAGGGATTAAATTAAGATAAAAGGAAGTGATTGGAATGAAATAGTGAGGAGAGGTTGGGGTTTCATTTGTTTGATGTTTGTGTTGTTTTCATTGATGTTGATGATGTTACTGTGATTGTTGTTTTTATGGGAGAATCTTATAGGGGTATGAATAGAGGAGAGGGGTGTGGTTGTGGTAATAGGAACTAGGAAAGGTGTTTTTGTGTGTAGGAAGTTTACTAATTAATTACTAATACATAGATATTTTTTTTAGAAAGAGAAAGTGTGTGAAAGCGTCATTTGGGTGGCTGTTCGGGGCGGCTGGCGTTTTAACAAACAAAATATACTGTGAAATTTTTGGGACATGTATTGTCTACAAAGCAATTCACTTCACTGTAGTGGCCAGGCAGTCAATTGAACAAAAATTCTGAGGATTATTTTGATAGGTTCTTCATCGTGGATATTTCAAAATCCATGAAATTTGTTGTGGTAATAAACCATCTGGAATTGGAAATAGAAGTTAGGGGTTATAAAACAAAACTATAGCAAGATATAAAATAATAGAATAATAAAGTATATTGCATTAAACTCTTCTATAATCATACATGAGTTCACTATAATCGTACATTACTTCTATAATCATACATGAGTTCTATTTATTGATCATTAGTCATATAACTTACAAAAACATTATAGTGCATTTACGAGTTGGTTTATGAAGAGTTTCGATGGGAATGGCTTTAATATTTTTTAAAAAAATTGAAAAATAACATGATATTATATGCTCATTTATCATGTTCTTTTAATTTTCTTAAAATATCAAATATATTAAAATATAGTGTTAGCCCCTCAAAGTCTTCCCATCCAAAGTCCTCAAATTCAACTCACAAACAAACCTTAAGAGTATAATATATCGTAAAAGTCATTTAAATCATAGAAGTTATAGGTCAACTATGCAATATGCAAAGTATAGGGAGAATAGACATCCACAAATATTCATTAACACTCCCTCTTTGATATTTATTAAGGATATGTCTCATTAAAATTTAACTAGAGAGAAAATCCTGTGAAAAAAATCCAAGTGGAGGAAAAAGAGTATAACATCTCTTATATGGAAACTGTAAGACCCTTAAATTTTAAAATTAAATTCAGATTTGATTTTAAGGGTATTTTGGGAATATTGGTGTAATATTCAATATATGTATATTTTGTGTAAATATATATATATATAATTAATTGTTTGAAGTTGGAATTAAAATTATGGATGATGGATGAATTAATTTAATTTCGAGTAATTAAATTATCGGGCCGATTAATTAAGATATTTTCTGCTATTTGCGACGAAACGGATTAATTGCTGGAGGATCAGAAGATATTTTAATATAAGAGTTGGTGAGGTGGCGTAGATATTTGTGAAAAAGGAAACAATTCCTCTCTCCTCTGCTGTGTCAGTTGCATTTAAGTGGATACTTAAGTGAGAAGCTTTTCTTCTTTCCTCTGTACGACAGTTTCTGCTTTATCTTCTTCTTCTTCTTCTAATTTTCTGAGTGTTGGTGAAGAAAAACAGTTTACTCAAAAGTCATCGTTCTGGAAAATCTGAGTGTCGAATTAGAAAGTTTCGAGTACGAAAGTCATTCCTCTTATCGTTACGGAGCTAAAGAACTAATTTTTGTAGCGGCGAACGCGAACGGGAGTATCGTCGGCTTTTGTCGCAGTAGCGTACGAGCTAAGGGAACGTAACTAAGGTAAGGGCACCTTCCAACTTTTTAGATTGCATTTAGGGCTGTAAATGCATGTGTGATGAATGATTATTGGTTTATGTTTGTGAAAAACATGGTGTTATGTTTTGGAAATCATTCTGTGTGTGCTGAATGATTATTCTGGTTCTAATTTTGTTTTGTTAAAAATCAATGAGGTTATTCTGATTTGAGTGAATCTGTGTTTTGCTGGGTTTTGTTAAAACAATCTGTTGCTGATATTGGATGAAAAATGTTCTGAGTTGAGATTTTAAAGAGTGGTAATTATGATTCTAGGGTTGGGTTGGTTTTTCAAAGGAAAGGTTTTAAAAATGTGTTGAAGTTCCAGGAAATTTCACTGAATTTGAAGGTGTATTCGAATACGGCTTGAGTGTATTCGAATACAGCCTGCAACGCTTCTGTTTTCTTCAGATTTTCGAACTTGTATTCGACTACGACCCTCTGTAGTCGAATACAGATTTTCCAATTTTGCTTCTGACTTAGCTTCTGTATTCGACTACGACCCTTTGTAGTCGAATACAGATTTACAGCTTTTGCCACTTACTTCGCATCTGTATTCGACTACGACAACCTCGTATTCGAATACAGAATGCTGATTTTTCACTGCTTTAGCTTCTGTATTCGAATACAAGGGAGCTGTAGTCGAATACAGATTCGTGTTTTTCAGAAATTCAAGTTTTTAACATTGTTTTATAAACCTTAAGTGTTGGGGTACCTTGGGAAGGTTTGTGGTGATTAAAAATGGAAATTTGGTGATAGTTTGAAGTGGTGATGATGAAGTTTTTGAGAATTTACTGAAGTTGTAGAAATTCTGATTTTTGTACTATGACAGCCTCTGTATTCGAATACAAGGAGTCTGTATTCAAATACAGGATGTTGATTCTGCCTTGTTTGGCTTCTGTATTCGAATACAATGAAGCTATATTCGAATACACAATCGTATTTTTGCCAGAAAACCTCAGTTTTAATCACAGCTTTGAATCTTAACAGTTGGGGAAAAACCTTTGTTAATAAAGAGTGGAACTTTGAGGTAATGTAAAGTGTAATGCTTGCTTGAATGGTTAATCTTTGAATGTGTTGAGATGTTTTGAAAAATGAGGAAAATGCATGAATTTTACTAAGGTTGCATACTGTTTTCAATGAAGTGAAACAATGCATACTCATGCATGGCATAGTCAGGTGGTACCCACGATGGGCCACAGAGTAATGCGCATCCACGTGCTGATCTGTAGTGATTGCACGAGTGCTGATCTGTAGTGATTGCACTAGGTACTAATCTGTGATTGTACCTTGGTATATAAGTGTTGGTCAGATAAACGACTGCACTGGTACTGGACTGTAGTGTCTGTACCCTGAAATGCGCAACCACGTGCTGATCTGTAGTGATTGCACTAGGTACTGATCTGTAGTGATTGTACCTTGGTTTATGTCAAATGTGCTGGTCTGTAGTGACTGCACGAGTGCTGGTTTGTATGCGACTGCACTGGTGCTGATCTGTATGCGATTGCACCCTGGTCATGAGGGCCGTTAAATTGTGCTGGTCTGTAAGCGACTGCACCTTGGTGATTCCAAGAATTTATGAACATGAGCATATACATATTGCATCGGAGTGTTTGACCGGAGGGTCACGTTTTGATTTTATGTTGATGGTGGAAAATTGTTGTGTGAGTAAGTATTGTTTTGAAATTTGTAATTTCGGATGAATTGATGTTTGTGCTTACATCATGATTTTCATACTTACTTGGTTGCTGTTTTGTAAAGTACAAATGACATGTATTTCAAAATTTAGCATCCTTATTTATCATCATGTACTATGAATATGTTTGATATTCTTGATATAACTGCTATGTGGTAATTGTTATTTTCGGTCGGTGACCCTTTACAATTATTGTGGAATTGGGCTTTGCCCTCAGATGAGATTCAGAACCGTACCCCTAATGTTCATACTAACGATAAGGAACGTCGTTAGTTTCCCTTGATCTTTACTTGTGGGCTATGCAAAGAGATGAGCAGCTGGGCGAAGAAAAGACTTGTGAATATTGTAATGCTACTGTAGCTTAGGGTATGATCAGAGTAGACTTATGTATAGGGTTTTGAAACTCAACGGTTGTAAATATTCATTTTGGGAATTATTGTAAAACTCTTCCGCACTCTGATAAATATTTTGATGTATCTTTATTTAGTATATTATAAAGATCAAATTCCCATGAATATCTCATTCGATTTAATTGTGATGTTGCTGTTTTAAATTCCTTACTATTTTTGATTACGAAGTCGAATGATATTTAATTTGAATTGATTTTAATTTCCTTGAAATGGAATTCTGAAAACTCTTTTATTTATGTATTCGTTTTTAAAATAAAAAAATAAAAAAATACACTCGCGCTGTGTTTTAAACTCGGGGTGTTACAGAAACTACAGTGAAGTAAGAATAGAAGTTAAACTTCTCAATAAAATGATCTACTTATTTAGGAATTAGCCAATTATACCATTTTTTTGCTTCTCATAAAATGATGTTTCTATGTAAAATTCTATAATAAGTTATGAGATAAATTGTACTTAGTGAAATTAAATATTGTAACAATATATATGAGTTAATATATTGCTATACTTATTACAATTTATTTCACTACTTTTAAGAATAACAAAGATTATAACCACAAATTATTCTCATGGAATTTTTTTTGTCACCTTCACATGTAATTCATAAATACCACTTAAATTAAAATTTCTACTATATAAATTACCTTAGCATTCACTTCTAGAAATGAAGTTCAATTTTTCATTTGATCTTTCATCCAGTTAATCAACCATTATTCTTTTTTTTTAATCACAAATGTGACCGTTCTTTGAAAATATTCTTGAAAGTATATTTTCAATTTTGTTACTTCAAGAGTATATTAGAGTGATATAGAAATATTAAGATCTAATAGATATTGTAAACTTCAATCATGGTCTAATAATTTAGTTCTTCAAGAACTATAACAAAATTCCCAACGATGACCAAGAAACTACATATTTTGAGTAATCCTACATGAATGCTTGAATATTAGTTTTTCATGAACTATATGACAATATTTTCATAGACAACTATCAAGAACAATTCAATCTTTGAGCAATTCCTTCATACATGATATAATTTTAAATTTTTAGTTCCTAAAGAACTATATCATAAATGATTTTCATAAACTACTAAGAAGAATTAATTCTTTGAGCAATCCTTTAGGGATACTATTCTTAAAAAAATATTAATTTTTCAAGAACTATATCACAAATTACCTGCATAAATAACTATCAAAAAAATTATTATTTGAGCAATCCTTTAGAGATGTTTATAATGTTAAATTCTTTAAAATTTTAACAAGAATAACCAAAGAAATATATGATAATTATACAAGCCAACAAAATTTATATGCAAAAAATAAAAATAGACTTAAAATAAAAGAAAAAAGAACGTTTTAAGAAAGAATATAATAATAAGACGAAGATAATAAGGGAAGTAGAAATATTCTTGGAATATAACCTCCATGTTGATTATATTCATCCCTTAGTTGAGTAGAGTATCGTACTAATAACATGTCCTAAAATTAACCAAAACTGTAGCAAAATATAGAACAATAGATAAAATAGAAAGATAGAATAAGGAACACTAGAGTATTGCATCAAGCTTTTCATAGTGTGCACTTTACAATTGTACACAACTTCTATTTATAGGTCACAAGTCATATAACTTACAAGGATATTAAAAGTTTAATATATTATGCCACTAACATATGAAGTTAAATAGCACTACCAAAGTGTAAAAACCATTTAATTATAGGAGTTATAAACCAACTATGGAATATGCAAAGTTTAGAAAAAATGGACATCCACAAATATTCATAACATTAGGGTCATTCTTTTCATAATTAAAACGATAATTTAATTGGAGTGGATTCAACAAAAATATAACGAAATAAATATTACTTTGTTCATAAATATAGTACTTCATTTACTAAAATACATAATCAATTAATGTTTATAAGATTTGTTGAGGCAAAATTTCTAATGATGTTTTAAAGATGACAAACATTAATATTAAATGAATAAGAGATTTTGATACATATTATTATTATTATTATTATTATTATTATTATCTAATATGTGCTCTTGAATGACTCTTTTAAGACAGAAAATAATAGAAAGATCTGTTGAGAAAAAATCTCTTTTAATGATAACAAAATTATCTTAAGATTATGATTACACTAATGCATGCATCTAAGTATTGTACTAAGAAAGGAACAAGATCCAAAGATCGCAACCTGCTGTCCAGAAGAATGAATGCATGCAGGAAACAAAGCCATTAATTCCAGAAGCAGAAAACCTGAAAGTTGAAGACACCAGATAATGCATCCAGAAGGTACCAGATGTTGCATCCTAAAATTACAAGAGGATATCTTTGCTGGCCCATATCAGAAGGAAGCAAAGTCATAATGAGACATGGACCAGACCAGAAGGAAGCCTGCCAGAGGGAGACTTGATTAAGACCAGAAGGAATCATAAGTCATACTTAGTCCAGAAGTTATTCTGACCAGAAGATGGCTTGGCAGTGAAATGATAAAAAGCCCAGACTTGATCCAGACTTTATCAGAGGATAAGTTAATGAGTCCAGAACAAAAGAATCAATCCAGATTTGACCCAGACCGGAAGATAGCAGGGTTCAGGGTATGAAACTAAGTCCAGACCAGAAGAAATGATGTCCAGATATGATCCAGACCTGATCCAAATCAGCAGGTAAAATGTCCAGACTGAAATATCATTTGTCCAGAGGGAAAAGGTTCAGATAAATGGTCCAGATTTAAGAATATGGTCCAGTGTTGGCCGAGATCAGAAGATCAGACCATGGCCCAGTGTTGGCCGAAATCAGAAGGTCAGAATGTATGGTCCAGCATTGGTCGAGATCAGAGGATCACAACAGACCAGTTTGCTAGTCCAGGTTGGCCGACATCAGAAGATATACATCAGAAGATGAACTTCAGAAGATATACATCAGAAGATAAACATCAGAAGATATATATCAGAAGACGAACAACAAAGGATAAGAAATGAACATCAGAAGATATACATCAGAAGATGAACATCAAAAGATGAACACCAGAAGGTAAACATCAGAAGATGAACACCAGAATGTAAACATCTGAAGATGAAACACCAGAAGGTAAATATCAGAAGATGAATACCATAAAAAGATCACCAAAGGATGAACTCTAGCTACTTCTTCATCCTCCGACAAAACAACTAACAGATCCAAAGTATCAAAAGCTGCATCATTCGCGAACAGAGAAGGGTCATGTCTTGGAACCAGAAAAGAGCACTGGCCAGTTGTTAAAAACGTATGGAATGATCCAACCTCATGGAAAGCTAAGTAAAGAAGTAACCTCCCAAGTGCCAGGCTGTAAAAGAACAAAATGGCAAGGCTGTAAATTCAAAACAAAACTGAGGATCATTACAACTTGGGAAAACGGTCAGAAAGGAAAATTTTCTTAAAGAGAAAGTTTCCTTCTCTCTATAAAAGGAAGGTTGCTCTTCTTCAGCAATACACACAACTACACGAGCAAAAAAAGAAAATATCAAGAGGCTATCAAGAGCATTATCAATCTCCTTTCAAGCTTTCTATAATCTTACACTAGATCTTTGTTTCATCTTTGTAGAAAGTAATTTCTATCAAACTACTTCATATCATCTTTAGAACTTCAAGTGAGTAACACTTGAGAGAAATCAGAAGGAAAGAATTGTAAGCTTGGTGAAGCTAAAGAATACACGATTTGTAATCAACCTCAGTGAGAGGCTGATAGCTTTTGATACTTAGTAAAAACTCACAAGTGTGTGAGGACTGGACGTAGCCTTCATTGGGTGAACCAGTATAAAAATTCGTATGTCATTATTCTCTCTACTTTTCATCATCTGATAATCATCCTCTGAAAGAGGACAATAGTTTAAAACTAAAACAGAATTTTTAAAATCTCGAATATCTCTATTCAACCCCGCTTCTAGTGATATTCTAGCCACTTCAAGATCAAGCATAAATCACTGTTTGACACTTTGACATGACATATGTGCATGCTTCTGACTCAACTCTATTCCAACGGATATGTTCAGCCTTCGTGCCCATGTTTCCCTCAAAAATTAAAGAAAAACGTTCAGGGTTTGAAGAAGAACAATTGGCAAGACTATCCAATGACTATATTCAAATCAACCTGAATATTTTAAGACTTTCTTCATCTATAAAACAAAGATCAATTAGAAGATGAAAGCAAGAGTGGAATGAACAATATATCTCTACACTTGCTCATCTAAAAAGCTCAAGTTGTGAAACTCTTCTCTCAAGAAAAACTTCACGCTTTTTTCACTATATTCGTGGATCATTCTTTCTGAGTTATTGCTATCAGTAAACCTCAAACAAAGAGTTGAGAATCATAAGATCCCAAAAACTTTTTATCATACACTTTATTTGTAACTCATGTCTATCTTTTATGTTAGATTGAGTGGCTTGTAAAAATTATTTCTAGTTTGAAAGGTCATTGTAAAAATCCTTTCTAGAGTGAAAGGTGAATGTGAAAAATTCTTTTCTGGATTGAACAGTGAAAGTTGTAATTGATCAACTGTGATCAAGAAAGAAAATGCAAAGGTAGAACGTTCTGTGTTAAGCATATTTGTGAAAATCTCACAAATTGCAAGAACTCAACGTAGCTCAAGTTGAGTGAACCAATATACTTCTCTAGTGTAATCTTCTTATTCCTTCTCTATTTTTTATTAATCATTTGTAGGTCACACATCACTTGATATTACACTTAGTTACCTTATTTATAATTTTAACTCATCCAAAATGTTCTGGTAATTCAATCTCCTATTATCAAGATTATTCTTGAGAATATTAAATTAAGTGTGGGAATTAAATTTTAAAAAAGGGTCACAATTCAAATCCTCTTTCTTGTGACAAATATTGTTATTTCACTTAGGAGACAACTTTGGATCAGTAAAAGCCCATGAATTAATCCTAGAAAATCACAAAACTTCTATAAAAGGAAAGATGGATTGCATTAAAAACTTCTCAAAACAATTCAAAAAGTTGTTCATCACAAAAGAAGAAGCAGAGGTACCTGAAATCAAAGAAAATGAGGATAAAAATAACTAGATCTCATCTCAAGAAACATTCAAAGGTTAACGAGAAATGAAATCAACTCAGAAAAAAATTCTAAACAAAAAGGAAGTTACAAAAACAAAAGTTGATAAAAGTTAAATCACATGCCATGGATGCAACAAGTTGGAATACTACAAAACTGAATATTCTATAAACAAAAAGGGACAAAAGAAATTTCTCTTCATAAATAAATCTATGATAGCAACTTGGGATGAATTTGACTCAAAATGAGTAGAAGAGAATATTTGTCTCATGGCAGATTTTGAAACACAAGAGGAATCTTCTCAAAGTGTCAAGAAAAAGTCATAGTTCTTGGACACTAGTTGTTCAAGACACATGACAATAGATGAAAGATGTTTCCTCTCCTTTGTCAAAAAGGATGGAGGATTAGTTATCTTTGGAAACAATGATCAAGCTCAAGTCAAAGGATAATGCATCACAGGTAACTCCAACTTTGAAACTATTGAAAATGTTCAATATGTAGATCATTTAAAACACAATCTACTTATCATAAGTCAATTATCTGATAGTGGTTCTGATGTTACATTTATACCAAACATGTGAAGTTAAACAATCATCTTCAGGAAAAATTTATTTTATTGGTTCATGTATAAACAATCTTTATGTTCCATACTTAGATGAACTTCCTGTTGAATCATGTTTTATGTCTCTTGAAAACGATAAATGGATTTGGCACTAACGTACTTGACATGTTAACATGAAAACCATTTCGAATTATCCAAAAGAATTTGTGTCAAATCCAAAATATGTGAATCATGTGTAAAAGGAAAACAAGTGAAAAATAATTTTCATTCAAAAGAATTTGTGTCAACTCAAACACCTCTTGAATTGCAAGAACCATGCTAGATGAATCAAAATTTAACAAATACTTTTGGGTTGAAGTTATAAATACATCTTGCTATATTTTGAATCGTCTTTCAATTAGAAAAATCCTAAAGTAAAACACCCTATGAACTTTGAAAAAACAAGACACCCAACATCTCCTATTGTCACATTTTTTTATGCTACTACTATATCTTAAATAATAAAGATAACTATGAATATTTTTATCCAAAATCAGACAAAATTATCTTTCTAGGATATTTAGACATGTCTAAAGGTTATAGAGTTTATAATTTGAAAACCCAATCTGTTGAACTTAGCATGCATATAGTTTCTGATGAATATAATAAACTAATCACTCAAAGTAAAGATGTTCCATATCAGAATGGTTCAAGTCCACAAGCTGCAAGGAATTGGAAAATGATTTGAAATCATCCTTATAATCCAATTTTTGGAAGCACCTTAGATGGTGTAAGAACAAGGCAAACATTCAAAAACAACAACAAGATGGCTATCACTAATGAATAATGGATTGAAGCCATCACTAATGAATCAAAGTCTTAAACTTCGTTCCCCTAAATCAAGGCAAGGCTAGTAGGATAAAAATGGGAAGGTTATTGGAAACAAGGCAAGACTAGTATAGTAGGTCAAGGGTACAATCAAGAAGAAGGTATTGATTATGATGAAACATTTACTCCAGTGGCAAGGTTAGAAGCTATTCAAATCCTTCTTGCATATGCTGCTCACAAATGCATAAAACTTTGCCAAATGAATCTCATAAGTGCTTTCTTAAATGTTTTTTAAATGAGGAAGTGTTTTTTAAACAACTAGTTGGATTTGTTGATGAACATCAACCAAATCATGTCTTTAAATTAACTAAAGCACTTTATGGTCTTAAACAAGCTCCAAGAGCTTGGTATGATCAACTAAGTACATTTTTAATTGAAAATGAACTTTCAAGAGGAAAGGTTGTTTCTTTGGATGATGTCATTTTTGGAGCCATAAAAGAACTCATGTGTATGGAATTTTTTGACCTTCAGCAAAATGAGTTTGGAGTATGAGGGTCAACTTAGATTTTTTTTTTCTTATGTTATAAATCAAAGAATCCAAAGAAGTTATTTTTATTTGCTAAGACCAAACAACTTAGAAAATTTAAAATGAATGGGGCCAAAGTAATGGTTACTCCCATGCATCCTTCATCAACTCTTCATAAAGATGAAAAAGGTCAATCTATTTATGAGAAAGAATTTAGAAGAATGATTGGATCTCTTTTGTATCCGCTAGTAGACCTGACGTTGTCTTTATAGTAGGATTGTGTGCAAGATTTGAATCTTGTCCAAAAGAATCTCATCTTATTGTTGTACAAAGAATTTTCAGATATTTGATAGGTACTATTGATCTTGGCCTTTGGTATAGAAAATGTCACATATTGATTTTGTATTATATTGTGATGTTGACTATGCTAGAGACAAAGTTCAAAGGAATAGAACAAATGGAACCTGTCCATTCCTAGGTCAAGCTCTCATAAGTTGGCAATGTAAGAAACAAAATACAACTGCTATATTAATCATTGAAGTTGAGTATGTATCATTTGCAAAATGTTGCACTCAAGTAATGTGGATGAGAAACCAATTGAAATCTATGCATTTAGGTACACAAATATTATCATCCTATGTGATAATATAAGTTTCATAAATCTGTTAAAAAATCTAATTCAAGATCAAAGCACATTGAGATAAAACATAATTTTATTCAAGATCATGTGCAGCATAAACAGATTAAATTGCAATTTATTGACATTGAAAGTTGCTGATATTTTTATAAAACCTTTTATTGAAGAAAGATTTAATTTCATCAAAAAAAATAGGTACTAATTTGTCAATAAATAGGTACTAAAAAAAATAGGTACTAATAGGTACTAAAAAGATTTAATGTCAAGACTGATTAAAAATCCAATGTCAATAAATTAATTTGTGTTCAAAATGAATTAAAGTACTTCAAATCCCTATTCACGTGAAGACATCCTAATCACATCAAAATGTTCACGTATCATCCTTCTGTTAACATCGTAATGTTCAAACACGATAGTACAACTGTGTTTAGCAGTTTGTTAATCATAAAGTCTAATGGGTTAATTTCAATCTTGTACATCGTGAGACTTTTTGACAAAAGTTAATCATGATTATTTTTTCATTAAAAAGGATCATGTGCAAAAAGTAGATTTAATATTCATCGTGTTAAAGTTAAATAGCCAGTTTTTCCTCTCTCAAGTTAACAACTACCTAACCTTTAATTGAATTTCTTTCTACAAATCTTGAACCCTTGAATTTTAAACTTGCTTGCACATTCAATCTTGCAGAATCAAAATCCAAATGATGACTACTCAAATGCATGGTTTGTTATTTTTGTGCATAGCATTGAAAAAATAGCAATTATTTGAAATTTGGAATTGGAATTTCAAAGATTAAAGTAACAAAGAAATAAAGAGAAGAACTGTAACAAGAAGAAATAAAAAGAAAATTTGGATAAGGTAGAAATGGAATGACGCCACTCTCTTACTTATGGTGAAGAAGAAATGATAAGCCTTAAGTGAATGATCGCCACAAAGAAACGTGGTTTCTTGATAAGATCATTTCTTGTTAAGATCACAAGATGGTGCAATTCAGAACCAAAATGAGGCAAAGCTCTCACAACACATAAAGTGTAATTTTAACAAAATTCATCTCATTTTTTATTATGCAACATGTCCCGTATATATAGGAAAAGCTTGCTTGGACTAACTACAAGTAACACAAATGTCACAATAAACTTACATAAATTTCTAGTGGCTACACTTATTACATTGTCTAGAGGCAACACTAATTACCTTATCTAGAATTAATAAAAAACAGTAGTTACAATAGTAACACAAGAATCTAAAGTGTCACATTCAACAAGGAAAATTAAGAGTTACTTCATTCACACCAACAAAGTGCTTCTACACCATCTTTTGTGGTCCAGTTGGGTACCACTCATTCCTCGTCAATCAACCTCTTTTATTTTAATTTAAATTAACAAAATAAAAAAACTCTAGCCCATTCATCCCAATCACGCCACCAACTTTAAGCCCATTTTTCACCATGAAATAAGAATATTTTGCTCTTAAGTGTAAAAGAAATTTTTTTTATAACTCTCTAAGATTTCCATCAAATCGAAGATAACGTTAATCAGTATCTAGAACTCCAGGTATAGTTAAAACAAAACAGACAGTTTATCGCCTACGAAAATGATATTTTTAGCCAAAATTGATTTTATCCTTTTTATTTCATTAATGAGTAAATTATTAAGAGAGGCCATCTTAGGATCTCTTAAGTTCCTCTCTCTTCAAAAGAATTCAGCCTCAAATTTGTAGTTCAAATACCTTCTAGGTCAAAAATAAATATGAAGAATCCATCACATGTAACTTCCACTTTAGAGTACTTTTCCTTTTGATTGGGAAACTTTGTTGCTCTTCTTGCTTTAGTAATTCTTGGACATAATCATCTTTCCTAAGTTCACAATTGCTTTCCACTCATTGAAAAAATTTCCTTCATTCACTTTGGTCCCTTCATGGCATAAAGAAGAAATGTTAGACAATTAAATAATATTAGAAGAATATCAACATTTGACCACACAAACCAACTTAGATGAAGGTATTAGTGTTGTAGTATGTCATGAATTTTCAAGATTTTTCTCATGCAATTCAAATTCTATGATTGTACTACTTTGTTTCTTTGGAAGCACTTCTTCATTTTCTTTTTTGCAGGTTTCCTTTGAATTTTCATCACTACATAAAAAAATATTAGGATTACAATAAGTATCTAAGTTGATATCATTTATCTCTATTTCTTTTAAAACATCCTCTCTTTTGATAGTCTCTTTTCCTTTCATCTCACTTTGGTCCCTCTATTTCTTTTAAATCATCCTTTCGTTTGATAGTCTCTTTTCCTTCATTCACTTTGGTCTCATCATGGCATAAAGAAGAAATGTTAGACAATTAAATAATATTATAAGAATATCAACATTTGACCACACAAACCAACTTAGATGAAGGTATTAGTGTTGTAGTATGTCATGAATTTTCAAGATTTTTCTCATGCAATTCAAATTCTATGATTGTACTACTTTGTTTCTTTGGAAGCACTTCTTCATTTTCTTTTTTGCAGGTTTCCTTTGAATTTTCATCACTACATAAAAAAATATTAGGATTACAATAAGTATCTAAGTTGATATCATTTATCTCTATTTCTTTTAAAACATCCTCTCTTTTGATAGTCTCTTTTCCTTTCATCTCACTTTGGTCCCTCTATTTCTTTTAAATCATCCTTTCGTTTGATAGTCTCTTTTCCTTCATTCACTTTGGTCTCATCATGGCATAAAGAAGAAATGTTAGACAATTAAATAATATTATAAGAATATCAACATTTGACCACACAAACCAACTTAGATGAAGGTATTAGTGTTGTAGTATGTCATGAATTTTCAAGATTTTTCTCATGCAATTCAAATTCTATGATTGTACTACTTTGTTTCTTTGGAAGCACTTCTTCATTTTCTTTTTTGCAGGTTTCCTTTGAAATTTCATCACTACATAAAAAAATATTAGGATTACAATAAGTATCTAAGTTGATATCATTTACCTCTATTTCTTTTAAATCATCCTCTCTTTTGATAGTCTTTTTTCCTTTCATCTCACTTTCTCTCTAACAACAAGACTCTTTTTTTTTTTTAAAATTTTTGACTCTCTCTATAATTCTATTGGATTTTATGCATCTTCTCATCAAAAAAATTCTGAACTTGCAGGAATCTTCCTTTTGTCTTCTCACTATAATTTTTCTCTTCTTTGTCCTCTTCTTTTCTCTCACAATTTTCTTTCCTCTCTACTTCTTTCTCAACACTTTTTTTACCTTATTTTCTCTCTTCGTTTTCAGATTTCTTTTTGCCTCTTTCTTTTCCTCTTTATTTTCTTCCTTTCCAAAGTCACAATATTATTTTTCATGACTCTCTATATTCATTAACATGGTCAACTTGACTAAGAAGAGCATTTCCTGTAATTGGAACTCCAGTGAAGACACACACTTTATGCTAACATCCATTGCTAATTGTGGATGTTGTATGGGTGAGAAACCAAGTTTGAACCATATAAGAAAAGAGGTAGCAACTATGAAAATGTTGTATTTCTTATTGATTTTGTACAAATACAAATGGTATAAATAGCCTAGGGAGTACAACTAAATCAGAAAGCTAATTAAATCTCAATTAACTCAATTAATTACAATAAAGAAAGATATTATAATGGTAAGAGAATGTTCTTATGATTAAAAAAATGTACAGATGTCCCTAAATGGACAGAATTGTAACCAACACTCCCCCTCAAGTTGGATCATAGATATCAATCATGCCCAACTTGAATCTTAAGTTTTCATAGATCTCTAGGAAGTGCCTTGGTCATGATATCAGCAATTTGGTGGCTTGAGGGTGTGTGTCGGAGAGAAATTAGCCCATTGTCAACTTTTTCCTTGATGATGTGTCTATCAATTTCCACATGCTTTGTTCTGTCATGTTGCACGGGATTTTTAGCAATGCTTATGGCAGCTTTGTTATCGCATAACAGGCTTACTTCATGGTCAGTGTAAACATGTAGTTCTACCAGCATCCTTTGCAGCCACATCCCCTCGCAAATCCCATGTGCCATGGACTTAAGTTTAGCTTCTGCACTGCTTCTAGCAACCACAAATTGTTTCTTACTTCTCCATGTCACTAAGTTGCCCCATACAAAGGAGAAATACCCACTAGTTGATCTCTTATCAGTCACTGAGTCTGCCCAATATGCATCAATGAATATTTCTATTTTCTTGCTTGTATCCTTCTTGAAATGCAGCCCCTTCCCTAGTGCCTTTTTCAGATATTGCAGGATGTGGTTAACTGCTTTCATGTGAGCCTCCCTCAGGTCATTCATGTAGCGGCTAACCATGCTAACAAAAAAACCAATATCTGGTCGTGTGTGGATTAGGTAGATAAGTTTTCCAACCAATTTTTGATAGCTTTCTTTGTCAGTAGGTGGACTCCCTTTTTCCTCTCCAATTTTCACATTGGATTTCATAGCTGTGTCTGTTGGCCTGCATCCTAACATCCCTGTTTCTTGAAGTAAGTCAAGTATATATTTCCTTTGAGATAAATAGATTCCATGTTTGGACTGTGCCACTTCCATTCCCAGAAAATACCTTAATCGACCAAGATCTTTGACTTCAAATTAGCTAGAATCATTTTCAGTCCTTCAATTCCAGTATAATCATCACCTGTAATAATAATGTCATCCACATAGACAATGAGGGTGGTTACCTTGCCTTCCTTTGAATGCTTTAAGAATATTGTGTGGTCAGTTTTATACTGGGAAAAGCCATGCATCCTAACTACTTGTGTGAGCCTATCAAACCAAGCCCGAGGGGATTGCTTGAGTCCGTATAGTTATCTTTTGAGTTTACATACCTTGCCTGAATTTTCTAATGTCTCAAGTCCAGGTGGTATTCTCATGTAAACATCTTCTTCAAGTTCACCATTTAGGAAAGCATTTTTTATATCTAACTAGTGAAGTGGCCAATCCAAATTTACTGCCAAAGAAAGGAGTACACGAACTGAATTCAACTTTGCTACAGGTGCAAAGGTTTCCTCATAATCCACCCCATAGGATTGGGTGAACCCTTTTGCCACCAGCCGAGCTTTGTATCTATTTACACTCCCATCTACATTGTATTTTACCGAGAATATCCATTTGCATCCAACTGTCTTCTTCCCCTCTAGTAGGTGGGAGAGCTGCCATGTGCCATTCTTTTCAAGTGCCTTAATTTCTTCCATTACAGCAGCCCTCCATTCTAGAACTAGGACATCTTCATGAAAGTTTTGAGGAATTTCGATGCTGTCTATAGAGCTGATGAAGTTTCTGTACCCCTACGATAATTTTTCACTAGAAACATGGTTTGCAATTGGGTGTTTTGTACCCCTTTCTCATAGCAATAGGTAAGTCTAAGTCTTGGTTATTAGTGACATTATCTGATAAATTAGAGGAAGAGTTAATGCTACCTTTTTGGGGTAAAGTCTTGGTTCTGCTTTGGAAGAGTGCTTGCTTCTACTTCTTCAAGAGTTTGCTGCTTGTTCTTCTTCCTTATGTATACCTGCCGTTCTTTTCCTCCATTTGGTTTTCCTTTTGGCTCAATTGTTGATGCTCCATTTGTTGGCTTGGTAACCTCAAGAGTGGTTGTTTGCTGGTCCAGTTCAGGTTCAACAATTATTGGGACAAATTCTGTGTTTTTAGTGATTTGGACAGATTCAGGAACATATTTAGGTAGGATTTGGACAAATTCTGATGTGGTGGTTAAGACAGGTTCATGTGGGACAGATTCTGGTATTGTAATTTCCCAAGGTTGGTGTTCATCAATTGTAACTTTCTCCCCCTGAATGCCAACTTTGGGATAAAAGGCATTGTCTTCAAAAAAAGGTAACATCCATAGTGTGATAGATTCGTCTTTTTTGGGGGCAGTAGCTTTTGTATCCTTTCTTGGTAGGAGAGTATCCCAAGAAGATACACTTGATGGCTTTCAGGTCCAACTTATTAAGGTTAGACTTTTGGTCATGTACAAAGGCAGTACATTCAAAAATCTTTGGTGGAAGATTTGGGAGGAGTTTGGTCGAAGGATAAAGGGACAAGAGGGTTTGGTGTGGTGTGTTTAGGTTGAGCGTTTTGGAGGGCATTCTATTTATTAGGGTAGGACGAGGAGAGAACTGCATCTCCCCAAAAATGGTTAGGTACGTTCATAAACAACATAAGGGCTCGAGTGACTTCCAATAGATGCCTATTTTTCCTCTCTGTTGTCCCATTATGTTGTGGAGAGTATGAGCATGATGTTTGGTGTATAATGCCATTTTTGGTAAGGTAACTACCAAGGGTGTGGTGGAAGTACTCCCCTTCATTATCAGTTCTTAGTACTTGAATATTGCTTTGAAATTGGGTTTGGACCATTTTATGGAAGTTCTCAAATAGACTCCCAACTTCTGATTTTTCTTTCATGAGGAACACCCAAGTGAATCTTATATGGTCGTCAATAAAGGTAACAAACCACCTTGATCTAGTAACATTGCTTACTCTTGAAGGTCCCCACACATTACTATGAATGAGTGTGAAAGGTTTAGACGACTTATAAGGTTGTATGGAATAATGGGATTTGGCGTGTTTGGCTAATTCACACACTTCACATTTGAAAGAACCAGAATCATTATTAAATAAAGTTGGAAACATTTTTTTCAAATAAATAAAATTTGGGTGTCGTAGGCGATAATGCCATAACATTACATCATTATCATTCTTTGATGAACACATAAGGGCAGCCTTGCAGGATCTCTTATTTTGGTCTTCAATTTTAAGGAAGTAAAGGCATGCACTTTTCTCAACATTGCCAATCATCTTCCCCGAATAATTCATATCCTAAAATTCACACAAATGTGCTAAGAACTTAGCAACACATCCTAAGTTTTTGGTTAATTTACAGATAGACAATAGACTACAATCTAGTTTAGGAACATATAAACTGAATCAAGAGTAATATCTTTGGAGATAACCACCGAACCTTTACCAGCTACCTAAGGGGTGGTACCATCTGCTATCTGGACAAAAGGTTCATCTTGACATGGAGTGTATTTACTAAATACATTGATGTCCCTAGTCATGTGATCCGAGGCACCAGAATCAACAATCCAAGAGTTTTTTTTCTGGTGATTTACATGAAGGGCAGTAGAAAAATTACCTTTTTGGGCAAAAGTAGCAGTGAAAGAAGAGGTACTAGTGTTTTGCAATGCCTGTTGCATCAATTTCTGCAACATCTCTATTTGTTCTTTGTTGAAAGGATTGGACTCTGCAATGTTTTTGGACTTACTTTCATCAGCAGCAGCAGCATATCTGCGTGCGTCTTTGAATCGTGGTTTTAGATCTGTGGGTTTTCCATGAAGCACTCAACAAGTTTCCTTTTGTATGTCTAGACTGCTTGCAGTGATCCCACCATCCTCTACCTTTCTTTGGTGGACCTCTTACTGCAAGTGCAGAGCCTTCAATGTTTGAACTTGCACTTTGACTTCCCAACATGATTTTCCTTTTGCTTTCTTCCCTTCTCACTTCTGCAAATGCTTCACGAATGCTAGGGAGAGGCTTAGTTCCAACAATCCTCCCTCTCACTTCATCCAAAT
The DNA here is from genome assembly GCA_037974295.1 of Cicer cuneatum. NCBI lineage: Eukaryota > Viridiplantae > Streptophyta > Magnoliopsida > Fabales > Fabaceae > Cicer > Cicer cuneatum. The sequence continues at coordinate 42,113,455 of JBBPBO010000001.1, forward strand.
TTTTATTTAGTCCCAATAGGAACAAAAATTTATGTCCTTCTCAACCAGTTTCTTGTAGATTTTGTCATCATCAATGCACTTCCACTCTATGTGTGCATAGATGTCAAGTTGCTTCCAGTATTTTGTGAGTGTATGATAGTACTCGGTGACCGAAGAATCTCATTGTCGAAGATTGTGTAAGAGACTTTTGATCTCAAATATGGCTGAGGTGTTGTCTGTAAGACCCTTAATTTTAAAATTAAATTCAGATTTAATTTTAAGTGTATTTGGGAATAATTGTAAAAGATTCAATATATGTATGTTTTGTGTAAATATATATATATATATAAACATTTGTTTTGGAGGTGGAATTAAAATTATTGGATAATGGATGAATTAATTTAATTTCGAGTAATTAAATTATCGGGCCGATAATTAAGATTTTCTCGGCTAATTGCGACAAGACGGATTAAGTGCTGGAGGATAAAAAGATATTTTAATACAAGTGTTGGGTGAGGTGGCGTAGATATTTATTAAGAAAGAAACAAATTCTTCTCTCCTCTGACTGTGTCAGTTTGCATTTATGAAGATATTTAAGTAAGAAGCTCTTTCTTCTTTCCTCTACGCGCCAGTTTCTGCTTTATCATTTTCTTCTCCTTTTGATATTTCTGAGTGTTGGTGAAGAAAAATAATTTAGTCAAAAGCCATTTTCTTGAAAATCTGAGTGTCGAATCAGAAAGTTTCGAGTACGAAAGTTATTCCTCTGATCGTTACGGAGCTTAAGAACTAACTTTTGTGGCAGCGAATGCGAACTGGAGATGATCCAAATGCTTGAGTTAGTTTGTGTGGGACTGTTTTGTGGTTGACTTTCTGGTTTTAGTGATTCTTTGTTTTTGCTGTGTTTTGTTAAACAATCTGGTGTTGATGATGGTTTCAAAAGAAAAGGGATTTAAAATGGTGGAAGTGTTATTTCTGAAAAATCTGTTGTTGTTGTTTAATGAAAATGTTCTGGGTTTTGAGGTTTCTAAAGAAGGGTAATTATGATTCTGGTGTTAGGTTGGTTTTTCAAAAGAAAATAGTTTGAAATGTGTTGAAGTCTTAGGAAAATTTTACTGTTTTCGAAGGTGTATTCGAATACAACATGAGTGTACTCGAATACAACCTGTCAAACTTCTGTTTTACTCAAGTTTTCAAACTTGTATTCGACTACGAGCCCCTGTAGTCGAATACAGATGAGGGATTTCTGTTTTCTGAATCTGATGTTAATCATTCTGATTCTGGTTCTGTTTTTTTATTCTGGTATTAATCATTGTGATTCTAGTTCTGTTTTCTGATTATGATTCTGTTTTGCTTCTGATGATTCTGATAATCATCATGTTTCCTGTTTCTGATGATCCTGATAATCATCATGTTTTCTGCTTTTGATGATTTTGATAATCATCATGTTTCCTGCTTCTGATGGTTCTGATAATCATCATGTTTTCTGCTTCTGATGATTCTGATAATCATCATGTTTTCTGCTTCTGGTGATTCTGGCATGAATCACTCTGTGTTTCTTCTGATCAATTCTGGATGAAGTCTGGGTGAAGTCTGGGTTATTCAAAATTCGACTGTCATGCCATGTTCTGGTCAAATTATCTTCTGGATTACTTCTTGCTTTTGACAACTTATGGCCTGGAACAACTCTACACATGGCAGGCTTCACATTAGTATAGTCCAAAGAATCTTATGATATTTATTTCCTCTGATATAGTCCATCAAAGATATCTTCTGGTCACTTCTGGACAAGTCTGGACTGTGTTGAAATTACACTGCCAGGCTATGTTCTGATCGGTATAACTTCTTGATTGCTTCTGATATTTGAATCATTCTTGTTTGGAGCAATTCATATTATGGCAGGCTTCCCTCTGGTGTTTTCCAGATGTTCTTCTGATTTTGTTTCTGTTTGATATAAGCCTCCAAAGTTATCTTCTGGTCGGTTTTGGACATTCTGGTTTATCTTCTGATAATTCCAGAAATGCATCTTCTGTAAATTCAGAATGTATCCTCTGATACATTCATCTTCTGATGGTTTTTACTGTAGTAATTCAAGTTCAAAATAAGATTCCATCAAGTGTATTTGTACACATCAAAATCCAGATTATTTAGAACCAACTTGGTTCCAACATCATTCTGTGTTGTTTCTGATGATGCTGGATGAATCATTCTGTGTTGTTTCTGATGATTCTGGATGAATCATTCTGTGTTGTTTCTGATGATTCTGGTATGAATCATGTTGTTGTTTCTGCTTCTGATGATTCTGGTGTGAATCATTCTGTTTTGCTTCTGATGATCCTCATTCTGGTTCGGTTTCTGATGTTCTGAGGCTGATCATTCTGGTTCTGTTTTTGGCTTATGTATTCGAATACAGAGAAGTTGTATTCGAATACAGATTCGTAAATTCCAGAAAATTCAGTTTTTAACACTGTGTTTGAAATTTTCAAGAGGTTGGGAAAACATTTCAAATGTTGATGATTACTTGGCTGTTTGGTCATGTTTGTGATGATGATAATTTTGACTGTGCTGAGTTATTTTAAATATGATTGAAAGGCATGAATTTCCTGATTTTGCATACTATTTCCAGAGAAGTGAAACACTGCATATTCATGCATTGCATAGTCAAGTGGTACCCGCGATGGGCCACAGAGTAATGCGCAATCACGTGCTGATCTGTTAAGCGATTGCACGGGTGCTGGACTGTTGAGTGCCTGCACTAGGTACTGATCTGTTGAGCGATTGTACCTTGGTATATAAGTGCTGGTCTGTTGAGCGACTGCACTGGTACTGGATTGTTGAGCGTATGTACCCTGAAATGTGCAGCCACGTGCTGATCTGTTGAGCGATTGCACGAGTGCTGATCTGTTGAGCGACTGCACGAGTGCTGGACTGTTGAGCGTCTGCACTGCTTGAACTGCTCTGTTTTTCTTCCATGAGAAAACCCTAATTTTTTTTATTGGATCAGAACTGTAGCTATGATGCCATGTGAAAATGTTGTATTTCTTATTGATTTTGTACAAATACAAATGGTATAAATATCCTAGGGAGTACAAATAAATTAGAAAGCTAATTAAATCCTAATTAACTCAATTAATTACAATAAAGAAATATATTATAATGGTAAGAGAATATTCGTATGATTAAAAACTGTACAGCTTCCCTTAATGGACAGAATTGTAACCAACAGCAACAATATAGTCAAACACACAACATCAAGGATATCGCAAGCACATATAACATCGAAGGCTCACTACCACATACAAAATTGTTATCAACATATTAACAATTATTACTATTTATTAGTAATGTTGACTCTAACATCAATGACTAGATATGGCTAAGGTCATGTAATCAACTTATCAATGGTTAGACACTTTGGGTTCTCTATTCAGTGGGTACCCATTATCTTACTTCTACAACAGGTTCTCTTAATAAGATATACACAACGTTGAGTCCCTTATATGAGTACGTCTAAGATGGATTCCTAATCAGATCTGGTAGAGTATATCCACCTTGAAGTCCACATAATTTGGTTCTCTAGTACCATAAAGCGTATCTAGATTAATAGATATCATATTAAAGTCAAATCAGAGCTGATTGACAGAAAAGTTGTTTTGAAAATGGCTCATATGTAGTATATATAAGGGGGCTGAGCTAGCACAACCAAACTCCCTCATCCCTTACGGGCTTGGCCCAACTAATTCGGGGGTGAGTTGGGGGGTGCGGTGGACGATAGTCCCCGTCGTATGGTTTAAAGGTATTGTTGTTATTTGAACCGTGATATTATAAATACCACTTGTAACACTAAAACCCTAATTTCATTCATGTAATAATACATAACTACATCTGCTCTAACCAAATGTCTTGTGTTTTTATCTGCAATTTTTCTCTTTATTCTTTTAAGATCGTGTTGTTTTTATAACAATATGAAAGGCTACAATATTAATTATGGGATCCTTTGTAATTTTTGTCTTTTGGCTTTTTATACATACCAAGACAAATAATATTTGCTACTTTTTATACCATTATTTATCTTTTTCTTATAATGTCCTATTTTTTTACACTCATACATACAATGATCTTAATCATTTATTATCTCATTTTCTACATTTATCTATTTGCAATAAATAATTAAGAGTATTATTGACAAATCAATATTTAATGTTACATTAAACTTTAAATATGACAGATAAATAGGAGCCAAAATTTTCTGCACATGTGACAATTACAATGAAATGGAGGGAGCACAATGCTTTTGATATATTGAAAATACTATTTAGTGTTCGAATGAGAAATAGAGCTCCTACGGTATATTTACAAATTGAATGGTTTTGGTACATTATTTACTAAATCAATAAATTAACGATCATTTTTATGAATCAAAGAGCTCTTAGTCGATTTTTGTACTTTAGGAAAGATCATTTCATAAAAAACACTATTTTATTATTTATAAAAATTATACTAATTTTTACATTTTATCGTAAAAAATATTCAATATTCACTACTATGAATAATAAAAATTCAGAAAAAAATTAAATTTTTCATTCGTTGACACTACGTTCGGTAAATAATATTAAGTTATTATAATTTTTTAAATTATAGGAAATAGTTTTTTTTAACAAAAATTATTTAGTTATTAATTTAACGCTTAAATATTTGATTCGTCCCTGTAAGTTTGTGTTTTTCACATTTTCATTCATATAATTTTTTTTGCAATTTAAACCCTATAAGTTCAATTTAGTTTTAAAATCATCGTTGCAGTTAAAAATAGCTTTTCTGACAAACAAAGGAGTGACGTGACAGTTTGGCATGACAGAGCAATAAAATAAATAATTAAAAAAAATGAAATTAAGTAATTAAATTGATTAAAAATGAAATGAAAAAAAGAAATGAAGGAAAGTTGAAGGTGTTATGTTTTAGTCCCTCCATCCAAAATCAAAAATAGGTTTGGGGAATAGGGCTCTCTCCCCTTTTCTCTATCATCGCATCACCATTACCAGATCACTAACATCACATCACCATTATGGCATCACCATCTTCGAATCTTCATTTGCTTCTTCTTTGTTGAACCACGGCGTCATCTTTGTCTGCAACAAACTTAACTTGTTTTCAATTGTCTGAATGTGAGTGTAGGAAAACAATACGTATATTCATCTCTAACACTGATGAAAACCCAAAACGGCAATTTTGGAGATGTCCCCATTGTGATGTGAGTAATTTTTCTTAAATATGTTATTTTTATGTTTATTTTTTATAGTTATAGTTTACATTTACTAAGTTTAATTTTTTTGTTTTTGTTTGTAGACTCCTTATAGTTGTTAATTTTTTGTTGATAATGCGATGATGCTGATTCAAATATGGTGATTCAATTTGGTGATCTAGAAATGATGATGCGATAATAGAGAAATGAGGAGAGAACCCTAATCCCCAAACTTATTTATGATTTTGGATGGAGGGACTAAAACATAACACATTCAACTTTCCTTCATTTCTGTTTTCCATTTCAGTTTTAATCAATTTAATTACTTAATTTAATTTTTTAATTTCACTTTTTAAATATTAAATTTATTCCTCTGCCACGTCAAACTTCCATGTGACTCATTTGTTCATCACATAAATTTTTTTTAACAACAACTAACGACATAGATGATTTGAAAACTAAATTGAACTTACAGGATTTAAATTGAACAAAAAAATGTATGGATGTAAACGAAAAAGGCGCAAACTTTTAAAGAAGAATCAAATATTTAAACTTTAATTTAAAGATAAAATATACTCGTACATGTCAAATTATTGAAGGTACCGCAGAAATTCTCAAAGATAATTAAATCTCAAAACTTTATTTTAAGTCGTTATAAAAAATTCAACTTTTTAAGATAATTTTTTATATTTATTTTAATATAATTTATTTTAACATGACATTCATTATGACACGGAGGAAGTAATTAAGTGATATTAAATTATTAAATAGATCACAGTAGATTTATGACACATCTCACTTATTAGCGCCGATAATGGCCACAACCCCATGTGATAGGATTGCTAATCAAACAAGGCTTCCCATTAGGAAGGTGTATGAGAGAAGGAACCGAGTTTAAACCCATTCTGTTAATTGCTGGAATTTATATGTTAGCTTTATTATTTTAGTGTGTTATTTGTTAGTTCTGTTATTTTAGTCTATTATGTGCCAGCTATAAATCCGAACTGAATTAGTTAGGATGGCTAGTATAAATAGCAGAAATTGAGTCTTCAATTGACATGCAGTTAGAGAGTTAATTGGTTGGGACTGAATTGCAGAGCAATTCAATTAGTTTCTCTGTAACTGCAACTTTATTCATTTTTCTCAATTTCAATAATACAATCTTGAGTTTTCTTCAGATTTACATTCAGTCTGACATACAAGTTCTATCACTGGTATCAGAGCAATGATCTGGTGCCCTGTTTTTGCTTCCTTCTACTGCGCATTGCATGAAGACAAGAAGCATGGTGAGAGATTTGAGTAATTGGGAGCAGGAGCACGAGGAATGGCGCACTCGACTGGAGTTAGCGGAGGTGTGCGCCAAGCATACAGAGGATCAATTGACTGCACTCACAGTCAAGATCGATGCCAACGGCGGCGGGATTGTCCGCAGGGAAGAAGCATATACCAGCGGTTGCAGTGGTAGACCCCTGGGTAACTACGTTGAGAGCGACCGGTGGAGGAAGTTGGAGATTCCAATTTTTTCAGGCGACGATGCGTACGGTTGGACGCACCATTTGGAACGATGTTTCGAGTTACGAAGTGTTCATGAGGAGGAGAAGATGCGTGCCACTTTGGTGGCCATGGAGGGCAGAGCACTGGGCTGGTATCACTGGTGGGCTAGGTGCAACCTGGAACCAACTTGGGACGAGTTCAAGCTGGCAGTGGTTCCCAGGCTTCAACGTCAATGGTACAAGATCCCTTTGAGTTGTTGCTGGTACTCAAACAAACAGGGACAATGGTAGAATTTGTAGAGGAGTTTGAGAAATATGTTGGAGCTTTGAAGGCCATTGATCAAGAATTTGCACGAGTAATTTTCATGATTGGCTTGAAAGAGGACATTCAAGTGGAGGTAAAACTTTATGAATTAAAGTCTCTGTCCGATTTAATTCAAAAGTCTATTATGATTGAGGAGAAGAATCTAGTATGGACTAAGAAAGGAACCAACACTTACATTAAAACAACAACTATGTATAAGGCTAGTTCTTACACTAAGACTGTGACAGTAGATACTACGCCTTGGTTAGATAAGAAAACTGAGGATGGTACCTCTGCTACTAAGCTGGGGAAGGGAATAAAACCAGTGGTGGTGATTTCAAACATTTGTCCGGAGCTGAGATGAGAGACAAAAGGGATAATGGAATCTGTTTCAGATGTGATTGAAGGTGCAAACACTAGAAGGGGGTTGAATTGTGTTTGTCAAACTTGAATTCTTTTGCTGTTTTGTTGAATGTTGATGTGAATTATTAGATGAATAATTGATCAGACTTAGCAGCGGATAATAACAACATAAGAACACATCAATTTATCCTGGTTCACCATTAACTTGGCTACATATAGTCCCTTCATCTTAAAGGATTTAATCCACTAATTCAAAACCTTTGAATTATAGCACCTGACCCTTCAAGCCAGTCTTCTCAAACAGCCTGACAACCCCAGACTTTTGAGGAACGAAAAACAACACCATGACTCTACAAGTCAAGTCTTCTCCTACCAATCTGACAACCTCAGATTGAAGAAGGTATCTAAACCACTATCGGTTTTGATTTCAAGGGTTTCAAACTCTGCAAAGTTGTTTCTGGAAAGCTGATTGCTACACCGAATTTCTCTCTCAAAAACACTTTAGAAAATTTTGCTTTTGCACTCAAGTGATTCGCTCTTTTGAACTCTCGGATTGTGTTGAATATGAAGCTTGAGTTCTTGTATTTTTTATGCTTGATGCTGTTGCCTAAAGGCTCCTTTTATAGCTGCAAATAGGGCTTTGTCCAAGCTTAAATTCGAAATAAATCTTGCACAGATTTCCTTCGAAAATACTGTTAGCCAATCCTTTTTCACTTAAATTAAAATCGTATCTTTTTAGCTTTAGATTGCACTTGAAAATTCTGTTGACCAATCTTGTTTCTTTTAATTGCAAACCATATCTTTTTAAGCTTCAGATTGCATTTGAATTTCTTCAAGTCTTAAGTGATTTTTTTAATCAAATCCCCTTAATACTTTGATCAAATTTCTATCAAAATTTAATCAAGTATTCTTCGAATTTTAATCAAGTCTTCACTGATTTGCATCATGATTTAAATTTTGGACTGTATGATCCTCTGATAACGGCCAACTCTGGACCATGTAATCTGATATGTACCAATTATGTGATCCTCTGATCTTGACCAATTCTAGACCATGTGATCTGATATGTACCATTTTGTGATCCTCTGATCTCGATCAATTATGGGCCATGTGATATGATTTGTACCATTCTGTGATCCTCTAATCTCGACCAATTATGGGCCATGTGATCTGATTTGTACCATTTTGTGATCCTCTGATCTGAAACATTGATCTTCTAATCTGGACCATTGATATTTGAATCTGGACCATTGATCTTTTAATCTGGACATTTATCCTCTGATCTGAACCAAGTCTGGACTAAGTCTGGATTAAATCTGGACTAATTCTTATGTTCTGAACAATTATATCTTCTGATCTAGACCAAGTCTGGATTAAGTTTTATGTTCTGGACCATGCTATCTTCTGGTCTGGACCAAGTCTTTGGTTCTAGACCAGTTCTCTTCTAGTCTAGATTAAGTCTGGATCAAGTCTGGACTAAGTCTTATATTCACGACCATGCTATCTTCTGGTCAGGACTAAGTCTGGACCAAGTCTAACTTATGTTTCCTTCTGTTATGGAACAAGTCTCCCTCTAACAAGCTTTCTCTTGGTCTGGACCAGGTCTCCTTCTAGACTCTGCTTCCTTCTGATTCGGGCCAAGAAAGATATCCTCTGATGATGTTATTTGTTTATTCCCTTTGATGATATCCTCTGATTGATGTTTGCCTTTGATGACATCCTTTGGTATCCTCTGGAGGTATCTTATGGTATCCTCTAGATGTTTCCTCTGGTTGCTTCATCTAGTGGTGTCATCCTCTGGTTGCTTCCTTTGGTGGTGTCATCCTCTGATTTTGCACAGCCTTTGATTTTTTATTCTAAGTCAAAATACGATTTACATAAAATACTTTTGTTAACATCAAAACTTTGATTGAAAGAACCAACTTGGTTCCAACAGTGATGAGCCCTACCATAGAGAACATAAATGCAAGAATAAGCAGTTTTGTATGATTATATTAGAAGAAGATGATGAGGAGAACAGTGATATTGTGTCTCATGAGGTAGAAACTTTCAATTCTCTGCAATTGTCTCCTTGTTCATGAGGACAAGGCTGCTTTTTAAGGGGGCGGTATTGATAGGATTGCTAGTCAAGCAAAGGATTGCTAGTGAAGCAAGCCTTCCCATTAGGAAGGTGTATGAGAGAAGTAACCGAGCTTAAACCCATTCTATTAATTGCTGGAATTTATGTGTTAGCTCTGTTATTTTAGTCTGTTATTTGTTAGATCTGTTGTTTTAGTCTGTTATGTGCCAGCTTTAAATCCTAACTGAATTAGTTAGGATGACTATTATAAATAACAAAAACTGAGTCTTCAATTGGCAGGCAGTCAGCTAGAGAGTTAATTGGTTGAGACTTAATTGCAGGGCAATTCAGTTAGTTTCTCTGTTACTACAACTTTATTTATTTTTCTCAGTTTTAATAATACAATCTTAAGTTTTCTTCAGATTTAAATTCAGTCTGACATACCAGTTCTATCACCGTGCATCATGTCCAATTGCAAAATTTGATTGCCTGCAGCCGGGGTAGTTAGCGCATTCATGCATTCAATCTATTAATTTTGATTATATAATTTAAAATACTAAATTTAAATCCGAACCGTCTGATCTTGATAAAAAAGCTACCAATGTCTCGAATGCATGAATACGCGATTAATGATTACAGGGAAGCTGGATCCCCCAACTATCAAGCACCAATGAAGGGGCTCCAACTTTTTTTCTTATAATATAATAAAATAGGGTGAATATTTTTTTTTGTTACATATGTTTTTAGTCTTTACAAAATTATGACCTTTTAAGTTTAGTCACTAAAATTTGTTTTATTCACTTTTATTCCTTATTTTATTTTATATATACTTTTTTAGGGATTAAAAGGGTTTAAGTATTTAAATATCCTTTTTTTAACTCACCAAAATACCCTACCTTTGAAAATATATACCAAAATATCATACTTTTTTTTCACGTCGCATACCCGTCCTACCATGCGACCACTTGAAGAATATTTGTTTTTACGCAGTAGAAGGTCACATCCTAGGGATGCGATCATCTACACGTTTTAAATTTTTTTTTTCTCAATTTAAGAATTGAATTATTTATTATTTAATAAATTAAAAATAATTAAAATATTTAAAAACACAAAATAATATTAATAAAATAAGATGAAATACATTAAATTCTTCAAGTAGATGGTCGCATCATTCGGATGCGACCTCCTATTGCGTATTAAAAAGTTATGGTCGTAGGGCGAAAATGCGATCTCGTGAACAAAAATATGATATTTTAGTATATATTTTTCATGGTGGAGTGTTTTGGTGAATTTAAAAAAAAAAAGATATTTAAATAAATAATCGATTAAAAGTATTATTTTTTACAAGAGCTTTTCAATATAAGAATTAAAAATACATAAAAAAAAATTTGAATGACTAAAAAACTGAGAGTTTTTCTTACAAAAATTAAAAATAAAATTTTAAAAGAATGAAAAATTTATTTATTTATTTTAATTATTAAAATTGTAATTTTTTATTACTATTATTTAATATTAAAAATATCTCCAAAATGTTTACCACATGGCATGATGGCCTCGTTACTTATGATTTCATAGACTCTCGCTTTGACACTGGACTTGTCTTTTCACTCACCATTCTACCTCCAGATAATAGATATATCATTATTTATTTATCTAATAAAAATATGTATTTCTCTCTCTCTCTGCGTTGCTGTCTATCACTGTTTGTTAACTAAAATACCTTTCAATTTAGCAGCTTTTACTTTTGTATATACGTGCCAACTATTTGATCGTATACCATGCACGCTTGGTTTATAATTTGGATTTTTCCACACTGCATTTCAGAGCTATCTGAAGGGTGAAGTAACTTGGTGTACTAGATAACAAGCGATGGTCCACGGTTTATAGTTTGTACGTTATACAATCAAAAGTAATTTAAAAAAATAACCCACTCCAAATACAACTCATACATTGAATTGGTCGTTCTTGAATTTGGAAATATACAGATATTTTATTATTTTAATTAAATTCATAATAATGTACTTTTGATCGATCTTTCACTAATTTACATTTCAAGTATATAGAAAATGTATCTATGTGTATCTTATGCGACAGACTTTAGGCATCTTAGTCTAGGTCCAACAACGAAATGAACAATTTTGGATCAATCCAATCTAGTCAATATATAACACCACTGAAGCTTCCGGAAACTAGGGCAAGTTCTCACTAAAGAAGAAATCTAGAATCGTTGTCCAGCCCAACACACCTAGACCATCAATCATAACCACTACATAGATGAGAAGGAAATCCGGTGATGATGGACACAATAGTTCACCTATACCCGCATTTTGAGTCACTTGATGACAATTGTACCGTGATTACAACCACCAGATGGCCGTCATCATTTCATGATTATAAGGACACATGTCCTACATCAGAAAGTGATATGAAGATCATGGATTTCTCCTCTGATGATTATAACATAAACCTTCTAGAAACTTTATTAGGATCCAATATATATAATAGGCCCCTAAGGTCATATAGGTTCACTAATTGGGAAAATATTCTTGAAGTTATAGCCATAATATGAAAAATGTACTCTAATTAGGACGAGATTCCAGTCATAGCAGGAATGATAGAAGAGTCATATCAAGAGTGGCTCCATTTCTCCGAAGTAGATGTTATTTTAGGGGGATGCCCCAATACAAAATAAAACTAAACGAAATGATATATTCTAGTAGCAGAGGAAAGGTTATCAGAGCAAGGAAGATGAGGCGACATGCGATCTTGTTTTGTAACAAATATGTACTTACTGTAGTTGCAAATTATCAAATTGCCCTCCTCATACAAGAAATGATGGTGAATTATGATGTTCACAAGGTCCTCATTGATCAAGGGAGTTCCTCGGATATCATATATACAAGAATGTTTGCTACTCTAGGCTTGACAGAAAGAAACCTACTTTCGAAGATCATGGATTTCTATTTTGATGATCATAATAGAAATCTTCTAGAAACCCTAAAAGGATCTAATATATAACGAAGGCCCCTAAGGTCATAAAGTTACACTGAAATTCCAACCAAATATCTCTCATTCTTTGAATTTTTTTTACTTAATCTTCAAAGTGCGCGCAGGTATTGAAGGTGCAAACACGAGAAGGGTGGGTTGAATTGTGTTTGACTAACTTGAATACTTTTCCTGTTTTTACACTTTTAAAACAAAACTTGATGTATGAATAAAAACAGAGTTAGCAACGGATATAAAGTAAAAATAAAACACAGAATTTTTATACTGGTTCACCGTTAACGAGGCTACGTCCAGTCCCTTCACCTTGAAGGATTTCACTAATTCAAACCTTGAATTACAACAATTCCACTGACCCTCCAAGTCAGTCTTCTCAAACAGTCTAACAATCCTAGACTCTTGAGGAATACATCACCTTGACTTCCTAAGTCAAATCTTCTCCTACCAATCTGACAACCCCAGATTGTTGAAGGAATTACAATGCCTTGAATCTAATTGCTAAGTAATCTGCTACCCGTTCTAACTCCTTCAGACTGTAGACTCTACTTCAACAACTTAGATCTAACACAAGGGAAAGAAAATAACACGAGTGCTTGCTTCTTGAAAGCTGGAACTCACAATTAACCTCACTGAAAACTTGAGTGTTTGCTTTGGAAGTGTATGACTCTTTTGTAATTTTCGATACTAAGTATTCTGCCTTGAGCCTCCTTTTATAGATGCAGATTAGGGCCTCTTCCAAGCTTAATTTTGAGCTGAATCTTGCTGGATTCTCTTGCAAAAATATCTTGACCAATTGGACTTCATTTAAATAAAAAACATATCTTTTTTAAGCTTCAGATTTTCTTTCAAAAATAACTAGCCAATCATGTCTTTAGATTCTTCCCGCCAACAGCTCCTAAGTTCCACAATACTTCACTTTATTTTTGTAACAAATCTTTTTAATACTTTGATCAAAATAAATTAAAATCTCCACTGTTAATCCTCATGATTAAATCTGGACCATTTGATCTTCTGCACTAGTCCACATCTGGACCATACTAAGTGATATGATGTGATCCTCTGATTTCGGCCAACTCTGGACCACACTTTCTAACCTTCTGATCTTTTGATCTCGGCCATCCTGGTCTAGCAAACTGATCTGTTGTGATCCTTTGATCTCAGCCACTGCTGGACTACACATCCTGACCTTCTGATTTCGGCCAACACTGGGCCATGGTCTGATCTTCTGATCTCGGCCAACACTGGGCCAAATACTTAAATCTAAACCATTGATCTGAATATCTTCCTTCTGATCTAGACCAATTCCGGACTTGGTCTGGATTAAACTGAAATTAAATCTGGACAAATAATATTTCAGTCTGGACATTTTACCTTTGATTCTGGATCAGGTCTGGATCAATTCTAGAAATAATTTCTTCTGGTTTGGACTTAGTTTCATACTCTGAATAATGCAATCTTCTGGTCTGGGTCAAATCTGGATTGATTCTCTTGTTCTGGACCTATTAACTTATCCTCTGATTAAGTTTGGATCAAGTCTGGGCTGTTTATTATTTCACTGTCAGGCCATCTTTTGGTCAGAATAACTTCTGGAATAAATCTGACATTTGATTCCTTCTGGTCTGGATCAAGTCTCCCTCTGGCAGGCTTCCTTCTGGTCTGGTCCAGGCCTCCTTCTGACTTTTCTTCCTTCTGATCTGGTCCAGCAAAGATATCCTCTGGTGGTGTTTTGACATCCTGGTGTATCCTCTGGTAATTCCAGGATGCATTCTGGATGCATTTTCTGCCTCTGCAAACTTCATCTTCTGATGGTATTTAATGTAATAATTCAAGGTACAAAATAAGATTACATGGAGTGCTTTTGTAAACATCAAAATCTTAAGTACTTAGAACCAACTTGGTTCCAACAGGTATATCCCCTTATTAAGATCTAACAAAAAGATCGTCTTCATCCCTCAATCGCCATTCCACCATCGATCTCAGAACCAAGATTATGTATTCATTACTAAATACTATCAATATAAATTTGCAAAAGAAGCTTGGTTGAATACTTGAATTGTGTTGATGTAGCATTCCTTGAAAACTTCTCTCTTATTCCATGTAATAATGTACTTAAAGCTTGAGTGTTTTTTAATTCTTTTGTGAATATAAATACAAACATTAACACACATATATATATTACTTCTATTTTATATTTTCTCTGCAAATTGATATTTCAATTTCTAAATTGTCACAATAGTGATTATTATTTTGATTGTTATAATTTTTATATTCATTCAAGAATAACTTTATTTAGATTCATAAAATTGAAATGTTATTATTTATTATTTTAGTATAGGTGAATTTACCTCAACACTACAAGAAAACATGACTATATAGAGGACCAAAAATTCTTAGGAAGGACAAAAATATTCAAAGAAAAGAGACATTTTCGACGACCAAGTAAGGGCTATAGAGCATTGCTATTTCCCTTGTTGGAATACGTTTCTTTAGACTGAATCCCTAGGAAACAACTTTGTTTTGAAAAAGAAGACGTTTGCTAGGGCTTAAGCCCTGATAATGTACCAAGTGCTAAAGCCTTCACAAAATACCTAGGGCTGAAGCCCTTATAAATGGGTTTTAATAAAAATAAAAATAAATGTAATTGTTTTTCTTAGGGCTATAGCCCTCGAAAATGATTATAATAAAAAATAAAGTTTTTTTCTAGAGAAATTGCCTTCGGAAATGGGAATAATAAAAAAAATTATTTTATACTTTGATTAAAAATAAATATTTAGTATTTAATTTATTGTATACAAAAATTATTTAAATTATTTTGTAATGACCATAACCATGTATCTTGAAAATGGTTATAACTCTTACATTTATAAATTTCAGAGGCAATCATATAAGTTTTCATAAGTACTATCATTGAAATGTCGTTGTAACTACATAGTACATAGTTTGCAAAACATCCTCTAATGTACTAAAACATAGAATAAATTACAACTTCAACAAAACATAACAATAGAGCCTTATCCTCTAATGTTTGAATCCCTGACTCAAGCTCTCCTATCTGCTATAATATATAAAAATATGGGATGAAATAATAATCTCAATGAGGTCTATAAAAAAGGGGAGGACAGTTCAAATAATTTTCCTTAGATGCAATTTCAAGCATGAAAAGATTATGCAATTTTGTTTAAGAAAGTCAGTTTTAAAATTTCATGACACCAACTAACATCCCAATTATTCTTCCTTTACTTATGTTTCATTTCTGAAACAATCTTCAATGTCCCACCATAACATTATCACATCAATTTCAATTAATCAAATAACTTCATCATATTAAACTTCAAAACAATAAGTATAAGTTAGTTTCAGGTCAATCATCAGAGGGAGATTACAATTAGAAGAAGTTACAATCAGAGGAAGGTTTGATCAGAGGAAGTCGCGTAATAGGGAAGACTTGATCAGAGGAAGTCACGATAAGAGGAAAGACTACACCTGAGGAAAAAATAGATTAGAGGAAGAATCGGATCAGAGGAAATCTAATAAGAGGAAGGACTGGATAAGAGGAAGTCTGATCAGCGGAAGAACTAAATCAGAGGAAGTCTAATAAGAGGAAATTCACACCTAGAGGGAATTTCAGAGGATATGTAAAACACCTGGAGGGAAAGTTCAGAGGGTACGTTAACACAATAATACACCAGTTATCCCACTAACATCTCACCCTCATTTATTCAACCCTTAACAAGTTATAAACGTCCACACACACAAATGCAAAATGGATAAAAAAAAATTTTGAAGAAGAGAATGCGAGTTTCAACAGTTCCTACATGCTTAACCTAACAATTTTCCTCACTCTCAATTTTAAAGGTCCCATTATTTCAAACCTAGAAAAAAGAATTCCTAACTGTGAATGAATTTAAAATCAACCCTAGAAACCCACAAGCAATTGTGAAATTTTGTTCTAGGAAAAGAACTCAGACACTTGACTAGGAGAGATTTCTTTTAGAGTCGAGCTGGATTGTGGAAGTTGTCTGATTTACTAGCTCTTAACACTTCTTTCTATGTTTCAATGGTTCAATTATGAGATTCCCTAATATGCTCTTTATCTTCTTTTAGTGCTACCTTGGACTGTAAATGACACTTAAGAGGAAGGAGAAGACATGCAGGAAGTCAGATTGGAGGAAGAGAACTTCAGATGGTTGCAAGCACTGAAGGATCTTGGGAAGAAAAGGAAAAAAAGAAAGATGATGACGATAAATAGTAACAAAATGTGGTTGTGTGTTAGGATGAAAGGAAAAGTGGGGTTGGTTATGAGATAAATCAAAGTCATAATGGTTTTTGTGCACCCGTGAGTAAGGAAAAAAAGAAAAGAAAAGTGGTGCATTCTCCTCTTTTGACGTTTGGACTTGTTAATTCTATCACTTTTCTACCCAAACTTTGAATATAAATCAAATATTACTAAATGTAATGTATTAATGTTTAATAAAAATTCTATATCAAAGTAAATTATTTAAAATAAAATTTATTTAACTTAAAATCATAATTTTATTTATATGAATGATTTTTACTATAATAATTAGTTAACATATATATAATTGATTCAAATTTATATAAACTAAAAAAAATTAAATTTAATTGAATTAAAATTATTAAAAAATTCGTGTTTTAAAAAAAAAATTAAATTAGAATTAATTATTGAAATTTAAAATTAAAATTATTAGCAAATTATTTAAAAATTTTAATAAGACATAAATTTAGAAAAAAATATGACCATGATAAAATATTAAAATTCCAATATTTAAAACAAAACCTAAGAGTAAAATCATAAAAAAGTAGCAGAGAAAAGAAGGAAGAAAAGAAAAGAAGGGAGGAGGAGTGGGAGGTATATGCGTGTTAGAGTAATACATAGCGAGAGCCTAAGTCTTTGGAAATGTCTCCACTAAATGCACGAAAATCCGACAAGGTAATTCTATTTCGAAACTGGTGCTCAAAATATGACTAAGCCCTCGGTAATGCTAATGGAAAAATATTGAGTGCTTAGGCCCTTGGAATTGCCCGGATATATTATGTTTCAAGTGCTAAAGCCCTAGGATATGCACATGGACTCCGAGGACCATAACTCTTAGAAAATGATGGATTTTTTATTTTGTTTTTTTTTTTAAATTTATATGGGTGACCTTTTGGTGTTTTTATTGGAACTACAAATTTTGAGTTTTAAATTTTTTAAAGATGGAGTAAGAGCTAAAGATGGCGAATAGAAAAAAGAAGAAGATTGGATATGAGCAAAAATTGGTTTAAATATATAGGACCATAAGTGTAACACCCTTAATTTTAAATTAATTTATGGAATAAATATTAAATATATTTTTGGTATATTTGTAATACGTATAATATATTTATATCGTTATATATATATATATATATATTTTGAGATTCACTAAAATCATTGCCGAAGAATAATTTAATTATAATACAAAGAATTTAATATCGGACATTTTATCTGTCAATAGAGTTGCGACGAAAATATTTAGTTAATTGAGAGTTAATTTTAATTATAATATATATATATATATGTATATGTATATACTTAACAAGTAAGTAATATATATATATATATATCTGTGTGTGTGTGTGTGTGTGTGTGTGTGTGTGTGTGTGTGTGTGTGTGTGTGTGTGTGTGTGTG
>JBBPBO010000001.1:42131627-42264710 GCA_037974295.1 Cicer cuneatum
AGGGAGCAAGCAGAGAAAGAAAAAGAAAGTCATTTCCTTGCCCGCAAGCTGCCCGCGCAAAGCTGTCTTCCTCTTCATTTTTTTTTTGTTCTGTTTGTGTTCGTAACAAAAAAAAACATACTAAAATCTTAGATTACTTCAAAATCTAAGCTTTCATTCCAGAGTGTCAAGAGGAAAAGTTACTCCTCTCCTCACTACGGTGCTAGTGAGCTAACTTTGGTAGTGACGACGCGAGCGAGAGTTTCACCGGTTTTGTCACGGTAACAAAATCGGTCGAGAAAACGTTAGCAAGGTAAGGGGCTTTGTGACACCTAAACCCCAAAACAACATATAAAATAATTTATACTAGATTTTTTTTTAATTAATTCGCAGCGGATAAAGAAAATATGTTTTCAAGAAAATAAGAATTTTTATAACTAATTTATGATATCACGTTTCTCTAAATACACACGTAAAAATTTAACTTTATTCCTTAATTAAAACAATGCAATCTCAATGAACTTGACTTTACTATAATTTATTGATTTAATTCCAAAAACTTACTAGTCCTTATAAGGTTTTCATACAAAAGGTGTTTTCTAATTAAACAAGTGAAAGTGAAATATAAATTACAACCCTTAATTCCCGGTATCACCTATCAGAGCGGAGTTTCTCCCAAATTTGAACTTCAAGACTCATTAACCTGTAATAACTACGATTTCGCAAACGCAGGGCCAAGCCAGACGAACACAAACAACGAAGGAGGTAAGTTTTGAAATCATGTTTATAGTATAATATAAGTAAGAAGAACACGTAATCAATCATAATAAACCGTATCATTATACAAACATTTTTCAAGAAAAGAAACATCACATTATAAAGTCAAAATTACTAACGACAAATCAATATATTTCACTATAACATCAAATCATCTAAAAGAAATTATTATCGCACACGGTACATATTAATCACAACAAAACAATCACAAGAAGATGCAATCCTATGTATGAGCTTAGACTCTACTTCACAATGTGGTACCATTCTAACTCTGAAGTACTTGGTTAGGAGACTTGATACTATGCCACCATCCCGGTGGGCGGACAATTCAAATTGGCCCTGTCCTCATAGATCCGCTCAACTCAACCCGAGACACATATACGCGACAGTCGAGGTAAACGTGTGTTGCGTGGTAGCTCCCGACATTTGGAGTGCTACCTCCAAGTCACCTAGGAATTCCCCACCCGAATACCTCCAAGGTCTAACAATCTTGCCTTAAGGCTCAATAGTAGACCGCCACGATCAGGCTCAATTCAGTTGTACTTCCCCAGAATCACTAGGCTTGTCAGGCCCTACCTATATGATGACAAAATAATCTCCACTTCAAAAATTCTTAATATTTATTTTCTCCCCTCGTTGGTCTATGATACTCCATTAAGACTATCATCTCAAACACAAATTGTAATCATCATTATTTCATCAATTATGGGGTTACTTCAGTATCCTCATCACAAGTTTATAACATCACTATTATTAATCATACATCATCATCACATAAACTCATTACAATGTATCCATATTTCATTATCACATCACAAAATCTCCTCTAATCAAACATACATAAAATTCATTCGACATCCAATATCACAATAATATCAAATATCACACATTTAATGAAAATAAATCAAACATCACGATAATATCAAATACCACACATTTAACAAAATTAAATCAATCAATATTTTATAAATATTTTTATTCCAAATTTTAATCTCACAATTCCCATATTTTCACATTAATCAATTTATCTCTCAAAGGGCTACTGCCGTTCGTAGCAAGCCCCGGATGAATCGTTGGGAAATACGGTTTTACCGTTCATCTCACAATATATTATACTCATGAATTCAAACGCTCTCTCACCCCTTACCTTAGTTAGACCCTTTCTGTAATAACAGAAATCAATGGATGTTTTCAACAGCAACCGTAGACGACGTACAGCGAGCGAATCCAAATAAACGGCGAATTCACAAAATCTCTGAGATGTGACTGATAAATTATGCGGAGTATAAAAATCAATGTTAAATAATTAATAATAATTTTTGGAGCAAAAATAATGTCAAAACGACGAGAAAAAAACTGCAAAAAAAGTCTCACCGACTCGTCGGAGCGCCGGAAGGGTCCGACGTTAACTTCACCGAAAAATGCAAATGAGTAGTGCTTCTTGAAGGTTTCGACGAGAGGAATCTAAAAACGATGTCAGTTTTTTGATACGACAAATGTGTCGATCGGAATCGGCCAAAAACAGCTCGCCCAAGAAAAATAGCGCAGATGTTTCTGATGAAACGGAGCCACGATTGATAAAATTGATGCCAAAAATGGATTCAGTGGCCGATTTTGTGTGGGATAGAAGTTGGGATCGATTCAAATGGCAAGGAATTGATGGGATGAATTTGAGAGAAAGAGGATGTTATGCGTATTTTTTTTATCTAGGCGGCTGCTTCCTTTCTTTTCTCTTCTTTTTTTTTTTCAATCATTTTTTTGTGTGGTTATTATGATTTAATTAGGTTTACTTTTGAATATATGACCATAACCCATAAAACACATTTTAATTATTCATTTTTTTTATTATTATTATTATTATTTTAAATAAAATCAACAATTATCAAAACTAATTTTTGTTAATATTGTTTTTAAAACACAATTTAATTCATAAAATATTACTACTATTTTAAAACTAATATTATATAAAATAAAGTAATTAATCTTTTATAATGTATTAATAATCAAAACTCTCATATTCAATTAATCTCTAAAATTATACTTATTTTTCCAAATACTCACATTAAATTACTATCATCGTTAAAAAAATATTTAAAATTATAAAATAAATAAATATAATATCAATACTTTATATTAATTAATGAATCAAAAAAAATATATATAAAATCACAATGTCATAACAAGTATATAAAAATCAAGAAAATCAAATACAATATTTCCACTATCTCAAGATAATTATTTATGAAATATATAACTTAAAATAGAAAATAGTTATAAATAATTGAAATATAACTACTTGCACACTTAACATCAGTCAAACGCATTGTAAAATATCACATTAATTGTGTACGGGCATATACACATAAAATCGCTTAAAATCTTATTCTTTAAAATATTACACTAAAATACTATTTAGAAAAATATATAAAATAATAAAATATAATATTTGTTATTTATATTACTCATTTAGTCCAATATGTATAAAAGTAGCACATCATTTAAAGCACCCATATAACAAAAACTAATCACGAAATTTATTAACATGTATTCTAAAATAATTTTAACATCAAATTAATTATTTAAAATCATATTTCATTAATAAAATAGTTTATTATAAAATTTGGGGTGTTACAGGCTCCTTCCAACTTTTTAGTTTGCATGTAGGAACCCTAAATGTGTATTTGATGGTTGATAAAAGTGTTATGTTGTTGAAAACGTCAAGTTGCTGTGGTTGATGATGATAATGCCATTTTTGTGATGTTGTTGTGGTTGATGTTGCTGATATGTTGTTGCGCTAAAGATGTGCTGGTTGTTGCGGTGTTGTTGTTGATGATCAAGAATCATTTCTGTTGTTGTTTTGCTGTTGTGTTTGATGGTTGATAAATGTGCTATCCTTGTTGGAAACGTCATGCTGTGTTTTGATGATAAGAATGTCTTTGTTGCTATGATATTGTTGCTGCTGCTATGTTGGTGTGTTTAAGATGCTCTTGCTGTTGTTGTTGAAGAGGCTGATGATAATGTTGTGCTGAAAGGCTGTTGTTGTGGTGTTTGTGATAATTTTTCAAAGAAAAGAGTTTGAGCTCAAGTGAAATTTACTTGAAAAATTATACTATATTCGAAGATGTATTCGAATACGACACTAGTGTATTCGAATACGACACTAGTGTATTCGAATACGACACTAGTGTATTCGAATACACCTATGAAATTTCAGTTTTTATTCAAATTTTGAACCTCGTATTCGAATACGACACCTTGTATTCGGATACAAATACGTGATTTTTGCTACAGATTTTCCATCTGTATTCAGCTACGACTACCTCGTATTCGAATACAGAATTGCAGATTTTGGTTCTGACTTAGCATCTGTATTCGGCTACGACAACCTCGTATTCAAATACAGAATTGCAGATTTTGCTTTTGACTTAGCATCAATATTCGGCTACGACACCCTCGTATTCGAATACAGAATTGCAGATTTTGCTACTGACTTAGCATCTGTATTCGGCTACAAGGAAGCTGTATTTGAATACAGATTGAATTTTTGTCAAAAATTCTATTTTTAAATATTGGTTTATGCACTTAATTATTTGGAAAACATTTTTAAGGCATAAAATAAATTATATGAAGTTCTTTGAGATTGTTTTGAAATGGTGATGAAGTGTTCGGGTTTCATATTTGTATTTACGTATTGATTTTAGTAAAGAGAAACAGAGTACGCTCATGCATTGCATAGTTTAATGGTGACCGCGATGGGCCACAGAGTTGAGCGGTGACCGTGATGGGCCGTGAAGTTAAGTAGTGATCGTGATGGGCTACACGGTGGTTCCGCGTGTATTAGATGGTCCATTCTATCCGTGCGAGGATTTAACTTATGTGTAGTGCCTGTGATAGGCTACACTTTGAGTAAATCGTCCTAGTCTTTGATGCGACTGCACCTCAGTAATTAGTACTTTGGTCTGTGATAGGCGGTACAATTATGATTTACGTCTCTTCGAGGAGAGTTTTGTGTTATGTGGTGACCGTGATGGGCCACAAAGTTAAGTAGTGACCGTGATAGGCTATTGGATTGTTCCGCGTGTATTAGACGGTCTATTCTATCCGTACGAGGATTTAGCTTATGTGTAGTGTCTGTGATAGGCTACACAAGTAAATCGTGCTAGTCTGTGAGAGACTGCACCTCGGTAATTAGTACTTTGGCCTGTGATAGGCGGTATAATTATGATTTACACCCCTCGTGGAGGGTTTGGTTTTGAGGGTTTTTATCTTGGAAATTCTAGAATCATGTGCATTGGCATATACGCATTGCATTGGGTTCGTTGACCTACGAGTCATGATTGTTATGACCTGATGTGTGGAAAAGATATGTGCAAGTACCTTAAAATTCTAAGTTCCTAATAAGTAGTTGTGATTGTTGATTGTATTTGGACTTGCAACATGATTTGTATTCTTAGTCTTTGGTTTTTCGAAAATGTAGATGTGATACATTTTAATAAGTGAGTATACTTATTTTATCACTGTTGTTATAGTGTTGGAACATGCCATGTATGTATTTGTTATCTTTGACATAACTGCTAATTGTTAATTTCGGTTGGTGACCCTTTACATTATTGTGGAAAATTGGGCTTTGCTATCAGATGATACTCAAATCCGTACCACCGACAGTTACCCTAACGATGAAGACGTCGTTAGATTTCCTTGATTGACATATGCGGACTGCTTGGGTATACGACCATAGCTCAAACAGGGCTACTTACACGGGGAGAATGGTGAGAACTAGTAGGATCGCCGAGGCAGTGTCATACGTGGAATACACTCACGCGCGGATCGTGACAGAGGCCACTGTAGGCGTGGTGACTCCTACCGTGGTGGCAGGAGATGTGGTGCCTAAACCAGAGGCGGGTAAGAAGGACAAAGGGCCGACACTAGCTGAGGATGACCTTTCAGGTCGGTCTAGGCCAGTAGAGGACTGCTTTGAGATTCTGGCACCGCCGAAGTGACCTAGATCATGGATACTGACTTCTAAGGAGACTGATCCTTCTTTGGCTGACGAGGAGGAGGATGTCACGTCGATGCAAGCTACTGTGTCAGACGAGACTTGTGGGGAGTGTGGTGTTAACCCTTGCTATTGTAGTTGTAGTGCATGATCAGACTAGTTTTTGTTGTATAGGGCCCTAGTGTTTTGGTGGTTGCACTTATTTTGGTGGTTGTACTTATTTCTTTTTGGATGATTGTATTTATGACGTACTCTGATAGTGACTTTTTGGGGGTCCATGATCCTAATTTTTTGACGTGACCATGAGTGGAGATAGCATTCTTGGAGCAACACTTATGCGCAGGTGTCTGCCAAGAATACCCCAGGGGTATGAGCGTTGCCTAACTGGTCTCATAGCCGTGGTGTATTTTCTATTTGTATATTTGAATATTAATTTCCAAAACTATTTTATTTGGTTATATTATGATGTAATTATTTAATTACTTTTGTCGTTTTGGATTACGACACATTACTTTATTGAATGGTTTAATTTTAATTTAAAATTCTTTTATTTTTTTTGAAAAAAAAATACACTCGCGCTGTTAAAAATCGGGGTGTTACAATTGTGGTATCAGAGCTTTTGGTTAGACGGTAGGTCGACTTGTAGGTTAGGAGTCGTTATCTGATCATGCGTCAGGGTAACTAGTTAGAGTGTCAAGTCTTGTATAGTTGTGGTGTGCTGAAGTGATGATGCTGTTAAGTTATATTTTGTAATTATTCTAACTGGTGTGAGAATTCTACTTGATGATGGTTTTGTAGGGAACAATGCCTCCAAGAAGAGACGACACTGCAAGAGTCGACGTCAGCCGAGATGATCGGATGGCTGAAGCGATGAATAACATGGCTGCTTCTGTTGTTGCACAGACGGCTGCAAAGACTCTACAAGATCTAGAGAAAAGAGAAAGAGAGATTTGTGCTGCTAAATCAAGAGGACTAGAGGATTTCCGTCGTCATAATCCTCCAAAGTTCGAAGGTGATGAGGGTCCAGAAAGAGCTGACCAATGGATTCAGGAAATGGAGAAAATTTTCGAAATGATTAATTGCCAGGCAATGGTAAAGGTCAACTATGCTATATATCTGCTATTAGGGGATGCTGAGTATTGGTGGAGAAATACAAGGCTTTTTATGGGACCAGCTCACGAGGAGGTGAACTGGGAGTTGTTCAAAAGGAAGTTTTTAGACAAATACTTCCCGATGAGTACTAGAACTAAGTTAGGTGATGATTTTCTTAAATTACACCAGGGAAATATGACAGTGGGCGAATATGCTGCTAAGTTTGAGTCCTTGTCAAGACATTTTAGGTTTTTTAGTGAAGAGGTTGATGAACAATTTATGTGTCATTGTTTCAAAAATGGACTGAATTATGAGATTCAAGACTCTGTTTTGCCATTGGGAATTAAACGTTTCCAAACCTTAGTGGAGAAATCTAGAGAGGTTGAGGGCATGAAAAACAAGAGGGCCAACCGAGGAGGTAACTTTAATTCAGGGGGCCTAGTCGGGTGAACTATCAGAACAACAAAGGAAAGCAAGTTGTTAAGCCATATAACCGACCATAGAACAACAACAGAGGCCATAATCGCCCGGGAAACCAGAACTTTGGAAGACAAATGGGACAAATGATTCGATGTTTCCGATGAGGGGAAGAGGGACATTATGCTAATGCTTGTACCACTAAGGGTCCTCCATGCTACAATTTCCAGAAGCCAGGACACTTTATAAGGGATTGCAAGGCTCCGAAGGTGGAACCAACAGTGAATGCAACTAGGGCTACTTGTTCTACTGCTAGGGGAGGCATTTATTGCAGGGTGCTGAAGCTGGGAATCAATCTCACAATTTGATCCAACGAGACTGCGAGATTGCAGGTAACACACTAACTACAGTTTTTGATTCACGGGCAACCCATTCATTCATTGCTATGGACTGTGTGAATCGTTTGAAGCTATCTATGTCTTCCCTGCCTTTTGATTTGGTTGTTTCCACACCTGGTAAGACTTTGACCGTAAATACTGCATGTTTACACTATCAAGTGACTATTCAAAATAGAGATTTCTTGATTAATTTGATTTGTTTACCCCTACAACCATTCGAGATCATTCTCCACATGGATTGGATGTCGTATCATTATGTAGTCTTGGATTGTGCTCGCAAATTAGTACTTTCCCCGAAGTTGGAGTCGTTCAGTATTTAGCCGCTAACAAACTCGGAGTGTCGCTGAGAAAAGGAACTCAAGAGTTTCTATCATTGGCTAACATGGAGGCGAAGATGGATGTGAGCATAGAAGACGTGGTGCTTGTCAAGGAGTACTGGACGTATTTCCAACAGAAATTCCTGGATTACCCCCAGTGAGAGAGGTGGAGTTCTTCATTGATCTACACCCAGGAACCAGACCTATTTCGATTGTGCTGTATCGGATGTCGCCATTGGAATTGAACGAGCTCAAGGGCCAAATTGAAGGTTTGTTAGAGAAAGGATTTATCAGACCAAGTGTGTCACCATGGGGAGCTCCGCTATTGTTGGTTAAGAGAAAGGATGGAAAATCGCGCTTATGTGTTGATTATAGGCAACTTAACAAGGCAACTATTAAGAATCGTTATCCTTTACCACGTATCGACGATTTGATGGATCAATTAAGAGGAGCCGCAGTGTTTTCAAAGGTTGATTTGAAGTCTGGTTACCATCAAATTCGAGTATGAGAAGGAGATATTCAGAAGACTGCTTTCAGAACCCGTTACGGACATTATGAATATCTTGTTCTGCCATTTGGAGTTACAAATGCACCAGAAATTTTTATGGATTACCTGAATAGAATCTTTAGTCTATTTCTGGATAAATTCGTTGTGGTGTTCATCGATGATATATTGATTTATTCAAGGAATGAGGAAGAACATGGAGAGCATTTACGCCAAGTTCTGGAAGTTTTACGAGAGAATCAATTGTATGCCAATCTATTGAAGTGCGAGCTTTGGCTAGAAAAAGTGAACTTCTTGGGACATGTGATTACCAAAGAAGGAATCGTTGTGGATCCGACAAAGATTGAGACAATCCTTGCCTAGAAACAATCTTAGACCATCACAGACATACGAAGTTTTGTGGGACTGGCAGAATACTACAGGAGATTTATTGAAGGATTTTCCAAGATTGTGGCTCCATTGACACAACTCACTAGAAAGAATCAGCCGTTTGCATGGACAGAGAAGTGTGAGGAAAATTTTTAATTACTTAAGGAAAAGCTGACAACCTCACCCGTATTGGTCTTACCACAACCAAAAGAACCATATGAGGTTTAGTGTGATGCATCTCACCAAGGTTGGGGATGTCTTTTGATGCAACACAAGAAAGTTGTAGCCTACGCCTCGAGACAATTGAAAATTCACGAACGAAACTATCCTACTCATGATTTAGAGCTTGCTGTTGTAGTGTTTGCATTAAAGATCTGGAGGCACTACTTATATGGATGCACGTTCACAGTGTTCTGTGACCATAAGAGTTTGCAATATTTGTTTGATCAGAAAGAATTGAACATGCGCCAGAGGAGATGGATGGAGACTCTCAAGGATTTTGATTTCACATTGCAGTACCATCTTGGGAAAGCCAATGTGCTGGCGAATGCATTGAGTAGAAGAAGTGTGTCAGTATCTTCAATAATAATGGCTAGACAACAAGAGTTGTGGGAAGTATTTAGAAACCTACACTTGGACGTAGAGTTTACATCGGAAATTTTTAAATGTGGAATGATAAAAATTTCTAGTGGTCTACTTGAGGACATTGCGAATTTTCAAGATGACGCATTAATCCAAGAGAAGAGGAACCTAATAGGGCAAGGAAAGACAACTGAGTTCAGGATTGGACCAGATAATATTTTCAGATGTAATGGAAGGATTTATGTTCCGGTAGTTGCAGATCTGAGGAGAACAATTTTGGAAGAGGCTCATAAGAGTAAATTGAGTATTCATCCTGGAGCGACAAAGATGTATTAGGACTTGAGACAAAAATTTTGGTGGCCAAGAATGAAGAGGCATGTAGCAGAGTATGTATCAACTTGTTTAACTTGCCAGAAAGCGAAAGTGGAACATCATTGACCTGCTAGGATATTACAACCTTTGGATATACCTGAATGGAAGTGGGACAACATTTCCATGGACTTTATAACTGGATTACCAAAGACAAGGAGAAAGAATGATTCTATTTGGGTGATAGTGGATCGATTAACTAAATCCGCGCATTTCTTACCAGTAAAGACCACCTATAAGGTAGATAAGCGGACAGAGATCTACATTGCGGAAATTGTCAAATTACATGGAGTACCGTCAAGTATCGTATCAGACCGTGACTTGAAATTCACATCTCACTTTTGGGGAGTGTTGCATGAAGCGTTCGGAACGAAACTTAGATTGAGTTCAGCAAACCATCCGCAAAAAGACGGAAATAGTGAGAGAACGAATCAATCCTTGGAAGATCTATTGAGAGCATGTGTATTAGATGATAAAGGAAGCTGCAATGATGTATTGCCATTGATTGAGTTTACCTACAACAATAGTTTCCACGCAAGTATTGGAATGGCACCATATAAGGCTTTGTATGGACGCAAGATACATATGAGCGGGACCGAGTTGAGGAGATTGCAAAAGCAGTTGAAGAAGATCTTCAGGATTGTCCTAAAATGTTTGAGAGTTTGTTGAGTGATGCAGAGAAACCATTATATAATGGTTTTACAAAATTCACAAGACTTTCGGCGATATTAAAGTTGTACAAAGTCTTCTTTGAATTTTATCAAGTCTTCACTGATGTGCATCATGATTTAAATAATGGACCGTATGATCTGCTCATCTGGACCATGTGATCTGATTTGTACCATTCTGTCTCATGATCTGGACTGTGTGATCTTATGATATGGACCATTGATCTTCTGATCTGGACCAAGTGTGGAACATGTCTTCTGTTCTGGACTGAGTTATCTTCTAAACTTTGTTTCCTTCTGGTCTGACCAAGTCTCCTTCTTGAAAATATTACCTTCTGGTCTTACCAAGTCTTCTTCTGGACAATGTTCCCTTCTGGTATGGACCAAGTCTCCTTCTGGACATGCTTCCTTCTGGTCTGGACCAAGTCTCCTTCTGGACCATGTTTCCTTCTAGTATGGACAAAGCCTCCTTCTGGACTATGCTTCCTTCTGATCCGGGCCATGAATAATATCCTCTAATAATGTCATTGTTTGTTCCCTCTGATGATATCCTCTGATGTTTGTCTTTGATGACATCCTCTGATTCTTGCTTCTGATGGAATCCACTGGTGATATCCTCTGGAGGTATTTTCTGGTATCCTTTGTAGGTATCTTCTGGTATCCTCTAGATGTATCCTCTGGTGATATCTTATGGTCGTATCTTCTGGTGGCATTTTTATCTTCTGGTGATGTCATTCTCTCATGACATCTTCTGCTTCTGATTTGTATCTTCTGGAGGTATCTTCTGATGACGTCATCCTCTAGTGACGTCATCCTCTGATTTTTCACATCCTTTGATTTTTCATATCATCTGATTTTTCATTCATCTTCTAAGTCAAAATATGATTTTCATAAAATACTTTTGTTAACATCAAAACTTTAATTGAAAGAACCAACTTGGTTCCAAGTTGTCGTGTTGGTGGTGAACCAAGATAAATTGGTTGTGTTATTTTGTTTCTCTGTTCATCTGATCTGTTTTCATTACTTTAGTATAGTCTTTTTATAAATGATTTTTATAACACAATTCACCCCTCTTTCTTGTGTTTCTCGTTCTACAAATTGAAAGTAGGATTGAACCAAAAACTTAAAACAAGTCAGACCATATAATTGATATTTCCAGCATTAAGAATCTTTACTCATACACGATAAAGTGCTCAATCAAGAGGCCGAGTTATGATACCAATTGAAGGTGTGGAAAACATAAGGAAGAAGGGGTTTGAATTGTGTTGTCCGTTTCTTGAATCAACAATTAAAACTTGTCCATATGCATTTTCATAATTGATTAAAAGTATCTAGATTTAAAATGACGTGAATATGAGACGATGACACTTTTAGAGGATGTCATTGCATTTATTCAATTAGAGAATAAGTCCAACATTGAAGAATAGGGGATGTTTAGAAGTTGACTTCTTTAAAGTTTTGAACTCAAAGGATTGACTTAAGATAATTGACTTTTAATAGAGCATTGACTTTATCACATTGATAACTTGAATTGTTGACCAGACGATCAACTAGGTTGCTAGAATAATCAGACGCAGAATTGTTAGAGTGTGCTTGCATTAGTCAAGATCACTAGAGACATGTTGGGAGCATATCGATCAGAGTCAAATGAGAGTTTCGTTTTCCAGAGTCACGATGCATTTTCCTTGATTAGCTAATTCTCTATCATTGTTCATTAGATGATTTGACTTTTATTTAGAACTATCTTTTTCGTTTTTGAGTCTGAGGATCAACAAGAGTCGTGACTCATAGTAAACTTTAGCTAGCGGCAAATGATCGTTCTAGCATTCTTTTCGTTTATTTTTAGAGGATCAAACATTGACTTATATTTCCTTTGTCTATAACACTTTATCTTAGAAAGTAGAATATCAAATGCTTGCTGCAATGCTTCTTATTCCTATATCATGACTTAATCTATTAATAAACATAATTACTTGTTCATTAAGTAATCATATTCTTTGTGTTAAAAACATTTAGATTATTATCTCTAACTTACTTATAATTTATGCTACCTTAAAATTTATAGTCTTCAATATGAATTTTTATCTTCTAACTTAATCAGCGCACAAAGCAAATAGTTAGGAGATAATTGTTTTTTTATTATCATTAAAACATCAATTAGATGATTGTAGCTAAAACCACTTTTGCACTAATACATTTATAACGGTAAGTTGTAACATTGAGGAATTTAATGAGACAGCCACATGGGGGAGGGTACTTGGAGTGCATTTTATGCCAAATTTGTGTGTCACATGTCAAAAATTAAGAGAACTCACCAATAATAAACGAAAAAATGCATCACAATTGACGTTAGGGACCAAAATAACTAACATAAGTATGATTGACGGGGTTTTAAATAAACCTAAACCTATCCAACAAAAACAAGAAATCAAACCTAAACCCAAAAATTAAGCCCAAACACATAAGTTCAACCCTAAACCCAAAAACGTAAGTATCCTTAACCTATAAATTTATCCCTAAAACCTTGAAATTCAAGAATCCTAAACCCAAAAAAACAAAAATTGAAACCTTAAAATCATAAATTCAAAAACAATAAATATGTTACTCTATAATGAAGTTAAATAGAGTCGTATCTCTCTTTAGAGTTTCAAGCGAAAGCGTATGAAAAATAGTGAGCTTAACCATTCGAATTTGATTAGTATAGTAATTGTGCTTTGACAAATTTAGTTAGATTGTTATTGAGATTTACACAAATTTGTCAATTGATTAAAAGCTGAAACCTTCAATCAATCAATTTGGCAAAAGAGTTAATACACAATTTAATGCCACTAATTGTATAAAGGTTTGTATGATGAAAAATTCATTTTCTAACATATTCATGATAATTGAATTCATTAGAGACAACTTTCAATATCATGAATATTGACTAAAACTATAAAGAATGTTATGAAATTAATCATAAAAATATAAAACAATAAAAAAAAAGGAGAAGATAATATGGGAAGAGAGATTAAGAGAGTATTGCATTATTCTCATCAATATAAATTCTTAGAAGACCATAAAATTCTTATCTAGATGACTTAATTCTCAGAACTTACAAGTTTATTACGAATCTACTATTAGGGGCTCTAACAAATCGAGTGAATAGCCTTTAACTATGAGAGTTATACGGTGTAGGAAAATGGACATCCACCAAGCTCTAATTATTCCCAACACCCCTCTTAGATATCCATTAAGGAGATGCCTCATTAAAACCTTATTAGAAAAAATCCAGTGGGTAAAAAATTCTAGTGAAAGAAAAAGACTACAACATCCTTTGATAAGAAATTGCCTCGTTAAAAATCTTATCGGGAAAATCAAATGGGACAAAACATTGGCGAAGGAAAAAAGAGTACAACATATATTTATTTCCCTCTCATGTAGACAATAATCTTTGAGACGATAAAGACTAACCTTTTTTTAAAAAGCTTTGATTGACAGTAACTTTGTAAAATGATTGTTTTCCTTCTCCTTTATTTTAATCTTATTCAAAATGGAATTGCTTGAAATATTATTTTCGTAGAATTGTTGCCAATCTTTTAGATGAAAAGCCACAAATCTCTTGTATCCGATGAATCACGGATTTCAATCAAAACACATTCTTGACTTGTCTCATGTACTATTGAAATTTCCTCATCAATTGATGTTGTTGTTGTTGTAGTTTGTTTCACAGATCTCCATGATATGGTTGTATTTTCTTGTGTAAACACATAGTTTGTTTGTGCTCTATATCATTACAAAGATTTAACCAATAACATCCATCTCTAAGATAACAAAATATATACTTGACCATGTTCTAAAGAAGTACACATGTATAATAAATTAACAAGAAATGGTATTTTACTACAAATTAATAATTAACAAGATACATTATCATTTAACTGCACTAATATATGGTACTTTAGGACCAATAAGTAATTATCATTTTGGTGACCTTACGATAATTAGTTTGCACAATTGATTTGATTTCCTCATATAGAACCATTTTAGAACTTTTGCAATATATGCTTCATAATTGACAAAAATATTCTTCAAAATACTTATATTGTTATCTCAAACAAATCTTTATCCTTGCTTGATATTTCATTTTAAGCTATTTCTTTCATAATTCACAAAAATATTCTTCAAATACTTATTTTTTTATCTCAAAAAAATCTTTATCCTTGCTTGATATTTCATCTTAAGCTATTTCTTTAAGCAATAAAATATCAAAATGATATCATTTTGATATCCCATATTTAGAAAATATCCACTAAGAATATTATACATCGTACATCTAGAATGTTTGAGCTCATAAATAGGCTTATTCACTATGATTAAGTCATCTCTTCAATAGTTTGAAATGTATGTCTCACAAAAATTAAATTCTTTAATGATTTTTATATAATTACGTAGATTGGAAAACCTAATTCATCAAATGATAATCAACAAACTCATTTATAAACAAGTATTCAATTTCTAGAAACATACATGTGAGTTGACAACAAATATACATATGATCGTTTAATTTATGATTGATGTATTGATTCACAAATATCACCTCGTATACATTCTAGAAATGTGAGACTCATTCCCTCAAATTGTCAACTTCTTTTTAGAACTAATAACACAAAAATTATTGGATTGAATAATCTTCTAGTTCTTCAATACATGTTGACATAATAAATTTTTATTTTTGTTGCATCGTAATATATGCAAGATGGCTTAACCACTCTTGCCAACAAAAAACTTTAATATGATATGAAAACTTCTAGTTTACAAAAACACAATTGTTCTAATTCATTGAGTCAATATTGAATAATCATAATTTGTAAAATTTTGCTTTTCAAATAAAAATATATGATAATAACAATATTCTAAAGAAATGATTATCTTTTGCATTAACATACATATATCAAATAGTATTCCAATATATAAAAAGAACTTGAAAGAAATAAAATTCTTCGACAAGTAAAATTTTATAAGCTATAAATACATAGTTTATTTATAAACATAAATTGAATATAAAGAAGTGAAAATGTTTATTTCTTAATTAGAAATTGGAGCGTAAGAAAATTAGAAATTGGACCAAATAAAATACTATGAATCTTAAGAATTTCAAGAAAGTAATTAGGAAAATCAAAATATCAATAAAATATATCTAAGATGGCTTAACCACTCTTGCCAACAAAAAAACTTTAATATGATATGAAAATTTCAAGTTTACAATAACACAATTGTTCTAATTCGAGTCAATACTAAACAATCATAATTTGCAAAATTTTACTTTAAAAATAAAAATATATAATAATAACAATATTCTAAAGAAATGATTATCTTTTGCATTAACATACATATACCAAATAGTATTCCAATATATAAAAAGAACTTGAAAGAAATAAAATTCTACAACAAGTAAAATTTTATAAGCTAATGTTTATTTGTTAATTATAAATTGGAATGTAAGAAAATTAGAAATCAGACCAAATAAAATACTGTGAATCTTAAGAATTTCAAGAAAGTAATTAGGAAAATCAAAATATCAATAAAATATATCACCTAAATATAAAACATGATCAAAATATAAGATCAAGATTAAATAAATATCTTTCATGAAGAGAACAAATAAATATCTCATATGTAAGATGTAATTCAAATTATAAATAAAACTTATCTATAAATTTGATACGTTAACAATGCATATATAAGATGTAACAAAAAAATAATGCATATGTAAGATCAACATTATTAAATAACTTTCATACTAAATATTTAAAATTAACTCAAATCCAACAAAATAAAATAATGGTTTAAAATAATAAGATTAAGAAGACTTCAATAATAACTCACAAATTACTACTCATAGCTCACATATGGAATTTATGAGATAAATATCTTGCTTATAACTCATAGTAAAAATTTGACATAAAACTAACAAGCACTACCAATTAGATTTTTTACTTTGTACAAGACAGCAAGAGAAATAGTAACAAAAGAAAATGATATAAGTTTTCATGTTCTCTTTACCAAATATTATTTTAGAATTTGAAGTATAAGTAGGAAGAGAAGAACATAAAATAATCTACTTCTTTAGGAATTCACCAACTACACCATTTTTTTCCAATCATTTTTTTTCCATGAAATGATGTTTCTATATAAAATTATATACATTAGTAAATACTAATATATAAATTATAATTAGTGAATTAAATATCAGCACAATATATGTGAGTTAACATACTATTATACTCAACAATTTACTTAACCAATTTTAAGAATAATCAAAATCATAGCAACAAATCATTCTCATGGAATTTTTATCTCCTTCACATCATGTAATTCATAAAACCACATAAATTGTAATGTCTACTACATGAATTTCCTTAATCACAATAATTATTATAAATAAATAGAATGAACCATTTACTTATTGGAATAAGGTTCAATCTATCATGTGACGCCTCACATTTTAATCAATAAACCATCTTTTGTTCAATGACAATTTTTGATCAATCTCTCAACATATTATTGATAATCTTTTTCAATTTTGCCACTTTAAAAACATATTTGAATGACATACAATATATGTATTTTCTCTTATTTTCTTTTCTTGTAAATTAGTACTAAGATCAAATAGATCTTATAGAATCATGTTAATAACATGTTGTGAAAATAATAAAAACTAAAACAAAATATAGAACAATAGATAGAAAGGAGAAGATAGAATGAGAAGAGAGACTAAGAGAGTATTGTATTATTCTCATCAAGGTACGATCATACAAAGCCATATGAGTCATGTTTATAGGACTTGATTCTTGTATCTTATAAGTATATTAAGACTCTACTATTAGGTGCACTAACATAATGGTGTGAATGATCTTTAATTATGCAAGCTATAGGGTGTAGAAAGATAGACATTCACCATGCTCTAATTATTCACAACAAAGAACAAGTAACAAAAACAAAAAATTATTTCTATCACCTCCAAACACAAAGTATAATGTTAAAATATAAATGTAAATTGCAGAAATAAAAATAAAGAAAAAGAAATATCATACCGAAATTTTTATAATAAATCCTCTAATCTTTACAGCTATTTAGAGTATATCCAAACATCATTCAACATAAATGAGTGTTTTTCTTTCTTTGCAATATAAACGTTTACAAAAATCTTTCCGTAATAGAATTACAACGCTTATAGAAATAATTTCTTCTACCCTAAACGCTCAAGAACCAAATTTTTATGAAATACCCTTCACAAAGTCTGAATTAATACCTTAAAATTGAAGACAACTCTTCAATTTTGAAAGTCCTATAGTAATCACCTTGAAAAGATTATTCTTTTCAATCCTATTATGTGCAACAAATTGAACATTCAATTGCTCACCACTAGAACAATCATTCGAAGAAAGGATATCCACACCTTTGATGTTTATCTCTATAAAATTCGTCTCACCAAGAAAGAGAATCATAATATGTTTTATATCTAAGATTGTTTCTTGAAGTGAGTCAATTCACTTATCAAGTGAGTCGACTCACCTGTATAAAGAATTTGATATCTATTTCAGGGCATGTGTGAGTCAGTTCATGCAACCTCTAAATTGACTCGTGTTTTCAAAATTCATTGAAAAATGATTTTTAATACAATGCATGACATTAAAACATGTTTCTAACACATATTTTTAAAATCCAGAATGGTAACTAGTCGAACTAGTGAACCACATAATGGTTGAGTCAATCTATATTAAAAATTGAAAAGTTTAAACATTGAACAAGTTCCTGCAATAGTTAAGACATTTTATTTTAGTTCCTGTAAAATAAACTTTAGTTTTAATTCTTCTAAAATGCAAATATTTTTATTTATTATTTTTTTAATGGAATAGTAAAAAATAATTTCAATAGCAAAGTTCCAATTTTAATATTTTCATTTATTATACATTAAAAAAATACAAACCTAATAAATTCCATAACAAAGTTCACAAATGAGTTCCAACTTCAAAACATAATAACATCAAAATTGGATTACTGGTCAAACCATTTAAATAGTTTTGGCTTCTAATAATAAATATATTTTAGTCTAGTGAAGATATATATATATATATATATATATATATATATATATATATATATATATATATATATATATATATATATATATATTTTTTTTTTTCCAAACCACTCTTTGGAGAACTTTTTCATCCTCCGACCGCGCAGGAAAAGTTTCCCCATCCACAAATCTCCAATTACGGATATAAAAAGTCGGTGTCCCTATATATATAAAATTTAAAAAAGCAAATTAATTATCATAAAACAACTAAATTACTGATTCAAAGTTAACTACCTCTAACAACCAAATGGAATCATTATTCAATTTCAATTTTAACAAATTAACTGAATGGTTACTATTTTAGAGTAATGCTAATAGAATTAAGTTATGAGTATGTAAGTAGATATTAATTTCTTAAGGTTTACCCTCTTATCTACAAATAAAGCTACTAATAACTACAAATTTTGGTTGAATCTTTTTCTTTTCCCAATTTTTTCATAACAACACAATTCATAATATAATGGGAATAGACACACAAAAAATTGATTTTGAGCCTAGTTCAACTTGCAAATGCCAAAATTAGATTGGAAACTATGTTTGGGTTTGAATTGGAACCTGGTAGTTGTAGTCGAGTTTTATTACCATTTCATCTATAAAAAAAATTGATTTTTAATACTTCCAGCTACCATAAAATCATAAATCAATTATAGTGGTAAAACTGAAAAAACTAAGGTCGGCGGTATGGCAACAAGTGCATATTCTTCATTCCATACTTGCTAGAGATTAACTGGTTCAATCTGGTACTAGTATTTGTTGTTGCTCGTTTATGTGTTATTGAAGACGCACGTCATAATAAGTATCAAAAGAGTTAAGGACTAAAAAAAAACAGAGTGGAGAGAATAGAGAGAGAGAGAGAGAGAAAATGGTAGCTGAAACTTTTATCAACAACCAACTTGAGGAAAAGAGAGTGGGCAGTGAGAAAAAGAAAGGGAGGGGGGATACGACTGGACTGTTGTCAGTCATAGCGGTTTGATCACGGTTTCAACAAGGCTGCGAAAACATGAGATGAACGATTTGCGATTAGAGGTACTCTCAACGTTAGGTAACTGCTCGTTTTAATTTACCAATGTTCCTAAGTCGTTCATGCACAGGGATTCGGTGCACAAATTCGAAGCGTGTGGGAGGCTGCAAGATGTTTACGTGGTGGCTCGTCAAACACGCAAGGTTAGGTTTTTGGCATCGTTATTCATAGGTCAATGACAAAGGGAAGATGGAGAGAGCTTTATATAACATCTTGTTTGGTTCCTATAAAACTTGGGCTAGGCAATGCATTTTGAGAGAAGAGAAGCATAGGCTAAGGTTGAGAACAAGAGGCAAGATGGTGGTGCCGTAAAGGTGGGATCAAGACGAGAATAGGGAACCGTGTGTCACAAGTCTCTTACACAAATATTGTAAAGACTACGACAACGAATGAAAAGAGACGAGAATGGAGACCTAAACTGGTGCAACTTGATGAGGTTTGGCATAGGTTGACGTACGTTGCAGAGGAGGACATTTAGTGGGCTAGAGAAGGTGTGATGTCTTTTTTGCATAACCATGTGAAGAGTGAAAAACTCAAGAAATAAGGGTTTGAATTATGTTTTGTTAAAGTAAAAATCTTTTTCTAAAAACCAGACACAAGATAAAGAAATGGAAATTAAAGAGATAGAGAAGAGAAACACAACTAATTTATCTCAGGTTTACCACCTACAAGTTAGTTACGTCCAATCCCTTCACTAAGAAGGATCTAATCAACTAAATCAATTGGTTTATCATGTAAGACCCTTAATTTTAAAATTAAATTCAGATTTAATTTTAAGTGTATTTGGGAATATTTGTAAAATATTCAATATATATATATGTTTTGTGTAAATATATATATATATATATATATATATGTATTTGTTTTGGAGGTGGAATTAAAATTATTGGATAATAGATGAATTAATTTAATTTCGAGTAATTAAATTATCGGGCCGTTAATTAAGATATTCTCTGCTAATTTCGACGGAAACGGGTTAAATGCTGGAGGATCAAAAGATATTTTAATACAAGTGTTGGGTGAGGTGGCGTAGATATTTATTAAGAAAGAAACAAATTCTTCTCTCCTCTGACTGTGTCAGTTTGCATTTATGAAGATATTTAAGTGAGAAGCTCTTTCTCCTTTCCTCTACGCGCCATTTTCTGCTTTATCATTTTCTTCTTCTTTTGATATTTCTGAGTGTTGGTGAAGAAAAAACAGTTTACTCAAAAGTCATCGTTCTGGAAAATCTGAGTGTCGAATCAGAAAGTTTCGAGTACGAAAGTTATTCCTCTGATCGTTACGGAGCTAAAGAACTAACTTTCGTAGCGGCAAACGCGAAACAGGAGTATCGTCGACTTTTGTCGCAGAAGCGTACGAGTTAAGGGAACGTAACTAAGGTAAGGGCACCTTCAAACTTTCTAGATTTGCATTTAGGGCTGTAAATGCATGTGTGATGAATGATTGTTGGTTTATGTTTGTGAAAAACATTGTATTCTGTTTTGGAAATCAAACTATGTTGATGTTCCTGCTGTTTCCCGTGAAGGAACTGATTGTGTTGTTGTGTTGATGATGTATTGTTTGTTGTGTTGAGTAAGAAATCATTCTGTTGTGTTTGAATGATGATTTGGTTGGTGTTGTATTGGAGATGATCCAAATGCTTGAGTTAGTTTGTGTGGGACAGTTTGTGGTTGACTTTCTGATGTTAGTGATTCTGTGTTTTTTGCTGCGTTTTGTTAAACAACCTGGTGTTGATGGTGGTTTCAAAAGAAAAGGGATTTAAAATGGTGGAAATGTTTTCTTGAAAATCTGTTGTTGATGTTTAATGAAAAATGTATGAGTTGTGAGGTTTATAAAGATTGATAACTATGATTCTAGGGTTTTGGTTGGTTTTTCAAAGGAAAAGGTTTTGAAAATGTGTTGAAGTTTCAGGAAATTTCACTGAATTCGAAGGTGTATTCGAATACGGCTTGAGTGTATTCGAATACAGCCTGCAAAGCTTCTGTTTTCTTCAGATTTTCGAATTTGTATTCGACTACGACCCTCTGTAGTCGAATACAGTTTTGCCAATTTTGCTTCTGACTTAGCATCTGTATTCGACTACGACCCTCTGTAGTCGAATACAGATTAGCGATTTTTGCTTCTGTTTTAGCATCTGTATTCGACTACGACCCTGTGTAGCCGAATACAGATTTGCAAGTTTTGCCACTGACTTCGCATCTGTATTCGACTACGACAACCTCGTATTCGAATACAGAATGCTGATTTTTCACTATTTTAGCTTCTGTATTCGAATACAAGGGAGCTGTATTGGAATACAGATTCGTGTTTTTTAGGAAATCAAGTTTTAAACATTGTTTTATAAACCTTAAGTGTTGGGGTACCTTGGGAAGGTTTGTGGTGAATAAAAATGGAATTTTTGTGATAGTTTGCAAGTGGTGGTGGTGAAGTTTTTGAGACTTGACTGAAGTTGTGGAACTCTGACTTTTGCATTGTGAAAGCCTCTGTATTCGAATACAAGGAGTCTGTATTCGAATACAGGGTGTTGATTCTGCCCTGTTTGGCTTCTGTATTCGAATACAATGAAGCTGTATTCGAATACAGATTCGTTCTTTTCCAGAAATTGCAGTTTTAAAACACTGGTTCTGAATTTTGGGAGTTGGGGAAAGACTTTTGATAATTAAGAATGGAACCTTGAGGTAATGTGAAGTGATAATGTTTACTTAAATGGTTAGTCATTGATGTGTAGATGATGATATTGATTGTGTGGAAATGTTTTGAAAAATGATGGAAATGCATGAATTTTTACTGATGTTGCATACTGTTTCCAGTGAGGTGAAACACTGCATACTCATGCATAGCATAGTCTTGTGGTACCCGCGATGGGCCACAGAGTAATGTGCAACCACGTGCTGATCTGTGAGCGATTGTACCTTGGTATATAAGTGCTGGTCTGTGAGCGACTGCACTGGTACAGGACTGTGAGCGTCTGTACCCTGAAATGCGCAACCACGTGCTGATTTGTGAGCGATTGCACGAGTGCTGATATGTGAGCGATTGCACTAGGTACTGATCTGTGAGCGATTGTACCTTGGTATATAAGTGCTGGTCTGTGAGCGACTGCACTAGTACTGGACTGTGAGCGTCTGTACCCTGAAATGCGCAACGACGTGCTGATCTGTGAGCGATTGCACGAGTGCTGGTCTGTGAGCGACTGCACTAGGTACTGATCTGTGAGCGATTGTACCTTGGTTTATGTCAAACGTGCTGGTCTGTGAGCGACTGCACTGGTGCTGATCTGTGAGCGATTGCACCCTGGTCTTGAGGGCCAAGAGGATGTTTTCATGAGCATATACATATTGCATCGGGGGATTGATCGGTGGGTCTCGTTTTGGTTATATGATGATGGTTGAAAATTGTTGTGTGTGTAAGTACTTCTTGAAATCTGGAATTTCTGATGAATTGGTGTGATTACTGAATTGATGTTTGTGCTTACAACATGACTTTCATATTAAATTGGCTGCTGTTTGAAAAGGTACAAATGTCATGTATTTTCAAAATTGAGCATCCTTATTTATCATCATTGTTTTATGATGTGCCATGAATATGTTTGTTATTACTGATATAAATGCTATGTGGTATTTGTTAATTTCGGTCGGTGACCCTTTACAATTATTGTGGAAAATTGGGCTTTGCCCTCAGATGTTAATCAAACCCGTACCCCCGACGGTCACACTAACGACAGGGAACGTCGTTAAATTTCCTTGATCTTTACATTGTGGGCTACGTGAAGGGATGGACAGCTGGGTGAAGATAAGACTTGTGGATGATACAGTGGAGACCGTGCTACTATAGCTTAGTGTGTGATCAGTTTAGACTTATGTATAGGATTTTGAGCTAAGTGGTTGTAAATATTTATTTTGGGAATTACTGTAAAAGTTTTCCGCACTCTGATAAATATTTTGGTGGATTGAGAATCCAGCTTTAATGTATCTTTATTTTAGTATATTATAAAGATCAATTTCCCAAAAATATCTCATTCGATTATCGTGATGTTGTTTTTTAATTACCT
Organism: Cicer cuneatum; assembly: GCA_037974295.1. Classification (NCBI taxonomy): domain Eukaryota; kingdom Viridiplantae; phylum Streptophyta; class Magnoliopsida; order Fabales; family Fabaceae; genus Cicer; species Cicer cuneatum. Next base: position 42,155,294 of record JBBPBO010000001.1, read on the forward strand.
TACTATTTTGGATTACGATGTCGAATGATATTTAATTTGAATTGATTTTAATTCCCTTGAAACTAATTCTGGAAACTCTTTTATTTATCTATTCGTTTAAAAAAAAAAAATACACTCGCGCTATGTTTTAAACTCGGGGTGTTACAGTTTGGTATCAGAGCATTTGGTTAAAGTTTTGGGTTAAAGCTCTGATTTAATTTTTGGTTTTAAGTCGTTATCTGATCATACATAGGAGCAAGTAGTTAAAGTGTCAAGTCTTATATAGTTGTGGTGTGCTGAAGTAATGATGTTGTTGAGCTATATTTTGGAATTATTCTAAACGGTGTGAGATTTCTACTTGATGATGGTTTTTTAGTGGAACCATTCCTCCAAGGAGAGACGACACCTGAAGAACCAACGAGAGCCGGGAAGATAGGATGGCTGAAGCAATGAATAATATGGATGCGTCTGTTGCTGCACAGACGGCTGCGAAGACTCAGCGTTTCTTAGAGAAAAGAGAAAGGGAGATTCGTGCTGCTGAGTCAAGAGGACTATAGGATTTTCGTCGTCATATTCCTCCAAAGTTCAAAGGTGATGAGGGTCCAGAAAGAGCGGACCAATGGATTCAGGAGATGGAGAAAATCTTTGAAATGATTAACTGCCAGGCAGCAGTAAAAGTCAATTATGCTACATATCTGCTGCTAGGGGATGCAGAGTATTGGTGGAGGAGTACAAGGCTACTGATGGGGGCAGCTCATGAGGAGGTAAACTGGGATTCGTTAAGAAGAAGTTTTTGGACAAGTACTTCTCAATGAGCACTAGGACCAAATTGGGTGACGATTTCCTGAAATTGCACCAGGGTAATATGACAGTGGGAGAATATGCGGCTAAATTTGAATTGCTGTCCAGACATTTCAGATTCTTCCGGGAAGAAGTTGATGAACCATTTATGTGCCATCGTTTTCAAAATGGACTGAAATATGAAATTCAAGACTCCGTTTTACCCTTGGGAATTCAACGTTTCCAAGTTCTAGTGGAGAAGTGTAGAGAGGTTGAGGACATGTAAAATAGGAGGGCCAACCGAGGAGGGAACTTTAATTCGGGAGGACCCAGCCGGATGAACTATCAAAACAGCAAAGGAAAACAAGTGGTTAAGCCATATAACAGACCCCAGAACAACAGTAGAGGCCAAAATAGGCCAGGAAATCAGAACTTTGGAAGACAATTAGGACAAGGAGTTCGATGCTTCCGATGTGGAAGAGAGGGACACATGGCTACAGCTTGTACCACAAGGGATCTTGTATGTTTCAATTGTCAAAAACCAGGACACGTCGCAAGGGATTGTTGGGCTCCGAAGGTGGAACCAACAGTGAATACAGCTAGGGCCACTCGTCCTATTGCTAGGGGACGCGTCTACCATATGGGTGCTGCTGCTGGAAATCAAACTCCTAATTTAATCCAGCAAGACTGCCAGATTGCAGGTAACACATTAACTGCACTTTTTGATTCGGGAGCAACTCATTCTTTCATTGCTATGGATTGTGTGAATCGTTTGAAGCTATCTATGTCTGCTTTGCCTTTTGATTTGATTGTTTCCACGCCTGCTCAGACTTTGACCGTAAATTCTGCATGTTTACGTTGTCCTGTAACAATCCAAGATAGAGATTTCTTGGTTAATTTAATATGTCTACCCCTACAATCACTCGAGATAATTCTCGGCATGGATTGGATGTCTTATAATTATGTAGTCTTGGATTGTGCCCGCAAATTAGTTCTTTTTCCTGAACCTGGAGTCGTTCGGTATTTGTGTGCTAACAAGCTCGGAGTATCACTGAGAGAAGGAACTCATGAATTTTTCTCATTGGCTAACGTGGAGACCAAGATGGATGATAGCATAGAAGATGTAGTGTTAGTCAAAGAGTATCCGGACGTATTTCCAACAGAAAATCCAAGATTACCCCCAGTAAGAGAAGTGGAGTTCTTCATTGATTTGCACCCAGGAACTGGACCCATTTCAATTGCGCCGTATAGAATGTCGCCATTGGAATTAAACGAGCTTAAGGATCAAATTGAAGGTCTGTTGGAGAAGGGATTTATCAGGCCAAGTGTGTCACCGTGGGAGCTCCGGTGTTGTTAGTTAAGAAAAAGGATGGAAGTTCATGCTTATGTGTGGATTACAGGTAACTTAACAAGGTAACCATTAAGAATCGTTATCCTTTACCGCGCATCGATGATTTAATGGATCAATTGAGGGGAGCAACGGTGTTTTCAAAGATCGATTTGAAATCGGGATATCATCATATTCGAGTAAGAGAAGGAGACATTCGAAAGACCGCTTTCAGGACTCGTTACGGGCATTATGAATATCTTGTTATGCCATTTGGAGTTACAAATGCACCATCGATTTTTATGGATTATATGAATAGGATCTTCAGCCCATTTCTGGATAAGTTCGTGGTGGTATTCATCGACGATATTCTGATTTATTCAAAGGATGAAGAAGAACATTTTCGTCAAGTTCTTGAAGTATTGCGCGAAAAGCAGCTGTATGCCAATTTGTCGAAATGCGAGTTTTGGCTAAAGGAAGTGAACTTATTGGGACATGTAATAACGAAGGAAGGAATTGCTGTAGATCCGACAAAGATTGAGACAATTCTTGCTTGGAAACAACCTCAGACCATCACGGATATAAGAAGTTTCGTCGGACTGGCAAGATACTACAGGAGATTTATTGAGGGATTTGCTAAGATTGTAGCTCCTTTGACACAACTCACCAGGAAGAATCAGCCGTTTGCATGGACAGAGAAGTGTGAAGAGAATTTTCAATTGCTTAAGGAAAAGTTGACAACCTCACCAGTACTGGTTTTTCCACAACCAGAGGAACCATATGAGGTTTATTGTGATGCATCTCACCAGGGTCTGGGCTGTGTTTTGATGCAACACCAGAAAGCTGTCGCCTACGCCTCAAGACAATTAAAAACTCACGAGCGGAACTACCCTACTCATGATTTAGAGCTGGCGGCAGTAGTATTTGCGTTAAAGGTCTGGAGACACTACTTGTATGGATGCACATTCACGGTGTTCAGTGACCATAAAAGTTTGAAGTACCTGTTCGATCAGAAGGAATTGAACATGCGTCAGAGGAGATGGATGCAGACTCTCAAAGATTTTGATTTTTCATTACAGTATCACCCTGGGAAAGCCAATGTAGTGGCTAATGCATTGAGCAGAAAAAGTGTGTCAGTATCTTCAATGTTAATGGCCAGACAACAAGAGTTGTGGGAAGCATTTAGAGATCTACACTTGGACGTAGAGTTTGCACCAGGAATGATAAAGTGTGGAATGATAACAATTTCGAGTGGATTACTGGAGGAGATTGCAAACTTGCAAGATGACGCATTGATCCAAGAAAAGAGGAATCTGATAGCGCAAGGACAGACCACTGAATTCAGCATCGGAACAGATAATATTCTGAGATGTAACGGAAGGGTTTGTGTACCGGAAGCTGCAGAAATGAGAAGAGCAATTTTGGAAGAGGCTCATAAGAGTAAGTTAAGTATTCATCCTGGAGCGACCAAGATGTACTAGGACTTAAGGCAGAATTTCTGGTGGCCAGGAATGAAGAGGGATGTGGCAGAATACGTATCAGCTTGTTTGACTTGTCAGAAAGCGAAAGTGGAACATTAACGACCTGCTGGAATGCTGCAACCTTTGGACATACCAGAATGGAAGTGGGACAACATCTCCATGGATTTCATAACTGGACTGCCCAAGACAAGGAAAAAGAATGATTCAATTTGGGTAATTGTGGATCGTTTGACAAAATCTACACATTTCTTGCCGGTAAAGACCAATTATAAGGTAGATAAGCTGACAGAAATCTACATCGCTGAGATTGTGAGATGGCACGGCGTTCCATCGAGTATTGTATCGGATCGTGATCCAAAGTTCACATCTCACTTTTGGGGAGCGTTGCATGAAGTGTTGGGAACAAAACTGAAATTGAGTTCAGCTTACCATCCACAAACAGATGGACAAAACGAGAGGACAAATCAGTCCTTGGAAGATCTATTAAGAGCGTGCGTATTGGATGACAGAGGAAGTTGGGATGATGTACTGCCATTGATTGAGTTCACCTACAACAACAGTTTTCACGCGAGCATTGGAATGGCACCCTATGAAGCATTGTATGGACGCAAGTGTCAAACGCCTTTATGTTGGTATAAATACGGAGAAAGTATGATTGTTGGACCTGAGATGGTGGAACAAACTACAGAAAAAGTCAAGAGGATACAAGAGAAAATGAAGATTTCACAGGATCGTCAAAAGACTTAGCGGACAAGCGTCGCAGACCTTTGGAATTCCAGCAAGGCGATCATGTATTTCTAAGAGTCACGCCTACAACTGGAGTGGGCAGAGCTATTAAATCCAGAAAATTGACTCCAAAATTTATTGGACCATACCAAATTACTGCACGTATTGGACCATTGGCTTATCGGATTGCTTTACCTCCAATGCTGTCCAATATTCATGACGTATTTCACGTGTCGTAGTTAAGGAAATACATTTCAGATCCGTCACATGTGATCGAACCAGACACAATTCAGCTGAAGGATAACCTGTCATTTGAAGTATTCCCTGTAAGGATTGAGGACAGGAAGATTAAACAGTTGAGGAGCAAGGAAGTCCCACTAGTCAAAGTGATTTGGAATCCGACTACTGGAGTCGCGACTTGGGAACTAGAGAGTAAGATGAGGGAACAACATCCTCATTTGTTTAACGACATGTAGTTTCGAGGACGAAACTAATTTAAGGGGGTAGTAATGTAAGACCCTTAATTTTAAAATTAAATTCAGATTTAATTTTAAGTGTATTTGGGAATATTTGTAAAATATTCAATATATATATGTTTTGTGTATATATATATATATGTATTTGTTTTAGAGGTGGAATTAAAATTATTGGATAATGGATGAATTAATTTAATTTCGAGTACTTAAATTATCGGGCCATTAATTAAGATATTCTCTGCTAATTTCGACGGAAAAGGGTTAAATGCTAGAGGATCAAAAGATATTTTAATACAAGTGTTGGGTGAGGTGGCGTAGATATTTATTAAGAAATTAACAAATTCTTCTCTCCTCTGACTGTGTCAGTTTGCATTTATGAAGATATTTAAGTGAGAAGCTATTTCTTCTTTCCTCTACGCGCCAGTTTCTGCTTTATCATTTTCTTCTTCTTTTGATATTTCTGAGTGTTGGTGAAGAAAAAATAGTTTACTCAAAAGTCATCGTTCTGGAAAATCTGAGTGTCGAATCAGAAAGTTTCGAGTACGAAAGTTATTCCTCTGATCGTTACGGAGCTAAAGAACTAACTTTCGTAGCGGCAAACGCAAAACGGGAGTATCGTCGACTTTTGTCGCAGAAGCGTAAGTTAAGGAACGTAACTAAGGTAAGGGCACCTTCCAACTTTCTAGATTTGCATTTAGGGCTGTAAATGCATGTGTGATGAATGATTGTTGGTTTATGTTTGTGAAAAGCATTGTATTATGTTTTGGAAATCAAACTGTGTTGATGTTCCTGCTGTTTCCCGTGAAGGAATTGATTGTGTTGTTGTGTTGATGATGTATTGTTTGTTGTGTTGAGTAAGAAATCATTCTATTGTGTTTGAATGATGATTTGGTTGGTGTTGTATTGGAGATGATCCAAATGCTTGAGTTAGTTTGTGTGGGACTGTTTGTGGTTGACTTTCTGATGTTAGTGATTCTGTGTTTTTTGTTGTGTTTTGTTAAACAACCTGGTGTTGATGGTGGTTTCAAAAGAAAAGGGATTTAAAATGGTGGAAGTGTTTTCTTGAAAATCTGTTGTTGATGGTTAATGAAAAATGTCTGAGTTGTGAGGTTTATAAAGATTGATAATTATGATTCTAGGGTTTTGGTTGGTTTTTCAAAGGAAAAGGTTTTGAAAATGTGTTGAAGTTTCAGGAAATTTCACTGAATTCGAAGGTGTATTCGAATACGGCTTGAGTGTATTCGAATACAGCCTGCAAAGCTTCTGTTTTCTTCAGATTTTCGAATTTGTATTCGACTACGACCCTATGTAGTCGAATACAGTTTCGCCAATTTTGCTTCTGACTTAGCATCTGTATTCGACTACGACCCTCTGTAGTCGAATACAGATTAGCAATTTTTGCTTCTGTTTTAGCATCTGTATTCGACTACGACCCTGTGTAGCCGAATACAGATTTGCAACTTTTGCCACTGACTTCGCATCTGTATTCGACTACGACAACCTCGTATTGGAATACAGAATGCTGATTTTTCATTATTTTAGGAAATCAAGTTTTAAACATTGTTTTATAAACCTTAAGTGTTGGGGTACCTTGGGAAGGTTTGTGGTGAATAAAAATGGAATTTTTGTGATAGTTTGGAAGTGGTGGTGGTGATGTTTTTGAGACTTGATTGAAGTTGTGGAACTCTGACTTTTGCATTGTGAAAGCCTCTGTATTCGAATACAAGGAGTCTGTATTCGAATACAGGGTGTTGATTCTGCCCTGTTTGGCTTCTGTATTCGAATACAATGAAGCTATATTCGAATACAGATTCGTTCTTTTCCAGAAATTGCAGTTTTAAAACACTGGTTCTGAATTTTGGGAGTTGGGGAAAGACTTTTGATAATTAAGAATGGAACCTTGAGATAATGTGAAGTGATAATGTTTACTTAAATGGTTAGTCATTGATGTGTAGATGATGATATTGATTGTGTGGAAATGTTTTGAAAAATGATAGAAATGCAAGAATTTTTACTTATGTTGCATACTGTTTCCAGCGAGGTGAAACACTACATACTCATGCATAGCATATTCTTGTGGTACCCGCGATGGGCCACAGAGTAATGCGCAACCACGTGCTGATCTGTGAGCGATTACACGAGTGCTGATCTGTGAGCGATTGCACTAGGTACTGATCTATGAGCGATTGTACCTTGGTATATAAGTGCTGGTCTGTGAGCGACTGCATTGGTACTGGACTGTGAGCGTCTATACCCTGAAATGCGCAACCACGTGCTGATCTATGAGTGATTGCCCGAGTGCTGATCTGTGAGCGATTGCACTAGGTACTGATCTGTGAGCGATTGTACCTTGGTAGATAAGTGCTGGTCTGTGAGCGACTGCTCTGGTACTGGACTGTGAGCGTCTGTACCCTGAAATGCGCAACCACGTGCTGATCTTTGAGCGATTGCACGAGTGATGGTCTGTGAGCGACTGCACTAGGTACTGATCTGTGAGCGATTGTACCTTGGTTTATGTCAAACGTGCTGGTCTGTGAGCGACTGCACGAGTGCTGGTCTGTGAGCGACTGCACTGGTGCTGATCTGTGAGCGATTGCACCCTGGTCTTGAGGGCCCTTAACGTCTTACATATGTAAATGTGCTGGTCTGTTGAGTGACTGCACCTTGGTGAATCCAAGAGGATGTTTTCATGAGCATATACATATTGCATCGGGGGATTGACCGGTGGGTCACGTTTTGGTTATATGATGATGGTTGAAAATTGTTGTGTGTGTAAGTACTTCTTGAAATCTGGAATTTCTGATGAATTGGTGTGATTACTGAATTGATGTTTGTGCTTACAACATGACTTTCATATTAAATTGGTTGCTGTTTGAAAAGGTACAAATGTCATGTTTTATGATGTGCCATGAATATGTTTGTTATTGCTGATATAAATGCTATGTGGTATTTGTTAATTTCGGTCGGTGACCCTTTACAATTATTGTGAAAAATTAGGCTTTGCCCTCAGATGTTAATCAAACCCGTACCCCCGACGGTCACACTAACGACAGGGAACGTCGTTAAATTTCCTTGATCTTTACATTGTGGGCTACGTGAAGGGATGGACAGCTGGGTGAAGATAAGACTTGTGGATGATACGGTGGAGACCGTGCTACTATAGCTTAGTGTATGATCAGTTTAGACTTATGTATAGGATTTTGAGCTAAGTGGTTGTAAATATTTATTTTGGGAATTATTGTAAAACTTTTCCGCACTCTGATAAATATTTTGGTGGATTGAGAATCCAGCTTTGATGTATCTTTATTTTAGTATATTATAAAGATCAATTTCCCAAAAATATCTCATTCGATTAATCGTGATGTTGTTGTTTAATTACCTTACTATTTTGGATTACGATGTCGAATGATATTTAATTTGAATTGATTTTAATTCCCTTGAAACTAATTCTGAAAACTCTTTTATTTGTCTATTTGTTTTAAAAAAAAAAATACACTCGCGCTGTGTTTTAAACTCGGGGTGTTACAGTTTGGTATCAGAGCATTTGGTTAAAGTTTTGGGTTAAAGCTCTGATTTAATTGTTGGTTTTAAGTCGTTATCTAATCATACATAGGAGCAAGTAGTTAGAGTGTCAAGTCTTATATAGTTGTGGTGTGCTGAAGTAATGATGTTGTTGAGCTATATTTTGGAATTATTCTAAACGGTGTGAGATTTCTACTTGATGATGGTTTTGTAGTGGAACCATGCCTCCAAGGAGAGACGACACCGTAAGAACCAACGACAGCCGGGAAGATAGGATGGCTGAAGCAATGAATAATATGGCTGCGTCTGTTGCTGCATAGACGGCTGCGAAGTCTCAGTGTGACTTAGAGAAAAAAGAAAGGGAGATTTAGGCTGCTGAGTCAAGAGGACTAGAGGATTTTCGTCGTCATAATCCTCCAAAGTTCAAAGGTGATGAGGGTCCAGAAAGAGCGGACCAATGGATTCAGGAGATGGAGAAAATCTTTGAAATGATTAACTGCCAGGCAGCAGTAAAAGTCAATTATGCTACATATCTGCTGCTAGGGGATGCATAGTATTGGTGGAGGAGTGTAAAAGTCAATTATGCTACACATTTTTATGTATAAAAATCCAAATGCAATTAGGGTTTCTGACCTTTGCTTTGTAGGTGAAACACAGATAGCATCAATCCTCAAAAATCTTGAATCAGCATTCAATTGTTGTCCATATTTGTCTTCAGAATTGATTCAACATATCTTGATGAAAACAACATGAACATCAAAGGATGATTCCATCAGAGGATTTCATTATATTTCTTTAATTAGACGATACTTATAATATTAATGAGCTGGAAATGTTCAATTGTTGAATTTTTCAAAGTCATGGGCATAGAGAATTTTCTCGTAAGTCGTTGACTTTAAGATTTTTTATATACAGATGTGTCAGAGTGAGCTTAGGGTGTGCCTATTCATGTAATGAAATGAGAAAGTAGTTTGACTTGTTAGTATGCAAGTTGGGTCATTATATTCGAAGTGATAAAGGAACAATCAATAGATTGCGCTTTGCGTATGTAATATTTTAATTAAAACATCATCAACGGTGTTCCTTAACTTATTCATAAGGTGATGATCAACAATAAATTCTTCCATCTGGGTCTAGTGAAATAATTTTTCACAGCTCTAAAGTGTGATCCCCAACTTTTGCAACATGATTGTAGTGATGATGAATATTCTGATTCTAGCTTTTGTCTAGACTCACTACAAGATTATGAGGAAAATGATGCTTTTAATTCAGAGATTATGAATGCCTTATGAAATGGTTTTAATAAGGAATGGGAGCGCATGGAAAATATGGAGAAGATAAGGGAAGGTCCAGAGGGGGTTTAGAAGGAAGATATTATTGGAACCCAGTTGGTTCGATCCATCAAAGTTTTGATGTTAACAAAAGTATTTCATGTAAATAGTATTTCGACTTAGAAGCTGTGCAAAATTAGAGGATAACACCATTAGAAGATACATCAAGAGGAACAACCAGAGGATATAAATGTCACCAGAATGTTCGGTTATAGGAAACATCTAGAGGGTACCAGAGGATCCATCTAGAGGACACGAGAGGATATACCTCCAGAGGATGTCATCAACGGCAAACATCAAAGGACAAATAACATCATTAGAGGATATCTTTCTTGGCCCAGATTAGAAGGAAGCAAAATCTAGAAGAAGACTTGGTCCATACCAGAAGGAAGCCTGTTAGAGGGAGACTTATTCCAGACCAGAAGGAAACATAAGTCAGACTTGGTTCAGACTTAGTCCTGACCAGAAGATAGCATGGTTGTGAATAAAACCCAGTCCAGACTTAATCTAGACTTGGTCTAGACCAGAAGATAATTTGTCCAGAACAAATGACTTGGTCCAGACCAGAAGATAGCTTGGTCCAGAACATAAAACTTGATCCAAACTTGGTACATATCAGATTACATGGTCTAGAATTGGCCGAGATCAGAGGATCACATAATGGTACAGATAAGATCACATGGTCCAAAATTGGCCGAGATCAGAGGATCACTGAATGGTACAGATCAGATCACATGGTCCAGAGTTGGTCGAAATCAGAGGATCACATAATTGGTACAGATCAGATTATATGGTCCAGAGTTGGCCGAGATTAGAGGATCATACGGTTCAGATTTTAATCATGATGAAAATCAATGTAGACTTGATTAAAATTCGAAGAAGACTTGATTAAATTTTGATAGAAATTTGATCAAAGTATTAAGTGGATTTGATTCAAAACTTCACTGATGCAATCTGAAGCTTAAAAAGATATGGTTTGAAATTAAAAGAAACAAGATTGGTCAACAGAATTTTCAAATGCAATATGAAGCTAAAAAGATACGATTTTTATTTCAGTGAAACAGGATTGGATTAAAGCCTTCAGAATTTAAAACTGGCTTGAAGGGTCAGGTGTTGTAATTCAAAACTTTTGAATTAATGGATTAAAGCCTTCAGAATGAAGGGACTGGATGTAGCCAAGTTAATGGTGAACCAGGATAAATTGTTGTGTTCTTAAGTTGTTATTATCTGCTGCTAAGTCTGATCAATTATTCATCCAATAATTCGCATCAACACTCAACAATCAGAAAAGAATTCAAGTTTGACAAACACAATTCAACCCCCCTTTCTCGTTTTTGCACCTTCAATTGGCATCAGAGCTCGGTCTCAAGACTGAGCACTTTACAGTGTTTGAGGAAAGATCCACGGGTTCAGCATGTCTGGAATCAATGAAGAAGCTATTGGAGGAAACATCAACAGACCTCCTATGTTTGATGGGGAATGGTTTGAGTACTGGAAGGACAGGCTGAAGAGTTTCTTTTTCTCACAAGATCCCGAACTTTGGGACATTGTGGAAAATGGCTATACTGCTCCAAGAGATGCTGATGGTGTTAAAATTCCTAGGAAAGATTTTGATGTTGACCAGAAGAAGATGTTTAAGTTACATCACAAATCCAGAACATTTATGATCAATACAATCACATTCAAGGAGTTTGACAAGTGCACTAACAAAAAACAGCAAAGAGCATCTATGATAGTCTGGTTCTAACTTACAAAGGCAGCAAGCAAGTTCAAGAAGCAAAAGCCAACATTCTAGTCAAGAAGTACGAGCTGTTCAAGATGGAAGAAGATGAAGACATTGAAGCAATGTTTTCCATATTTCAGACTCTGGTTTCAGGATTAAGAGTACTCTGGTTTCAAAGATCTTAGGCACAATTTATTAAGTATTAGTCAATTAAGTGATAGTTATTATGATATTATATTTAATCAAAAAACATGCAAAGCTAGTCAGAAGGATGGATCAGCACTCTTCACAGGTTACAGTCAAAACAATATTTACAAGATAAATCTGTTTAGTATGGAGAAACAACAGGTTAAGTGTCTAGTATTAGTAAATGAAGAAAAATTAGTTTGGCACAAAAGATTAGGTCATTCTAACCTTAGATTAGTTTCAAAACTAAATAAACTTCAACTGGTGAGAGGTCTACCTAAGCTAAGATACAAAACTGAAATTATGTGTGAAGCTTGTCAAAAGGGATAACAAACAAAAAATTCTTTCAATTCTAAAAACTCAATATCTACCTCAAAGCCCCTTGAGCTAGTACACATAGATCTATTTGGGCCAGTAAAAACAGCTTCTCTAAGTGGAAAGAAATATGGGTCTTTTATTGTAGATGCCTGCACTAGGTGGACATGGGTAAATTTTTTAAGAAGTAAGGATGAATCCCACAAAGTGTTTATCACTTTTTGCAAACAAATAATGAATGAAAAAGGTCTTAAAATTATAACAATTAGAAGTGATCATGGAGGAGAATTTGAGAACAAATTTTTTGAGAATTTCTGTGATGAGAATGGAATCTCTCACAACTTTTCTTCTCCTAGAACACCTCAACAAAATGGAGTTGTAGAAAGACAAAATAGATCCAAGAAATGGCCAGAACAATGCTAAATGATATGAATGTTGCAAAACACTTTTAGGCAGAAGCAATTAATATCGCATGTTATATTTAAAATAGAGTCCATATTAGATCCATATTGAATAAAACACCTTATGAACTGTGGAAAGGTAAAAAACCTAATATCTCTTATTTTAAACAATTTGGCTGTACTTGTTATATGTTGAACACTAAAGACAATCTTGGAATATTTGATTATCGATCTCAAAAGTGTACCTTCATTGGTTACTCTGAAAGATCCAAAGCATATAGAGTGTTTAACAGGGAAACAAATACTGTGGAAGAATCCATACATGTTAAATTTGATGACAAGCAGCTTGACCTTGAAAAGTCAAAGCAAGAAGAGGATAGTGCAGGTTTACCAGAATTAAAGGAAGCTGATGCAGACAAACCAAGAGAGCTTGAAAAGGTGGAGGATGAAAGCAAAACAGAAGAACCCGACAAATCTTCAAAGGATGAATCTGAAGATAAGTCAGAAGGAAGATATGGATGGAATTACAAGTCTTCACATCCTGAAACTCTAATCATTGGGAGTGCAAGTGATCCCTTAAGGACAAGATCATCACTTAAAGAAACCAATTTGTTTGGCTAACTCTCATCCATTGAGCCTACTTCTGTTGATGAAGCACTGAAGGAAGATGGATGGATTCTTACCATGCAAGAGGAGTTAAATGAATTTGAAAGGAATGATGTTTGGGATCTAGTTCCAAGACCAGAAAAGAACATTATTGGAACCAAGTGGGTTTTCAAAAACAAGCTGAATGAAAAAGGAGAAGTTGTCAGGAACAAGGCACAACTTGTTGCACAAGGCTACAGCCAGCAAGAAGGAATTGACTACACTGAGACTTTTGCTCCAGTGGCCAGGTTAGAAGTTATACGTATCCTACTTTCCTTTGCTGCTAATAATAACATGTCATTATTTCAAATGGATGTTAAAAACGCATTTTTAAATGGTTATATAAGTGAAGAAGTCTATGTTAAACAACTCCCAGGTTTTGAAAGTTCTGAATTTCCAAACTATGTTTTTAAACTTAAAAAATCTTTGTATGGTTTAAAACAAGTACCTAGGGCATGGTATGATAGACTTAGTAACTTCTTACTTAAAAATGACTTTGAAAGAGGACAAGTAGACAATACTCTCTTTAGAAAATCAATAAAAGATGATATTCTGATTATTCAAGTTTATGTTGATGATATTATCTTTGGATCTACTAATGGCACTCTCCGCCAAGAATTTTCTAAATTGATGCAGCAAGAATTTCAAATGAGCATGATGGGAGAACTTAAGTTCTTCCTAGGAATTCAAATTCAGCAAGGTCAAAAAGGTATATACATTCATCAATCGAAATATACAAAAGAACTTCTCAAGAAGTTTAAGATGAGTGACTGCAAACCTATGGCTACCCCAATGCACCCTACCTGCTCACTTGAAAAGGATGACAAAGGCCAAAAAGTTGATCAAAAATCCTACAGAGGTATGATAAGATCTCTACTCTATCTCACTGCTTCAAGACCTGATATTATGTACAGTGTATGCGTATGTGCTAGATTTCAGTCCGATCCTAGGGAATCCCATTTAACTGCCATTAAGAGAATCCTTAGATACCTAAAAGGCACTACCAACCTCACCTTGTTCTACAAGAAAACTCCTACATATAAATTGAGTGGATACTGTGACTCTGATTATGCTGGAGATAAACTCGAAAGAAAGAGCACAAGTGGAAACTGCACATTCTTAGGAGACAATTTAATATCCTGGTCAAGCAAGAGACAAAGCACCATTGCCATGTCAACAACAGAAGTTGAATACATTTCAGCAGCCAGATGCAGCTCTCAACTCATTTGAATGAAACATCTGTTGGAAGACTACAAAATCATGGAAACCAACATCCCTTTATACTGTTACAACACTTCAGCCATCAACCTAACCAAAAACCCTATCCTTGATTCTAGAGCCAAGCACATAGAAATCAAACACCACTTCATCAGAGATTATGTTCAAAAAGGGACACTCAACATCCAGTTTGTAGACACTGACCATCAATGGGCTGACATATTCACTAAACCACTACCTGAAGATAGGTTTGACTTCATCAAGAAAAACCTTAACCTTACCTTCATCCTTGACAAATAGCTTAATTTAATTTTTTTGTTATTGTATTTTAATTTTTGTGCATTGTTTTTCAATAAAAAAAAGAAGCAGAAAATGAAAAAAAAAAAGGATCTCCTTTCTTCCTTCAAACCTTTTTGTCTTATGACAAAGGGGGAGAAGATGTAATTGATAAAGAATCTGGGAAATTAGACTTAGGGGGAGAAAAAGTCAAAATAAAGCTTAGTCCTAGTGGGAGTCAAAGTCAAAAGAAAGAAAAATAGTTATAAAAAATAAAAAGTTTTGTTATCATAAAAAAAGGGGAGATTGTCGGAACCAAGTTGGTTCGATCAATCAAAGTTTTGATGTTAACAAAATTATTTCATGTAAATAGTATTTTGACTTAGAAGAACAAATCAGAAGCTGTGCAAAATCAGAGGATGACACCACCAGAAGATCATCCAGAGGATAGAAATGTCACCAGAAGGATCGGGTAGAGGAAACATCCAGAGGATACACCTCCCGAGGATATCAGAGGATGTCATCAAAGGCAAAAATCAAAGGAAAAATAACATCATCAGAGGATATATTTCTTGGCCCAGATCAGAAGGAAGCCTAATTCAGAAGGAGACTTGGTCCATACTAGAAGGAAGCCTGTTGTAAGACCCTTAAATTTAAGAATTAATTTATGGAATTAATTTATGGAATTAATATTAAGTGTATTTTGGGGATATTTGTAAAATATTTAATATATGTATGTTTTGAGTGAATATATATATATAAATATTTATTTTGGAAGATGAATTAAGATTATTGGATGAGGAGTAAATTAATTTAATTACGAGTAATTAAATTATCGGGCAGTTAATTAAGGGATTATCGGCTAATTGCGACGAGACTGGTTAATTGATGGAGGATCAGACAAGTGTCGGGTGAGGTGGCACCTACACATGCCTATAAATATGAATGAGGAGGAAGAGCTAAGTCAGAAACCCATACCTCCTCCCTTACTGCATGTAACAGTACCCACCTTCCTCCTTATCCCATTCTGATTTCTGTTTCACGACAAAAAAAAGGGGGAGTTCCTCAAAAGTGATATTACTTGAAAACACAAGCACCAAACCAGAAAACCCCCAGTACAAAAGTTGTTCCCCTCATCATTCCGGAGCTAGAGAACCCATTTTCGTAGCAGCGAACGCAAGCGGGAGTTTCGCCGATTTTTGACGCATAAACGTGAACGAGAGCAAAAACAAAACAGAGGTAAGGGCACCTTCCACTTTCTAGTTGCATTAGGGCTGTAAATGCATACTGTCATGGTCTTAATAATGTTTCATCATTGTTTGAAGAAAACCTGTTTTTGCAAAGACATTTTGAAAAATGAAGAAAATGCATTCTGTTGATGTGTAATGATTCTGTGATGGTTGCTGTTTGGTTGAATGCATCAATGCTGTTTTGTTTATGTGGGAAAGTTGAAAAATTTCTTGCATGTTATTTTGAAGATGATTAAAGTGCATGTTCATAAAATTGTTTGAATGTTGTTATAAAATGCGAAAATGCATTCTATTGGTGTTTTGCTGCTATGTGATGGTTGCTGTTTGGCTGAATGTATTAATGTTGTTCTGCCTGTGTGAGAAAGCTGAAAATGCTTTGCAAGTTGTGATTGGTTGTGTAAGAATGCTGGAAATACCTTGCATGTTGTTTTGAGAAATGATCAACAATGTAAATGTTGAAAAATGTTTGTTCTGTTATGATTGACATTCTGTTTTTGAGTGATTCTGGTGTTGCTGATGTTTTCAAAAGAGAGGGATTTTGAATGATGAAAGTGTTTTTCTGGGAAAGTTGTTATTGATGAAAAATGCCGGAGTTTTGTGGTTCAAAGGAGTGCTGAATCTGTTTTGGTGTTTTCTTGAATTTTTCAAAGGAAACAGTTTGAAAATGTGTTGAAGTCTCATGAAAAATTTCACTGATTTCGAAGGTGTATTCGAATACAACATGAGTGTATTCGAATACAACCTGCCAAGCTTCTGTTTTACTCAAGTTTTCGAACTTGTATTCGAATATGGGCCCCTGTATTCAAATACAGAGGAAGGATATTTGCTTATGACTTAGCATCTGTATTCAATTACGACTCTGTCGTATTCGAATACATAAGTGAAATTTTAACACTGTATTCGCATCTGTATTCGACTACGACAGTCTCGTATTTGAAGATAGGATGCTGACTGTCACAATTTTGGCTTATGTATTCGAATACAAGGGAGCTGTATTCGAATACAGATTCGGGTTTTTCCAGAAATTCAATATTTAGCTTCTGTATTCGAATACAAGGAAGCTGTATTCGAATACAGATTCATGTTTTCCAGAAAATCAAGTTTTAACACTGTCATGTGAACTTTAAAGTGTTGGGGAACATTGAGAAGGTTTGAAAAGATTTAAAATGGAGTCTTTGAAATAGTTTTGAAGAGTTTATACTGGAAACCTTTAATGATATTGGGAAAAATGCTGAGTTTATACTGTTTTGGTCTTCTGTATTCGAATACAAGGATGTTGTATTCGAATACAAAGTGTTGAATTTGTACTGTTTTCAGTTTATGTATTCAAATACAAGGGATCTATACAAGGAGTCGTTTCTTGGAGACACTATATATGACTATTCAAAATCTCCAACAATTATTTATAAATAATCTATAAAATAAATTATGACAACAACTCTACTGTAATTAAAAAAATAAATTGTTTAAAATTAAATTACAATTGTATCGATTATCATT
Organism: Cicer cuneatum; assembly: GCA_037974295.1. Taxonomy (NCBI): domain Eukaryota; kingdom Viridiplantae; phylum Streptophyta; class Magnoliopsida; order Fabales; family Fabaceae; genus Cicer; species Cicer cuneatum. Next base: position 42,172,430 of record JBBPBO010000001.1, read on the forward strand.
TAGGGATAAAAATTGAAACATCACTACGCCAAAAAATGGCCTTTTACAGCGGAGGATACAACAGCGCTTTAATGACAAGCGCTTTAGAAAAAACGCTGTTGTAGGGTCATGAAAGGCTTAGAATTTACAGAAAAACGCTGTTGTAGGGTCATAGCGATTTCACATAATGTTTACAGCGCTTTTAGAGCGCTTCACGTAAAGTGAGCGCTTCGAATAAAAGCATTGTAAACTCTGTAAATGACTTAAAATTTAATTTTTTAAAAGCCGTTTACAGCGCTTATGGATAAAAGCGCTGTAAAATATAGCGCCCACACACTATTTACAGGGCTTTGTTTAAAAGCGCTGTAAATGCTATAAATGTTTTGAAATTTAATTTTTAAAAGCTTTTTACAACTGTTATGGACAAAAGCACTGTAAAATTACAAGCAGTTTATATAAATATATAAAAACATATTTAATACGTTCTATCCCTTCGAACCATATTACGAACTTTCCTCTCCTCTACTTTGCGCCAATTTTTACTAAGTGATTGTTGTCTCAGGTATTGTATTTAGTAATTTGTTATTGTCTCTAAAACTGATAAGTTGTTACCTGATAAATCATATAAAATTTTAGATGAAAAATCTGTTCTGTTTTGAAATTTGTTCGATCTGTTCTGTTTTGAAATCAGACTTGTATGCATGACCTTGGACCTTGGTTTCCATTGTCAATATTAGTCTATATATACTATAGATTTGTATGATGTTATAGATTGATAAATTTGTGTAACAGTGCATTAATATATACTGCATCCATAAATTCTTACATGATAAATCATATAAAATCTGTTCGATGTGTTATGTTATGTTTTGAAGTATATATAACTTGTATCATATATATAATGTTATAGATTGATAAATTTGTTATAGATTGATTTGTTCTTATTGCATTCATACAGGTCATATAATTAAAATGGACCGATAATGGATGTTTGCCAATCGATTGTCAAAAGAGTATGAAAATGGAGTGAAGGAGTTTGTTAAATTTCTAGTGAAGAATGCAAAAGACCCAAATCGAATTACTTATCCTTGTTTAAAATGTTGTTTTGGAAAACGCGTTAGAGCAGATGAATTAGAAGGACATTTAGTATAGCATGGAATTGATAAAAGCTATACATGTTGGATAAAACATGGTGAGAAAAAAAAAGGGAACACTTATTTTGATAGTGATGCGACATATGATTCAAATGATTTCGACACAGATACATATGAGCAGGACCGAGTTGATGATATTGCAAAAGCAGTTGAAGAAGATCTTCGGGATTGTCCTAAAATGTTTGAGAGTTTGTTGAGTGATGTAGAGAAACCATTATATAATGGTTATATTAAATTCACAAGACTTTCGGCAATATTAAAGTTGTACAACTTAAAAGCGAGAAATGGATGGTCTGATAAAAGCTTCACATAATTATTAACACTCATAAAAGATATGTTGCCAGATGATAATGAACTTCTCAATCGAACCTAAGAGGCTAAACGAATTTTGTGCTCTATTGGCATGAGTTACGAAAGGATTCATGCGTGTCCTAACGATTGCATTTTATTTCGAAATGAATATGAATTACTAAAGGCGTGTCCGAAATGCAATATCTCTCGATATAAGAAGAAAGAATCTACTCCAGCAAAAGTCGTGTGGTATTTTCCTATAATACCCAGATTTAGGCGAACCTATCGCAGTGAAGAAGATTCAAAACACTTGACATGGCATGCAGATGAAAGAACTAGAGATGGAAATTTACGACACCCTGCAGATTCTCTACAATGGGCAAAAATTGATCACGAGTATCCTGATTTCGGTAGAGAGTCAAGAAATCTACGACTTTCACTTTCTACTGATTGGAATGAATCCACATGGTCTTCAAAGCATATCACACAGCACGTGGCATGTGATTTTGTTGATTCATAACCTACCTCCATGGTTATGTATGTAAGTTTATGATGTTGTCTATGTTAATTTCTGGACCCAAACAACTGGGGAATGATATCGACGTTTACTTGGCTCATTTAATTGAAGATTTAAAAAAGTTATGGGAGTCAGGTGTGGAAGTTTATGATGGGTATAAGAAAAAAAATTTCAATTTGAGGGCTATGTTGTTCGGCACAATTATTTATTTTCCATCATATGGTAATTTATCAGGGTATAGCATTAAAGGTCAGTGTGCATGTCCTATATGTGAAGAGAGTACAGATTGGATGTTGTTGAAACATTGTAAGAAGAACGTCTTTCTTGGACATCGTAGATTTTAACCTTTTAGTCATCATTATCGTGGGTGGATAAATGCATTCAATGGAAAATCAGAGGAAGGTATTGCTCCAAAAGCACGGACTGGATATCAAATATTGGAAAATGTACAAGGTTTGACCAATAAATTTGGCAAACCATTTGCCGGAGAGCTTGTCAAAATTAGGTGGAAGAAAAAGTCAATTTTCTTTGAATTGTCATATTGGAATTCATCGTATATAAGACATTTTCGCGATGTGATGCATATAAAAAAAATGTATTTGATAGTGTTATTGGTACATTACTCAGTGTTCTAGGAAAGTCTAAGGATGACATCAATGCAAGATTGGATTTGGTCAATATGGGAATAAGAAATGAATTGGGTCCTATAAAGAAAAGAAATTGCACATATCTACCTCCAGCCGCTCATACTCTATCTAGAAAGGAAAGAATTGTATTATGTAAATTTCTACACGGAGTTAAAGTTCTAGAAGGATACAGTTCAAACATAAAAAATTTAGTTTGTATGAAAGACCTCAAGTTAAAAGGTTTAAAGACTCATGATTGTCATGTTCTAATGGAGCATTTGCTACCAATAGGTATACGTTCCATTTTACCTAAAAAATTTCGACGAGCCATCACTAAATTATGTTTCTTCTTCAGGGAAATTTGTAGTAAAGTGATCGATCCTAAAAAATTACCGACATTGCAGAGGGAAATTGTTGTTACTTTGTGTGAGCTTGAAATGTATTTCCCACCCTCATTTTTTGATATAATTGTTCACCTTGTTGTTCATCTTCTTAAGGAGACACAACTTTGTGGGCCAGCTTACATGAGATGGATGTATCCGATATAATGATATAAGAAAATATTAAAAGGGTACGTAAAAAGTAGAAGTCGACCAGAAGGTTGTATTGTTGAACGATACATTGTTGAAGAAGCTGCTGAATTTTGTACTGAATATCTATCCAATGTTGAATCCATAAGACTTCCTATGTCTCTTCATTCAGGAAGAATAACAGGAAAAGGGATAATTGGAAAGAGAGTATCGACTATATCAAGAACAGAATGGGAGCAGGCACAATTGTATGTTCTGCACAATGATGATGAGGTTTAACCATATGTTACAATACACATGGATCAGTTATGTAGTTTGAACATGAACACAAATAAAAATTGGATAACACGAGAGCACAATCGAAGTTTTATCCCTTGGCTAAAAAATCACATTAGCTCAAAGTTTGATATAGACCCCGCTTCAATTTTAGAGAGATTGAGCTGACTAACAAATGGCCCGAGTTTACATGTCTTTTCTTACACCGGTTATGTAATTAACGACTATACATTTTATATCACAAAACAAGATGAGCAAACCACTATGCAAAATAGAGGAGTCACTCTAGTAGCTGAAGCGATGCATATCTCAAATGCAAAAGACAAAAACCCAATATATGCAAATCTATCATATTTTGGGGTTATCGAGCACATATGGGAGTTCGATTACACAATGTTTGATGTTCCCATCTTTGGTTGCAAGTGGGTCGATAATAATAATGGCATTTAGATTGATGAGTCAGGGTTCTTGCTTGTCGATTTTAGTACGGTGGGATACAAAGATGAGCCTTTTATTTTAGTGTCGTAAGCTCAACAAGTGTTTTATGTCACTGATCCTGCTGATGATAAATGGTCTGTTGTCCTATCGACCACTAAAATAAGTGATGATAACAACAACGTTGAAGATGTTTGTAATGATATTTTCTTTGCGACATCACAACCATGTGAAATTGATTCAATTGATGATGGTTTATATGTTAGAGATGATCATGATGAGAGAATTTGGATTAATCCATCGTTTTGTATCGTTAATGGACAAACAAATGTGAATCCCACTAGGAAAAGAAGAAGGGCATCTTAATCATGTAATGGTCTGTACTCATTATGTAAAATTTAATGTAACTTGACCTGCCAGAACTGAGTATTTGATTTTATGCTTATATATTAATTTTTTGCCAGAACTTGAACTGATCATGTACTTTAGCATTGATATATATACAAGCATTGATATACTGATTTTCTGCCATAACTTGAACTCATCATATAATTTTTTTAATTATATTATTTAGTTATTTTAGAGATGAGATTTTGATAAAAATTTTAATTATAATCTGAACTCATCATATAAGTTGATATGAACAATTTGGTATTCATGAGTATGGATATTATATCACAACACTTTCGCATATAAGCGCTGTAGAAGGATTTAAAAAAATAAAGTACAATTACAAGAGAAAAATATCTACAACGCTTTTGCCCATAAGCGCTGTAAATGGTTTTGAAAAAATAAATTACACTTACAAGAGAAAAACATTTACAGTGCTTTCGCCCATAAGCGCTGTAACATTCTTTACAGCGCTTATGGACAAAAGCGCTGTAAATTACAAGTACATAAATTACAAGTACAAAATAGTTACAGCGCTTATGGGAAAAAGCGCTGTAAAATGCAAAATAAAATACAAGTACAAAACATTTACAGCGCTTATGGTAAAAAGCGTTGTAAAATGCTCATATAGCGTATTTTATATAGTGTGTATATAAGCGCTGTAAAATACTATTTAAGGCGCTTTTTATATAGTCTTTTAAAGCGCTCTTTGGAAAAGCTCTGTAAAAGGGTTTTTTTTATAATATTATATAAACTGATAATATAAGAAACCGCCTCTTCATTTTCTTCTTCATTACGTATATTCTCATCCCTACGAACTTGGTAGTGTGAAACCCTTCTTCATTACGTACTCTCTATAAGAACCCTTCTCCATATACGAATCCTTCTCCCTAGTGTGAACCCTTCTCTCTGTCCATATATATTGCGAACCCTAGTGTGAACTTATACTGCATGTTAAACTTATATTGTGTGAAATGTGTAGATCAATGGATTCCAACAACGATTTAGGTCGTCAAAACGACGAAGTTGTAAACACTAACGTTGTAAACAATGAAGCTGTCAACGCTAACGGCTATGAAGGTGAAGTGAAGCGTGGGGCAACTATAATGCAAAAAGTCATTATAGCAAGAAGTACTGGAATAAAATTTGAGGTATATATACTATACTTTTATTTAGATTTTATTTTTTGAAAGCAATCACTTACACTCTAGCTATGAGTTTATTTATATGGGATGGAATGAAAGTTGCCAGCCAATTGAGCCCAACAGTTTAATGATGGCAAGCTACATCGGTGCTGTTGTCCGCCAAAATATCCCAATAATAATCGATGCCTTGACAGACAAAGCATTGAAGGATGCTAAAGACATACTGTCGAGTGATGTACAAGTAATTAACTTATTTACTCCACTTTTTTGTTACTTAATTATAATTTTTTCCAGTGAAATACTTTTATTCAAACTCTTTATTTATTTGGTTTTCAGAGCGCTTTTAACATTGAAGATGTGCGTAAAAATTATGTACTTAGAGTTGCCGGTAAAATTCACAGAGGATTTAGATCTCATCTATTGAATTGTTACCTAAGAGACAAGTGTGGAAATGTGAATGTTGAAGCTCCAAACATTTACAAACACTACATAACACATGAAGAGTGGACCTCTTTTGTTGCTAATCGCTCAGACCCTGCATTTGTGGTAATATTCATTTTATTAGTATGTGTGTTTTATTCATATTCATATCTTATATTTTTTACACAATCGTTATTTTATTTATTTATATATAGTATATAAGTACAACAAATCAAGATAGAGCAAAAAAACCAGTGCATCCATACAAAAGATCGCGTATGGGGTATGCGCGTTTAGAGCAAAAAATTGTAAGTAAACATCACTTTTATACATTGTGGTAGATTATAAACTATAGTTTATAACTAACATTTTGTTTATGTCTTAACGAACAGCTGCAAGAGACAAAATCTGATCAACCATTGGGTCGTCATATCTTGTGGAAGGAGGCTCGCGTAAATAAAGATGGAATAATGGATAACGAAAATGCTCAACAAGTTGTTCAAGAATGTGTAAGTATACTATCACTTTAATATTTTTTAATATTGCCTTTTAAAAATGATATTGAACTTATCTTTTTGGAACAATGTCTTGAAAATCAAGATGGAAATAAAGAAGTTAGCTGCAAGGACATTCTCGACAAGGTACTCAATGTTCCTGAATATTCTGGCCGTGTGAGGGGTAAGGGATTTGGCGTGACTCCCAAAAGTTATTTTTCACATGAGAAGCGCACAAATCCCTCAAATGATCAAGTATTAGAAGCACTAAAAACCATATCTGAGCAACTTGCATACTTGGTTAAAAAAGATAAGGAAAAGCAACTTCAACGTGAAATGCAAATAGAAAGTGAAGATGGAAGTTGCAACATTGGTCATAAAAGTCTACAGAAGATAATTAATTACTTAACGACATAAGAAATTCATTCAATCTAATTAACACGAATCTGTAATATCACAGAGCAGCAAAACACCAACAGAATGCATTTTTGCATTTGAAAACCATTTTCAAAAATGTTTTATGAACATGCATTTGAATCATGTTTAAAATAACATACAAGACATTTTTCCTCTTTCCCACATAAATAACGCAACTTTAGTGCATTCAGCCCAAACATCAATCATCACAGAGCTTTTAAAACGTCACATAATGCATTTTTTCATTTCTTTCAAGCAACAGACAAACCAGTTTCAAAACAGTAATGAAAACACTAGTAATGCCATGAAAGTCATGCACTTACAGCCCTAATGCAACTAGAAAGTGGAAGGTGCCCTTACCCTTGTTGCGTGTTCTGCTATTTCTCTCGTTTCTGCTATCGTTCCCGTTTTTGCGCCAAAAACCGGTGAAACTGTAGTCTGCGTTTGCTGCTACGAAATTGGGTTCTTTAGCTCCGTAATGGTATGGGGAATAACTTTTGTACTGGGGTTTTGGTGTTTCAGTGCTTGGATGTCCAAGTAATGGCACTTTGAGGAGTTCCCTCTTTTTTTTTCTTTGTAATCGTGACTGGAAATGGAGGAAGGCAGAAGACAGCAAACAGAATGGGAGGGAAATGGGTACTGTTACATGCAGCACTGTTACATACAGTATGGGCAGTGAGGAAGGAGAGATGGTGATCTGATTTCACCATCATTCTCACTCCTATTTATAGGCTTTTGTGGTGCCACCTCACCCAAAAATAATGTTAAAATAATGCTGGATCCTTCAGCACTTAATTGTCTTGCAATTAGTCACTAATCTTCAATTAACTGCCCGATTAATTTAATTACTCGTAATTAAATTAATTTAATCTTCATCTAATAATTTTAATTCATCCTCCAAAATAAATATTTATATATATATATATATTTACTCAAAACATACATATATTAAATATTTTACAAATATCTCCAAATACACTTAAAATTAATTCTATAATTTTAATTAAAAATTAAGGGTCTTACATTACTACCCCCCTTAAATTAGTTTCGTCCTTGAAACTACATATCAGTAAACAACTGAGGATATTGTTCCCTCATCTTACTCTCCAGTTCCCAAGTCGCGTCTCTAGTAGTCGGATTCCAAATCACTTTGACTAGTGGGACTTCCTTGTTCCTCAACTGTTTAATCTTCCTGTCTTCAATCCTTATAGGGAATACTTCAAATGACAGTTTGTCCTTCAGCTGAATTGTATCCGGCTCGATCACATGTGACAGGTGTGCAATGTATTTCCTTAACTGCGACACATGAAATACGTCATGAATATTGGACACTATTGGAGGTAAAGCAATCCGATAGGCCAATGGTCCAATACATGCAGTAATCTGGTATGGTCCAATAAATTTCGGAGTCAAGTTTCTTGACTTAATAGCTCTGCCAACACCAGTTGTAGGCGTAACCCTTAGGAATACATGATCACCCTGCTCGAATTCCAAGGGTCTGCGACGCTTGCCCGCATAACTCTTCTGACGATCTTGCGAAGCCTTCATTTTCTCTTGTATCCTCTTGATTTTCTCTGTGGTCTGTTCCACCATCTCAGGTCCAACAATCATGCTCTCTCCGTCCTTATACCAGCATAAAGGTGTATGACACTTGCGTCCATATAAGGCCTCATAGGGTGCCATTCCAATACTTGCGTGAAAACTGTTGTTGTAAGTGAATTCAATCAATGGCAACACCTCATCCCAGTTTCCTCTGTCATCCAACACACATGCTCTCAATAGATCTTCCAAGGACTGATTTGTTCTCTCAGTTTGTCCGTCTGTTTGTGGATGGTAGGCTGAACTCGATTTTAGTTTCGTCCCCAAAGCTTCATGCAATGCTCCCTAAAAATGAGATGTGAACTTTGGATCACGGTCCGATATTATACTTGATGGAACGCCGTGTAACCTCACAATCTCAGCAATGTAGATCTCTGTCAGCTTATCTACTCTATAAGTGGTCCTTACCGGTAGGAAATGAGCGGATTTTATCAGACGATCCACTATTACCCAAATTGAATCATTCTTTTTCCTTGTCTTGGGCAGTCCTGTTAGGAAATCCATGGAAATGCTGTCCTACTTCCATTCCGGTATGTCCAAAGGTTGCATCATTCCAGCAGGTCGTTGATGTTCCACTTTCGCTTTCTGGCAAGTCAAACAAGCTGATACATATTCTGCTACGTCCCTCTTCATTCCTGGCCACCAGTAATTCTACTTTAAGTCCTGTTACATCTTGGTTGCTCCAGGATGAATACTCAACTTACTCTTATGAGCTTCTTCCAAAATTGCTCTCCTCATCTCTACAACTTCCGGTACACAAACTCTTCCATTACATCTCAGAATATTATCTATTCCGACGCTGAATTCAGTTGTCTGTCCTTGCGCTATCAGATTCCTCTGTTCTTGGATCAATGCGTCATCTTGCAAGTTTGCAATCTCCTCCAGTAATCCACTCGAAATTGTTATCATTCCACACTTTAACATTCCTGGTGCAAACTTTACGTCCAGATGTAGATCTCTAAATGCTTCCCACAACTCCTGTTGTCTGGCCATTATCATTGAAGATACTGACATGCTCATCCGACTCAATGCGTCAGCCACCACATTGGCATTCCCAGGGTGGTACTACAATGAAAAGTCAAAATCCTTGAGAGTCTCCATCCATCTCCTCTGACGCATGTTCAATTCCTTCTAATCGAACAGATACTTCAAGCTTTTATGGTCGTTGAACACCGTGAATGTGCATCCATATAAGTAGTGTCTCCAAACCTTTAACGCAAACACTACTGCAGCAAGCTCTAAATCATGAGTGGGGTAGTTCCGTTCGTGAGTTTTCAACTGTCTTGAGGCGTAGGCTACAGCTTTCTTGTGTTGCATCAAAACACATCCCAAACCTTGGTGAGATGCATCACAGTAAACTTCATATGGTTCCTCCGGCTGTGGCAACACCAATACTGGTGAGGTTGTCAACTTTTCCTTCAACAACTGAAAAATTTCCTCACACTTCTCCGTTCATGCAAACGGCTGATTCTTCCTGGTGAGTTGTGTCAAAAGAGCTACAATCTTATCAAATCCTTCAATAAATCTTCTGTAGTATCCTGCTAGTCCGACAAAACTTCTTATGTCCGTGACAGTCTGGGGCTGTTTCCAGGCAAGAATTGTCTCAATCTTTGCCGGATCGACAATGATTCCTTCTTTCGTTATCACATGTCCCAAGAAATTCACTTCCTTTAGCCAAAACTCGCACTTCGACAAATTGGCATACAGCTGCTTTTCGTGTAAGACTTCAAGAACTTGGCGTAAGTGCTCTTCATGTTCTTCTTCATCCTTTGAATAAATCAAAATATCGTCGATGAATACCACCACTGTAAGACCCTTAAATTTAAATATTAATTTTGGAATTAATGTCAAGGGTATTTTGGGAATTTTTGTAAAATATTTAATATATGTTTGTTTTGAGTAAATATATATATACATAAATATTTATCTTGGAAGAGGAATTAAAATTATTGGATGAAGAATTAAATTAATTTAATTTCGAGTAATTAAATTAATTGGACCATTAATTAAGGATTAGTGGTTAATTAAAGGATTAAGTGCTGAAATGATACAACATTATTTTATTAGTATTTTTAAGAAGGAATGCACTCAAGTAGTTCTATAAGTACACGGCAGGGGGACTGAGCTAAGACCAGAACTCACACCTCCCTATCTTGCATGTAATGAGTGATTGCATGTAAGAGTAACTTTCCTCCCATTTTTGCCCCTGTTTTCTGAAAAACGGCTTCACGGTTTTTAAATTCCAAAGAGGGAATTCCTCCAAACACCATAAACTGAAAATCCAAACCTCAAACCAGAAAACCCACAATAGTAAAGTTAATCCCCACTTCATTACGAAGCAAAAGAACCCATTTTGGTAGCAGCACACTCAGGCAGCAGCTTCCACCTGTTTTTGGACGCAAAAAGGGGAACGACGGCTGAAACAAGAGCAGAAGCAGAACACGCTACAAGGGTAAGGTCACCTTCCATCTTTTAGCTGCATTAGGACCACGAATGTGTGTTATTTCAGTTCTGTGTTTAAAAGAAAAACTGTTTTTCGGAAATGACATTTTGAAAGAAAATGCATTCTGTTGATATGAGATTATTCTGATGGTTGTTGCTGGCTGTTTTTCTAATAAAACATGCTGTTTTGCTTACGTGTGAAAGCTGAAAATGTTTGCATGTTATTTTAATTATGATTAAAATGCATGTCATAAAACTGTTTTGAAAATGGTCTTAAAATGCAAAAATGCTTTCCGTTGGTATTTTGTTGCTCTGTGATGCGTGCTTGTTATTCTGATGTGTTGAGAAAACTGAGTATTTGCATGTTTCTAATGTATGAGAAAAACTGAGCACTTGCATGTTTGTTCTGATGAGTGAGAAATCTGAAATGTTGCATGATGTGCTGATGGTTTGAAAAACTCAATGATTCTGATTCTGTTGTGTCTCGTGTGATTCTGGTGATATTGATGATTCTGATTCTAGTTGTTTTGTGTGATTCTGGTGGTGTTGATGATTTTAAAGGAAAAAGGGATTTTTAAATGAGGAAAGGGTTTTTTTTTGAAAAAGTGCAGAATCTGTTTGATATTTGGTTGTCATTTTTTTAAAAGAAAACAGTTTGAAAAGGGTTGAACTTTCACTGGTTTTCGAAGGTGTATTCGACTACAACATGTGTGTATTCGAATACAACCTTCCAGGTTTCTATTTTATTTAAATTTTCAAACCTGTATTCGAATACGAGCCCCTGTATTCAAATACAGAGGAAAGATTTTTACTTCTGTATTCGCATCTGTATTCGACTACGATCATATCGTATTCGAATACAGAAGTGAAATTTTAACACTGTATTCGCATCTGTATTCGACTACAGGCATGCTGTATTCGAATACAGAATGCAGTTTTTCACTGGTTTCAATTTCTGTATTCGAATACAAGGAATCTGTATTCGAATACAGATTCGTGTTTTTCCAGAAGCACTGTTTTTAGCTTCTGTATTCGAATACAAGGAAGCTGTATTCGAATACAGATTCGTGTTTTCCAGAAAATCAAATTTTAAACTCTATCAAGTGGATTTTAAAATGTTGAGAAAACTCTGGGAAGGTTTAAATGATTAAAAATGGAATATGTGAAATGGTTTTAAACGGGAAGGGATGATGTTTTGAAAACCTTTAAGAACATGGGAGAAATGCTGAAATTTTTCAAGGTTTGGTCTTCTGTATTCGACTATAGACATGCTGTATTTGAATACAGAATGTTAAAACTGCAGTTCATGCTTCTGTATTCGAATACAGGGGGTCTGTATTCGAATACAGTTTCGAGTTTTTATAATTTCCAAGTTTTAAGAGTGTTTTGTAAACCCTGAGTGTTTGGGGAATGTTAGGATTGTTGTGGGGAATTCAAATGGAACTTTTGATGATATTTTGAAGTTGTGGTGATGAAGTTTTTGAAACTTTACTGATGTAACGAAAGATGTTGTTTTGTGCACCAAGACTGCCCCCTGTATTCGAATACCAGAGGGCTGTATTCGAATACAGGGTGTGAATCTGTACTGTTTTTGGCTTCTGTATTCGAATACAGAGGAGCTGTATTCGAATACAGGGTGTGAATCTGCACTGTTTTTGGCTTCTGTATTCGATTACAGAGGAGCTGTATTCGAATACAGATTCGTAAAATTCCAAAAATCCTTAGTTTTAAACTCTGTAATTGAATTTTAAGAGTGTGGGAAAACTTTTCAAAGTGTTAATGATTAATGGACTGTTTAATCATGATTGTGATGTTATTTATGACTGTGCTGAAATATTTAAACATGATGAAGAGCATGAATTGTCTGATTTTGCATTCTGTTTCTAGAGAAGTGAAACACTGCATATTCATCCATTGCATAGTCAAGTGGTACCCGCGATGGGCTTCAGAGTAATGCGCAACCACGTGCTGATCTGTTGAGCGATTGCGCGAGTGCTGGACTGTTGAGCGTCTGCACTAAGTACTGATCTGTTGAGCGATTGTACTTTGGTATATAAGTGCTGGACTATTGAGCGTCTGCACTGGTACTGGACTGTTGAGCGTCTGTACCCTGAAATGCGCAACCCCGTGCTGATCTGTTGAGCGATTGCACGATGTGCTGGACTGTTTAGCGTCTGCACTGGTGCTGATCTATTGGGCGATTGCACCGTGGTCATGAGGGCCGTTAAATTGTGCTGGTCTGTGAGCGACTGCACCTTGGTGATTCCAAGAAAATTGTATACATGAGCATATACATATTGTATTGAGAGATTGACCGGTGGGTCACGATTGATTATATGATGAATGGTTGGAAATTGATGTGTGTGAGTGCTGTCCAGAATTTGAAATTCTGATTTTAATGATTGTGATTTGCTGAGGTGTTGTTAGTACTTACCACATATGTCATAATAATTGGCTGCTGTTTTGAAAAGACATATATGTTATGCAATTTCCAATGAGCATTTTTATTGTCATCATATATTATGCCATGAATACATGTGTTGTTGTGAAATATATGCTATGTGCTTAATTGTTAATTTCGGTCGGTGACCCTTGCTATTATATTGTGGACTTTGGGCTTTTCCCTCAGATGTTACCCAAACCCATGCCACCCGTGGGTACCCGAACGACGGAAATGTCGTTGAACTTCCTTGACTGCTACTCGCGCACTGCTTGGGTATTTGACCCCATCTCAAGCAGAGCGACTTACACGGGGTGGTTGGAGCGGACGAGCAGGACCGACGGCATTGAGGACTTTGTAGAGCGCACTCATGCGAGTATAGACTTTCCTGTGCCTTCCCGTCTAGTGTTGGAGGCACACGGAATTTTCGACGATGCTGAGGAGTCCATTGGAAGGGTTGAGACGGAGGCCACTGAGGAGTGGTGACTCCCAACCCGGTGACTGGAGGAGTTGTACATGAGTCCGAGGCAGAAGGGAAGACTGATGAACCGAAGCTAGTAGCAGCTGAGATCCCGGGTCCGTCTAGGATCTCTGACGATTGTTATGAGATTCCGGCTCCGCCGAAGCAACCGAGACTATGTATTGATCTGACTTCTGAGGAGATCGACCCCTCGCTGTATGATGAGGAGGAGGTCACGTCGAGGCGAGCGGCAGATTCGGAGAGGACTTGCTTGGGATGCGGGGGAAACCCGTGCTACTGTAGCTTTAGCGCATGATCAGTTAGACTTGATGTATTAGGCTTTGAGCTGGATATGTATTTTGTTTTTATTTTGAAAAACAATTGTTGTACTATTTAATTCCGCACTCTGATATTGACTTTTGGGAATATTATGATATTATTATCTTTCAAAAATATTTTATTGTTAATCATTAAATTTCTAGAATTAAGTAATTATTTTAATTCTTTTTGAATTAATTTTGAAAATTCATTTTAAATATTTATTCATTTAAAAAAAAAAAATGCACCCGCGCTGTGTTTTAAACTCGGGGTGTTACAACCACGAACTTATCCAGAAACGGGCTGAAGATCGTATTCATATAGTCCATGAAAATTGCTGGTGCATTCGTAACTCCAAAAGGCATATCGAGATATTCATAGTGTCCGTAACGAGTCTTGAAAACAGTTTTTTGAATATCTCCTTCTCTTACTCGAATCTGATGGTATCCCGATTTCAAGTCAATCTTTGAAAACACTGCTGCTCCCCTCAATTGGTCCATCAAATCATCGATGCGTGGTAATGGATAACGATTCTTGATAGTCACCTTGTTAAGTTACCGATAATCCACACATAAATGTGAACTTCCATCCTTCTTCTTAACCAACAACACCGGAGCTCCCCAGGGCGACACACTTGGTCTCATAAATCCTTTCTCCAATAATCCTTCAATTTGACCCTTAAGCTCGTTTAATTCTAATGGCGACATCCCGTACGGCGCAATTGAAATAGGTCCAGTTCCTGGGTGTAAGTCAATGAAGAATTCCACTTCTCTTACCGGGGGTAATCCTGGAATTTCTGTTGGAAATACGTCCGAATACTCTTTGACTAACATCACATCTTCTATGTTCACGTTCATCTTGGTCTCCATGTTAGCCAATGAAAGAAATTCCCGAGTTCCTTCTCTAAGTGATACTCCGAGTTGGTTAGCAGCCCAATACCGAACGACTCCAGGTTTGGGGAAAAGAACCAATTTTCGAGCGCAATCCAAAACTACGTAACTATATGTCATCCAATCCATGCCAAGAATGATCTCGAGTGATTGTAGGGGTAAACCGATTAAATTGACCAAGAAATCCCTATTCTGAATCGTTACAGTACAGTGTAAACATGCAGAGTTTACAGTCAAAGTCTTAGCAGGTGTAGAAACAACCAAATCAAAAGGCAAAGCAGACACAGACAACTTCAAACGATGCACACAATCCATAGAAATGAAAGAATGGGTTGCCCCCGAATCAAAAAGTGCAGTTAGTGTGTTACCTGCAATCTCACAATCTTGTTGGATTAAATTTTGGGCTTGTCTTCCAGCTTCAGCACCCATGTGATAAACGCGGCCTCTAGCAGTAGGACGAGTAGCCCTAGTCGCGTTCACAGTTGGCTCCACCTTCGGAACCCAGCAATCCCTCGCCACGTGTCCTGGCTTGTGGTAGTTGAAGCACATCAAATCCCTCGCAGTACAAGCAGTTGCAATATGTCCTTCCTTCCCACATCGATAACATCGGACTCCTTGTCCCAATTGCCGTCCAAAAGTCAGATTTCCCGGCCGATTCTGGCCTCTCTTGTTGTTTTGTGGTCGGTTATACGGCTTGGCAACTTGCTTCCCTTTATTGTTCTGATTATGTATCCGACAAAGCCCTCCAGAGTTAAAGTTCCCTCCTCTGTTGGCCCTCCTGTTCTTCATCTCTTCAACCTCTCTATACTTTTCCACTAACACTTGGAAACGCTTAATTCCCAAGGGTAGGACCGAATCTTGGATCTCATACTTCAGTCCATTCTGAAAGCGATGACACATAAACTGTTCATCAACTTCTTCCCGGAAGAATCTGAAATGTCTGGACAGCGATTCAAACTTAGCTGCGTATTCTCCCACTGTCATATTCCCTTGGTGCAATTTCAGAAAATCATCACCCAACTTGGTCCTAGTACTCATCGGGAAGTACTTGTCCAAAAACTTCTTCTTGAACGACTCCCAGGTCACTTCCTCTTGAGCTGACCCCATCAGTAATCTTGTACTTCTCCACCAATACTCTGCATCCCCTATCAGTAGGTAAGTGGCATAATTGACTTTCACCGCTGCCCGACAGTTAATCATCTCAAAGATTTTATCCATCTCTTGGATCCACTGGTCCGCTCTTTCTGGACCCTCATCACCATTGAACTTGGGAGGATTATGGCGACGAAAATCCTCTAGTCCTCTAGATTCAGCAGCGCGAATCTCTCTTTTTCTCTTCTCCAGATCGCGTTGAGTCTTGGCAGCCGTCTGTGCAGCAACAGACGCAGCCATGTTGTTCATTGCTTCAGCCATCCTATCTTCCCGGCTGACATTTGTTCTTGCGGTGTCGTCCCTTCGTGGAGGCATTGTTTCCCTACAAAACCATCATCACTTCAGTCACACCACAACTTACACAAGACTTGACACTTTAACTACTTGCTCTTATGCATGATCAGCTAATAACTCAAAACAAATACTTAAATTAGAGCTTTATCCCAAAACATAAACCAAATGCTCTGATACCATAATTGTAACACCCCGAGTTTAAAACACAGCGCGGGTGCATTTTTTTTTAATCAATAATAAAATGATTTTCCAGATTTCATTAAAATAAAATTTTTCGTAAAATCAATAAGTACTCAACTTCTGGAAATTTAATAGTAAACATTAAGGCATTTTTAAAATGTTAACAATGTCATAACATCCTCAAAAGACAATATCAGAGTGCGGAATAAGTAGTACAAATATTTCCAAAATAAACAAAATACATTTCCAGCTCAAATCCTATACATCAAGTCTAACTGATCATGCGCTAAAGCTACAGTAGCACGGATTTCCTCCGCATCCCAAGCAAGTCTCCTCCGAATCTTCCGCTCGCCTCGACGTAACCTCCTCCTCCTCATCATACAGAGAGGGGTCGGTCTCCTCAGAAGTCAGATCGATACATAGTCTCGGCCGCTTCGGCGGAGCCGGAATCTCATAACAATCATCGGAGATCCTAGACGGACCTGGAATCTCAACTGCTACTGGCTTCAGCTCATCATTCTTCCCTTCTGCCTCAGACTCATGTACATCTCCTCCAATCACCGGGTTGGGAGTCACCACTCCTACGGTGGCCTCCGTCTCAACCCCTCTAGCGGGCTCCTCAGCATCATCAAAAATGCCGTGCACCTCCAATACCAGACGAGAAGGCACAGGAAAATCTATACTCGCATAAGTGCGCTCCACGAAATCCTCTACGCCGTCGGTCCTGCTCGTCCTCTCCAACCACCCCGTGTACGTCACCCTGCTTGAGATGGGGTCAAATACCCAAGCAGTTCGCGAATGGCGATCAAGGAAGTCTAACGACGTTTCCGTCGTCCAGGTACCCACGGGTGGCATGGGTTTGGGGGGCATCTGAGGGCAAAGCCCAATTTCCACAATATAATAGCAAGGGTCACCGACCGAAATTAACAAATAGCGACATAGCATATATTTCACAACAACAATTATATTCATGGTATAACATATGACGATGAGGAAATTAATAATGCTCATTTGAAATTTAATGACATATATGCCTTTTCAAAAACAGCAGCCAATTATTAAGAAATATGTGATAAGTACAAACAACACCTCAGCAAATCACAATCATTAAATCAGAAATTCAGATTCTGCACAGTACTCACACATATTCAATTTCCAACCATTCATCATATAATCAATCATGACCCACCGGTCAATCCCTCAATGCAATATGTATATGCTCATGTATACAATTTTCTTGGAATCACCAAGGTGCAGTCGCTCAACAGACCAGCACAATATGTTTGACTTTAACGACCCTCAAGACCAAGGTGCAATCGCTCAACAAATCAGTACCTAGTGCAGTCGCTCAATAGACCAGAACTCGTGCAGTCGCTCAACAGACCAGCACGTTTGACATATACCAAGGTACAATCGCTCAACAGATCAGTACCTAGTGCAGTCGCTCAACAGACCAGCACTTGTGCAATCGCTCAACAGATCAGCACATGGTTGCGCATTTCAGGGTACAGCGCTCAACAGTCCAGTACCAATGCAGTCGCTCAACAGACCAGCACCTATATACCAAAGTACAATCGCTCAATAGATCAGTACTTAGTGCAGTCGCTCAATAGACCAGCACTCGTGCAATCGCTCAAAAGATCAGCACGTGGTTGCGCATTACTCTGTGGCCCATCGCGGGTACCACTTGACTATGCAATGCATGAATATGCAATGTTTCACTTCTCTCGAAACAGTATGCAAAATCAGAAAATTCATGCCTTTCTATCATGTTTAAAATATCTCAGCACAATCAGGATTATCATCATCACAAACATGGCTAAGCAGCCAAGTATTCATTAACATTTTGAAATGTTTTCCCAGACACTTAAAATTCAATTGCAGTGTTTAAAACATGGTTTCTGGAATTTTACGAATCTGTATTCGAATAAAGCTTCTCTGTATTCGAATATAGAAGCCAAAAATAGTGCAGAATTACACTATGTATTCGAATACAGACCTCTGGTATTTGAATACAGAGGCAGTCTCAGTGCACACAACAACATCTTTCACTACATCAGTAAAGTCTCAAAAACTTCATCACCACAACTTCAAAATATCACCAAAAGTTCCATTTTAATTCATCACAACAATCCCAACATTCCCCAAACACTTAGGGTTTGCAAAACACTCTTAAAAACTTGGAATTTCTGGAAACTCAAATTTGTATTCGAATACAGACCCCTTGTATTCGAATATAGAAGCATGAAACTGCAATTTTAACATTTTGTATTCAAATATAGCATGCCTGTAGTCGAATACAGAAGACCAAACCTTGAAAAATTCAGCATTTTCTCCCAGGTCATTAAAGTTACCAATACTTCTTCCTCTCCTCTTCAAAATATTTGAAGAACTCCATTTAAAATCACTTTAACCCTTCTCAAGGTTTCTCAATACTTTAAAATGCATTTCACAGTGTTTAAAACTTGATTTTCTGGAAAACACGAATCTGTATTCGAATACAACTTCCTTGTATTCGAATACAGAAGCTAAAAACTGAGCTTCTATAAAAACACGAATCTGTATTCAAATACAGCTTCCTCGTATTTGAATACAGAAGCTAAAAACTGAGCTTCTGGAAAAACACGAATCTGTATTCGAATACAGACCCATTGTATTCGAATACAGAAACTGAAACCAGTGAAAATCTGCATTTTGTATTCGAATACAGCATGTCTGTAGTCGAATACATATGCGAATACAGTGTTAAAATGTCACTTCTGTATTCAAATAAGACATGTTCGTAGTCCAATACAGAAGCTGAGTCAGAAGCAAAAATCCTTCCTTTGTATTCGAATACAGGGGCTCGTATTCGAATACAAGTTTGAAAACTTAAGTAAAACAGAAGCTTGACAGGTTGTAGTCGAATACACACATGTTGTATTCGAATACACCTTCGAAAAACCAGTGAAATTTTCTGAGATTTCAACCCTTTTCAAACTGTTTTCTTTTAAAAACAAACAACCAAACATCAAAGTATATTCAGCACTTTTTCCAAACAATACTTTCCTCATTAAAATCCCTTTTCTTTTTAAATCATCAACATCACCAGAATCACTCAAAACAGAAACAGAATGATCAATCATTAACACCAAATCATCTAGAAACAGAAACAGAATGATCAATCATCAGAATCATCCAGATTTTCAAACCATCAGAACATCATACAAGCATTTCAGCTTTCTCAATATCAGAATAACATGCAAGCATTTCAGCTTTCACAACACATCAGAATATCATGCAGGTATCACAGAGCAGCAAAACACCAACAGAATGCATTTTTGCATTTCAAAACCATTTTCAAAACATTTTTATGAACATGCATTTTAATCATGTTTAAAATAACATACAAGACATTTTTCCACTTTCCCACATAAACAACACAACTTTAGTGCATTCAGCCCAAACAGCAATCATCACAGAGCTTTTAAAACGTCACATAATGCATTTTTTCATTTCTTTCAAGCAACAGGCAAACCAGTTTCAAAACAGTAATGAAAACACTAGTAATGCCATGAAAGTCATGCACTTACAGCTCTAATGCAACTAGAAAGTGGAAGGTGCCCTTACCCTTGTTGCGTGTTATGCTATTTCTCTCGTTTATGCTATCGTTCCCGTTTTCGCGCCAAAAACCGGTGAAACTGTAGTATGCGTTTGCTGCTACGAAACTGGGTTCTTTAGCTCCATAATGGTATAGGGAATAACTTTTGTACAGGGGTTTTGGTGTTTCAGTGCTTGGATGTCCAAGTAATGGCACTTTGAGGAGTTCCCTCTTTTTTTTTCTTTGTAATCGTGACTGGAAATGGAGGAAGGCAGAAGACAGCAAACAGAATGGGAGGAAAAGGGGTACTGTTACATGCAGCACTGTTACATGCAGTATGGGCAGTGAGGAAGGAGGGATGGTGTTCTTATTTCACCATCATTGTCACTCCTATTTATAGGCTTTTGTGGTGCCACCTCACCCAAAAATAATGTTAAAATAATGTTGGATCCTTCAGCACTTAATTGTCTTGCAATTAGTCACTAATCCTCAATTAAGTGCCCGATTAATTTAATTACTTGTAATTAAATTAATTTAATCTTCATCCAATAATTTTAACTCATCCTCCAAAATAAATATTTATATATATATAGATATATATATATATATATTTACTCAAAACATACATATATTAAATATTTTACAAATATCTCCAAATACAGTTAAAATTAATTCCATAATTTTAATTAAAAATTAAGGGTCTTACATGTGGCATGGCCGAAACATCTTGTTGGCACTGATCAGGAGGTATGTTTTAATTGTTATGTATGTTTAGTTGTATGCTTCTGATTGATTATATGTAATTGCTGATTTTTCCGTATTTATATTTCACATTTATTTAGATTGTTGATAAAGGGAATGATAATATCCCTCGCAACGAGTCTGTCACTTCACCAGAAAAGGCAGAAAAGGTTTGACATATATATCAATTCATTTATACGAAATGATTAGCTTACTATAATAACTAACAAACTGATTAACCTCATTTTTTCCAGATTAAACCAAAAAATAAACCTGTTGCACCGCAGGTGCAGGTCCGTGGTAAAAATAAACCTTCCAAAATGCAAAAACTAGATGGAGGAAAATCAGTTGCTCTTCCTAAAACAAGTCAACCATGCCTTGCTCGATTTGAGTCATGTCTTGACACAGCAACAAAGATGAATATGAAGAGCAACAATGATGCACGTATGCTAAACATGGAAAAAAGTATATACGGAGAAGAGTATTTAGAAATACTTGGCAAAGAGAAAATATATGAACTTCTCAATCATAAAGAGCTGAGTGCTACTGTAATCAGCATATACATCAGGTAATATAAATATTTTATTTAAGATAAATTACCTTTTAATTGCATCACTGCGACATTAATTTATTGATATTATAATCTAATTTTATATTTGAAGGTTTTTGTACGAGAAGTTGGTGTGCACGCGGAAATTGTCAAGTAGATTTTCATTCTTATCTCCGCATAAACTATCCATGTTTAAACTAGATCTAGATAATGTAAATAAATATGTAGTTGATAGACTTATAGAAAATAAAGAAAAGGACAACCTGTTTCTGGCACCATACAATTCAGGGTACGTAATTAGATACTTTATGTATATCTTTTTTAATTTATGATATTATGAGTTGTGTAAACAAATTTGCCAACCAAATTTGTGTTGTTGTAGGCAACATTGGATGTTGTTTTCCATAAATGGGACTTCTGAAATTGTATATTATTTAGACCCATTGCACTGTCATTTCAACAATCACCCAGATATAAAAAACATCTTCGACACGTAAGTAATAATCATTTATTTCTTACATATATAAATAATGTGTTTGATCATTGAATAATAATCACATTTATTTGATAGTGCTCTGCAAGTTTTCCGCGCTCAAAGGGGTGCTTCAGTGTCGAAGAATAAGTCAAACATCACATGGCTTCCAGTAAAGGTTTGAAATTTTTGTTATAAAACTTAATTATATGCCTTTAAATTTTCATTTACAATCAATGCATAAATATTTATTGTCGTACATGTTTTCTTTTATTTTATAGTGTCCGCGTCAAACTAACAACATAGACTGCAGATACTATATAATGAGGTTCATGAAGGAGATTGTTGATCTTAATCAACTTATAATTCCCGAAACGATACATTATTTTCATTATATTTTGATTTTCATATATATATATATATCATTATAACTTATTTTGGTTCAGTATTTTGACAACTTCAACCCAACATACTCTGAAAATGATCTCAAAGGAATGAAAGAAGAATGGTGTCAGTTTGTCCTCAAAATGCAAGTTATATAATTTGTAATTAATTTTAGGATATAATGTCATGATGTAATTTGTTCTGTGAATATGTAATTTATACTGTGAATATGTTGAATGTAATTTGTTCTGATAATATATATTTCATTCATACCATAATTTAATGTAATTTGTGTTGGAACCAAGTTGGTTCTAAGTACATAGGATTTTGATGTTTACAAAAGCACTCCATGTAATCTTATTTTGTACTTAGAATTATTATATTAAATGCCACCAGAAGATGAAGTTACAAGAGGCAGAAGATGAAATTACTAGAGCCAGAAGATACCAGATAATGCATCCAGAAGGTAGCAGAGGATGCATCCTGAAGGTAGCAGAGGATGTATCCTGAAGGCACTAGAGGATACACCAGGATGTCAAAACACCATCAGAGGATATATTTCCTGCCCTAGATCAGAAGGAAACAGAGTCCAGAAGGAGACCTGGAACAGACCATAAGGAAGCCTGCCAGAGGGAGACTTGTTCCGGACTAGAAGGTATCAAAAGTCAGACTTGCTCCAGAATTAATTCTGACCAGAAGATAGCCTTGCCGTGAAATGGTAATCAGTCCAAACATGATCCAAACTTAATCAGAGCATAAAAGAATTGGTCGAGAACAAGAGATTTAATCCAGATTTGGCCCAGACCAGAAGATAGCATGGTTCAGAGTATGAAACTAAGTCCAGACCAGAAGAAATGATAGTCCAGATTTAATCCAGACCTGATCCAGATCAAAAAGGTAATTGTCCAGACTAAAATATCATAAGTCCGGATTTAATTTCAGTTGAATCCAGAACCAGTCCAGAATCGGTCCAGATCATAGGGAAGATATTCAGATCAATGGTCCAGATTTAAGCATCATGGCCCAGTGTTAGCAGATTACTTAGCAATTAGATTTAAGGTTCTTTTCCTCAAAAGTCTAGGATTGTTAGACTGTTTGAGAAGACTGACTTGGAGGGTCAGTGGTATTGTTGTAGTTCAAGGTTTTTGTATTAGTGAAATCCTTCAAAGTGAAGAGAGTGGATGTAGCCTAGTTAACAGTGAACCAATATAAAATTCTGTGTTTTATATTTACTTTATATCCGCTGTTAACTCGGTTTTATTCATACATCAGGTTTTGTTATAAAATTCCAAAAACAGAAAAAGTAATCAAGTTAGTCAAACACAATTCAACCCCCTTCTCGTGTTTGCACCTTCAATTGGCATCAGAGCTCGGTCTCAAGGCTGAGCACTTAACTAGTGTTTGAGGAAAGGTCCAAGGGGTTAACAACATCGCAGAATCCAAAGATGATTTTGGAGGCAACATCAACAGACCACCACTGTTTGATGGAGACAGGTGTGAGTATTGGAAGGACATAATGAGAAGTTTTTTCATATCTCAAGATCCTGAATTATGGAAGCTGGTAGTCAAAGGATACACTACACCTACTGTTCCAGGAGATCCAACTAAAGAACTGGACATGGAAGATATGAAACCAGACCAGAGCAAATTATACAAACTGCATCACAAGTCCAGAACCATCATGATTAGTGCCATCACATTCAAGGAATTTGACAGATGCACAAATAAAGAAACAACAAAGAGCATAAGGACAATCTGGTTCTGACCTACGAAGGAAGCCAGCAAGGGCTAACATACTGGTCAAACAGTATGAGATGTTCAAGATGGAAGATGATGAAGACATTGATGGAATGTTCTGTAGTTTCCAGACTCTGATATATGGACTAAAGGTGTTGAAGAAAAGCTACACAAGAGCAGATCATGTCAAGAAGATTCTAAGAAGGTTATCAACCAACTAGAGACAATTGGTTACTGCAGTTCAGCAAGCCAGAAATCTGAATAACTTAAGACTTGAAGATCTGATCAGCTCATTCAAGTCTCATGAAATAGAATTGGAAGCAGACGAACCAAAGAAGAAGAAGAATCTGGCACTGAAGTCAAAATAGAAGAAAGCCGCGAAGGCAGCACCTGAATCAGAGGATAGCGACAGTAACTGTGATGATATGGCTTACTTAACAAAACAGATGGTTAAGATATGGGAAAACAAGAAGAGGAGAAGCTTCAAGAAGAAACATAACAGCAAAGGAAAGGAAGAATCTGACAAGAAGAGCATCATCTGTTATGGATGCAATGAACCCGAACATATCAAGTCAGAATGTACAGATCTGGAAAAAGGCAAACATCACAAGAAGAGTTCCAGATTCATAAAGAAGGGTCTCATGGCAGCTTGGGATGTATCAGAATCAGAAGAAGTATCGTTTGATGAAGAAGAGGCAGAAATAGCAATGATGGCACACATCAGGTCTACTTCTGGACTTCATAAAGGCACGGTTTCAAGAAGGAAAGCAGGCAGAAGGAAGAATGATCAAAGTAGTCATTCAGGCAAGTCTGAAAGCACATCAGAGGAAGAAATTCTGGCTCTGATGGCTCATACCAACTCAAGTTTTGGATACAGCTCAGGCTCGGGAACAGATTCAGAAGATGAAGACAATGCGGTATTTTTTGATCTCACTAAATCTGAATTAATTCAGGCTTTAAAAGATTTCTTAAACGCAAACAATAAGATGTCCTTAAAACTGAAAACTCTTAGGGAAGATAAGAAAAATCTGACCAAAGAAGTCCATGCTTTAAAGAATCAAAAGTCTGAGTATGCAACTGAAAACCAGGATTTTAAAACTGAAGTTGCAAGACTCAAATCTAAAAACCAAACTCTCAAAACTAATATTTGTTCCACTTCCAAAACTGTTTGTGAATCTGATATGCATGAGCAATTTTTTCAAAACATTATTTCTAATGGATGGGAAAGAAGTAAATATGCATATATGAGTTATGGAAACAGTAACACTGGAAAGAGAGGTCTTGGTTTTACAGAAACTATTGCTGAAACTAAAACTATTCACTCTGATGTTTGTGCTAAGAATGGTCACCCTGAATTATCTTGTCCAATGGTAAAATATGAACAAGATCAGAGAGCTATTAAAACTAACAGACCTAGACCCAATCAGTTCTGGGTACCAAAAGATCAAATTATCTATGTTGCAGATATTCTGAGCAACTAGAAGGAGACACCAACAATGGTGCCTGGACAATGGATGTTGGCAATGCACAAGCAGAAGAAGGTTTATGTTCCAACATCTACCAAACAGAAGCCAATTGACTTTGGTAGAAGAAGAACTGGTCAACACAATACCCATCAGAACCAGAACCAGTATCATAGGAGGAACAGGAAATATCAAAGAAATCACACACATCACACGAATTAGAACAGGAACTGGAACCAGAATCAGAACTGGAACCAGTATCAGAGGCACATGAATTGGAACCAGAACCAACACTGGAACCAGAAATAGAATTAGAATCAGTACCAGAACCGGAACAGGAATTATCAGAATCATCCCAATCACCAGATTCATCCAAATCACCAGAATCATCAAGGTTATCAAAATCACCATAAGTTCCAGAATCACCAAAGGAACGTGGTGTATCAGCCAAAGAAGAAAGAGAAGAATCAGAATCAGGAGAGTTCTTCATACCCTCCAGTGAAATTCATCAAGACTACAAACCTGGAAGGGAATTCAAATCCCCTCATCCAAACCATCTAATCACAGAACATACAGATTTAAAATCGGAAATCTGAAACAGGAGGATTTTCAGAGTAAAACTGAAACTGGTGACATAGACGTTACATCTTGCTGTAGATACTATTATTGTTTGATATTTATGTTTAATGTGATAACAAGAAACTTGATCTTAAAAATCAAAGCTAGATAAGTATTCTGCAGGTTTTCAAACTGTTAGAGCAACCAAGTGATTCACGTGATGTGAACACTTCAACAGAAACAATATTTCAGTGGTTTCTAAATCAAGCAGAAACCACCAGAAGCAGAATTAATGGTCTAGCTGTATTGAGTTCATTTTTTATTTGATTTGTATTATGTTATATGAAAAATAGATTAATCTTGACAAATCAAAGCAAGATAAAGATAGTGCAGGTTCACCAGAACCAAAGGGAGTAAAAGCAGAAGAAACAGAAGTACCTGGAAAGGTAGGGGATACAAGCAAGTCAACAACACATGACAAATCTTCAAAAGATAAATCTGATCAAGTCAGAAACAACCAAGATATGTCAGAAGAGAAATATGGATATTTACCAGAATCAGAAGCTATTACATATCTACCAGAATCAGAAGCTGTCACAGATTTAGCAGAATCAGAAGCTGTTGCAGATTTACCAGAATCAGAAGATGTTACAGATTTACATGAACCAGAAGCTAGACCAGCAGTAGAACCCGAGAAAGGAAAAGATGAAGAAGAACATGCTGACTCTGAATACAAGTTAGAGGGAAAGAATGGATGGAAGTACAAGTCTTCACATACTCTCATTATTGGAAGTGCAACAGAACCATTGAAAACCAGATCATCAAGTAGAGAAATCAATCTGTTTGGTTTACTCTCAATAATTGAACCAAGCAATGTTGATGAAGCTTTGGCAGAGGAAGGTTGGATACTTGCAATGCAAGAAGAGCTGAATGAATTCCAAAGGAATGATGTTTGGGATCTGGTATCCAGACCAAACAAAAACATTATTAGAACCAAGTGGGTGTTCAACAATAAACTCAATGAAAAAGGTGAAGTGGTGAGGAACAAAGCCAGACTTGTAGCTCAAGGATACAGTCAACAGGAAGGTATTGATTACTCTGAGACTTTTGCTCTAGTGGCCAGGTTAGAAGCAACTAGAATTCTTTTATCATTTGCTGCTAATCATGATATAATACTATATCAAATGGATGTTAAAAGTGCATTCTTAAATGGCTATATAAGTGAGGAAGTCTATGTCAAACAGCCCCCTGGATTTGAAAATTCTTATTTTCTAGATCATGTTTTTTAAACTTAAAAAATCTTTATATGGTTTAAAACAAGCATCAAAGGCATAGTATGACGGACTTAGTTACTTTCTACTTAAAAATGAATTTGATAGAGGCCAGCTTGATAATATTCTATTTAGGAAATCCATTAAAAATGATATTTTGATTATTCAAGTTTGTGTTGATGATATCATCTTTGGATCTACTAATGGCACTTTGTGCAAGGAGTTTTCTGACCTAATGCAGAAAGAGTTCCAAATGAGCATGATGGGAGAACTTAAGTTCTTCCTGGGAATTCAGATTCACCAAGGTAAATCAGGTATACTCATTCACCAATCTAAATACACTAAAGAACTTCTTAAAAGGTTCAAAACGAGTGATTGTAAGCCTATGGCCACCCCCATGCACCCAACCTGCTCACTTGAGAAAGATGAAACCAGCCAAAAGGTAGACCAGAAAACATACAGAGGTATGATTGGATCCCTTCTTTATTTAACTACTTCTAGACCTCACATTTTGTTTAGTGTTTGTGTCTGTGCCCATTTTCAAGCTGACCCTAGGGAATCCCATTTAGCTAGTAAAACGAATTTTGATATACCTTAAAGGAACCACAAACCTTACTTTGTTATACAAGAAAACCCCCCACCTACAAACTAAGAGGTTTTTGTGATTCCGACTATGCTAGAGACAAGCTGGAAAGGAAAAGTACAAGTGGCAACTGCACTTTCTTAGGTGATAATTTGATCTCTTGGTCAAGCAAAAGACAAAGCACCATTGCCATGTTAATAGCTGAAGCTGAGTATATATCAGTAGTAGGATGCAGCTCACAGTTAATCATGATTAAACATCAACTTGAAGATTACAACATCTTCGAAACCAATATCCCTTTATTCTGTGATAACACTTTAGCCATAAACCTAACCAAGAACCCCATCTTACACTATTGAGCCAAACACATTGAAATAAAACACGATTTCATTAAGCATCCAGTTTGTGGACACTGATCATCAATGGGCTGATATCTTCACCAAAGCATTACCAGAAGATAGGTTCGAGTTCATCAAGAAGCATCTCAACATTATCTCCATATCTGACTAGCTCAAGTTGTCTTCTAGGAGTTTTTAATTTTCTTGTAATTTTAATTTATGTCTTTAATTTTTTTGTTTTTAATTTCTGTACTTTGTAAAGAGAAAAACAAAAATACAAAAATAGTAGAACCTCTTTTTGGCTGATGTCAAAAAAGGGGTGAGACAGAGAGAAAAAGGAGAAATAAGTAGAACATGAGAGATAAAAAGAAAGAAGGAGCGAAAAAGAAAGAGATGAAAAGAGAAGGAATTGAAAAGGGGTAGAAACAAGGAAAGAGAAAAATAAATCAGAAAGAGATGAAAAGAGAAGGAGTTGAAAAGGAGAGGAGAAGAGAAGAAAAGAAAGAGTGATTCAATAAGGAGTTGAAAAGGAGAAGAAAAAGTCCGTATTAGACTTAGGGGGAGAAATTGGTCTGAGGGGGAGTATTTCATGTACTTCGGGTTATAAGCTAGCAAAATAAGTTAAGGTTTTGTCATCATCAAAAAGGGGGAGATTGTTGGAACCATGTTGGTTCTAAGTACTTAGGATTTTGATGTTAACAAAGGCACTCCATGTAATCTTATTTTGTACCTTGAATTATTATAATAAATGCCATCAGAAGATGAAGTTACCAGAGGCAGAAGATAACGTCACCAGAGGCAGAAGACGAATTACTAGAGGATAAAAACATACCAGAGGATACACCTCTAGAAGTCACCAGATAATGCATCCAGATGGAACCAGAGGATGCATCCTGAAAGCACCAGAGCATACACTAGGATGTCAAAACACCATTAGAGGATATCATTGTTGGCATAGATCAGAAGCAAGTAGAGTCCAGAAGGAGACCTGGACCAGAAGGAAGCTTGCAAGAGGGAGACTTGTTCCAGACCAGAAGAAGTCATAATTCAGACTTGGTCCAGAATTTATTCTGACCAGAAGATAGCTTGGCAGTGCAATGATAAATAGTTCAGACTTGATCCAGACTTGATCAGAGCATAAATTAATTGGTCCAGAACAAGAGATTTTATTCAGATTTGGCCAAGACTAGAAGATAGCATGGTTCAGAGTATGAAACTAAGTCCAGACCAGAAGAAATGATGTCCAGATTTAATCCGTAACTGATCCAGATCAGAAGGTAAATGTCAAGATTAAAATATCCCTTGTCCAGACTTAATTTCAGTTCAATCCAAACCCAGTTCAGAATTAGTCCAGATCAGAGGGAAGATGTTCAGATCAATGGTCCAGATTTAAGCATTATGGACCAGTATTGGTCGAGATCAGAAGATCAGACCATATGGCCCAGTGTTGGCTGAGATCAGAAGATCAGAACGTGTGGTCCAGTATTGGCCGAGATCAAAGGATCACAGCAAATCAGATTACTAGTCCAGAGTGGTCGAGATTAGAAGATGAGAATGTGTGGTCCAGTGATGTCTGAAATCAGAGGATCACAGCAGATCACTTAGTATGGTCCAGATGTGGACGAGAGCAGAAGATCAAGCGGTCCAAATTCAATCATGATCAGTGGAGTCGTGATTATATTTAATCATAGTATTAAACGGATTCGATACAAAAATAAAGTCAAGTCTTGTGGAATTCAGAAGCTATTGGCGGGAAGAAATATTTGTTCCAGAATTAATTAAAGTCAGAATTGGTCAAAGTTATTTTCACAGGCAATCTGGAGCAGAAAAATATATATTTTTTATTCAAGAGAAACCAGATTGGACAAGTTATTTTTGCAAGAGAATCCAGCAAGATACAGCTCGAATTTAAGCCTGGAAGAGACCCTAATTTTCATCTATAATAGGAGGGTCAAGACAGAAGACTCAACATCGAAAAATCACAAAAGAGTCATACACTTCTAGAAGCAAACGCTCGAGTTTTCAGTGAGGTTAATTGTGAGTTTCAGCTTTCCAGAAGCAAGCACTCGTGTTTTTCTTTCCCTTGTGTTAGATCTAAGTTATTGAAGTAGAGTCTACAATCTGAGGGAGTTAGAAGGGTTAGCAGATTACTTAGCAATTAGATTCAAGGCGTTGTAATTCCTTCTACAATCTGGGATTGTCAGATTGGTAGGAGAATACTTGACTTGAGAAGTCAAGATGCTGTATTCCTCAAAAGTCTAGGACTGTTAGACTATTTGAGAAGACTCACTTGGAGGGTCAGTGGTATTGTTGTAATTCAAGGTTTTGAATTAGTGAAATCCTTCAAAATGAAGGGACTGGACGTAGCCTCGTTAATGGTGAACTAGTTTAAAATTCTGCGTTTTTATTTTTACTGTATATCCGCTGCTAACTTTGTTTGATTTATACATCAGGTTTTGTTATAAAACTGCAAAAACAGAAAATGTATCAAGTTAGTCAAACACAATTCAACCCCCATTCTTGTGTTTGCACCTTCAAAGTAGTCATCTTAGGAGTTTTTAATTTTCTTGTAATTTTACTTTATGTTTTTTATTTTTCTATTTTTACTTTCTGTAATTTGTAAAGAGAAAAACAAAAATACAAAAATAGTACGACCTCTTTTTGGCTGATGACAAAAGGGGGAGAGAGAGAGAGAAAAAGGAGAAATAAGTAGAAAAGGAGAGATACAAAGAAAGGAGGAGCGAAAAAAAGAGAATGAGTTGAAAAGGAGAAGAAACAGGGAGAGTGAAAAAAAAGAGAAAAAAAAAAAGAAAGAGTGAAAAGAGAATGAGTTGAAAATGAGAAGAAACAGGGAGTGAGAAAAATATAGAGAACAGAAAGAGATGAAAAGAGAAGGAGTTGAAAAGGAGAGGAGAAGAGAAGAAAAAAATAGTGATTTAAGAAA
The DNA here is from genome assembly GCA_037974295.1 of Cicer cuneatum. Taxonomy (NCBI): domain Eukaryota; kingdom Viridiplantae; phylum Streptophyta; class Magnoliopsida; order Fabales; family Fabaceae; genus Cicer; species Cicer cuneatum. Next base: position 42,203,500 of record JBBPBO010000001.1, read on the forward strand.
GTGTTGAAAAGGAGAAGAAAAATTCATTTTAGATCTAAGGGGAGAGATTGGTCTAAGGGAGAGTATTTCAAGTACTTCGAGTTATAAGCTAGCAAAATAAGTTAAGGTTTTGTCATCATCAAAAGGGGGGAGATTGTTGGAACCAAGTTGATTCAAAGTACTTAGGATTTTGATGTTTACAAAAGCACTCCATGTAATCTTATTTTGTACTTAGAATTATTATATTAAATGCCACCAGAAGATGAAGTTACCAGAGGCAGAAGATGAAGTTACCAGAGCCAGAAGATACCAGATAATGCATCTAGAAGGTACCAGAGGATGCATCTTGAAGGTAGTAGAGGATGCATCGTGAAGGCACCAGAGGATACACCAGGATGTCAAAACACCATCATAGGATATCTTTCCTGGCCCAGATCAGAAGGAAGCAGAGTCCAGAAGGAGACCTGGACCAGACCATAAGGAAGCCTGCCAGAGGGAGATTTATTCCGGACCAGAAGGTATCATAAGTCAGACTTGGCCCAGAATTAATTCTGACCAGAAGATAGCCTGGTCATGAAATGATAATCAATCCAGACATGATCCACACTTAATCAGAGCATAAAAGAATTGGCCTAGAACAAGAGATTTAATCCATATTTGGCCCAGACCAGAAGATACCATGGTTCAGAGTATGAAACTAAGTCCAGACCAGAAGAAATGTTAGTAGAGATTTAATCTAGACCTGATCCAGATCATAAGGTAATTGTCCAGACTAAAATCTCATATGTCCAAATTAAATTTCAGTTCGATCCAGACCCAGTCCAGAATTGGTCCAGATCATAGGGAAGATATTCAGATCAATGGTCCAGATTTAAGCATCATGGCTCAGTGTTGGCCGAGATCAGAAGATCAGAACATGTTGTCCAGTGTTGGCCGAAATCAGAGGATCACAGCAGATCAGATTATATGTTCCAGTGATTGGCCAAGATCAGAATATCAGAACGTGTGGTTCAGTTTTGGCCGAGATCAGAGGATCACAGCAGGTCAGTTTGTATGGTCCAGATGTGGACGAGAGCAGAAGATCAAACGGTCTAGATTTAATCATGATGATAATCAGTGGAGACTTGATTAAATTTGATCAAAGTATTAAAAGGATTTGATACAAAAATAAATTGAAGTCTTGTGGGAATTCAGAAGCTATTGGCGGGAAGAAAGATTTGATCCAGAATTAATCAAGAACGGGATTGGCCAAAGTTATTTTTGAATGCAAATCTGGAGCTAAAAAGATATATTTTTTTATTTAAGTGAAACCCAATTGGCCAAGTTATTTTTGCAAGAGTATATGGCAAGATACAGCTTGAACTTACAAATGGAAGAAACCCTAATCTTCATCTGTAAAAGGTGGCTCAAGGCAGAAGACTTAGCATCAAAAATACTTGAGAGTCATACACTTCCAAAAGCAAAATACTTGAGTTTTCAGTGAGGTCAATTGTGAGTATCCGCTTTCCAGAAGCCAGCACTCTAAGTTTTTCCTTCCCTTGTGTTAGATCTAAGTTGTTGAAGTAGAGTCTACAATCTAAGGGAGTCAGAAGGAGTAGCAGATTACATAGCAATTAGATTCAAGGTTCTTTTCCTCAAAATTCTAGGATTATTACACTGTTTGAGAAGACTTACTTGGAGGGTCAATGGTATTGTTGTAATTCAAGGTTTTTAAATTAGTGAAATCCTTCAAAGTGAAGGGACTGGACGTAGCCTAGTTAACGGCGAACCAATATAAAATTTTGTGTTTTATATTTACTTTATATCTGCTGCTAACTCGGTTTTATTCATACATCAGATTTTGTTATAAAACTGCAAAAACAGAAAAAGTAATCAAGTTAGTCAAACACAATTCAACCCCTCTTCTCGTGTTTGCACCTTCAATTTGTTGCTGTGAAACACTTGTGATGTGAATTTTAATGTTGAAAAGAAGAATCTGAATGTGATATTTGATGTTCATAATATGTAATAAAAAAGACAATGCTTTTTTAAAAAATGCCATAAAAAATCCTTTTACAGAGCTTTTTTAAACGTTTTACAAGGCTTTGTTTAAGTCCTTTTACGACGCGTTTTTGAACAAGCGTTGTAAATCTAAGTTAAATAACTATATATGGGACCAATTACAGCGCTTTTTTGAAAAAGCGCTGTAAATCTAATATAAGAAGCGCGCTATATATCGGACCTATTACAACAATTTTTTGAAAAAGCGCTGTAAATCTAATATAAAAAGCATGCTATATATGAGACCTATTATAGCGCTTTTTTGAAAAAGCGCTGTAAATCTAATATAAGAAGCGCGCTATATATGAGACCTATTACAGCGCTTTTATGAAAAAACGTTGTAAATCTAATATAAGAAGCGCGCTATATATGGGACCTATTACAGTTCTTTTTTGTATTTTCAATAGCGCTGTTGTATCCTTTTACAGCACTAGATACTAGAGCGCTTAAAACCGCTGTAAAGGGCTTAAAAAAAACGCTATAAAAGACATCTTTTGGTGTAGTGCATAAATGATTAATGAACTCAAAATAATTAATGAACTTTAAATTATAATTGATTTGATTTTTTTGTCGTGTTTGAGTCCAAACTGAATCAAAATAATAAATCTCCACTACTCCAAAAATTGCCTTTTACAGCGCTTTTATTATGCCCTTTACAGCGCTTTTAAGCGCTCTAGTATGTAGTGCTGTAAAAGGATACAACAGCGCTATTGAAAATACAAAAAATCGCTGTAATAGGTCTCATATATAGCACGCTTCTTATATTAGATTTACAGCGCTTTTTCAAAAAAGCGTTGTAATACGTCCCATATATAGCGCACTTCTTATAATAATTTTACAGCGCTTTTGTTCATAAGCGATGTAAAAGGCTTTTAAAAATTAAATTTCAAAACATTTACAGAGTTTACAGCGCTTTTATACAAAGCGCTCTTAAAAGCGTTGTAAATGTAGCGCTCTTAACGCGTTGTAAACATTATATGAGAGCGCTATATTTTATAGTGTTTTCACGCGAAGCACTCTAAAAGCGCCGTAAACATTATGTGAAATCGCTATGACCCTACAACATCGCCTTTCTGTAAATCCTAAACCCTTCATGACTCTACAACAGCGCTTTTTTCTAAAGCGCTTATCATTAAAGCGCTGTTGTATCTTCCGTTATTTTAAAATGTTATACAACAGCGCTTTTAGTTATTAAGCGCTTTAAAATGCGCGCTGTAAAAGGTCATTTTTGACGTAGTGCTCATATCTATTAGTTTATGTATAATTTTACATAATTTTGAAGCGATCACCTAAAATTCAAATCAAACCATTATAATTTATTTACATTTTACTAGTAAAAATGAGAAGTAACCATGTTAACATAACACAAAAGTGAATGCAAGAACATTCTTCTTCTTCTTCGTCACTTTTATGAATCCAAATAAATTGAAATCCAAAAAATATATTTTATAAACATTTTCGGACATTCTACTTAATACTTCTCTTTCGTTACAAAAATTTCTAGATAACCAAACAAATGAAAACAAAAAAATTTCTAGATAATTAAACAAATGAAAACAAAATCATTACAATACATTAATTAAATAAAAACTTATTTCTTTTTTTTTTTTACTGAAAATTAAAAAAGAAATAGAAAAAGTGAAAGTTTTTCTATTTGATTGAAGTGAAGATCTATTTTAAATTATTATAGGTTTCAATATTTAGTTTAATTTTGGTGCGTTTCAAATTTGGATTTTCGTAATGTTGAAAAATGGTTTAATTTGTTTTTGGTTTCAGATACGAACTTCAATTTGAAGAAATAGAAAACGAAAAACGACAACGACCTAAACCATAGTTGTAATTTTTCCTTAATTTAATTACCGGTTCTCTAAAATTATTACCCTAAAGTTGAATTTTACTTTTTTTTAACATTTTATATATATTGTAATAGTGTAATTTCGTTGATAATTAACATTTGAATTGTAAATAAATAAGCCAAGGCAACATCATTACAGTGAACAATCATTGTCAACTAAATGAATGGGACTGTAGTTTCCATATTCAAGCTTGTGGCATGCATGGACCTTCCTTCTTAATTCCTGTCAATTCGCCATCTTCTCTAAGCTGACCAATGCCTAATCAGGTATAAAGATATTGAATATTATTTTGAGTATACCCTGCAATTAAGTGAAGTCATATCACAAAATAATTGATTCATCAATTGTTCCTTCTAGTACATTCTCTTCTAAGTTAATGGACAAATTATATAATGGGAAATAATGGTAGGTTGTCTGACTATTTAAGCATTCCAATGGTTCACAACCAAATTACTCCATCACTTTATGTTACATTTGTATAAAAAGAATAATATTCGAAAAATAATTCTATAACTGGTTTTAATATAATATTAATTATTCTTTTTAAATTGAGTTTACAATACACTTTTTCAATATACATAATCTCAATAAAGAAAAATTCAATAACTAATTAAGGTCAAATTAATAGTTAAATGATGGTGTAAAAGTGAAACTATATTTGATTCTTTTTTCATTTTATAGCTCAATAATTTTACTTTTATTAATTTGAGAATAATCAATTAATCATTGGCCTTGAAGGCTTAGTATGGTTTATGGTCGGACTAATATAAATTCTTGTGTTCTTTTTTCTTCCTTTATCTCGTTTATTTTTTATTGTATAGTTACTTTATTATTTATATTTAACACTTTTATTTATTAACTCTTATTTGGTTCACATTATTTCTAATTTAATTGTTTAACTATATTCAAATACTTATTTTATTGTTTTCTTTTTAAGTTTACATTTCACTCTCTCTTATGTTTAGAGTCACTTGTTCAATAAGCAACATCAAAACCTAAGTCTTGTTTAAAGAATAATCATCTCAAGAGGAAATTTGGAATCTAACAATGTTTTCTTGAATCAAGCCCAATCTTTCAATGGTGAATGGCATGGCTATTGAAAAGACATAATGCAAATTTTCTTTTTGAATGTTGATAATTATACTTGGGTTGTTGTTCAAAAAGGTCCATTTGTTCCCAGTCATCTTGTTGATGATGTAGAGCTGAACAAACCTAGAGATCTTTGGACCAAATATGAAAAATAAAATATTCAATACAATTTGAAAATCAATACCATTATTTCCACTACCTTGAGCATAGATGAGTTGTTTTGAGTATCACATTGTAAAACCACAAAGGTAACTTACCCTCCAAGTGCCCTGTGAAGGTACAAGTAAGGGAAAAAGGGCTAGGATGAACACATTGATCTATTATTATGAGCTATTTAGGATGAAATCAGGAGAAACATCCAAGATATGCAAATTCATTCCATCTATATAGTTAACCATCTTAGAACTCTGGGGAAATCCTTACAAAGTGAAGATTTATATAATAAAGTTCTTGGATGTTTAAATCAATGATGGAAACCCAAAGCGATCATTATTTTGAAATCTAAATATTTACCTTCTATGGATTTGGCTACTTAATTTAGTAAATTGCAAGAACATGAGCTCGGACTAAATCGACTCTGATAGAACAATTCTGAGTTCTATCAGACTCATTGAAATTGAAGAGGTGAAAATAATAAGAAAGGACTTGCCTGAACACGAAAGATTGTGATAGTCTTGATGAAAATGAGGAAGACATGAATCTAATGTTTCGAATGATCAAAAAGTTCATGCATTATAAAGGAAAACAAAATCAAATCCAAAATCCTTAGAAGAAGAATGATGAAGGAATTTCCTTCAATCCAACATGCTACAAATGTGGTAAAAAGAGTCACAGAAAACAGATTACCTATAAATTCAAAAGAAACACGAGAAAGTGGATAAAAGACCACAAAAGGGATCAAAAGGAAGAATGAGATACATTTCTTAAGATGACCATGATATGGAATCATTCGATGAATATGAAAATGAAGAGGAAAACTTATGTGTCATGGAAAATCGTGATGAAAATGAGGTAAATTCTCTTGAAAATTGAACCAAACTTAACTTATGATGAATTGCTTATTATTTGCGAATAACTAAATAACGAGTCAACTAAAGTTAGAAAAATTGTGAATTCTAAAAAAACTATTTCCACTTTTGAATCAAAGGTTGATATTTAAAACAAGGAAATAATAGTTTTTAAAGAGAAACAAGTTTTTGTATTTGAAGTCTCTCCTTGCACCTTTTGTGAAAACAAGAATGAAAAACACTCTTGCCAAATTCACTATAGGAAGAGACAGCCTAAATATAAGTTTGATATATCAAAAGGTAACATATCATTTTGAGCTATCATCCAAAGAATTGGAAATACTTATATAGTTGATTTAAATTATCTACATTCAAATGATGCATGTTGTCTTATTAGTAAAAAGGATTAAACTTGATTTTGGCATAGGAGAATAGCTCACATCCATATGGATCATTTAAATATTAATAGATTGCAAATAATTATTAATTGTCCTATCAAAGATTCATTTTCAAAAAGAAAATTATGTCAGGCTTGTCAAACAGGAAAATAAGTAAATACCTCTCTCAAAACAAAATGTTGTTTCTACAAATTGATCTTTACAACTTGTTTACACATAAAAATAAATTATTTACTAACTGAGATCGGCAAACAATCAAATTTAGGGTCAGCCGAATTTCCCTTACCCAAAGTAAGGTCAAACAAATGAAAAATATTTGAATGTGAGTTAGTCGAATCTTTCTCAAGTCGGCAGAGGTCCCAAAGGCAAAATAATGAGTCAAAACTCAGTAGAACTTGATAATTTGATAGTTATGCTTATGTTTCACATTTTTGGAGCCACTGGCCAGACTCATGGAGTAACATGAAGACATTATTTGAGGAAAAAACACGCTTGTATATCAGCAATGGAAATGGCGTGGATATAGGAAAGAGAAGCCGATTGTGGGGCGCCGCATATTCCCAACAGTGGGAACACTCATACATTACCACTAAGCAATGTTACATTTCTGTAGGCAACGATTATGGCCAGTAGGATTGCATTTTCCTATAAATACCACACTTTATCAATCAAACAAGCTCTTTACACATGTTATCTCTTTATCAATTTACTTTACTTTATGGATTTCTTAGTTCAGTAACTGAAAAGTACTCACACACCATATTTGACACTCTTTGGATTAGTTAAAGAACCTATAGTTGATGGGCATAATTCCTTCCTTAGAGTAATCATTTGAAGAAAAAAAGAATCATGGTTGATATAAATTAGCCAAAACCTCAATTAATTCTAATTTCCAACAATAAATCCGGCATGCCCAATGAGCCTACTAAGGTAATAACCATAGAAAAGTTTAGTTCGCTAGGTCATGATCACATTTGGAAAATGCACTTGTGTTATAGTAAAATTCTCAACAATATGGATCAGCGTTCTTCATCAACATCAAAGAGGTCAAACCAACAATGACCTAATGACCCTCCACCAATGTCAGGGATGCCATCTTCCACGTCTACCCCAACGCTCTTGGAGACATAATATTTGATGCACCTCAGCAACCAATAGTTATGAATGTGTCTTTCATTAGACAGCAAATTGATATGAGGACACATGACATCATCAATCAGGTCATAAGAACTCACTAACAATGTTAAACCCATGGTTAACAATGAGGTTCAACAATCTAGAGAGATGGAGACAAACAAGCAAACTTTGGTGACAATTCTATCACCTAAATAATCCAAGGGATACAAGAAAACTAAGATAAGGTAGATATTGAAACTCAAAATCATACGATCATTGCAACAGTAGGACCTTCAAAGGTGCAGTTGAGTCATATAAAACATGTACCTTACCCAGTGGCGAATGATATATATAATCAGGCTAACCTTCAATATGTGTAGGTACATATGACAAGGAGGCCACCTCAGGCAGTAAGACATAATGGTATGCTGCAAGTTATGCCTTATGGAAACACTTTGCATGCCAACAATGCGTCATACGTGGGAGGGAAGCCTTTGGCACAAAAGAAGGGTTCCAAAGACTAGATGTGGAGTGTCTAATTCAAAATTCATGGGGATATTATCCACTTGTATTAGCTATCCCCATAATATACCTATCAAGAGCTGATGTACCAATACCAACGACAGTGAGTTTGACTCTACCAAGACCAAGTGGTGGTTATGTTGGTGAACAACACTCTCCCAACACAACATGCCAATGGTCCTAAGAACTCTTTTAGAAATGTTATTGAGATGAACCAAGATCAATAAAGGAACAATCCCCCACCCCAAGCTTAATTTCATCAAGGTTTCTAGAACCCTCAAACAATATGAATGATGGTGTGAATCTTGATAGAAATTCAAGACCACTTAGTAGTTCAGGCACGTTTGGAGTAATCAAAAACAAAAATTTTAATGTATAAAATCAATGCATGTATTTATTTTGAACGTTTACAAGATCCTTCGGCAAATCTTGGAACAATCCTCCAACTTGTGAACACACCTATCTTCAAGATGAATATCACACTTTACTCCTTACAAAATAGATTCCTAGAGAACCCTCTCTAGGAAACCCCTGAAGAACACCTTCTTCATTCCTTCGACACGCAATCCACTGATATCCTCTCAATTATCCGAATCTCAAATAGACACCTCAACAATCGATATACCATAGTTGTTATTTCTCGCTTCAAAACTCTATTGCACACTTGACTTGATCAAGAAAGAGTTTTCATTGTATGATATGATCTTGAATGCTAAAGTATCAGGAATGAGTGAAAGTATTCTTTTGTTTAGAAAAGATTAGAAAATATTTTACATAATGCATGAAAAAGATAGACCAATGATAAACATTTTCTATGAGAAATAATCACTTTGTAACTGAATTGTCAAATTTTGTAACCTCTGACTACTCGATTGGAGTGAGGTCCCCTAGTGGAGAGTCTTTGTAGGTTATCTCTTATTCGATGCCCATTATCCTTCCTAGATGTTAGTAGGCGTTTTAACCATCCTTTGTGGCTTGATTTGTTGATCATTCCTCACAGTAATTTTTAGAGAACACATAGTATTTTCAATGGTAATCTTTGCTACTGGATTTCCCCAGTCCAAAATATGGTCATTGATAACTAGTAGCATGATCGACTACTTACTTTTCTTAACGACTGCAAAAATTATGCCTCCCAGTGCTCGCATATCCTTAAATTATCATGTGAGGATCTTGTTTCCTTGAAAAAGAGATATATCACTTAGCCAGTTCCTATGTAAATTGACCAAGCTTATGGGGCTTGTTGGAGCATCTCTCACTCTTTCCCATATCTTTATGCTCGTGTTGTGGAACACCAAGACTTTTGAAACCGATGTTTTGACCTTCAGTGTTGGATTCAATATCAAGTGATTCAACTTTGACTTAGTTTTACACTCCTGTTGTAATACTGATTTCTCTTTCCTTGATTTTCTTAAATCTCCAGGTTTCGTGAAAGACACCATGGTCATTATTGGAAAACAATATGCATCGACTATTGTAATACCTTGATAAAATACGTGTAAAATTTTCATTCTTATTTAAGTAATTACTCCATTTCCCTTTATAAAATACGTCTAAATGTTTCTTTCTTTTTCAAAACCCTCTTTTTTTGTAAAATAAATTTTCAGAGTAATCCTTGATGTTTTTTCGAAACATGATGCACAAATTATAATGAAAATTCACACCCTAAGTTCAATACAATTATAAGTTGTGAGAAACCACCTGAGACCAAGTATTGGTTCCTTTAATAATATTGTTGCATATCACGAGTTAAAACATTAACTAATGACAACTTAAAGTTGATAACAACATATGATAGAGGGCTCTACCAAATGCTAACTACTTACGTCGATGTGCTTAGAGTATGATTGTTTTACCACAATTTGGCTTAAGATACTCCAACATCTTTCGCAACGAAAGGGGTGGCATACTGCCGGAACAAACAACAAGGGTCATGGACCCGAAAATAATATATACACTGGTAAAAATAAAATAAAATATACAGTAATAATAAAATGTACATATAACAATAAACAACATCATATACATACTTGCATATATATATATATATATATATACACACACACACCACATATAATATAAGCAAAAGACTTCAAGGTTTAATGCAATGTCTATATGCTAGTGTACAAGATCCCTTTCGCAAAGGGTGGTGGTGTCCTTTCTCAATAGGCAAAACCACACAATTTCCTAAAAAAACAAGCAAAAATTATCATCGAGACTTTTGGCATTTCTCTATGATCAGAACCACAACACTATAAATGCATGAACATATATTTTCCATCACATTATGTAGAGCATTTTATAAGCATATTAACCAACCGTATGAAAATAATCTCATACATATATACATTATATGTAAAATAATCTCACACATCATCATCATATACGCACATAAAGAACACCAACTCATATATCAAACAGTTACATATATGCCCATAAAGCAAACAAACTCATACATATTAAAAAGTGATGTTAAAAAAAAGATGAAGATGAATGGTTCCATTACATCGTAGTGCTTCCGTCAACAAATCAAAGCTTATGCTTCTCACCAACCCACACACTTTCAATTGACAAGGTCTAGAATCCTTCTATGTCTCTTAACCTTTTATCATGTAAATTGATTAAGTAAAATAAATCCCAAACCTTAACCAAGTCTAAACCCATTCGACTTAGACATATAAATATCATAGACTTAGTTTTCCTAAAACCGTTTTAATACACATTTCCTATATTAAATTAAGGGTTAAATAAGTTTTTAGTCTTTTTCTTGATTAGGATATCAGATTTTCACCAACGAATGTACAATGTCCACCGGTGCTTTTCCTTTCTAGTTTATCTCCAGCAAAAATCAGCATCACTGAAACCTACTAACCTGTACTCAAAGGATGACTTATAACATAGACCAAGATTATTAGTGTCATTTAAATATCTAAAGATCCTTTTAACATCGGACTGAAATCTTGCATACACTCACACTAAATAAAATGCCAGATCTAGAGGCATTTAAGTATAGAGGAGAACCAATCATCCATGTATATATCTTTTGATCCACCTTTTTACCTGATTCATCTTTATCAAGAGAACATGTGGGATGCATAAGTGTAAGCATGGATTTGCATTCATCCATCTTGAATTTCTTAAGATGTTATCTTGTATATTTGGTATGATAAATGAATACTCCTTCTGAGCTTTGATGAATTTGAATTCCATGAGAAAATTTTAGTTCTCTCATCATGGTCATCTCAAATTCATTCTACATTAACTTATAAAGCCTTTGACAAAGCTTACTCTTAGTAGAACCAAAAATTATATCATTAACATATATTTGGACAATGAGAAGGTCTTTCTTAGATGATTTCTAGATAAAGTAGTGTCAATCTGGCCTATTTCAAAATCGTTTTTTTTTATATTAAAAAGCTACTTAATCTCTCATACCAAGCTCTTGGAGCCTGTTTCAAAACATACACAAATTTCCTTAATTTGAAAACATGGTCAGGAATTTCATTATCTTCAAAGCTAGGAGGTTGTTTAACATACACTTCTTCATTTATATAACCATTCAGGAATTCACTTTCACATCTATTTGATATAAAATAATTTTATTAAAAACTGCAACCGATAATAAAATCTTGATTACTTCTAACCTTGCCACAGGTGCAAAAGTTTTAGTATAATCAATACTTTTCTGCCGATTATAGCCTTGAAATATAAGTGTAACTTTATTTCTTACCACTTCACCTATCTCATTTAACTTATTTCTATAACCCACTTGGTTCCAATCGACTTATTTTCTTTGGGTTTGGGTAAATGATCCCATGTATCATTTCTCTTGAATTGATTTAGTTCTTCTTGCATGGCCAAAATCCATTTATCATTTGATAGAGTTTCATCTATTATTGCAAGCTCGATTTTAAAGAAAAGCCCGAACATTGATTTTCTTTAAAAGAAAACCTGGTCTTCATAGGATCCCTAAATTTCATATGATCAAAGAGTTTGGATGTGATGATTTGTATTTCCATCCAAGTTTAGGTTCATGATGACTTTGGCTTGTTGATAGCAGCCACTACTAGGATGAGTTACAAAGAATGGTTAAATAGGTTTTTCTGAAAAACTCTTAGAAGAAAATGTTTACAAGGTATGCTCTTAGAGTATTTTTGGATTTCTTAGCACTCAAGAATTGATGAGACTTTTCACAAATTGCTATGTATGGTGAAAATAAGCTCTTTTTCTTTTTCATCTATAGTGAGGATCACCAATGCTTTTATACAGAAACTTCCAAGTCATTAGGGTTTTTGACCATTGTTGTGATTGCATGAAATCAACATGTAACATATTGTTTTTGCATGAAATCAGCATGTAACATGTGACTCGGATCAAATCTTTAGAGATCTTGAACCAACATTAGAAACTTGTCCAAATCCGTTTTCATAATTGATTCAACGTATCTTGGTAGAAATGACAGGAAGACTACAAGATTTCATTCACTTCTTCAGACAAATGAAAAGTCCAAATTAACGAGTAGAGAGTGTTGAGATGTTGACTTCTTCAAAGTTATGAGCTCAAAAGTTGACTTTTAATTAGAGCATTGACTTTGTTAGAGTGTTGACTTGACGCTTTAACCAAATGATCACTTTTTTTCCAAATTCATCAGATGTAGAACTATCAGTGCAAGCTTGTATTAACAGATTCATCACGCGTTGAGAGAATGTTTAACAGGGTTAGTCCCAACTTTAACAATTTCTAAAACATTGTCTTGTTTTCCTTGTTTATCTTCTACAATCATCAAAGGATGCAACATAAAGTCTTTAAGATTCATGATAAGAAAAGTGCACATTGAGATTAGTGCTAACAGTAAGCACATTGAGATCCTTAGAGACCAAGTAAATAAAGAGACTATAAAGCTATCTCATTGCCTTACTAAAGAACAACTAGTTGATGTGTTAGCCAAAGCTGTTAGACAAGATCGAAATTTTAAAGCTCAGAGAAAGACTAGTAGTTAGTGGTCTTTTAAAGATTTGGATTAAGGGGTAGTACTGAGTTGTAATTTAAATAATAGTTGGTTGTGTTGGAACCAAGTTGGTTCTAAATACTTAGGATTTTGATGTTTACAAAAGCACTTTATGTAATCTTATTTTGAACCTGAATTATTACATTAAATGCCACCAGAAGATGAGCTACCAGAGAATAAAAATAGACCAGAGGATACAACTCCAGAATGCTCCATAAAATACATCCAGAAGGTCCAGAGGATATATCCTGGAATTACCATAAGATACTCCAGGATGTCAAAACATCATCAGAAGATATCTTTGTTGGCCCAGATCAGAAGGAAGCAATGTCAGAAGAAGACCTGGACCATACCAGAGGAAAGCCTGCCAGAAGGAGAGTTGTTCCAGACCAAAAGGAATCAAATGTTAGATTTATTCCAGAAGTTATTCAGACCAAAAGATGGCCTGGCAGTGAAATGATAAACAGTCCAGACTTGTTCCAGACTTAATCAGAGGATGAATTGATGGGTCCAGAACAAGAGAATTAACCCAGATCTGACCCAGACCAGAAGATAGCATGGTTTAGGGTATGAAACTAAGTCCAGACCAGAAGAAATGATTTTCAGAATTGATCCAGACCTGATCCAAAATCAAAGGTAAAATGTCCAGACTGAAATATTATTTGTCCAGATTTAATTTCAGTTTAATCCAGACCAAGTCCAGAATTGGTCCAGATCAGAGGGAAGATTTTCAGATCAATGGTTTAGATTTAATTATTTGGCCCAGTGTTGGCCGAGATCAGAAAATCAGACCATGGCCTAATGTTGGCCGAAATCAGAGGTTCATGTGTGGTCCAGCAATGGCCGAGATAAGAGGATTATAGCATATCAGGTGCAAGTCCAGGATGGCCGAGATTAGAACATCAGAGGGTTAGGAAGTTTGGTCCAGGGATGGCCGAAATCAGAGGATCACAGCATATCAATTAATATGGTCCATATGTGGACTAGCGCAGAAAGATCAAATGGTCCAGATTTAATCATGAGGATTAACGGTGGAGATTTTAATTTATTTTGATCAAAGTATTAAAAAGATTTGTTACAAAAATAAATTGAAGTATTGTGGAACTCAGGAGCTGTTGGCGAGAAGAATCTAAAGACATGATTGGCCAGTTATTTTGAAAGAAAATCTTAAGCTTAATAAAAGATATGTTTTTTATTTAAATAAAGCCCAATTGGTCAAGTTATTTTTGCAAGAGAATCCAGCAAGATTCAGCTCGAATTTAAGCATTGGAAGAGGCCATAATCTGCATCTATAAAAGGAGGCTCAAGGCAAAATACTCATCATCGAAAATCACAAAAGAGTCATACACTTCCAAAAGCAAACACTCAAGTTTTCAGTGAGGTCAATTGTGAGTTCCAGTTTTCCAGAAGCAAGCACTCGTGTTATTTTCTTTCCCTTGTGTTAGATCTAAGTTGTTGAAGTAGAGTCTACAATCTGAGGGAGTCAGAAGGGGTAGCAGATTACTTGGCAATTAGATTCAAGGCGTTGTAATTCCTTCTACAATCTGGGATTGTCAGATTGGCAGGAGAAGACTTGACTTAGGAAGTCAAGGTGCTGTATTCCTCAATAGTCTAGGATTGTTAGACTGTTTGAGAAGACTGACTTGGAGGGTTAGTGGAACTGTTGTAATTCAAGGTTTGAATTAGTGAAATCCTTCAAGGTGAAGGGACTGGACGTAGCCTCGTTAACGGTGAACCAGTATAAAAATTCTGTGTTTTATTTTTACTTTATATCCGCTGCTAATTCTGTTTTTATTCATACATCAAGTTTTGTTTTAAAAGTGTAAAAACAGGAAAAGTATTCAAGTTAGTCAAACACAATTCAACCCCCCTTCTCGTGTTTGCACCTTCAGGTTGAATAAAATTCGTTCAATAATTCATTGCATTTGATTCCACTCGGTAAAAAACGGACAAGACGATGCGGGTTGGAAAAAGAAACTGCTTTATTTTAAAAATAAATGTGACTTTAGTTGTTTTTTCTCTCTCAATTTTTGTATTAATTCAACCAAACTAAAAGACTAAAATTGACCCCTTAACTTATTCAACTCAAACTAAAAGATCAATGTATGAAAAATTATGATAAATTTACTTATATTGCTATTAAATTATTAATATTTTACTTATATTTTTGTTGATAAATTTAATTATTGATAGTTTGTTAATT
Source organism: Cicer cuneatum (assembly GCA_037974295.1). NCBI lineage: Eukaryota > Viridiplantae > Streptophyta > Magnoliopsida > Fabales > Fabaceae > Cicer > Cicer cuneatum. The sequence continues at coordinate 42,218,718 of JBBPBO010000001.1, forward strand.
TTATTGTTATATAAGTTTAATTATTGTTGATAATTTTAATTAAATGTTTTTTATTGTTGAAAATGAGTCACTGAAGAAACAATTGATGCAATAATTTATACATAGATAAATATTTTTTATTAATCATTAGTTAAATTTAATATTTTTTCGTATCTTTTTTATAGAAAGAGAATAATTAAAATAGATTATTTATAATTGACTATAAAAAGCATAAATATACGAGCCATTGTAATTCATGAACTATATCATTGCCTTTTTTTGTGAAATATAATAATAAAAATAGTTTTGTTTGGTGGGTTGGATCACAACCTCGTCAACCCGCCACATAGCGGAGCAGAGTGACACTTTCAACTCGACCATCTAAGTTAGTCCGCCTCACTCCAACTTTTTGTAATTTAATCACAGGGTGGACTACATGGGACGGGCTGACCCACTTTTCCATCCTACCATTTTACATGTCATACCTCTCTGATTTGTTTTGACATCAAAATAAGTTACATTCAAATATTAAATTAAGAATAGTACGATCAAATTGATCATGAGTTGAGAATTTATATTTTGAGAACAAACGTAATACTTAAGAAAGACAAAAACACATTAATAATACACATAAGCATTGCATAAATCAATTAAAGTAACCAAACCAAAACTTTAATCAAATCAACCATACTAATTTCTTCCACATATCACCAATGCAACTATGTTTTGACAAATCATATCAAAAGTTGAGATAGTGTTGAATTTGATGATAACTTCAATAAATCTTTTATTCTAAATACGATACCACAAAATGAGAAAAAAAAAATTTAAGCCACTCCTGGTTGAAGTGAAGGGTTAGGTTTTTGTGATGGAGGTAATACCTTTCTTAAATTAATATTATTAGGTATAATTTATAAATGTTTGATGATATTATTGTTTAAAGAAATTAAGGAGTACCCAAAAAATCAAATAATAATGATATGGATATGACAAAACAAAATGCACATTGCATAAGAATAATCTTATAGATTTAATGTAAATATATGGTATGATGGTGATTATTGATTAGATAAATTATGTTATTGGAAAATGATGAGAATTCCACAGATGGGAAGTGGTTGAAACTTCGATTAAAGTTCGGTGGATGGAATAAAGTCAAAAAATCCACTATGATATTTATGTGTAGTGGCGCCATATATTGTTGGAGTCAGCTCAATGCCTTTTCGTCGATCGATCCATTAGAAAATTCGGTCAATTATACTAGGAAATTACATCACTAGCTTTCTCTCCTCTCTCTATTTACAATATCTAACACATAAATTAAAGAGACCCTGTTATTGAAGTTGAGGAGAATATATTGTGTTTTCTTGTTCGATAATGGGAGGTAGGGTAGTTTTGACTTAGTGAAATGATCGATTGACTTGAGATTAAAGTCGACGAACAACAAGGCTTGACAATATTGTGTTTTGCTTTACGCAATCGATTCTCTAATTGGTCTTAGTTAAAATTATTGCCCTTTGACACGCCTCACATTCCTCTCAGGAAATTGCTCATCCCACACTTGCTCGTAGGTCTCTCAAACTAAATAAAATACTTTTTGTCGGAAGTTAGAATATGGATTGCTAATGATAATTTATCATGTTCAAGTTTTTGGTAGATTTTTCCTTATACATCTTGAACATTCAACTGTATGTTTCAAATTTTTTACATAAAGATTCACGTTCCAGAAAAATTATGCAATTTTAGAATCTACGGTTCCCATTATAATAAATGGCATACATTTTTTCATGGTGTCTGATGATAGAAAGTAGAGACAATAATTCACTAAGAAATTTTATGGTGGCGACATAACTCTTGAAATCATCATCAATAACTCTCATCAGTTACTACTATTTATAAAGGTCACTTGCACCTTTTATCATTCGCACATTTTCCATGTTACTAAATAACACCACTTCATATGACTGAATATAATTAATTAAATTAATTCTTACATTCTCTCACTTGACTCACGTAACTTATCAATTTTATATGCATAGGTTCCATCATTCATCATAATTAAGAATATAAACCAATAAGAGTCATGATGGTTATATGTCATTTAATTGACATATTCCTTTAGTGTACTACTATATTAGTTTTTCTCCTTAATATGATATTAACTTGAAAAATGCGTAATAGGTTCAAATATAAAGTCATTATCCATAATATAATTTGTTTTCAATATTACTAATTGCATGAATACATAAATAAATAAAAAATAAAATCAGAAAAGATACATAAATGAGTTCAGAGCGTTAAGTATACATAAATAAAGCACTAGTGCAATTTAATGTTATTACATCTGTAATTTTAGATCGGTTGTGATATACCCAATGTAATAAATAGGCGGTGGCAAATTTGTTATTATTTATTTAATTTGTTAGATCTGTTATATTAAACCCGTTCTAATAAGCATATTAAAAAAAATTGTATGATTTGTTAGATCTGTTATATTAAACCGTTCTAACAAGTATTGTTTTAAAAAAATTGAATGATTTGTTAGATCGGTTATATTAAACCGTTCTAACAAACATCTTAAAAAAAATAATATGATTTCTTAGATCTGTTATATTAAACCGATCTAACAAGCATATTAAAAAAAATCTAATAATTTGTTAGATCTGTTTTATTAAACCGATCTAACAAGCATATTACAAAAAATCTAATGATTTATTAGATCGATTTTATTAAACCGATCTAATAAGCATATTAAAAAATCTAAAATCCAAAAAGCCGCATCCAAAGTTCAATTGAAGGAGAATAAGGTCAACTATTGGTAATGAGTGGTTTCAATGGAGGATTATCCCTTGCCAAAACCTTAAGAGGCAACTCCACCGCCGTTGCCATCTTCCTCCGACCTCCGCGAACAGCTCCCTACGGCGCCACCTGCTAGACTTCTTCTAATCTTGTTGATCGCTCTGGCCTATCAACCGTCCCTGTTGTTCGCAGCGACGATTTCAAACGCAACAGTGTGTCAAGCCAAGCCAAGCCAAACAACACCGAACGAAAATCCAAAAAACAACGCATAAAATTCATCTTCGCTTTCGCCTATCTTTATCGAATCTAATCGAATTCGATTTTGAGTATGGACCTTCAGAACAATGAAAGAAGCCCTAAATGCACTCTACCATCACCCTGATGATACCGTTTGCATGCAAGCCGATCGCTATCTTCAGGATTTTCAACGAACTTTGGATGCGTGGCAGGTTCTCTCTTCAACCCTGTGTTGTTGTACTACTCTCTCTCTCTTTCTCTCTCATCCTTCCTTCCTTTACTCCATACATACATTCTCATTTCTCAACTATCTTTCATTTAATTTTGCTTATTGTAGTCGAGGTTTGCTTAAAACCTTCCAGCACAGCTTCCATTAACGATGTCCGTTCAGCCGTTGAGGGGTAATCCCTTTCCCTTCTTCCCTAAATTGTACTGTATAATTTAACTCCAATTTTATTAGGTATTAATTATAAAAATGGGAAATTACCTTATTGAATTTCTTTTATGTGCATTAGTTTCATGTGAGGGTAATTGGAGATTGAAACTGAACTAAGTTTTATCCTATTTGGTTTATCGATTGTTGTTTTCATTTGGGAGGTGTATTTATGACCATTCCACTGATTTTCAGGATGCTTGAAAAGAGGAGTTTGAGCTATAATGGTGGACCCATTCCCGTGCCCCTTGATATACCCTTTCTTGCTGATAATGTGCAAAGAATTTGCATTTGTGATACAGGTATATATGTGTGTATATGTTATTCATTTTTTAATTTTCAATTGCCTGTATAGAGGTAAGCTGTTAATTTTATTGCTATCATTATGGAGTAGCAAGATATTAAATTCGTTGATTTGATTTTAAAAGTATCATTTTTATTTTTACCAATCTAAAATTCCATTAAGACTATCTCATATGCGTCTTATTGAGTGCTCTAGCAATTTGCATGTCAAAATAGAAGATAGGTGTTAAAAATACAAGATTAATGAAAAAGCATTTCATAGACACACACAGATAGGGATCAGAGATAGATCAATTGCTACTTCTCTAATTCCGATGGTGGTATTTTTTGTGTGTGTAGGTGAAGGGATGCAGAATGATGAGGTTCTTTTGTTCTGGCAGGTCAAGCCTATTGTACATGTCTTTCAGGTGATACTGCTTAGGGCTGCTGACTTGATTTCATTGACTATGTATATGTCAAAGTCTCAGTTTTCCTAGCTTGTCATATCCTTGCTTGACCAATATATTCAACGAATAAATGGTCATATGATTTGTCCTGTTGTGTTTTTAAATTCATCTAACTTAGTCAAATGATCTTTTGCATATTTCAGTAAAAGATTCATCTAAGTTGTTAACTATGATGAATCGGTGATTTGGATTCAGGGAGTAAAATCTGAGAACTCGAGTACCAAAATGCAGGGTAATCAATATGTAATGAATTCTGATGCAAATTGGATTTCAAAGACTCTTTTAGGGCTTATTTTTATTGTTTCTGATTGCGAACTCAGTAGTTCAGTACAACAACACAGATGTGAATTTTGAACATGCTTGTTCTATTGTATATAGGTTAATTAATTACTTTTTTGTTTTTGTTTTTAATTACTGCAGGTGGCTGATAATTTACTTCATGATCCAAGTAGTAACCTAGAAACTTTGATATTTTGTTCTCAGACCTTAAGAAGCAAGGTGACTTTAGGTATTATGGTTCTGCTGCCACTGCTACGTCTCTATCGCAGAAAGACCTCAAAATGAGAGGATCAGAAGAAAATAACTTCAAACCCAAAGAAGTTGTTCTCTTTCAGTACGAGGCATGTCCATTTTGCAACAAGGTTAAAGGTAGAAGTAATTTATTTAATTTTTGGGAATGATTTTTCCTTAACATGATTAAACGTTTGGATTTAATTGAAAAATGAACTAATGTGTTATTCATTTTGAAATTTGAACATTTCTGTTGCATGTTTGTTAATTTGATTAGATGGATATTGATTTGAATTTCCTAATTTTTTAGATTGATTTTTTTTCTCTCCGGCTTTTCTAGATTATTATGATATTTCGTATAGAGTGGTGGAAGTAAATCCGATGAACAAGAAGAAGATTAAATGGTCTGATTACAAGAAGGTGCCTATTGTTACTGTTGATGGTGAACAATTGGTTGAGTCTTCAGGTGATTATTATTCTTTTTCATTTCATTTCATTTCACTTTTCTCCTCACTCAATTTTAGGGCTCTTCTCTCTCTCTCTCTTATTTTAGTTGTGCAAATAGTGCTGGAAATGAAATCATGTTCCGAGTTATACATTGATAGAACTGCTTACACTGCAATGGTTGATGCGTTACTAACATGTGGCTCAGTTAAAGGTATGCTTTCATTTGATCCAGGTTTCTTTAGTTGGTTGAAGATAGTTTCAGGAATAATTGAAAAGATAAATGTTTATGGTAGTTGGAATGAGATACTCTTTCATATCTGGATGGGTGGAATAAGAATATAAGATATACCTAACAAGTGCAAATTATCAAAATTATACATATGGGATTAACGGGTTCTACTTGTCTCTTATATAGAAGGGTTAAATATTGATATACTACTGATTTTCATTTTATATTCTTCTAAGTAAAGTGAAGATTATGAATGTCAAACTGTTACTATAAATCCAACAATGATTTAGTTAGAAATGGAAAACAATGTAACTTTTGGCCATGCTTGCTGAAAGTTTGTGTCTCATAAGGACAAGTCAAACTTTCAGTTACATAGTCAGTTGAAACACATCAAGTGAAAATTGAAGTATGCATTGGGTGTGGCACAAAAAGAAATGTTCTAAATAAAAAAAGGAATGAAAATCTACTGTCATGAATTTCTATTCCTAGTTCATTTTGTATTGAAAGTTGAGTAGTTATTATCAATATTCTTCTAAAATAATTACTCTAATAGTGCTGTTGGTCAATCCTTTTGTTTCATTATCTAATCAATCAATGAATTTGTATTTTGTCTGTCACTTTTCTCAAGATTTGACATTTTCTTCTCCGTCATCAACCGCCACCACCGAAGTCGAAGACGGAGGACTCACTATCACCGTCGCTATGGCTAAAGAAGCCGCTATGCATTATCAATCTGGTAACTTCGATGAATGCCTTGAGGTTTTGCATCATCTTTTGGAGCAGAAACAGATTCAAAGGTAATGAAATTCATTTCACCTTTTTGCTTCGGATAATGATATTCAATTACGAAATAAGAAAGGATTTGAATTACTGGAACTGGAATAGTTTCAATTTCACGTGAGATTGTTACTTATGATTGTTTAATTTTCATTGCAGAGAAATGAGGAAGAAGGTAGATGAACAAATCAGAACTCTCATTGAGAATGGTGTCAAATTAAGACATAGGTCAATGTTTGTTATTATTGGGGATAAGTCCCGTGATCAGGTATCATTTTTAGCGTAGTGATTGTTTCTTTTAAGATAATTTTTTGGAACTCAATTCTGTGTGGAAGAAATTAAGAATGGTGCAATTTGAATGCTAATTTCAGACTATGTTGTGTGCAGATTATGAATCTTCATTACATGCTTAGCAAGGCTCAAATCAAATCTAGCCCAACTGTTTTATGGTGTTACAAGGACAAGCTTGAACTGAGCAGGTACTTTATCTGGTGTATGTATTCAAATATCTTTGTTACGACACCCAACCCTGAGAATTTGAAAACCTTGTTCAAATTTATCTGCAAAGGTCTTGATGTACTTGACTACAAGGTACAAGTTCTCTCGCTCGCCGATAGCTATCATTATTTATCCTTAATTAAGATGCATTTTAATCTTAAATATATGAAATAATCACTATTATTAAAATTACAAAAAATTCCCTAGATGGGTATTTTGTATGTCGGTATTTGATTATTTAATTTGGTACTCAAATGTATTTTTTATTAGTTAGTTTAGTCTGTGATACTATTAATAGAAGATCCACTTGAGGATAATTTTATACGGTAAATACTCGTCCCCAAAAACACTGACATGACATTTTATTGGAAGTGTAAAATGACCGTTTACTCGTGCTAATTTGGTTACCGTGCTTGTTTTTGATTCTGTTATAGGCGAAGACGATAGCACAGTTTGCAAGGATGACGGTGGAAGATTCTAGAAAACTTCTACCTCCAAAGTTCTATCCGTCATTTAGTGGTCTTCACTAGGAGGCAGAAGTCGAGTTCAACTTGTTAATTTGAATGTAAACTTTCACTTGCAGTACATTCAAGTTTAATTTTGATATGGATTCTAATATTAATTTTTTCATTAATGCAGTTAAATTGGCTAAATATGCAGTTAGAAAAGATGTGGCCGTTCCTTAATGAGGTACTTTACTTTGGTTTTTGGATTATCATCTTTGGGGATATATATTTTATTCGATGATGAGGCTATATGGATTATTGGCTTTTGAATAATGCAAAATTGCAATGTGAAAATGCATGTAGGCAGCGTCTGAATTGATAAAAAGCAATGTTGAACCAATTCTTGAACAGTATAGGCCAGTGATTTTGTCTTTTCTCACATTTTCTAAGTTGACGCTTGGCACTGTGGCTCCACAATTTACAGGTTCGATATATATTATATTCTTGTAAAATTTGAATCTTGCCTTTTGGGTTATGACCAACAATGGGTGTGCATATGCTGCCTTATATATATTTTGTAGTTGCATGTAGTACTTGTGCTTGTTATTAGTTTATGTGAAAATTCAAAAACATGGATGATTTTGGCTCATGCTTATGCTTTTGGATTCTCTTGTTCCATGATACTCATAAGTCAGAACCAAGGTGAACTAAGTGAACTGAATGTTTCATTTTTTCATTGCTGTGAAGAACCCCAGTGCTATCTTGTAGTGTGTGGAATTCTTGTATATACACTTGTTTTGATGTGTTCCTCTCTTGGAGTTGTGCTGATTGGAGCTTCATAATACGATTTTGTGTTGTTGATTGCAATTGGTATGCGGCAGTATAGAAGAAAACATTGATGGGGTGACTAAATATGCCTTTAGAAGTTTTAGATTATTTCTAATGTGTTCCTACATGCAGGTCCTTAAGCTTACTTCCTGCTTCTAGATAGTTGGTAATCTAATTTGGGGACAGCTTGTATCATGGGTGAGGTGACTGTGTTGCACTCTGAGCCTCTACACTTTGAATGCAATGACATGAAACATTTGACTGAAGAAGATGTTTTTCCACCAAAATCAACTCCAGAATGCTTTCCTAGAGAAAATTCAAGTCAATCTATAAAAACAAATCATTTGCAAGATAAAGGATATATGGAATATGGATGATTTCTTATAAATCAAGTCAATCCAGAATGCGTTGTAATAAATATAGCTAACTTTTAAATGTAAAGTTTTGTATGAAGTTTTGTGTTTTATGGTTGAATGAGAAATTCTAGTTAATATAGTAAAATGTGAAACTCTATTTATGCATATGTGATGAATCAAAGTTATGAAGAAAAAAATTTAAAAAGTTAATTATTTAAATCAGTTGGCTCATCAATATAATAAATCAATTTTGAATTTGATTTGTTAGATTGGTTCAAATTTAACCGATCTAATAAATCAATTTTGAATTTGACTTGTTAGATTGGTTCAAATTTAACCGATCTAATAAATCAATTTTAAATTTGAGTTATTAGATTGGTTCATTTTAACCAATTTAATAGTTAACTATTTATTACAACGCTTGATGTTAGATCGGACAAGTAACCGATCTAATATGTACATAGGAACCGATGTAACAAGCTTAAATTGCACTAGTGAAGCATCATCATTCAACATTTATTAGCATATATAAAACCTACTTTTTCTACATGGCCACCAAATACTTAAGGTGGTAACCATATGTTCAAAAGGTCAGCAATCCTAAGATTGGTGATAATATGTTCAATTAACACTCTATGTTTCTGAACTTCTTTAACAACAAACTATTTCTATTCAACATGCTTAGCACCTTTAGAATACTAGTCATTTTTAAAGAAGGTTTAAATATGTCTTTGGTTTTTGTAATTATAGTTTTTTTGATTTTGGTCCTTGTAAGTTTTTTTGTTTGGTTCAGATCCCTGCAACTATAGTTTTATTTTAAAATACTTCTTCCATCCAAATTCTGTTACAAAAATTGTAACACCGTTAAACCTAAATATAATTAAAACATAGCTTTTTTTAACCTAAAAATTAACCAACGATATAATTAAATTATAACATTTTTTAACCTAAAAGTAATCCCAAGTATTTCAGTTTTCTTGCCTAATTAAACTCAAAATTGCGAAGACCTTCTTCTTCATCGTTTTTCTCCTGGGCATGAACTCATGTTATTGGGAAATATTTCCAATAGTGTTTAGTGGGAACTAGTTTGATTAATTAATTGACAAGGTAAGATGTATGAAATATAAACAGTTTTGTATTAATGAAAATGACAAATATCCATCCAAATCTATAGGGTCCCCCCTCCCCTCTTTATTATGTTTGAAATTACGAGATTATCGATATGTTGGACAAAAACTTAGCTGACAATATATATGAAGACTAATGATAGTAGATAGGTTAATAATTGGGAGATGAGTTTATAACATATAATTTTTTATTTTTTTTGCAATGAGTATATAACATATAGTTGATGAAGAAGAAGACGTTTACGTTTTAGGGTTTACTTAAGGAAGAAGATTGAAACATTTGGAGGTTATTTTACATAAAATTTTACCTTTTTGTGTAACTGCCTTTCAAACTCATTTATTAAAATTTCCAAGGCAGTAACTAAGTAACTGCTTAGGATTTCTCATGTAGTAAATAGACATAGCGATATCATAAAAAATCATCAATAAAGGTAATAAAATAACTTTCTTTATTGAAAGAATTAACATCAAAAGATCCACATATAATAGTGTGTATAGTTTCAAGAAGCTTGGTACTTCTTGTGGCTCATTTCTTTGTGTGTTGTTTTGTTTGGTTAACTTTAAAACAATCCAAAATACATTCAGATCACTAAAATCTAAATCAAGAAGAATTTCATTTTTTACCAATCTTTTCATTCTTTCTTTGGAAATATGTCTCAAACGTTTCTGACACAGGTAAGCAGAACGTTCATTCACTAATCTACATTTAATGTCAATACTATGATGTACTATAATAAGTGTTTTATCATATAAGTTATCAAAATTCAATTTATATAAACGATTAAAAAGTTCACCAGATTCAATCATATAGGTATTCATATAAAATTTAAACAACCATATACCAAATTTAAAAGAACATCCAACAACATGAAACGAATCTAAATGATGCCCAGTGTCTAGGATCAAACCATAAGTCCCAACCTTCCACTAGAGCCTTCATTCTATTGCCCATAAAGACAAACTTTTCATTTGGGTTTATGGTTTGGGTCATAAAGAATCCTTGCATCATATTAGAGAAATGAGTTGTGCGTCCATAATTAGTCCACCAAGTATTATGGGGAAGTTTAGTGAAATTTAATTCAAAACATGCATAAGCATTAGGCTTACCTTTTGGAAGAGTCATGCTTTCCTACAAAAATAGCAATTCTTGATTTTTGTTTCATTTTTCTAGATACTGACAAAAGACTTAGCAATCTTTAATGGTCCTTTGACCTTACCATGTTTCTTTCCTAATTTCTTTTTAGCTCCTCAATGGTTCAGTAGATTAACAGAGTGATTTCCTCTACTCTTAAGTTGAGTTTCCTCTTGAATAAACATATTGTGCAATTCATACACATTCCATTTATCTTTCATGGTGTTATAGTTCATTTGGAAAGGCGCATACCTAGACGGTAATTAATTCAAAATGAATTGTACAAGGAAATTCTTGTTCATTTGCATGCCTAGTGATTAATGAATAGTACGAGAACCGTGAAACTTCGTAGTGGTTAAAGTACTTATTAATGTCCCAACAAGAGATTTTTCAACATTTTGAGAGTGTTCTTTCACGAAACACATAAATTCTTTTGGACTTTTAGTTTCTGGAAAACTGAATTTGGTGTTACTTGTATATGCTCATTCGCCTAAACTTCAAACTTTGTCCATTTAATTTTCCCAAGCCTTGTAGTGGGCTTTCACTTCTTTCCTACTAGTATCAATAATAGCAGCAAGCTCCTCTTCTAGAAGAACCGAGTTAAGATCCATTAAGGAATATTGAATCCATTAAAGACCGGAACTGACAATGCTTTAGTGTGCTAGTGGAACAAAAACTTCAATTAACACATACTTAACATGAGTGCTTTGATTTATAAATATCATACAATTAAGATTCAAACAACAATGATTCTGTTTAATCCATCAATACACCAAGTTAAACATAAGGATGCTATTAATTTATCATTTATTTGGCATGATATATGCATTAATCAAAATATTCATTATTTTTGGATATATGAATAAACCTAAAAATGCACATATATTACCAACATTCATGTTCATTAGTTATAACAACAATTAATCAACCTTTAGGTGATCTAAAAATGTCTTAAATCAACCTTTCAATTAACTCAAATGAATAATTATAATTTTAACATTTAAGATACTGCAGGGATCAATGTCAATAAAACCTAAATTTGCAGGGACTAAAACAAAAGGGCGAATACCAAAAATAAAACAAATATATTTATAAGGACAAAAATCAAACAAAAAGTTACAAGAACTAAAACAAACAAAAAAACACATATTTGTTAAGACCAATAATATATTTAAACCTTAATTTATTTTAAAAAACTGTAGTGCATATTTTTGGATCGTGTGATTCGATAATAGTTTTTTCAAATATTTAATAATATCGAATTTATGTATTCAGTAGTAGTTTTTTCAATCACTTACTACTACCAGATTCGCGCATTCGGTAGAAGTTTTTATAGACCATGATTATCTCTTTTTTGTAAAACATATTTGTAATTTATTTGTGAAATGTCATGGTATGTTTGTAGTCATGGTTGAGTCTGTAGCTAAATCAGAACCGGGGCCTGCAACTGAATCGGAACCTGAGGCAACAACTTATTAAAAACCAAATATTGCAGAACTAGTGGTGAATGATGTTAATTTTGGGAAAAACTTTATTACCGATAAGATATATGGCTCTCGTGTCGATTTGATTGCTTAGGTTCATTGTGAAGTAGGAAATTAGGATTTTTAGTAGTAATAACAAAATCTAATCATGGTTCTAATCAAAGAAAACAATTTTTTGTATTGGAATGCGAAAGGGGTGTTGTGTACAAAGGAGCGTAGAAGAAGTTGAAACACTGTAAGACCCTTAATTTTAAATATTAATTTTGGAATTATGGTCAAGGGCATTTTGGGAATTTTGTAAATATTTAATATATGTATGTTTTGAGTGAATATATATATATATAAATATTTATTTTGAAGTATGAATTAAAATTATTGGGTGAAGAATTAAATTAATTTAATTTTAAGTAATTAAATTAATTGGACAATTAAGTAAGGATTAAGTGGCTAATTGCAAGATAATTAAAGAGCTGGAAAATCAGACAAGTGGCAAGTGAGGTGGCACTTTGAGAGCCTATATATAGGAGTGACAATGATGGTAATTTCAGAACACCATTCCTTCCACCATACTGCCCATATTGCATGTACCAACTCCATCACTCTCCCATTTTCTGTCTCTGCTTTCTGCTTTCTGCCTTTCCCGAACTGAAATTGTAGAGAGGGAAAAACCTTCAAACACCATTAACTGAAATTCCAGCCATCAAACCTGAAAACCCCCAGTAGTAAAGTTAATCCCCACTTCAATACGAAGAGAAAGAACCCAGTTTTGCAGCAGCAAACTTAGGGAACCGCTTCACCGTTTCTGGACGCAGAAAAAAGAACGCAGCAGGAACAAGAGAGATAGCAAAGCACGCTACAAGGGTAAGGGCACCTTCCATCTTTTAGTTGCATTAGGGCCATAAAGTGTGCTGTTTCATTTCTGTTTTTAAAAGAAAAACTGTTTTCGAAAAATGACATGTTGAAAGAAAATGCATTTGGTTGATATGTGATTATCCTGATGGTTGTTGCTGGCTGTTTTTCTGATAAAACATTGCTGTTTTAGTTATGGGTGAAAGCTGGAAAATGTGTGCATGTTATTTTAATGATGATTAAAATGCATGTCTTAAAAACTGTTTTGAAAATAGCATTAAAATGCAAAATGCATTCTGTTGGTGTTTGGTGTTCTGTGATGTTTGTTTGTCATTCTGTTGTGTTTTGAGAAAACTAAAAACTTGCATGTTTGCTCTAGTGTTTTTGGGAAAACTAAATGCATGCATGTTTGCTCTGGTGTTTGAGAACTCTGAGATGTTGTATGTTGTTCCTGTTGAGTGTGAACACTGAAATGCTGCATGTTGTTCTGATGAGTGAGAAAACTGAAGTGTTACATGATATGTTGATGGTTTAAAAGCTGGACAATTCTGACTCTGTTTTGTTCTGGATAATTTTGATGATATGAATGATTCTGCTTCTGGATGTCTTGTGTGACTCTGATGATAATGATGATTCTGCTTCTGGTTGTTCTGGGTGATCTTGATGATATTGTTGATTCTGATTCTGGTTGTTTTGTGTTGATTCTGGTGGTGTTGATGGTTTTTAATGAAAAAGGGATTTTTAAAAGAGGAAAGGTTTCCTTGAGAAAGTGCAGAACCTGTTTGATGTTGGCTGTTTGTTTTAAAAGAATCAGTTTTGAAAGAGTTGAATTTTCACTGGTTTTTCGAAGGTGTATTCGACTACAGCATGTGTGTATTCGAATACAACCTTCCAGGTTTCTGTTTTATTCTAAAGTTTTGAAACCTGTATTCGAATACGAGCCCCTGTATTCGAATACGAGCCCTTGTATTCGAATACAGAGGACAGAGTTTTGCCTCTGTATTCGCATCTGTATTCGACTACGACCATGTCGTATTCGAATACAGAAGTGAAATTTTAACACTGTGTTCGCATCTGTAGTCGACTACAGACATGCTGTAGTCGAATACAGATTCAAGTTTTTCCATAAACTCAGTTTTTAGCTTATGTATTCGAATACAAGGAAGCTGTATTCGAATACAGATTCGTGTTTTCTAGAAAAACAAGTTTTAATCACTGTCATGTGAGTTTTGAATGTGTTGAGAAACCCAGAGAAGTTTTAAATGAATTGAAAAGAAGTCTGTGAAATGGTTTTAAAGAGGAGAGAAAGATGTTTGAAAATCTTTAAGTGACTTGGAAGAAAAGGCTGAATTTTTCAAAGGTTTAACTCCTGTATTCGACTACAGCCATACTGTATTCGAATACAGAAGGTTAAATTTCAATTCCTGCTTCTGTATTCGAATACAGGGAGTCTGTATTCGAATACAGATTCGTGTTTTCAGAAATTTCAAGTTTAAGAATGTTTTGAAAACCCTGAGTATTTGGAGAGATACTGGGAATGTTGTGATGGATTTAAATGGATCTTTTGATGAGATTTTGAAGTAGTGGTAATGATGTTTTAAAAACTTTACTGATATAAAGAAAGAGGTTGATTTATGCACTGAAAATCTGCCTATGTATTCGAATACCAGAGGGCTGTATTCGAATACAGAGTGTGAATCTGCACTGTTTTTGGCTTTTGTATTCGAATACAAAGGAACTGTATTCGAATACAGATTCGTAAATTTCCAGAAATCCTCAGCTTTAAATTCTGTGATTGAATTTTAAGAGTCTGGGAAAAACAGTTCAAAGTGTGAATGATTAGTTGACTGTAATCATGATTGTGATGATGTTAATTATGACTGTGCTATTATATTTTAAACATGATGGAAAGCATAAATTTCTGAGTTTGCATTCTATTTCTAGAGAAGTGAAACACTGCATTTTCATGCATTGCATAGTCAAGTGGTACCCGCGATGGGCCACAGAGTAACGCGCAACCACGTGCTGATCTGTGAGCGATTGCACGAGTGTTGGTCTGTGAGCGACTGCACTAGGTACTGATCTGTGAGCGATTGTACTTTGGTATATAAGTGCTGGTCTGTGAGCGACTGCACTGGTACTGGACTGTGAGCGTCTGTACCCTGAAATGCGCAACCACGTGCTGATCTGTGAGCGATTGCACGAGTGCTGGTCTGTGAGCGACTGCACTAGGTACTATCTGTGAGCGATTGTACGTTGGGTTTTGTCAAACGTGCTGGTCTGTGAGCGACTGCACGAGTGCTGGTCTGTGAGCGACTGCACTGGTGCTGATCTGTGAGCGATTGCACCCTGGTCATGAGGGCCATTAAATTGTGCTGGTCTATGAGCGATTGCACCTTGGTGATTTCAAGAAAATTATGCATGAGCATATATGCATTACATTGAGGGTTTTGACCGTTGTGTCATGATTATTTATATGATGAATGTTGGAGATTAATGTGTGTGGTTGCTGTCCAAAATCTGAAATTCTGAACTGATGATTGTGTTTTGTTGATGTGTGTTTGTATTTACTGCATACTTCATAATCATTAACTGCTGTTTTGAAAAGGCATGATTATTTCCTCATCATCATATGTTATACCATGATTATACATGTTGTTGTGCAATATATGCTATGTGATTATCTGTTATTTTCGGTCGGTGACCCCTTGCTATATATTGTGGACTTTGGGCTTTGCCCTCAGATGCCTCCCAAACCCGCGCCCCCCGTGGGAACCCGAACGACGGAAACGTTGTTGAATTTCCTTGACCGCTACTCGCGCGCTGCTTG
This sequence comes from Cicer cuneatum, assembly GCA_037974295.1. Classification (NCBI taxonomy): domain Eukaryota; kingdom Viridiplantae; phylum Streptophyta; class Magnoliopsida; order Fabales; family Fabaceae; genus Cicer; species Cicer cuneatum. Next base: position 42,234,428 of record JBBPBO010000001.1, read on the forward strand.
GGCTTTTGACCCCCTCTCAAGCAGAGCGACCTATACGGGGTGGCTAGAGCGGACTAGTAGGACGGATGGTGTTGAAGACTTCGTAGAGCGTACACACGTGAGCATAGAGTTTCCCGTGCCTTCTCGCCTAGTGCTAGAGGCGCACGGAGTTTTTGACGACGCGGAGGATTCTGCTGAGAAGGTTGAGGCGGAGGCCACTGTAGGAGTGGTGACTCCCAACCCTGTGGTTGGAAGGGAGATACATGAGTCTGATACGGAAGAACAGCGTGATGAGCTGAGACACTTAGCGACCGAGATTGCCTTATTTTGGAAATTCTGTACTATTTTCCGCTGAACCATGTACTCTGATATTTACTATTGATGTATTATGACAATGATATTTTGGGATGTATTAATGTTGAAAAACTAATTTCCAAGATAAGTACTTAGTGATAATCCTGATGAAGTAATTGATTTACGTTCATCGATTAATACATAACGTACTATTTTACGAAAACTTTATTTTAGTATTTTCGGGAAAAACTCATCTTAATTATTAATTTCAAAAAAAAAAATGCACCCGCGCTGTGTTTTAAACTCGGGGTGTTACAAACACGAAGACACATGATCTAGAAAATGTGAATGTCCATTCAAATTGCGTGGTTATTTCTTGAAAACCGAAGAATAAAATTTAAGTGTTGTGTTAGGGAAACACAACTACCAGATGGATCCAAAGTTAGAAGGTTGTCTCATTGTTGGCCGTTTACATGAGAAAGAGAAGGAACTTGTTGGTGAGATGACAAGGAAGATGGTCCCACCAAAAAATATTCTAATGACTTTGAAACACAGAAGAAATGAAAGTTTGACTACAATGAAGCAAGTTGATGAAGCATGTCAAAGATACAAGAAGACTATAAGGGGTGTGAGATCGAAAATGCAACACTTGTTGAAATACTTGGATGATCAGAAATACGTATACAAACATAGAATAATTGATAAGTTTGAATTGTAATCCAAGATATTTTTGGGCCAATCGTGAATCAATCAAGTTGTTTAACACTTTTCCTTTGTGTTGCTAATGGATTCAACTTAGAAAGCATAGCAGTACCAAATGCCATTGTTTGAGATTGTTTCTATCATGTGTGAAAAGGAGGATGATTTCACTTGGATTATAGAGATGTGTCATAATTTGTTGAATTCTCAAGACAAAACTCCCAAGATAATTGTCACTGATAGAGATACAGCACTAATGAATATTGATGCAAAAAAATGTACAACGTCTACTGCTTTACTTTGTTGGTAACGTATTTTTAAAAAATGTCAGAGCCAGATGCAAGTTGGATGTCAAGATAAAAAACTGTCAAACATGTTAAGGCGAACAGGTCAAACCGAAAGAATTATGGGGCACTGCAATGAGGGCTTATGAAATTGTAATACACTGGCCTTTAGCAAATGCATACATTGATGTCGTTGTAGAGCTAAAAAAGGTTAGTGAAATTCTTTCAACAATCCTCAAATATGCGGAACATACCTGTGCAGAAGAAAATTTTCAACCATATTGAATCCAATGAAGAAGAAAATTATAAGAGCAGCAACAGATCATGTGTTGCACTTTGGAAACACATCCTCAAAATATTTATTTGTTAACAAAATTATGATAATATGTTTTAAAGGTATAAAGACCTAAACTACTAATCATTTAAATAATTAATAAAACAACATTTGCTTCCCATATTTAGAAAATATTTATTTAGGCACTAAAATAAGATAAATCCTTTTAAATCAAAGTCATAAAAATTATATAATTAAAAATGATGATAATCCAATTATTCCTAAAAAGGAAGAAAACTCACCTACGTATTTCTAATACTTTTAAAAAGTCAATTACGAAGATTAAAATAAATGTTAAAAATACCACAACAAAATTATTATTACTGTAACACCTTATAAAATTCTTATTTAAATAATTAAAATATATAAATATTTCTTTTAGTATAATTATATGTATGATGATTATTTGTCTTGCTTCATTTATTATAGTTGATAAAGTTGTTTATGCAATTATTTAATCAATTGAGAAACTTATAAAATAAAAAAAATAGATGGGCTAGTTGATATTTTTTATATCATTGAGGTAAACAAATAAATCAGGATGGAATCCTCCCTTCTTAATTTCTACTTCACAGCCCCTCTCTCTCCCTTACCCATCATGTGTGATTAGATAAATTAGATTCTTTCACACACCTCTCTAGTAATTTAATTCCCTTGATTTCAAATTAATTTTTATGATTAAAGTTAGCAAAAAAAAATTGATATGGTCTCCTTTCTATTACTCATTCACACCTCTCTCTCCCTACCCACCTTTTTCACTCTAAATTTTTCCCAAGTCCACAACTGTCCTACATTAAGTAATAGTAAACAGAAAAGAATACAAAAATCCTAGCCACCATCACTTTCACATCTCCAACATCATCATTTTGTTCATCAAATAGTTCTAAGTCCACAAGAATAATCTCTAGCAACTTCTTATCCTCATTTTCATGTGACAAAAAGATGACACCATCATCATCACTTTTCTTTCTTTTCATCTTGGTGTTCTCTAATTTCTAACTTTGGGGTTCACTTTGAAAGCTTGGAACTTCTCTCCCTTGCAAAATTTTTTGTGATACTTAGAGTTTTGTGCTAGAAAGAAAAACGGTCATGAGAATGGCTTTTCCCCGTACAAATCATAATTAGATTTTTGGTTAGATGATATGAAATAGATAATTGTAATTGCCCCTATTTTAAAAGGATTAAACGTGGATTAATGGATTAAAATAATAAAACCCCAATTTTTAATGAGTATGATATGTAGTTCACGATTTTTATGTTATATGTGTTAAAGTTTTATTTTTTTTTATGAATTTTGAATTTTTTGTTACATGTGTTAAAGTTTTAAATTTTATGATGTATACGAGATCAAGTTCGAAATTTTAACTTATATGTGTTAAAGTTTTACTATTTATGATGTATATGACATAAAGTTCGAATTTTCTATTATGTGTTAAAATTTTAATTTTTATGGTGATTATGAAATGAAGTTTTGAATTTTTATGTGTATATGATGAAAGTTGAAATTCTTATAATATAAGATATGAAAGTTATAATTTTTATGGTTATTTGTAATGAATATATAATTCTTATGATAAGGACATGTGATAGATGAACTTAATGATTTTTAAATAAGATGATGTTTTGAATAAGTGATTTTTTTAATGCATGTGACATGATCTTAGTGGGTAGTGTGTGAATCTTCTATTTTGATAATACATTATGTCATGAAAAATGTATTTTTTGTGGAAGTTATTTTTTTGGTATGTTATTTTTCCCCATTGGTATGAAATATGCACTTATGGCATATGGATATAAACTTCTACACAAAAAATATCCATACCAATGGAAAAAATAACCTGCCACAATGACAACATCCACAAATATACATATATTATAACATGATCTATTTTTTGTCACATGAACAAGATGATGATGTTGGGGATGTGAAAGTGTTGGTGGATAAGGTTTTTGTATTCTTTTTTTATTAATGTTATTGAGTGTAGGAAAGTTATAGACTTAAGGAAAATTTAAAGAGAGATAGATGGGTAACGGGTGAAAGGCGTGAATGAAGAATAGAAAGGAGACAATATCTATTTTTTTCTTAACCTTAATTATAAAAAAATGACTTGAAATCAAGGGAATTAAATTATTACATATGTGTGTGAAAGAAGCTAATGCATCTAGTCACACATGACGGTAAAGGGAGATAGAGGTTGCTGAAGGTGCAAATACGAGAAGGGGGTTGAATTGTGTTTGCCAAAGTTGATAACTTTTTGATAATTTATAAATAAATTAAAAACTAGTTTGGTTTTTGGTTACTTACTTGGAGTAGAAACAATCAGATTCAGAGGCAGCAAGCAATGAAAACATAATTAATTTGACACATAGATTTATCCTAGTTCACCACTAACTTGACTACATCCAGTCCCCTCATTCAGAAGGCTTTAATCCACTAATTCAAATACCTTGAATTACAAAGCACCTGACCCTCCAAGCCAGTCTTCCCAAACAGCCTGACAACCCCAGACTTTTGAGGAACAACACCACCTTGACCCTACAAGCCAAGTGTTCTCCTAACAACCTGACAACCCCAGATTGAAGAAGGAACTAAACCACTATCGAGTTGGATACAAGAGATTGGATCATGAGTTGTTGCTTCTGAAAAGCGTATAATAATAATAACAACAATAACTCTCACATTCTAAGCAAAGAACACTCAAAAAGTATTTCTAACTTGAAACAAGTATTTCTCTCTTTGAACTCTAAGACTACTATTTTCTGCTTTTCGATGATTTTCTTTTCAGCGTTGAGTATCTATTTATAGTTATAATTTGGGGTTCAATTTGGTCCTCGTTTAACTTTGAATTGTCTTTTGTTCAGATTGCGTTTGTAAATTCTTCAAATTGATTTTGTTCCTTTTTTGTTTAGATTGAGATTGTAAATTTGTTGTAGATAAATCTTGATCAAATCTTCTTCAAATCGTCTACAAATCTTGACCATATCTTCTTTCATACTCTTTGAAGTCAAATATATTGTTCTCATAAAATACTTTTATTAACATCAAAACTCTAATTGTAAAACCAACTTGGTTCCAATAGTTGCATGAGCTAGAAATTCAGACCAGAGGATTCCCTTTTGATTTATTTGGTGAAAGTATTCAAGACAGGTTTTTTTCCCTCATTGATGGAAAAAATATGAATTCTTCTTGATCTTTAAGCAAGTTGGCACCCCTTCTTTTTTTTTCTAAGGTGGATGAACCAAAAATATATTCATGCAAGAATACTCATGCATATGGATTAGGTCACACGACATAATTTATTTGGAAAAAGCATTCAAGACATAATTTTTTTCCTTAATGATGAAAAAAATATCAAATCTTCTTGATCCTCAAGCAAGTTCGTGAGCATTCAAGACATATTTTTTATTTCATGCAAGAATACTCATGCATATGGGTTGAGTCACACCGAATCTACAACTCCTAGTCCACTTTCTTCTTTGCACTAATATAAAATAACAACCCATCTATTTTTTTCCTATATCTATCCCATTTCATTAAATAATTCCACTAACAACTATATCAACTACAATAAATCAAGCAAGACAAATAATGAACACACACCAAATTATACTAAAAGAAATATTCATAGATCTTCATTATTTAAATAAGAATATTTTAGGGTGAAAGAGTAAACACCCGATGGAAGAGCTTATAGATTGACGATGATGTTGTGGTAAAATATGGTAATCTAGATGTTTCTATTCTAATAGGGTAGAAAGTGATTCTTATATGTTTTAAGTTCAATTAAATAACGACCAATTTATTGCATCCATCCAAAACTATATAAATTTAGGTACACATGTATTTCTAGAAATGTTTCACAAAAAGGATTACGGTACGAAGCTGCTTATCATGGAGAAAACGCGTCGAATAGATTTTCCATAAATAATGTTGTTAAATCTATTAGAACCAAGTTACTTTGAAGAAAAATGACCCTTAATTATTTTGATGATAACAAAATACTTTTTGTGGGAACAATTTATAGCACAAAAAATTAAAGTAAGTGTGAAGTTCCCTTGTCACGAAAGACCTTACATTGTATCCATTGTTGATTAGAGAAGATATACATAAAGCACAAGGCTATGCTCTTGAACATATTTTATGTTATAACTGAATCTAAGAAACGCGATCTCAACGCACCTCTGTTGAATCTGTTAATACAAGCTCACTTTGATAATTCTGCATCTGATAACCTTGGCATAAAATTGACCTCTTGGACAATACTTTGATAAAATCAACATTATAATAAAGTCAACACTCTAGTGAATTCAACATTCTTATGAAGTCAACATTCAAGCATCAACTGCTCATCATAGTACACTTACCCTCTGACTGAAGAAGCACATGACATCCTCTAATAGTGTCATCCTTTAGTCTTCCTGTCATTTCTATCAATTATGAAGATGGATGGATTTGGTAAAGTTTTTAATGTTGATTCAAGATCTCTAAAGATTTTATACAAGCTATTATTTCACATGCATATCTCATGGAATCATAGCAATGGTAAGAAACCCTAATGAACACGAAGCTTCTCTATAAAAGGATTCATGATTGTCACTAAGAACTGCGAGAAAGAAAACAACAAGAGAGAAACCTAATGCCGTCATATATACAACCATGTGAAAACTCTTGTGTTAACTCTATGTTCTTATAAACCTAAAAGACCTTATGAGAACAATTCCTGTAAACAATCTTGTGTGAGAGTTTAACAGAAAAACCCTATAACACTTTTGTAACTTGGCCCAATAGTGGCTGCCGCTCTCAACACCTTGACCGTATTAAGTTAGAACATTGAGAAGACTTGAACATAGTCAAGTGGACTAGAAGATGTTAAGTGACGTTGTTATACTATTGGTGAATAGTAGATTAAATTATTTTATGTGAAGAGACTGACATAGCTACCGTTTTTGTGGTGAATTGGGATAAATTGGCTTGTGTTTCCCTTCTTATCACTTTACTTATCATTTTACTTATTCTTGTTTTCAACATCACTAGTTTTTAAATATGTTTTTAATTTAATTTTTGAAACAAAACAAAATTAAACATCAAATTTCTTGTGTTTTTCTCTCTATAATTGGCATCATAGATCAGTCTCAAGGCTAAGCACTTAATCGTGTTTGCGTGAAGATCTTTTTATTATTACTAACTTTGGTGATGAAGCTACAAGTGGAAATATGAACAAACATCCTTTGTTTGCTGGGGATATATATGAATACTAGAAAGAATGGCTAGGAAGTTTCTACATCTCACATGGCCGTGAACTTTAGGACATAGTCGAAGACGACTATGGAGCTCCTAAAGATGATGTTGGTGTTCAAATAACAAGAAAAGATGTCAACATTGATCGAAAGGAATAATACAAAATGCATCATAAAGCCAAAACTCTTTGGATGAATGTTATCACTTTCAAAGAATTCAAAAAATGTAGCTATAAGGAAACAACAAAAAACATCTTCGATGTCCTGGTCCTCAATTGTGAAGGAAATAAATAACTGTAGAAAGGTAAGGCAAATTTGCTTGTTAGGAAGTACGGACTCTTCTAGATGGAAGAAGAAGTCATTGAGAAAATGTTTTCTAGATTCCAAACTCTAGTCTCCTGACTAAAGGTCCTCCTAAAGAGTTACACTACATCTCATCATGTCAAGAAGATCCTTAAAAGTGGACCTAGCAAGTAAAGACCAAAATTAACCACAATTCAAGATGCTAAAGATTTTAACAAATTTCCTCTAGGAGAGCTAATAAGTTCACTCAGATCCCATGAGCTTGAACTAGTTGAAGATGGACCAAAAAGGAAATCAAAGTTATTGGTTTTTAAATCCAAAGAAACAAAGCAAACTCCAAGGCTCTACAAGCTAAGGAGGCCTCAAAAGAAAGTGAATCAGAAGATCAGAGTGAAGACTCAAATGATGAAGAGCTATCATTCATTTCAATGCAGCGCATGTGGAACAATAGGAAGAAATCATTTTGCAAAAAGGATTTGAAACGATCCACAAATAATAGAGAAAGTAAAGAAAAGTCAAGAAAAAAAGAAAATTATCTGCTATGAATGCAAAGAACGAGGACATTTCTAATCAGAGTGTTCTAAGCTTTAGAAAGGAAACTCTGAAAGAAAAGACATCAATGTAAAGAAGATTTAATGGCTACCTGGGTTGACCCTAATGAATCCTCTAATGAAGATGAAGAACATGCAAACTAAAGGTACTAGAAAACACAAGAAACTACTTATATTCAAAAACTACTTATATTTTCTTAGATAAAATCGTTCTTTATCAAAATATTCAACTTACTATTTAGAGAGGATAGAGGGAGTAAGGTTGAATCATAAAGAACTAAGATGCGAGAATTAAAAGAGAATAAAAGAGACGCATATATTTTATACCAGTTCACAATAAATTGTTGCTACATCTAGTCCTCCCCTTAAAGAGAGATTTTGCCTCAGTAACATCGAGGACTTATAGCCTCCTGTCGTTGAGGTTCATGAGAATCGGTGTACCTCTTCTGCTACCTCTTTAAGGATGAGAGGGTTGTGCCACTATCAAGCTGATTTACATCAGTTCTAGTTTGTGTTTGATTTGACACAAAGTTTGTTGTTATGATTCTAACTCATTGAGAGGTTGCTATAGATTAAATGCTAAATGAGTACAAGTGTGTGACTTCAATGATTGATTAATAGTCTAGAAAAAAATTTCACATCAATATTTTGTGGCTCCCTCTAAATTTGATAACTATGATTCTTTAAGCCTTTCAAATGTTATTAAGTCATTTTACTTTTGACACATATGAGGGTAAATGGTGCATAGAGATATTTTACTCCCCCCGTTTTGTCATTATAAAAAAGAATGAGTTTATAGAGGTTATAGTAAGCCAAACAGACATAAGAAACATAAGAAGAGCTACATGGTCACGCAACATACAAAAGCTTAGCATAAGTAAATTTAAATGAAAGCTAAAAAGGAAATAGAGACAAGAGTAAAAGTAAAGAAAGAGTAATTTAATTAAAGAGAACACGACTACAACAAAACATAAGGAAAAACTACTCCTAGACGCGTTCTTGAGACATCTATGGACACATCTCTAGAATTCAGCTGCTTCCTCCATTTGAGAGATAAGAAGGTCCAGCTTGTGGTCGACTTCTTGTAGAGCAATCAGGGCTTCTAGTTGTTCATGAAGAATGTCATTCACCATCAAAGCCACTTCAAATTGTGGGATTTATTTCTTAATACATAAATAAACTAAGTTCCTTTATTTAACATCTTCAAAAGAAGTCTTCCTTCTTTGAACTTTCATCTTATTCAGCGATGACGAAGTCTTTCATATTCCAGAGCCTACCTTCTCACATGTTAGACTTAACCAAAAAAAAAGATATAGCGATTTCCTTCCTTTTCCCTAATCATTTTGACTTGTCTGGTGGGATTTTCTCTAAAAATAGAGTTGGAGATATAATTTTTCAAAGATAGATCTTGGATAAAATTGTTGGTGTGCCAACCTTTCTTTGTTATTACTTTTAGTTTTCCATCCAATCTAGAGGATTCAAACAAAATGGGGCACAAGCCTTTCAATGCTCTTTTTCTTACTCTCTCATTGTATTGAAGGTACTTGGTGAAAAAATGAGACATTGATACCCAAGAGTTTCACATGTAAACCTTTGAATTCATTTTGTGAACCTTCTTGGATAATCCATCTTGTTGGGTGTAGTTCACAGATGTAACGAATTTAGGATTTCTAAACATTTCACCATTCAGGTTGAGCAGTTCATGTTTTAAGAAAATTTTGAAGTCTTTCGAAGAGTACAATGTAAGAAGATGATCATTTTGGAAGATGAAGACTTAATAAGAAAAACATAATTCCGGTTTTTCCTATAGGGTATCAAGTTAAGGAAAAACAATTTTAGGATAGAAAGTTTTCTATTGAAATGGATGATTTTGAAAAACGCTAGAGGGGAGAGACGTTTAAATAGGAAGAGAAGAGGAATTATAAACATAGAACTTAACGAGGATGATCAAGAAAAAAGGTGATAAGAACGAGGAGATGACAACACAGACCCAGACCGAAAATATAACGTAGACTCACGATAGGACAAATAGGAAAGCACATGCACGTAAAACGAAATCATATAAGATATGACAAATAAGTGCATATAAAATAATAAAGTAAAGTACAAGATACCTGACAAAGACAAACAAGAGTTAGTTTGACTTTTTTATCAGATGATTTTCTAACCAGAGGTAGAGTTGTCTTGGTTCTAATCTTCCTTTCTAACTCACCAGATGCAGTCATTTGTTCTAGTGCTTTGACTTCCAATCAAATGATGAGTTAAACATGCAATATACCAGAGGCGAAGACCTTGTCCTCGAACATAAGAGGGAAGACTACAGACCTTGTAGCTAGAGGATTGCCACCGTGGCTCATTATGCAGTACATGCTTCTTTGAGGGTAATCCTATTTCATAATTATTTCGAGTGCATCATCTTTGTTCTGATGAGGATCCCTGACTTGTTGCCATTCAACGTTCCAAAAGGATGTTTACTTAGTGGTTTCATTACTTGTCATTTCTTCTAAGGGATTACCTGCACATGTGAACATACATTCAGATCATATAAGTTTTAGAAAACTTCTCCGTGACTGGTTAGATTCATTGTTAAAATGCACTATAATGTTTCCTTTATTTTGCACTAACAATTATGTTGTATCTACTTATACTTCCTCCTATCAAAGGATGAATATTAACAAATAGATTATTCTTACTTAGTAACTGACTAAGCCTTATAGAAGCATGTGAGTTTAGTTTAGTTTGTCATTGAAAAGTTTAAAGAAGAAAACAACCAGAAGATAGAATGGAAGGAATGAATTTTTTTAAGAAAATATATAGAGACATATTTTAAAAGAGGAGATACACAAGGAGTATTACTCTGCTTTCCAAAAGAAGAGCTCATCACACGAAGAGGTATTTTCTTAGATAATTAATCTAAATAAGTATCTCTCGTATAAATATAATTTTGAGAAGATTACTCTATTTCAAGTGACACATAAAAAATTGTTGTTCATGTCTATTCTTCTCATTAAGTACTCAGTTGTCTCAACACAGAGAGTTTGCTTACTACTTAGAATGTCATGGAAGAGTGATTTGCAAAAGGGAAACTTTAACACGAGAAATAACTTTTCGTAAAACAAGAAAAAAAAATTGGAAAGGAGATGAAATTGACGTTTGAGAAAAAAGATGTTCTGCAAAAGCTCTACATCTAATTATTTTAGAAGGCAATTGTAACATCTCACTTTTTGGGATATTATCTCGAAATAGTACGTGTAAAATACATTCCATTTTTTTTTTTAAATATTTCAGTTCTCGTGAAAGAAAAATATATAATTACGCACATAAACTCAAATAAACAATCTATAATTAAATAAAAATCCCCAAGTATTAACTTAATACTCAAGTTTTAGGATTCAAAAATATCGTACCAAAATAGAAAGAAAAAAATATTAAATGGTATAGACTAGAGTTTAAGAGAAATAAATTCCATACAGTACCGATCCTAAAAATTAAAAGAGATGCTCCATCTATTCCTTCGAAAACTCCTCTGGGTGCGCAAGAAAATTGGAAATGTCATATGTCCAAAAGTAAGGTCATCTCCAAAGTACTAACCAATAAATACAAATAACAGTACGATATCTACATAATTAATAACACATATTTCTCACAACAACCAGTAGCAAGAGGTACAATAAATCAAATATCTTGATAAAACGCTAATCACACCTCAATCAAGATGCATACCCAAACAAACCTAATTACTTAATCTATATGCCAATGCAATGATTCTGGAGTATCGCCTCCCCCGCAAGGGCTTCGTGGGTCCTTCCAAGCAACACGACTAACTCAAAATCCCCACAAGGATTTGTGGGCTCCAACCAATTATGGACGCACCACACAACTATGAATGCATGAATGTAGACACCTTTGTAGTAAATGACCAATATTATGCGAGATTAAGTATTTAACGACAACATATTTGCACCTTCAGAATTAACCACATGTCAATACTATGCGAGATTCACGTATTAACGACAATATATTTGCACCTTCAGAATTAACCACAACATGTCCGGCACAACCATTATAACAACATATCATATAACATTTATTTTCCACATATTGAACATATGAAGCACAACCATTATAACAACGTATCATATAACATTTATTTTCAACAAATTGATGAAAATTATTTTAGCATAATATAGGTCTAATTTCGCGTATTCAAGAATAAACACAACTATACATATATAAATAGAGTGATGTCCTTACCGATATGAGTGTTGTTATAAAAATTCTTATGTTGCGGTCTTTGCTCTTACATTTTTCACAAATTAATTTACTTCTCGTTTAGTGTGAAAACTTTTTTTATATATAGATTAATGTAAAAAAAATTATTCTCAGTGTGACCATTAATTAGTACAATAATAATGAGATAATTGAGTTCCTAATAATCTATCTCCCAAAAACTGTTTTTTCAGTTACTATCTTAATTTATTATATTTCTTTTTTTGCTAAAGTCATAAAAGTTTTTTTTTAATTACTACTAACAATTGATCCCATAATTTAACCAATTCACTACTTTATCTGAACTCCTAATTAATAAATATTATTATCTATCAGCAATAAAGATACAACCAGAGAAACAAATTCATCGATCAAAACATGACTTATGCATAAACATGTAATTGTGTTTGTTGAAATGAATTGTTTTTTCTTATGGATTAGCAATACAAAAGTCATTAAATCAAGAAGGTGTTGAAAATTCTTTAAAGTCATGTCACAGTTTTCTTTTCCAGAAGATCAAAAAGGGATTTTGTTCTACTATCAATGAAAAATGGTTAAACAAAGTGAATATGAACATATTTAAAGAGTTCTTACTTGAGATTGTGAAGCACTAACTCCTTTAAGGGTTTTTATGAATTTCTTCCTTTTTTCTCTCCTAAGTCATTTCTTTTTATTTATTTCTCATAGAGATTGTATATGAGTATTCAGATTGTGAATGGGAGGTGCAATTTTTTCTACCACTAGAGTTGCGGAATGTGTTGTTTTCAACCTAAGCTCATTAAGACCCTAAATATTCACTCCCCAAATTAACATAATCTTGTTTGTAATGTATGTTTCCCAATTCATGATTCTTTCTTTTCTCCCCATTAAGTTAAAAACTAGTAATTATCACCAACAAATTTCTAGAATAATTATCTCTACTCCTAATAAAGTAAAATATAAAACTAAAATACCATTTTCTCCCCATTAAGTTATAGCAATAATAGTCCTTTTAACTAGACTTTGTCAAACCACAGTTAAGAACGGATTGAAAATACCATTTTCTTAGTGATTCTAGCCTGTAAGGATATTTGCTCTTACATAATAAAGTGCTCAATAGAGATCGTGCTCTGATACTAACTGAAGGTGCTGTAAAACACAAGAAAGATGGGGATTTGAATTGTGTTTGTCGTTTCCAAAACTACTTATATTTTCTGAGATAAAACAGTTTTTTATCAAAACATTCAACTTACTATTAAAGGATTATTAAAGGGAGTAAGGTTGAATCCTATAGAACTAAGATGCGAGAATAAAAAAAGAATAAAAGATGTTGGAACCAAGTTGGTTTTATACTTAGAATTTTGATGTTAACAAAATTATTTTATGATAAAAATATATTTGCCTTCATAGAGTATGATAGAATACTCATCTTTTTAAAAACAATCTAAAATAAGATTTAATTCAGATTTATAATTGAAGAAAATTTTTTTACCAAGTTGAAAAAAAAAGATATGGTCAAAATATAAAGAAGATATGACCAACATCTTGTCAATAATAAGATATGAATTATTTACAAGAAAATTTGATCAATATTTATGTACAAAAAGATATTGTTTTATTTACAAGAAGAAACACTCACAAGAAGATACATTTATTATTTGCAAATATATGATTCAAATTTTGACAAAGGACCCAATACCGAATTGGACTTAGTCATATTCCTACTTATGAAAGTTTAAGAACTGGTCCAACACTATGTTCTTGTCCATATCAAAGCGAGTAATAGAAAAGGAGTATCATCTGAAGAATTTGCGAAAGCAATCTTAACAAAAATAAAAAAAATATCAATCTGAAGAATTTACAAACTCAATTTGAACAAAATATAAACAGTATCAATCTGAAGAATTTACAAACTCAATTTGAACAAAATACGTACAAAATCAATCTGAAGAATTTACGAAATTAATTTGAACAAAATACGAACAAAATCAATCTAGAAGAATTATCAAAAAGCATCATGTTTAGAATTATTTTGGACTAAGATCATTCTTAGAATGAAGGTACAATTCATAATTAAACAAGGACTAAATTGAAGCCCTGTTTTTATCTACAAATAGAGACTCAAGGCTGAAGAAGAAGATTATCAAAAAATCAAAAAAGAGTAGATGAACTCAAGCTCAAAATTCCATCCATCTTAGAGTTCAAAGAGGGAAACACTTGTTTGAATGAGAAGTATTTTCTAAGGGTTTTTCTTAGAGTGTGATAGTCATTGTTATAACAACTTTTTAGAAGCAACCACTCAAATTCCAAACCTTTGTATTCAAACACGATAGTGGTGTTAGTGTGCCTTCAACAATCTAGGGTTGTTAGATCGTGTGGAGAAGACTTGGCTGGTAGAGTCAAGGTCTGGGTGTTCCTAAAAAATCAGGGGTGGTCAGCCTGTTTGAGAAGACTGGCTTGGATGGTCATGTGCTTTGAAATTCAAGTTGTTGAATTAGTGGATTAAATCCTTTTTGAGTGAAAGGACTAGATGTAGCCAAGCTAGTTGTAAACTAGGATAAATTACTTATGTCACAGTATTCATGCACTCTTTATTTTTGTTATTGCTTTTACTCCAAGTCAATCATCATGTTTGAACTAGTTTAATAAAATAATGAAAAAATTATCAACTTAATCAAATACAATTCAACCCCCTTCTCATGTTTTCACCTTTAAAAGAGTCATAGATATTTTATACTAGTTCACAACAAACTTTTTCTGCATCTAGTCCTCCCATTATACAGAGATTTTTCCTTAGTATAGTCAAGGACTTACTTCACTTTTTCGATAAATAGTTGTACAAATATTCTTTACTCTGCTATTCAAGCTTTGAGTATTTTTCTCTAGCCTTTCTAGGATGTCGTTCCCAAAACCTTTCTTCAAAATACTGGCATCCTATCGTTAAGGTTCATCCCAAAGTCAACTGAAGCTTGCGACAACAAAGGCGTTCGTCACCAGACTTATGTTGTAGCTTGAAGTGTTGGTTTCTTTTTCCTTCATCTAGTCATCAGAGGAGAGAACTTGTATTGCGATGTATGCTTTGTTGCGCTTGGTTTTGTAGTATTTCTTTTGCTTTATTATATCTGGCTCCATTAGTAGATCTCTAACATACCTGTAATATAGGCTACTTTGGAATGGATAGTTATTAACATAACTCTTTCCTTTAATCTACATTTAACATATATAGTTAGGGGATAATTGTTCTGTATTTGTTTTTTTTTATCATCAAAACATCAACTAGAGGATTGTATTTTAAAACTTTTGCACTAACACAAACATGGTTCTGATGGTAGATGTTTATTTCCACTGTGACAACAGATCTGTTGATGAAGAAATTGAGGTACTATCTGATCTATCTCGCAATAAACTTATAATCATCTTAAATGAGTTTATGAAAAAAAATCACAATGTTCTCTAAAAGTACTTTAGAATAGCTTGTTCCATCTTAACAGAAAAGTACAATTCCCTTGAAAAAGATTTTAAAAACATACAAAAAGATAATGTAACTCTAAAGGATAATATTTCAAAAATCTCAGACGAAAGAGCTTGTAATTTTGTTAAGTATTAAAAAGCATTTCAAGATTTTCTAGAGATTGACATAGACAGAAGGATACAAGCTTCCGTTACCTATGGTGTTAGCAAAAATAATAGAAAAGGTATTGGCTTTTAGGAACTAGAGGAATCACCAAAGTTTCATTTACCTGAAACTGCTTTCGTATATTTCTTAAAGAAATGTCAAGATAAAAAAAAATTGTCCTATTTTGAAAATGGAAAAACAAGACACCTTTCAAAACTAACAAACCAGGATGCAATCAAATGTGGGTATCTAAGAAAAAGTAATATATCTTGCAGATATCTTTAACAAAAAAGGTTGAAACACCAGTCATGGTACCTAGACAGTCGATGCTCACGACACATGACAAGAGAAAAGTCTATGTTCCCAAACTTGACTTCAAGGAAGGAGAATTTGTGGAATTTGGAGGATATCAAAAGGGTAAGATCATAAGGTGTGGAACAGTAGGTAATTGTTTTCTTCCTTCTATTAAAAATGTCGTACTAGTAAAAGGACTAATGCATAACCTACTAAGCATAAGTCAATTAAGTGACAATGGTTGTGATATTGTCTTCATTCAAAAGTCATGTAAGGCCATTAGTCAAATAGATGAATCTATACTTTTTACTAGTCAAAGAAAAAATCATATTTGCAAAATAAATTTATCAGGTTTAAAAAAAAAAAGAAGTAAATTGTCTCGTGTTAGTGAATAAAGAACAATTGATCTGGCACAAGAGGTTGAACTTGAGATTCATCTCAAAGTTGAAAAGACTTGACCTAGTCAGAGCTTTGCCAAATCTATGATTTGATTCATATTTGTGAGGCATTTCGTAAAGGGAAATAGACTAAGTCATCCTTTCCTTCAATGAATGTTGTTTCCACTTCTAGACCACTTCACCTTTTACAGCTTAATTTATTTGGTCTAGTAAAAATTTCCTTTGTCAATGGTAATAAGTATGGAGTTGTTACTGTTGATGACTACTCTATGTGGACATGGGTAATGTTCCATAGACAAAAGGACAAGTCACATAAAGTTTTCACTACTTTCTACAAACAAGTGCAAAATGTAAATGGTTTTTGTATTTTAACAATGCGTAGTGATTATGGTGGTGAGTTTGAAAATAAAACTTTTGAAAACTTCTGTGAAGAGAATGGGATTCTACATAATTTTTCTTCTCCCAGAACACCCCAACAAAATAGTGTTGTAGAAAGGAAAAACAGATCTTTTATGGTAATGGCAGGCACCATGATTCATGAAATGAATGTTGCAAAATATTTTTGGACAGAAGCAATGAACACTGCAAGTTATATTCAAAATATAATCTATATAAGACCTATTCTCAATAAGACACCTTATAAAATATGGAAAGGAATAAAATCCAAGATTTCTATTTTTCATCTATTTGGTTGCTTATATTAATATTTTGAACACCAAAGGGAATCTTGGCAAGTTTGATTCATGATCTCAAAAGTGCTCTTTTTTAGGATACATTGGAAGGTCTAAAGCCTTTACAATATACAATAAAGAGACAATGATTGTAGATGAATCAATCTATGTCAAATTTGACGACAAACAGTTTGAACATAAAAAGTCAAAGGTTGATGAAGATTTTGCTGATTTACAAATATCAGAGGAACCATATGAATCAGAGGAAGCAACAAATTCCCTTTTTAAAGAATCGGAAGATGTACTTGATAATACAAGAACAAGTAATGAGGAACCATCCACAATTCAAAGTCATCGAGAATCTAAATCTGAATGGAAATACAAATCTTCACATCCAAACTCTTTGATAATTGAAAATATAGGTGTTCCGTGGAGACCAGGTTTGCTTATAAGGATACATCATTGTTTAGGCTTTCTATCTAAAATCGAGCTTGCTACATAGATGAAGCATTATCGAATGATAGATGGATTATGGCCATGCAAGAAGAACTAGATCTATTCAAGATAAAAGATGTATTGGACATTGTACCAAAACACAAAGAAATGAAGTTGATTGGAACCAAGTGGTTCTTCAAAAACAAGTTATATGAGAAAGGTTTAGTAGTATGAAATAAAGCTAGACTAGTAGTCAACAGGAATATATAGATTATACTGAAACTTTTGCACCGGTGGCGATAATGAATTTCAGATGAGCATAATGAAAGAACTAAAATTCTTTCTTGGAATCCATATTCATCAAAGCTCAGATAGAGTATTCATTCATCAAACCAAATATACTTGAGAACTTATTAATAAATTTAAGATGGATAAATGCAAATCCATGCTTACACCTGTGCATCCCACATGTTCTCTTGATAAGAAAGAACTCAGTAAAATGGTGGATCAAAAGGTATATAGAGGTATGATTAGATCTTTTCTCTACTTAACTGCATCTAGACCTATGCATCCAACATGTTCCCTTGGTAAAGATAAATCTAGTAAAAAGGTGGATTAAAAGGTATATAGAGGTATGATTGGCTCTCTTCTCTACCTAACTACATCTAGACCTAATATTGTGTTTAGTGTTTATGTTTGTGCTAGATTTTATTTTGACCCTAAAGAATCTCATTTAACTGCCATTAAAAGATTCTTTAGATATCTGAAAGTCACTACTAATCTTGATATGTGTTGTAAGCCATCCTTTAAGTACAGGTTAGTAAGTTTATGTGATGCTGACTACGTTGGAGATTAACAAGAAAGAAAAAGCACTAGTGGTAGTTGTACATCAGTTGGTGAAAATATAATCTCCTAGTCAAGCAAAAGACAAGCAACCATTTCCATGTTAATGACTGAAGCAGAATATATTTCAGTAGCCAGCTATTGCACCCAGCTTCTATTGATAAAACATCAACTATAAGACTTCAAAATTAACAAGAGTGACATTAACATGTTCTATGATAATACTTCTCCTATATGTTTAACCAAAATCCTATTTTACATTCAAGGGAAAAACATATAGAGATTAAACACCACTTCATAAGAGATTGTGTCCAGAAGGATATTTTAGACATTAAATTCGTTGTCACTGATTGTTATGGGAAGACATTTTTACAAAACCCCTTGCTAAAGACGGATTTAGACATTCAATTTATAAAGAAATGATGCCAGAATCCTTGTGTTTGTGTGCCTCTAGTCAAACAGACTTATTGGATAAATATGTATACTCTGCCACTGATAAATTCATTATATCTCATATATGATTAATGTTTCTTGACAATTGTGTGAGTCCAGTGACTTTCTGGAACGTGTTGCCTTTATATATTAACGTGTGCAAGGTAGTTATTGTTATTCTCTTTTAGAAACTCAAACATTTTATCAAAAACACAAACACTCAAGTCACTCACTACTCTCGCGTATTTTCCCACACTTTTGCTCTTATTTTTCAAACCTTAGAACCTCTCTAAAAATCTCCTAAGTTCCATTATGGCTTTTCTAAATCTTCATATGTCCTTAGTATTATTTCTTCTACAACCACTATGGCATGTAATATGGATCAACTTGATTCTCTTAATGAACTTCAAATTGAGTTCATAAATCTGGTTGAAAACGGGTTCGACTTCATTGAAGATTCTGTTGGTATTAGATGGATTGAGTATTTAACCTAGATCAATTATATGCTCTAGATGTTCTAATTAAAGAGTTCTGGAGGTTTACTATTGCGAACAAAGATGGAGAAGTATCAAGTGTGGTTTTAGGGCTTCCTATCAAAGTAACCTAACAAACCATTATTGTTATCACCAAATCTCTCTGAAAATGGGTTCAACTTCATTGAAGACTTTGCTGGTATTAGATGGACTTAGTAGTTTAACCTTGTTCAATTGTATGCTCTTGATTTTCTAGTTAAAGAGTGTTGGTGGTTTTCTGATGCGAACAAAGATGGAGAAGTATCAAGTGTGGTGTTAGGGCTTCTTATAAAAGTTACTCAACAAACCATTGATGTTATCACCAAATTCCTGTACGAAGGTATGAAAATTGAAAACAAAATTGAATCTAGGATAGGGCCTTCGAAAATTAACAAGGAACTTTTTGAATATCCCAAAATTAACACCAAGTTAGTTTATTTAAAACCCAGAT
The DNA here is from genome assembly GCA_037974295.1 of Cicer cuneatum. Classification (NCBI taxonomy): domain Eukaryota; kingdom Viridiplantae; phylum Streptophyta; class Magnoliopsida; order Fabales; family Fabaceae; genus Cicer; species Cicer cuneatum. Next base: position 42,254,010 of record JBBPBO010000001.1, read on the forward strand.
ACATGATGATCTCAAAGATTCTGATTGGACGTGTGGTACCAAAAGGTGGCTCTATGAATCACATCAGCAAAAACCATAAGGGATTGATCAGAACATCTCCCAAAAGATTAAGACTAATTGGCATTGGTACTTGAGCACATGAGGTCTTGTGTCATCAGTTCCCAATCAAGAAAAGTCTAGACTATTCCTTACCCAAGACTCGTCACAGTTGTGCTTATGTGAACCCCTCTCATTGTGGCTCTAGAGGAAGCAGAGGGAGTCTTTAAAGAAGAACACTTGGTATCCTCCTTTACACCAATGTTCAATATCCAAAATTTCATCAAAATGCGAATCATTGGTGCAAAGGACTGTATAAAAGAACTTTTTGAATATCCCAAAATTAACTCCAAGTTAGTTTATTTAAAACCCAGATACATGATGATCTCAAAGATTCTGATTGGACGTGTGGTACCAAAAGGTGGCTCTATGAATCACATCAGCAAAAACCATAAGGGATTGATCAGAACATCTCCCAAAAGATTAAGACTAATTTGCATTGGTACTTGAGCACATGAGGTCTTGTGTCATCAGTTCCCAATCAAGAAAAGTCTAGACTATTCCTTACCCAAGACTCGTCACAGTTGTGCTTATGTGAACCCCTCTCATTGTGGCTCTAGAGGAAGCAGAGGGAGTCTTTAAAGAAGAACACTTGGTATCCTCCTTTACACCAATGTTCAATATCCAAAATTTCATCAAAATGCGAATCATTGGTGCAAAGGACTGTATAAAACCATTCAACGAAGTCAAACAGCTCCCATGATAATCTAGTGGAACTCAAGACATTTCTTTCTTGGTTGGAGATTTGTAAGCTTCAATTTTTCACGAAGATAATCAAGAAGTCATTCAACAATAATTAAGGAACTAACACTTTGGTCAGAAGATGCCTTTAGTCTGCTTCCCTCTACCAAGAGCATCTGAAGAGTTCGAGAGAAAAAGAAAAAAGGCAGTCAAGACATCTTTTGTGTTAGAGGAAGAGGAAGATGATGAAAACACCAATGGGGATGGATCAAGCCTCAACTTGAGGAAGAGACAAAAGGTAAATCCCTCTACTGAGCCATACCCTCTCTTATTGCTTTTGGTAGTGGTAATGAAATAACCAAACCTGAAACTACTAAACTCAATATAAACCCCGCTCTACTTTGGGACTTAGTGGAAGATGGCTACATTATTCCAACAAATACAGATGGAACTAAAATTCCAAAGAAAGAGATGGATGTTGAACAGAACAAGATGTGCAAGATACATCACAAGTCGAGAACCATCATGATAAATGCAATCACCTTTAAGGAGTTTGACAAATACATTTACAAAGAAACAACAAAGGGCATCTATGACAGCAAAAAAGTTCAAGAAGCAAAGGTCAACCTCCTAGTCAGAAAATATAAGCTATTTAAGATGGAAGAATATGAAGACACTGAAACAATGTTTTCCAAATTCTAGACTTTGGTCTCAAGATTAAAGGTTCTTGAAAACAGTTATACTGCTAACCATGTGAAGAAATTCTTTGGAGTTTTCCATGCAGGTGGAGACCTAAAATTAAAACCATTCAAGAAGCTAAGGATTTGGAGACTCTTAAATTGGAATAACAGATTAGCACCTTGAGATCACATGAAATTGAGCTTGCAGATGATGAGCCCATGTAGAAGAAGGCTCTCAAGGTAACAACAGAATCAGAGAATATTGATTTAGATGACCAAAATGTGGACTCAGAGGATGAAGAGCTAATTTTCATATCCATAAAATTTCAGAGGATGTGGCACAACAAAAATAAGTCATTCCCTCAATGAAATTTGAGGTAATCCAATAGAGGAAATGATGACAAGTCTGATAAGAAATGCATCATCTACTATGGATGCAATGAACCTAGGCATGTCATGCTTGAATGTTCAAATCAGGAAAAAAGGAAACATTATAGGAAAAACTCCATACCCAAGAAGAAGGTTTTAATGGCTACATTGGATGATTCTGATGAATTCTCTAATGATGAAGAGCAAGTAGATTTGGCTTTGATAGCTCATACTAACTTTGGCTCTAAATCCAACACCGATCATAATTCTAACTCTACAAGTGAATCAGCAGATGAAGAAATTGAGATACTTTCTGACATAACCTGATATGAATTAATTAAAGTCATAAATGATTTCTTAAACAAAAACATCAATTTGTCTTTAAAACTGAAAGCACTTACAAAAATAAATTTAAACCTAACTGAAGAAATTAATGTTTTAAAAAATGAAAGTGTTGAGCTTAAAACAGAAAATACAACTGAAAACCTTCCGAAAATGTCATATGTAATTCTGATAAATATGAAGTTGCATTCCAAGTCTTTCTAGCAAACAATATAGAAAGAAGCAAGTATGCTTCAATGATTTATAGAGTTAGTCGAAATGGTAAAAGAGATCTGGGATGCCAAAGAAACAGTAACTAATTCTGAACTTATCAAATTTGATGTTTTCTGTACTGTTTGCTCATAAAAAGGTCACTCCAAAATATCTTGTCCCATGTTAACACAAGGAAAGGCAAGAAACCTTTCAAGACTAACAAACTAGGACCCCACCAAATTTGGGTACCTAAGAACAAAATTATGTATGTTGCAAATGTTCTCAACAACCAAATTGAAACACCAGTCATGGTACCTAGACAATGAATGCTCGCAACATATGACAGGAGAAAAATCTATGTTCCAAGATCTAACTTTGATCAAAGGAGGCACAATAACTTTTGGAGGACACCTCACAGTTGGTAATGTCACCTCTCCTTCCATTAAAGATGTTTTCGTTGTTAAAGATGTTAAACATAATTTATTAAGTATTAGTCATTTAAGAGATAATAACTATGATATTATATTTAATCAAAAACCATGCAAACCAATTAGTCAAAAAGATGTTAGGTGTCTCACGCCAGTAAACGAAGAAAAATTAATTTAGCACAAAAGGTTAGGTCATGCAAACCTAAGATTAATCTCTAAATTTTATAAACATCAACTTGTTAGAGGTCTACGTAAGCTTAGCTACAAAACTGAAATTATGTGTAAAGCATGTTAAAAGGGAAAACAAACTATGAACTCCTCTACCCATAAGAACATAGTCTCTACAACTAAACCCCTTGAGCTCTTGCAGCTACAAAACTGAAATTATGTGTAAAGCATGTTAAAAGGGAAAACAAACTATGAACTCCTCTACCCATAAGAACATAGTCTCTACAACTAAACCCCTTGAGCTCTTGCATATAGATATCTTTGGGCCAATGAAAACATCCTCAGTAAATGGAAAGAAGTATGGCTTTGTAATAGTAGATGATTACACTAGGTGGACTTGGGAAAAATTTGTAAGAAATAAAGATGACTACAACAATGTGTTTATTGCATTTTGCAAACAAGTAATAAATGAAAAATGTCTTAGGATTATAACAATTAGAAGTGATCGTGGAGGAGAGTTTCAAAAAAAGTTCTTTTAAAGCTTTTGTGATGAGAGTGGAATCTCACACAACTTCTTCTCTCCTAGAACACCACAGTAAAATGGAGTTGTAGAAAGAAAGACTAAATCCATTCTAGAAACGGCTAGAACCATGTTAAATGATATGGATGTTGCAAAACATTGTAGGGCAGAGGCAATTAACATTGCATGCTATTATGGTAATAGAATTTTAATTAGGCCAATATTGAATAAAACACGTAAAAATCCAAATATCTTTAACTTTAAGCAATTTGATTATATTTCCTATATGTTAAACAATAAAGCAATCTTAGCATGTTTGATTGCAGCTTGCAAAAGTGTACCTTCCTTGGATACTCTGAAAGATCCAAAGCTTATAGAGTCAAATTGGTTTTCCTCTTGTCATTTTGATGTTAACAAAAATATTTTATGAGAACAAATATTTTATCATAACAATATGTTTCGACTAATGGCTTCATTAAGTGTATATCAATTAGAACAAAAAAATCGGAGGAAGCGACTTGAGGAAGCTACCAGAGGAAGTGACTGGAGCAAGTCACTAGAGGAAGTCACCAGAGGATGAGATAAGAGGAACATAAAAGTGTAAGTGTTTGCTCTGAACATATGCCTCTGAATGCAACGTCTATTTAGAGGTTATGAAGATTGGCTCTGATGTTTGGGTTTGAAGACTACTTCTAATAACTGGGTCTGAAGACTAGCTCTAAAATTGAGTATGAAGACTGCCTTTGAACACTGAATTTGAAACATACCTCTGAAGCCTTTGTGTGCCACTGATGTGCACAACCTCAGCATGCTTCTAAACAGTTTATATCAAGCAACCATTAACTCTAAAGAGATTGTTAAAGTCATGCAATCAAAGCTCATATTTCGTTATTCAAAAGTTTCCACACACTCAAAATGTTGCCTCTAATATGTAGCTTCTAATGTTGCACTGCCTCTAAGGATTCAACAATGTGATTTGCTCAAAGCCATAATTCTAAGTCATGCAACTCTGCCTCTAAGTTTTATTATCCACGAAATACAACATCACACTCCAACATGAAAGTCAATGGCTCTGACTAAATGAATTCATTATGACAAAAAAAATTAGCCGAATCAGAATATTTAAATATTCAAGAACAAGCCTAGATCCATTCCCTCTCAAATAAATCAAGAGTATGAAGGAAGACATGTGTGAATAAGTTTTTGAACACAATCTGAAATTAGATATGATTCAGAATTATAATTGAAGGAAATATTTGACCAAGGTGAAAAGAAAATATGGCCAAATATTGTTCACAAGAAGATTTAGTCAAAATATTGTTCACAAGAAGATATGGTCAAACTATTGTTCGCGAGAATATATGGCTAAAATATTATTCACAAGAAGATATGGTAAAAATATTGTTCACAAGAAGATATGCTTATAAGTTGTTCTCAAGAAGATATGCTCACAATTTTCTCACAAGAATATATGCATGGAATTTCTTCACAAGAAGATACCCTTAGAGTTATTCACAAGAAGAGACACTCAAATTTATTCACAAGAAGATACAGTCAGAATTCTTCACAAGAAGAAACACTCATTATTATTCACACAAAGATATACTCATAGTTTGTTCACAAGAAGATACATTCAGAATTTGTTCACAAGAAGATACATTCAGAATTTGTTCACAAGAAGATACATTCAGAATTTGTTCACAAGATAGATATGATCCAAATTTACAAGGACAAAAGTGGAACCCTAATCTATTTTGTAAATAGATACTCAAGACTGAAGAAGAAAGTATGAACTCAAAAACTCATAAATCTATACAATTCATAAAAACTTTTGAGAGCTCAAATTTCATAAGTATTCAAAGTTCAAAGGTTTAAGTTATAGAAAAGTACTTGCTCAAAGAAATATTTTCCAAGTGTTTTAATGTGAGAAATCAATTGTAACAACCTGCTTAGTAGAAGCAAAACACAATATGCTTCAAACATGTGTAACCTAACCCGATAATTGATTTAGTGCTCCTCAAGCAATATATGGTTTTAATGTTGTGTTGAAAAGACTTGACTTGTAAGGTCAAGGTGTTTGTTTGCCTCAAAAATTCTATAGGTGTTAAGTTGTTTTGAGAAGACGGACTTGTAGTGAGGAAGTTGTTGGAACCAAGTTGGTTCTTTCAATTAAAGTTTTGATATTAACAAAAGTATTTTATGAAAATCATATTTTGACTTAGAAGAAGTATGAAAAATCAGAGGATGTGAAAAATCAGAGGATGAAGTCACCAGAGGATGACGTCACTAGAGGATGTCATCAGAGGATGACGTCAGCAGAAGATACCTCCAGAAGATACAAATTAGAAGCAAAAGATGTCATCAGAGGATGACGTCACCAGAAGATAAAAATGCCACTAGAAGATACGGCCAGAAGATATCACCAGAGGATACATCCAAAGGATACCATAGGATGTCATCAGAGGATGCATCTAGAGGATACCTCCAGAGGATACCAGAGGATCCCATCATAGGATGTCATCAAAGGAAAACATCAGATGATATCATCAATCAGAGGATATCATCATAGGGAAGAAACAATGACATCATCAGAGGATATTATTTTTGGCCCAGATCGGAAGGAAGTAGAGTCTAGAAGGAGACTTGGTCCAGAGCAGAAGGAAGCATGTCCATAAGGAGACTTGGTCCAGACCAGAAGGAAACATTTTCCAAAAGGAAACTTGGTCCATGCCAGAAGGAAACATATGTCAGACTTGGTCCAGACTAGAAGATAGCATGGTCCAGAATAGAAGACTTGGTCCAGACTTGGTCCAGATCAGAAGATCACACAGTCCAGATCATGAGACAGAATGGTACAGATCAGATCACATGGTCCAGACTTGGTCCATATCAGTGGATCATAAAGTCCAGAATTTAAATCATGATGCAGATCAGTGAAGACTAGATTAAAATTAGAAGAAGACTTGATTGAATTTTGATAGAAATTTGATCAAAGTATTAAGGGGATTTGATTCAAAAATCACTAAAGACTTTAAGGAAATTCGAATGAAATCTGAAGCTAAAAGATACGGTCTGAAATTAAGAGAAACATGATTGGTCAATAGAATTTTCAAATGAAATCTGAAGCTAAAAGATATGTTTTGAAATTAAGAGAAATATGATTGGCCAACATAATTTTCAATGAAAATCTGAGTAGGATTTATCTCAAATTTAAGCTTGGACAAAGCCGTAATTGCAGCTATAAAAGAAGGCTTCATGCAGTAGGATTACGCATCGAAAATACAAGAACTCAAGCTTCATATTCAACATAATCCGAGAGTTCAAAAGAGGGAATCACTTGAGTACAAAAGCAATATTTTCTAAGTGTTTTCGAGAGTGAAAGTCAATGTTATAATCATCTTTCCAGGAGCAACTACTCAAGAAAGTCATTGCAACAATCAGCTTTCTTAAAGCTAATCTACTCGTCACAAAGTATGAACTCTTTTAGATGAAGACATTGAAAAAATGTTTTCTAGATTCCAAATTCTGGTTTCTGGATTGAAGGTTCTCCATACGAGCTACACTACTACCGACCACGTCAAAAGATCCTTTAAAGGTTCTCCAGAAGAGCTGATGAGATTGAACTCGTTGAAGATGAGCCTAAAAAGAATTTAAAGTCCTTGACTCTCAAATCCCAAGGAAAGAAGAAGATTTCTAAGGCTCTGCAAGCAACTGAAGACTTAGAGGAAATCGAATCGGGTAATAAGAGTAAAGACTCAGATGATTAAAACTTGTCCTTTATTTCAAGAAAAATCCAACGCAACGAAGGAAGTGAAAAGCTAGACAAAAATAAGCTCATTTGCTATGAATGCAAGGAACCAAGTTATTTCAAATTAGAAGCCCCAAACTTGAGAAAGGAAAATCTTAGAGGAAATACTTCAAGACTAAGAAGAAAGATCTTATGGCTACTTGGGATGACTTTGATGAAGATGAGGAGCAAGCAAACATGGCTCTAATGGCAGATACTCGCTCTAACTTTGATTCTGACTCTAAATCTGCTGATGAAGAATTTGAGGTATTCTTTTACCTGTCTCGTAGCGAAATCATAGATATGTTAAATGAGTTTCTCAACAAGAATCATAAGGGAAAATCCAAATCTGAATAAAAGGGTTTCAAGATACCTTTCAGAACTAACAAATCAAAACCCATCCAAATTTTGGTACTAGAAAATAAAATAATTTATTTTGCAGATATCCTTAGCAACAAAGTCGAAACACCAGTCATGTCACCTGGACAATGGATGCTCACGACACATGATGGGAGAAATTCTATGTTCCAAGACCTGGCCCTTAAGAAAAAAAGACTTGTAGGATTTGGAGGTGATTAGAAGGGTAAGATAATTGGGCACGTCATAGTAGGTAATGGTTATCTTCCCTCTATGAAGAATATTTTATTTGTAAAACGACTAATGCATAATCATCATAGCCTAATTCAATTAAGCGATAGTGGTTATGATGTAGTCTTCAATGAAAAGCCTTGTAAGGCAATAAGTTAAATACATGGATCCATACTATTTACTGGTCAAAGGAAAAACAACATTTACAAAACAAATTTCTCTTATTTAAACAAACAAGAAGTCAAGTGTCTTATGTATGTACGCGAAGAACAACCAATATGGCACAAAAGAATAGGGCATGTCAATTTGAGGTTAATCTCAATTTTTAAAAGACATGAATTAGTCAGAGGCTTGATAAATCTTAAGTATGAATCAGATGTTCTTTGTGAGGCATGTCAGAAAAGTAAAGAAACAAACGTTTCTTTTCCCTCTAAAAATGTTGTTTCTACCTCTAAACCAATTAAAGTTTTACATCATCATCTATTTGGCCCAATAAAAACTATTTTTATCGGTGGTAAAAAGTATGGACTCGTTATTGTATATGACTAATCCAGATGCACATGGTAAAGTTTCTAAAATACAAGGATGAATCACATAAGGTTTTCACTACCTTCTACAAACAAGTGCAAAATGAAAAAGGTTTCTGTATAACAACGATTTGTAGTGATCATGGAGGTGGATTTAAAAATAAACCTTTGGAAAACATTTGTGAAAAGAATGATATTTTACACAGTAAATCGGTGTTGTAGAAAGGAAAAATAGATCTCTTCATATACTAGAGATGTTAGTATAATTTTTTTAAAGTGAGTTATTTTAATTACTTTAAAAAAAAGGAGTATTTAAATAAAAAACCGAAGAATGATATTAATATTATTTTGTTTTGCTTGCTGTTAGACATGTTCTTAATGATTAATTTTCAGAATATGCAGTTCCAGTATAATTTTAGTTTTAAGTTCTTTTTACTAAATATTATAATTTTTGTTATATTACAATGTTTTATCCCATGAACTAAGATAAATAGATTCTAATTTATAATAATATATTTCGTAAAATTAATGTTATTCTTTTATAGATATCAAATTTTGATAACTTTTACCAGATAATATTAATATTGGATAAAAAGATAAATGATTTATTGCGAAACCTTTTAACAGCCACTATAATTTTCTCTAACAAATTTATCTAACGCTAGATACATTAATCATCAAGTAATTGTCGGTAAAAGTTTTAGTGTCAATTTATATTGTCACGAAAGGATATAGTAAGTTTTGCTAAAGACTATAATAATTATGTTAAATCTAGTTTTGATTGTAATGGTATTTTAATTTTTTTTATTCTCTTTATCCTATTTAATTTTACTTTTATTTTCATCATTTTAAAAATATATACCTTTTTTTTTCTTATTTTTATGTAATTAAATAAGAGAAAAAAAAGTTTTCATCATTTTATCATCACATTTTCAATTATTTTTATTTTTAAATATTATTAATGATTTTACTCATTTTCACAAGACATACAAAGGGTAAGATTAGTTCTCTCGTAGACGGTAACGACTAACGATGGTAGGTAAATTCAGCACCTATGAGGCAACAGCTACATACTCTTGACTGCAGTTTACACTGCATCCTCCGTAGAAGAACAGGCCTAATACTGGAAAGAGAATGAAAAAGAAAAAAAGATGATTCAACTCAAACTTATTCATCACAATATAATTGATTAGTCAGATAGAATATTAATTAAAGTAATTAAAAATTATTTATCATTAAATAAAAGATAGTTATGATAATTATCTTAAAAATATTATATAAAAATATATATATCCTATACTAATAATATCATAGCTATAATACTCAACAAATATACATAGGAGACTAAATAAAAGGCAAAAGGAATGAGAGAGACTTGAACGTGATTGCTAGCTAGGTTGAAGCTAGGAAGAGACATGTGATTGAGTGAGTATATTATGAACGATATAAATTTGACGCATTCATGAGTACTTCTCTCCTCTGAATCTAGTCAATGGACATATATCATCGATTTGCAAGAGTAGAGATGGCACGTGGAAGTCAGTGCCATGCATGATATCAGACCCACCAAACCATCCGACCCTGGCAAGTTGCATTTTGAACCAGTGGCAACCCAACAATAATAATATTAATAATAATATTTAAAGGTCTTGTTAATAATTGCATTTTGAAATGTCCCAAAAAAAATTGCTTTTGAAAAATTTATTAAATATTCTTATTAATTATTTATTAAAAAATTAAATGTATCAATTTTCAATTACGTTAAATATATAATTTTTAATAAAGACTTACTATTTTAAATTTATTAAACAAAATTTTAAGATACCCTCATTTTCACTTTTTTCTAAAAATTTAATGAATAATGTAACGTAAACTCTTTTATATTAAGACAACAGTTAATAAATATAAAGTGGGAAGAATTAAATTTTATTATTAGATATCACTATAAAATTTGTTCTCCTAATAACATGTAATATACTGTCTTTTTGTATATATACATTAATCGGATACCATAGCATTATATTTTATTTTAAAATTACAAAAACTCAAACATAGTTGAAATATTTATTAAAGAATTAAATATAAAAATTTATATTTTCTGTAAATTTACCAATTTCGACAAATTAAAATTGAATTGCAATGTGAGGGTATCTTTATTTATAAATTATTTTAAGTTTTTATTCATATAAATTTTGATTTTGATTTTTTTTTATATGTTATACATATAAATATAAACATATAAATTAATCTTTGATAAAAATCATTCACTTTCTTTTTTTCTTCTTATCAAAAAATTATTAATTCATTAAAATTGTGAGAATCG